>CM070874.1:88726841-89926841 GCA_036365515.1 Torymus aiolomorphi | reverse complement strand
ATTTTCTCCAAAAAATTGACCGTTTAGTTTAGGAGTTATTAGCTTTTAAAAAAAAAAACGTTTTTGTTAATAACAACAGAACCGTGATAGCTAGATAATTTTTTTTTTAATTATAGGTTTTTTTATGCTCTTTCGAATGCGACCCATCCGATTCAAAAATTTAAATCCGATCATTAAAAAAAAATCAAAAATAAATTATTCGAAAATCAAAAATTTGAAATAAAACAAAAACCAATCAGTAAATCATCAAAAATTATTTTCTTCCCGAATTCGGAATAAAAAAACAAAAAAAATGAGAACCTCATGGTTAAAATCGACCGCGTACACGGAGAGACCTTTGGTGCAAATCATGCTTTAGCCGTAGTGCGACGGCAGCGCTGTGAGTTTGGGGCAGCAGCTATTCCAAATAGGCGTAACTGCTGTTCCAAGCGGCTGCGTCGTCTGCTCCTTGGTCGAGCCATTGCGCGTTTTTGGTGTAGCAGTGGTTCCAAACCGAAAGTACAAACGAGAGGGCGCGCTTGGCGCAACGGTCGCACTACGGAGTGCAGCAGTTGTACCAAAAGTTTCTCCGTGTAGATCCGGAGATAAAGCGGTATACATACATATACACACACACATCCATACAAACATTTTCTAAAATCATGTAAAACAAACTTCTAACACCTCTAATGATGTTTATAGAGAGTTTTAACGAAGTTGAAAATTTTACTATTACAAAGCTTCCTCTAGGAGGAAGCAAAAAATGAGAAACTATTTTTAGCTGCAAATTTTTTAGGTTATGGCTGAAGTTGTAACAAATGTATTGGAAGTGGTAGAAACTGAAACAGTCGAGTATAAATAATTTAAAAAATAAAGTACCCATATAGCCCCACTTAAAATTTTATTTGCAATATGGCCGACTGACTCCATTTGACTTACATGGGAAACCCATAACGCCTCCACCTTCACACTGCATGGGCTGATATGAGTTTTCAAGTCATTAATGTAAATAATGAAGTGTACTTATTTATAATCATATATAGCAATATAAATAGCTATTCGTAATGAATTTTCTTTGTTTTGTCTTTTATATTTGATACAACCAGATCAAGTTTATTTGAATGATGGGTGTCTTAAGAAGTAGAAAATATTTTTTTCATGCAAAATTACCTAGTATTGGCGCTAATATCAGCAATTAATTATTTTGAAATTTCACTAACACGTCGCTTCTTTACAAATTTTTATTTTACATCCAATCGTATCGATTAAAGTCCCATTTTGTTATAAAATTTGAGGGTAGGTTCGCGGTAACGATATTGTTGTATAACCAATCTGAACGGCGCTAGATCTCATTGTTTATCGAAATTTCACGAAATTCACTGGAATTTCGATAAACAATGAGATCTAGCGCCGTTCTGATCGGTTATACAACAATATCGTTACCGCGAACCTACCCTCAAATTTCATATGGAACAAAATGAGACTTTGATCGATACGATTGTTATTGTGTGTAATTAATTGTTGATATTAGCGCCAATACTACGTAATTTTACATGAAAGAAAATATTTTCTACTTCTTAAGACACCCATCATTCGAATAAACTTGATCTGGTTGTATCAAATATAAAAGACAAAACAAAAAAAAATCATGACGAATAGCTATATATATATTGCTATTATACATGTGTGATGAAAACTACCTTAAGCGTATGTTACAGTTTTTTTCAGAGTTCGATTAATATTTTTAATAGCGAAAATGCCCATATCGCCTCACCTTCCCCTAGCAGCAGCGAAATGTCGATGATGAATGGACGAGAGCGAAAGAGGAGGAGGAAAATTTCGGTCACCTGACACGCGCTCGCTCACGCGCGCAGCTGATTCATCGTATAAAGCACAAACGCTAAACAAACCATCAGGTCTGATACATATACGTATAAAATCAGCCGGCCCACTGAACACACCAACGGCTGTCGATTATTCAATTTTTACGATGCAAACATACACACATCTCGCGTCGATATAACTGAGATTAATCGCGCGGCTGTTTTTTGTCTCGCCTATATAGCATGGACTCGTCTCTGTGTATGTATATATATACACGCTGTTGGGCGCACAGCGGGATCGATTGTATTAGCGGGACGATTGCGCAATATATCGGTTCTCGATGAGTCGGCTGTCTATCTGTGTATTATATACACACACGAACTTAAGCCTGCGCTCTCAAGGTTAGACGCGCGGTGCTCTGTGCCTGTCAGAGTTGATATCGAGAGAGAGAGAGAGAGAGAGAGAGAGAGAGAGAGAGAGAGAGAGGGGGAGGGGGAGAGAGAGAGACCTAATAATACTGTAATATACTGCGTATAAGATTGTGGAAGAAGTGTGTGTGTCTCGAAAATGAAAGATGACGAGTGGGTTTCATTGAAATCTTCAATTTGTTCGAAAAGGAAAAACGTTCAACTAATGCATTTTTGTGGAAAGACACACATTTAAATGACAGATACTTATAATGACAAGTCGCTTTGTCGTATTGGAATTCCACGAATGTGAATAAAATAGCCGCTCTAAAAACGGAGAAACAAAAAAAAAAAGTGATGAACCATGGCCTCGGCGTCGGAAAACGTCAATATCTGGTGTCTATGTAGGGATGAACGACCGTGCAAGGATAGCCGGTGCTATATGCAAGGGTACCAGCCCGTCGCTGTGTAAAGAATAGTATGTTGCATTCCAAGGGCGAAAAGTGGGCTTTTTCAGACCGAGTGTAGAGTTTGCAGGGCGAGTCGAAGGCGAGTACTGTGAACACACGAAGTCAAAAAGTAATAAAATTTCCAAAAGTGTAGTCCTTCTCTGGTATAGAATTGCTATTTTTCAGTTAACTTTAATAGCTAAAAACGAACATTGCTTGTATTTCATAATTATGTACCAATCCGAAATAAGTTATCGCATTTACACTTAATAAAATATGTATTTTAAGTAATAGTAGAACTTCTAGATGAATTATATTATTTTTTCATTATGATTTGCTAAAAATTCTTCCATTTAATTAACACGTTAGCTATAAAATATGGTTAATTTTCTACCAGCGTTGGTGCACAGCATATCATTTTTTGTGACACATGTAATTTTATAGGGGATCGAGCTTATTTGCTTCAATTTTACGCAGTTTTAGAGCAGCGGGCGAGAATGGGTGAGCAGCGGGTGGGAATGAGCTATTCTCGTGCGCTAGTCAGAAAAGAATCACTTTTTGCCCGCTTTTTAGGCCGAAAAACCGCCAAAATCGTGCTTGTGTTACGAAAAATAATTTTTCTTTTTTACACGCTTCGCGTATAGTACTAAAATCATATTTATATTTGTACTTTCATTGTACTACCACGTTGCTATGATTCATCAGCTGATAATGTGCTTGCGGTCGGACTGACAGTCACGCGGGGAGACATGAATCAGAATTAAAATTCGTTATTCTTTTATCAGGAAAACTTTTATCGCTCAATAGAAATTCAACGCAATTTTGCGAAACTCGTTGGTCATATTTTTTGTCGCGATTAGGAGTATAGCATGTAAATTGATACTCAGGCCTAGTTTTAATTAATGAACATCATATCGACTTTATTATAAAGTGTTTACATTGTATGAGTGTAAATAACGCTATTAACGTGTATATTAATTTAAAATAGCTCATTGTTTTCTTACGGTCAATCCATTAGCGTGGAAATGCCCAATAATGATTTTCTATTGTCGCGCTCACGTATATAGTATAATAGCGGACGAACGTCAAAAAGAATAGGTATCAAATTTTCCCACATTAACTCTACGTCATTTTTGACAAACATTCGCTTCCCTCACATACGTGCGTACACATACATATGTATCTGATAGCAATTTTCCTTCTTTGTTTCAGGTGAGTTACCCATGCCGTCAATGCCACCTCCACTACGTAAGTCTATCTTTCCCGGTCTATATAATATATCTATCTACCCAAACCATTCGAAATGGCTTTAAATCAATACACCGCAATACCCCATCGACTCCACACCCATGTCCATACATCATCCCCTCGTGAAAATTTTCCAAGCGTAACCAAAAAAGGTCTCTTCCCGTATAACAAGTTAATATATCGAGCTCGATTAGTCGCTCTCACCTGCGCGATCCTACAGGGTCCGGCAATCAAATTCACCCGTTATATACCTACTATTCGCGCTGAACCACGCGAGAGAGTCTCCGCGGTTCCGTTACGACACGTGTCGACGACTTTCTCGAGCGTTGACCTCCCCCATCTATATATACATACATCACGTGTGCGCGTATATTCGCGCGCCCTTTATATCCTGCGCGCGCGAACCCTTCGCTCCTGGCTCGGGTAAGGGGGAAGCGCTGATTCGCACACGCGTGATGTGCGTGCACACAAAGAAGCGAGGGAGCGAGCGAGAGAGAAACTATGGAAACGGGGTCAGTGGGTATATCGAGTGGCTCTCTCTCTCTCTCTCTCTCGTTTCCGCCTCGGAATCGTCCAAGGCCTTTGTTCTCTTTGTTGCACGCGCGCGTAGAGCAGAGCAAAGTAGAGAGCCTCCTGCCCGCTCGTTTCGTCTTTCTAATTTGTTAATAGCCGCGTGCGCCTGGAGAATTAATTCGGGGGAGGCGAGGGGGTCGAAAGGTTCTCTTTGTTGCGAATGTATCAGAGCAAATCGCGTATCGATAGCTGTTGCATGCGGTTTGTAATGTAACCTTTGTGTCGTATTATACTACCTTCGTACTAATCATCCGCGTTTAATCATCTAAATGTGCATATAGAGTCGTGTGTAATAATTCACAGCGACGATGTTGATCTCGCGTCTGTATGGATTTAATTTAACGTCGTGTATGTACAAAACTAAAAACAAAGCAAATAATAATTAATCTACACCGCCCGCTGTTGTATATTACCTGAATCACCGTAATTTCCCAACACGAAATCGCGGCTTATCACGAACACGTGCGTTGGATAAAAAGAGAGTCACACCCGCCCCCCGTTATCGAAGTTTCTCCAAATGTAAATTACACGTCTGTTTTTCCCGGCATTATAATAGCGTGCGTCCGCGCGATTCTCGTTTCCCTTTTTTTACAGGTCTAACTGAGCCCGTCCACGCGAGATGCTAAATTTTCCGAAGGGAAGGTTATGCGCGTGCGCGTTTAATTTACCGCTCATTAAAGCTTTCATTGGCGGCTTCGTTTGCACGCATTCCAGCTTTCGTGTCGCCCCGGGGATAATTTGTCGCGCACATGCCCGCAGCTGCTGCGTTTTGCTCTTATTTCGCGCGGGCTAAGAATACGCGCGCGTACTTCCTCATTTTCGGGTTTCGACCCCGGTGATGACGACTCTGTGTGCGCGAAAGCGATGACGAGTGCGTATAATATACGTGGTTTCGCGGGACGGAGGACAGTGAGTGTTCAGCAGCGTGGATTGCTGACGAAGTATAAGTAGTTTTCGTGCGGGGATTTTGTTGATCTTGGTCCGGTTACGATCTGCTTGTGTATAGACGAAAATGGGTGGCTTGGGAGGCGCAGTGGGATACTTTCGTATTTACTAATTTGAAAAGTTTTGTTCGAAAAGTTTGACACTCTTTTTGGAGAAATCCCCAGTGCATTCATTGACTTTTAGTTAATGATATTGATGAAAAAAGTTTCAAGAACCACAGGCTGACAAATATAGAATAGAATAGAACAGAATAGAATAGAATAGAATAGGATAGAATAAAATAGAATAGAATAGAATAGTAATTTATTGTAAATAAGTTGCATTTACAAACATATAAAACACATATAAAAACATTCAAGAATAAATCGTGTATAAATATAAATACAAATAAATCTTGCATATAATACAATAAAATAAAATTTATAAAATACAATACTAATTTGGTATAGTCAACTAGAGGTTCTTAGTCTATTTTTTAAATATATGATATCACAGTCTTATTCTTAAAAGCTAATAATACTGAATAGGAATTCAAAGACTAGAATTAGTGATATCACAGATTACTATAGAAAATTTAGTTGACTAGACTAGAAAAATCGCTGACATAACCAGGTTGTACAAAATAGAACTTATAACCAAACATTAAAAATGAACTAAAATACTAATCTCAAACTCGCACTTACCACTCACGTTAATAAATACATTCATTCGAGTAAATGGGACGACACATTGTATTTTGCGAGTGGTTAGTCGAGATCAAGGAGATGCCTTCTCAAAGCAGTTTTGAACCTGCTAAGCTATGGAAGTTTCCTAACCCCAGCGGGCAGAGAATTCCATAAGTGCGGTATCTTGTACACTGAAAGATTTTATTCCAGTTTCAGTACGCATCGGTGGTGCTGTCAATTCTTTAATTTCGACCCTAGTTGTGAATACTCCGCTTTATTATAACTCTTGTTGCACCAACTCGAGAGTGCCTTACACCGAAAATCAATCCGATGTTAGAATGTTTCGTATAGAGGTAAATGAAATGAAATAAAAATGAAGGTATAACCCTGGTAGAAAATTAACCATATTTTATAGCTAAAGTGATAATTACATGGAAGCATTTTTAGCAAAAATCATAATGCAAAAATAATATAATTCGTCTAAAAGTTCTACTATTACTTAAAATATATATTTTATCAAGTGTAAATGCCATAATTTATTTCGAATTGGTACATAATTATGAAATACAAGCAATGTTCGTTTTTAACCATAAAGGTAACTGAAAAATAGCTAGCTTCTGGTTAATATTTCTAAGAGATTGAGAAGCATCAACTCTCTTACAGGACTACTCTCATCAGAGACTAGAATTGAACTGAACTGCCGGCCACTCTTGTTTGATGGCCTTTGAATATCCCTTCATTATCACTAAATTGTTTTCTTAAAGTTTCCTAGAACTAAAAGAAAGAACTCGCCATCGGCCGTCAAAGTATCAGTTTTTAAAACATTAGATCGTCGTCCAATATCGCTTTTCGACAGCTTGTTTAAATACATATTTGGTTTCTTAGGCTTTTGATAAACAATTAACTATACCTAAAGGAATAGTTACAAGATACACTGAGAAAAATGTTGTAGTAAATTTTATTATAACTGTAATAAAAATTACTATAAAGTATAGGAAGGGTGAGATAAATACACTTTATCCTGCATTTTTATTATAATTGTATGAATAATTACAAAATTTCTTGTAATTTTTATGACAGTTGTTGATTAGAAAGTATTACGAAATAAAAGAAAAATTGCTATACACATAGCAAAAACTGTGATATAATAAAATTTAAAATATATGCTTTTAATTTTTATTAGAATAGAATATAAATTTTATTTTGTAGCGTATTAAAAATTACTATAAACATAGTAAAAAGTGCCACATTCAAAAATTGCTACAGGCCATAAGAAAGTTTGCTATCCAACATAGTAAAAATTGCTACAACATTAGTACTTTCTGCGCAGATCAAGGCGCTCACGTGTCTGATTGAGGTTATGTTTCTACGGGAATTTCACTTTGTCTTGCTTTTAAGTTTACAAAACATTCAAAACTTTACTTCAATTATTTTATTTTTATATTATGCACATTAATGATAAGTTTCTTTGTGTTATCAAAGTTATTTATTGTCATTATTTAATATTATCTGAAATTTTCTTGAAATCGATGGTTTGACATGTACAAGTTCCAAAATTTTACACCCAAGAATCCTATTTGGGTAAGTGGTTAGCGCGTCCGATTGCCGCGGTGAAGGTTGCAGATTCGATCCCAACGCTTGTAAAAAAAATATTTTTATTTCTCATTTTAATTTATTTTCACATTAAATATATTGTATGATTAGAGTCTGAAAACAGGAAGAACGAGAAAAAATGTAATTTTTTGAAATTTAAGGTTATTCATAAAAATTACTAGGCTGCATAGCAAAAATTGTTATAATTTCGATTTGTCCCTCCGTTCCTACAAAATATAGTAATGTTTCTTATGTTTATACTAAATTTTACTACAACATTTCTCTCAGTGTAGAATTAAGTTCGTAGTAACTCTTATTGCGATACATGTGTTTAAAATATAGAGGGACCCAAGAGTATTAAAAAACACGAGCGCGTGTTCACTTGCCTTGTGCATTTTTGTTCGTCAATCGAAATTATTAACCGACCCGTATTACACACACACACACGCACGCACGCACGCACGCACGCACGCACGCACGCACACACACACACACACACCTCTAAGCGTTATTTATGGGACGTTTACACTGTATATACCCGTTATTTCTGGGACTCCACGTTATTTCTGGGATGTCCCAGATTTACCGACCGGGTTTTCGCGTTATTTCTGGGACCCGCTAGAGTTCCGGTACCCAGAGAGGGATTATTTCTTTAGTCACTTATATGGCGCAACTCTGAGAAAATGGACTATATAACCCTGTACAATCCCAGAAATAACTCTTAAATATATTATACACACACACACACACACACACACACGCACGCACACACACACACACACACACACACACACACACACACACACACACACACACACACACACGACAAATGATTAATTTCAGATTCCAAGAAATGTCATTGAAAATTATTTTCAAAGCCCAAATTTCAATTTTTCGTTGCGAAAAACATCTCCCATGCCACCAGCTGCTCGTACGCAAAATTCTTACCGTCACAACATATAACAACATCAGTCACATTGCATATAAATATAACCGAAAAAAAAGAAAAAAACCGTCGACCATCAAGCGCCATATGGACATTACATTCCATACTCTTTTCTTTTTTTCCTCAAAAATACGACAAACGCGAATTAGTCGTTCTCGGCACAATGTAAAATTCATACATCGGCCGGTCCCACGCACATATACATATAAATAAATTAATAAGCTGCAGTTTCGACATTCGCTGCGAGTGCACCAACAGCAACTAACGCTCCTTTGTGTCCCCGACCCTCACCCCCCTGGACAGAGCGTGAGGCACGTGTTGATTCTCACTCGCGATGAGAAAATTTTCGGTCGGCGGAAAAAGGGCGCACCGCTCCGCTGAGCAGTACACACGTATAATATATATTCAGCGGAGAGAGAGAAAGAGAGGGAGAAAAGTGGGGGGGACAATATAATGGCTCCGTTTTTTTCGCCGCATCCCACCGCGCTGACGGCCAAGGACGCGGGTAAGAGAGGGGGGAGAAGGTCCCGTTTTGGGCTATGACTGTGCTTTACGATATCAAGCGCGCCCGGCCTGCCAGAAAGAGGCGTTTAAGTAGTTTTCGGCTCGACTCCTCGCTGTACATATTACTTATATATACACTCTTGACTCCCTCGGTTTCCCGCGTCTACGATACATTAGTGTACGTGTACTTGCGGAATAGCGGCACGTATGTGTGTGCGCGTACCATATACACGCGACAATGGGACAAAGCACAGCGAGCGCGCTAGAGCACCGGAGAGTGCATCGACCGTGCGATCCCATTAACATAATGCCATAACGCGTGCACGCGCGCGCGCGCCTTGCAATTATACGCCCGGCAAAAAGCTGTATATGTATATATACTGCATGTCGCGCGCGCATGTGTGCGGTATTAGATGCGTGGATAGCAACAGAGTATATACTGCGCTGGGTGCAGTGTATGGAAGTATACCTACGCGGTCGTCTCTCTTTCGGGTGCTCTCTTTTTAAGGTTGTATTGGCCGTAAGGTCTCATTCAAAAATTTAAGACAAATATTTTGGTCGTATAATTCGTCAAAAACAGTAATATTCTACAGTACTAAGAGTAAGTTAATATATAAAATGTGTTTTAGAACTGTAAAGAAGATTTTACATCGATTTTAGAACATTTTAATGCTCATTTTTTTTCACTTTTTGGTATGACTGTACGTCTTATTTCACAGTTTTTGTGTTATATTTCAGAAAATATTCTCGAAGTGGACATTTAAAAAACTGGAACTTGTTTATCTAATATACATTGACGATTACACGAACTTTCGAAGCTATGACACTATGATATTTATGTTTTTTTTTTTAATTTAGTTGCTAATTTTGCAAATTTCCATAAATTTCCATAAGTTAAATTCAAATTGCAGTAATTCTGTAACCATTCTCGTTAATCCTCTGGAATTTTGCACAGCTCTTTATATTTATGATATTTAATGACTATATCAAATTTTGAACAACTTGTCACTATTTTCGTCTATTAGCCAACCTTAAGGTGACAGCTTACATATATAATATCATGTCTTTTCGCTGTTATATATATATATATATATATATATATATATATATATATATATATATATATATATATATATATATATATATATATATATATATATATATATATATATATATATATATATATATATATATATATATATATATATATATATATATATATATATATATATATATATATATATATATATATAAAACTGAAGGTATATGCAGTCTATTCGTGTGTGTGTGTGTGTGTGTGTGTGTGTGTGTGTGTGTGTGTGTGTGTGTGTGTGTGTATATATATACACACACACACACACACGAATAGACTGCATATACCTTCAGTTTATTTAAAGGGAACAAGAAATGTCATGTTAGTCGATTGTGGACTTGCCGTCAAATCATTCCGGAATAACGAAAATACGAGAGGAGGTTATTGGCCTACAGAAAGCGCACACGTGCAACTGATCACGCGCGTGACTGTGAAAAACAAGTTTACGTTGTATACGCGCTCAGTGCACTTTTCAACATTCGACGAAGTGCAAAAAGTGACTCAGTATACAGAAAAACAGAAACACGTTTTTAAACGACACACGCCGGTATAACGATTACAAATTGAATAAACGTTGCGCGTTGTCGCTGAGGCGTAATGAAAAGAGATTAATTACGCGCTCGCGGAAAAACCTACACACACATACACACACACACACACACACACACACACACACACACACACACACACACACACACACACACACACACACACACACACAGAAGTCGCTCTTGGCATTATTTTTTGCTGGAGTATACAAGGTATAGCGAGGAGAAAAAACTACCTCGCAACTACACACTCTATATAGTAGTGGCATATCGTATAACGTACGCTACGAAGCTTCCTATACATCACACAGGCGAGATGACGTCAACGCGAATATAATCACGACGCGCCGTACTTTAAAGAACAGCAAAAAATGCTGCCGATGATTACGTAACACACACTATATATATATACACACACACACACACACACACACACACACACACACACGCGCGCGCGAGAAATTATCGTTCTATAACGATTAAAAAAAATGCATACTCTGTCGCGCAAAACACACACGCACACAACACCGTTCTCTCTTTCGCTCCGACATAACACTCCGACCCTTATTTATTCACTCTCCTCCGTCTCCTTCCAACAATCGCAATGATTGCGCGATATCGTCGCGCTACCCTACAAACGCAGCATAAGACGAAACTACTCCTTCCACGGCGCTTTTTCCATAATTCACGCACCAGGGGTGTGTGTGTGTGTGTGTGCGCGCGTGTGCGTATGTGTGTGTGTGTGTGTGTGTGTGTGTGTGTGTGTGTGTGTGTGTGTGTGTGTGTGTGTGTGTGTGTGTGTGTGCGCGCGTGCGTTCGTCCTAGCAACAGTCGCTGCTGCTCCGAACAAAGAATTTTTCCTCCGCTCTCGTTCCCCCTCGACGGAGCGCGCCTGTTGCGGAAGCGCGTGTAGAGAGAGAGAGAGAGAGAGAGAGAGAGAGAGAGAGAGAGAGAGAGAGAGAGAGAGAGAGAGCGCAATGCACGGAAAAAGTCCCCCCCCCCGCCGCTGGCGGGATCCTTTATTTCCATCGCTCTTTCTCTCTCTCCCGCCACAAGACAAAGGAGAAGGGAACGAGGATGTCTTTCTTTCGATGCCTATAGTCGTAGGTTTTTGCGCGTATATTGTAATGCACGTCTTTTGTTTATCGGTCCACCGTGCGGTGCGCAAAGGTGGAAATCGGTGGAAGGGAAGAGGTACAAAAGTGGAGTAAGATAAGAACGTGTCGATTTTGCGTCGAGGGAGTATATAGTAATGGCGGTGTGAACTGCCGGAGCAGGCTGTGATTACGGGTAATTAAGCGCGCGGCCCTTGGTGTTTCGAGATGAGGTATATGTACGTGTATGTAAGAGGAGTTAATTGTTATGTAATGCGCGCGCCTCGCACGGTGTAATGTATATAAGTATGATGGTTTACGACTGCATAATGTCGTTAAAAGTGGTGCGCGAGCTGCGAGTGAATGATTAACGCCGCGCGATAATGCCTATGATTATGCGATTATTAACAACGCGGGGATTAATCACGGCGAGCAACAGTTGGAGATCGATTAACATTCCGTGAAACGTCGCGCGCGGGCTAAACAAGTGTGCTCCGCATTTTGACAGCGATCACTCCTTCGTGCGCCGAAAGATGATGACAGTGCAAGGGATGCACATAAAGGAGTTCGGCATGTCGAATCGACGTGTACCAAAATATCAATAAACCCCAAGCTTGTTTGATTTTTTTTCTGTATATCTATTACCCAGTACTACGACTATTCCGAAAATGAATTGCAAAAAATGCAACAGCGCGACCTTTCCTCTTTGTCCCGCGCCGTTCCCTCGCTTTTCATCCACCCAGCGCACATAAGCACATACTCACTCCCCTCTGCGTGTAGGTCTCATTGATCCGCGCGATCGAAGCGCACGCGTAAACACTCGCACCTTTCTTTGGGTTACGTGCGTGTGCCTTGCTGCCTTGCTCTCTCTCTCTCTCTCTCTCTCTCTCTCTCTCTCTCTCTCTCTCTCTCTCTCTCTCTCTCTCTCTCTCTCTCTCTCTCTCTCTCTCTCTCTCTCTCTCTCTCTCTCTCTCTCTCTCTCTCTCTCTCTCGCTGTCGATTTTTTCGCGGAGGGAGGAATTATAATGGCCAGCGCTGTATCATATACGCGGGTACACATTCTGCGCGCAACAAAGAAGAGAGTGAGAGAAAGAGAGAACTGACTATACGCGTCTCTTTCGCGGTTTATTCAAAAGCGTTTTATTTTTCTCGCTCGTTCCGCGCGCGGCCGTCGATTTCCAAAACACACATACAGCAGTAGTGAGAGCCTGCGGTTCTTTTTAAATTGCCCCGACGCGCGTGCGCCCGAGTTGCGAAGGCTTTTTCCATCGCGCGTCGTGTGTGTATATCCGTTCCTTTTTCTTCGTTTGTTTGTTCGCCGAAGTGCCTGGTGTGCGTGCGTTGTCGGCCGGAAATATCACCGCGCCGCGTGTGCGGCTGGCGAAAATGTTATAACGAAGTGTGCGAGTGTGTCTTTCGGAGAATTTTTGACGACGCGCGGCTGATCTGACAGTCGAGAACATTCGGTGCCTGGCCCGTCTATGATTAATCTACACTTAAGCACCGAAAAATCGACTTTCTATCGGGTAGAAACAGTTAATTTATATTAAAAAAAGCTCTTCGAAACAATCAGCCCGTAATACATACACGTCGCACCATATCGTCGATATGCCATCGCCGCACGTGACGTGCCTCCGCTATATTCTCCTCGCGAGTATATAATACGTGCTTGCCATAATTTTTTTAGATTCGCACCCGGCGCGATTAGCATAAGTCGGCCGCGCAAGCAGCGGCTGTGCCAAAATGAAGTAACGCGCACACGGCGTTTACGCGGCTCTCTGTCTTCATATATATAGAGGCGCGCGGCGAAAGCCGGCAAGTGGCAACAGCGAGCGGCCGGCCGGCAGCGGCGCGCACCGCAACACCGGTAGTTGCGAGGCGGTGCAGCGGCTAAAAGTTGCGCTGGAATGATTATACGAGGAGAGTGTGTAACGACTTTTTGCTCTACGAGGTTTTTAAAGCTTTTCGTGGCGTTTTCATATAGTTTGATGCGCTGTTGATGAAACTGGGCAAGTGTGTAGTTTATTAGGCTTGAAGTTTTTCGGATAATGGCGAATGAACTGTGCACCGGTCGAGAGTGAATTGAACCAAAATTTACTGTATAATGTATGTGGGGGTGTGTATGTGAAATGTACAACATTCTATAACGAATTTGAATTCCGATGCGCTCCAAGCGCGCAATTTCACTTATCAAGACTCTCCGCCTGACCCAAATAATGCATAGCGTTATTGTATTATACCCCCACGCCACGAAATCGATTGAGATAGCGCTCGCGCACTCCGCGCATGCACACAGACAGAGTACATGTCGATTCCAGATTATTGTGTACAAAAAAGACCGCCTTATCTCGATCCGCCTCCTTTTCCTAAAAAAAAAAAATAAAATAATAGAAAAGAAAAGATCAAACCAAACATCTCATCCTCTCCCACTCTGTAGCGCACGCGCGTGTACCGATTGTTTCTAAAAACGCGCGGGCGTTACGCAACAATGAGATTGATGCACGCGTACATGTATATGTGTACAGAGAGTGCGATCGAAGAGAGATAAATCGGATAATCGCGCGCATCCGGATTCGGCGTCTTTAAACGTCGAATAAATTACCGTCGCTCTCCGCCGCGCGTATATACATCGTAAATCACGCGTTATGCAAACTCTATCACTCTCTCGTCGTCAGTCTCTGGCGATTTTCGACGGAAGCCCTTTTTTTCTCACTTACACCCTACTATACGCGGCCCTTTATCCAAAAATCGACGCGCGATCCCTTTGTGCGCGACTGCGCGGCCGGCAAGCAGCAGCCGCATGTATATACGCGAGGATTTCTTTGTACCTCGCACGTAAACTACTCGCCTCGAAGTTTCCCGTTGTTCTTTCCCCAGCATCGTCAGCTGTCCGTATCGCACCACACCTCCAGCCGATATCTGCAATCGCCGAACGTTTCTTCCTGGCGTGCATATATCGGCGGGTATTATACACTCCAAGCGCGATTACACTCGCCGGTGCAGAGGAATAATAAAAAAAGAAGCGTGCGTGTGGATTTTTCTCGCACACTGTATACATTATAACGCATGTAGTTGCCGGGCGGAGAAAGAAGAAGTATAGAAGTATACGCGGAGAAGAGAGAAACATCGGCCCCCGGCGCTGCGGGCCGGCTCGATATTTTGAGCTCGGCTAGTAACTCTGTTGCTAGGGCATCAGCTGATCCGTGTGCCGTGCCGGCTGCGCTCCTCCAGTCCGTCGTCGAGCGCCCGTCTCTCAGTGCCGTAGCCTCAGCGCCTGGTCGCCCCGCGCCTCCCGCGCGCTCTTTGTTCGCCGGACCGACACCTCGCTCTCGCACACTCCACGGCCCACGGAACCCCCTCGATCTTCGCACAGTGAAACTCCTCGCCTCCTCCGACCCTCTGCCCGCGCCACCCGAAAAATGTCACTACCCTTTGGAAAAATTTTATCCAGCGCAGCGAAAGCCGAGGGCGGCGAATGCTCGGGTCCTGGCCCGGCCGGCTCTCTCGCTCGACGACCCGCCGGGGCTTCGCTATATAGCTACATAATACTTACGCGCGAGAGAGACGAGAGACGCGGTAGACAAAGAGCTGGCTATGCGAGTGGGTACGCGCCTGCGCGCACTCCGCTCTCAGCGAGCGGAGTCGAGGAGTGGGAGAGAGGAGGAGAACGGAGCAAGAGTGCGAGTGTGCAGTCGACGGGACTCGAGGCGCGTCAGTTAGCAACCGGCACTCGCGCGATCTGGTCATATGCGCGTCCCTTGCTCACTCCCTGATATAAGAGTCTGGCGAGCAGGAGATAGATAGATACCAGAGGGAAAAAAAGAGGAAGCAGAGGTAGAAGACAGCGACGGATTCTTCTATCTGCAGATCTATTGTGTGATTTTTCACTCGCGCAGAGATAGACGAGAGAGAGATAGATCGTTCTCGATCGTCGGCCGTGTTGTTACGTCAGATATACCGAAAAGAGGCCAAAAGTCGTCGTCCGCGCGCTGCAGCGACAGACACTCGCCGACAGCACACAGAGAGTCACGTATATAGACACGCTCGTAAACGCGGTGCCGAGTTGTTTTTTTTTATCTATACAAACGAGATCTTAACTTTTTGATACTTATTTGTACACCGCGCGTATACATTTGTATATACATATAGTCGACGTCTAGCTTTGATTTTCTCATACATACTCGCACGTACGAGAGGAGGAGAGCAACGCTTCTCTTTACGTGTCAACTGTGATCGCAAGGGATTGTATTATTATTACCGCATCCCCGATGATCGACGGAGGACTAGTTACTAGCTGTCGTGTATTATGACCGCTAGTTTCTCGCCGATACTCTTCAAAAGTGATAACTTTCGGACGTCCCGTAAGCTCGCCGCGCTGCTGCCGCTCATCGACGACGCCGCACAGTGTTGTACCAGAACTTTCGGCTCGCAGCAATAGAGGCAGCGTACCTACGGACGAGAGAAGAGGAATAAGAGAGGACACGAAGAAGAGGGCAAAGCAGGAGAAGGACAAGCCGACGGACGTGGAGAGGCGCCGTCGACGACGCCCGGCCGGCAAGATTCCTGTGGCAAACGAGCTGGAGATTTGCCCCGAGGCGGGCGCAGACGCCGACATGGGTCAAATCGGCAACGATGTGAGTCTCTTAGCCCTTTTTTTTCTTTTATTTCAACTCGAGTACTTTATTGTTCTTCGAGTGTGCGAAGCGTATATAGATGCTATATACGATGGCAGAGAGCGATGACGGCCGCGGCGGCGTATAGCGGCTGATGAAAACCCCCAGGTGCGAGCAGTCAGCTGATGGCGAGCTTACCGGTGCGTTTCTAACCTTAAAAAGCTTTCTCGCCGCTCTTTAAAAAAAATAATACGCGACGATTGACAACAGTCATACTTGCAAAATTAGCCTTAACTGTAACTCTATAACCTTCGATCCAACGTCACTCGCATACACGCATACATCGCTCTCCTTGCGCGCTTCGAAAAATCGCATCTTGCATCAGCCGTGCGCGTCCTTCCGCTCGTAAAAATGCAGCGCGAGGGCACGCACTCTCGGCATTGGCTCTTCCATGATTTATCTCTCGCTCTCCTCCACTTGACGAAAAATTGTCCAGCGTCACTACTCTCCCAGCGCTTTTCTGATGCAACACTTGGTCGGCTTTTCCTCGCCCGCTCGCTGGCTGGTTCAGCCGGTTCGCCCCGACCTTGGGCCAACGTGACGCCGAGCAGCAGCGTCGCCGGAGGCTCGCTACAGATTTTCCTTAATAGCTTCAGAGTGAGAGAGAGAGAGAGAGAGAGAGAAGGCACGAGCGAGCAGGTAGAGACCTGTACTGTCTCTCCCATCCTCTATTCGTCATCATGGGTTTATAAGAGACCTGTGCACACAGTGGGTCGTCTCGGGTTTAACGCTTAGCTGTGTAGTGACAGCTTTTCGTGGTTGAGGTAGTAGTAGACGGGCAAGAAACACTTTGCAAAGACGTGTAATTGACACATCACGCGTTCGGTCTAGAATAATCCGAGAGACAGAGAGAGAGAGTGTGGTAGTGTAAAACCACTATTTCTGGGCGCTTCACGCGCGGCCGTATAAATATACATGTAAAATCGCCGTCCATCAAATTGCGTCAGTGTGTGCGAGAAAATAAGATTTTGGAGCGCGTCCAATATCCCCAGTAGCCTCTTTTACATATACTCACACGCTCGTATATCCACGTATGTAAAATTATTCCGCTTTTATGCACGTCGCGCCGGCGAAAATCGCCTTACGCAAATCCCCAAAAAATCCGATGAACAAGAGAGAAAGAGAGAAACTTTTCTTTCTTGCTGCCCGGCATCGCACCAGCTTGACTCATCGCCGGCTCTCGCGCTGATAAGCCGCGGGCTGCATTCGCCGGCGTTTTCAGAATAATATTCTCGCATCACCGGCTTCTTCCTTTTTTTTTTGTTTTTTTGTTCTTCCTCGAAAGGCGAACCCGTGCGTTTAAAAATAATCTACCCCACAGCCGCTGCTGAATAAACATGTGTTTGTCATAACTGGCGCGCATGCTAATCGCGAATGAGCTGATCGATCGACGGCGCTGGTTTCTTTCAATTAGAGCCCGGCAGCGGAGACTCACTCTGGCGAGGTTATAGACCACAGGCTACTGCCTAGCTATATATATATATACAGCCAACTGTTATTCCAGTAACTTTCTTATTGATATTACAGGCGCGCGCCCACACGAGAGGGAATTCTTTTTTTTTTCGAGGGTTTTATGTGTGTGTGTGTGAGTGTGTGTCGGTATAAGGTTATTCTCCTCCCTCGGTTTCTCCTTCACACCCCTGCAGCACACGTACGTCCTATCGATTGTTCACCCCCCGCCCGGGCTCAAGGCCAGGCCGCACGCGTAGTCGTTGTCCTCTCTTTCTTTCGGCAAACAGATCGTGCGCGCACGGCTCCGTTGACAAAGTTTTCGAGCAAGGGTGTGTGTGTATAATTTGTATGCAAACCGCGTGCGCCCTTGTCTCTCATTCATGAGCAGAAGGTGAATTTTCTCGCGCGCGAGATGATAACTTTAATTGTTTCTTCGGAGCCCGAAATAGTGTAGATATGTGGTACCTTAATATGCGTGCTAGAAGCCGTTATAGATAATCCAACGTGATTTTTTCATGAGGTTGTCAATTTTATTTTCTTCGAGTTTCATCTCAACGGTGATAAATTATTGAGCAATTAAGTATCGTTGTAACCCCGCTGCCTTTGGGCAGTCGCGAATATACAAGAATATACAAGTTATTCAAATAAACGGCCCATTTACATGGCAAAATGTCGCTGTCTCATAACCGCGCGCTTATTTAAAAATCTGGCTTTTTTTTAACAAGTTAAAAGCGCGTATGACTCACGGCTGCACGCTCGCTCGTAAATTCTTTTAATTAGAATTGTTTACGTCCGCGAAAAGTACACACACACACAGTCACACACGCACACGTATGATATACGCTAAAACAATATTTCCGAGCGGTGTTAATAATTTTTATCGTTTCCTTCGCTCTCGCTATAGCGCGCGCTCGGGCAAACAGAATCGTTAAAGATGTTTTCTTACCTTCGACGAGAGCTGTAGTTGTTTTTCCCATATAGCGCGATACGAATTGCCGCGATTATGCTTACTTATATATTATACTTCTTCTTTCCGCCCGCCTCGCGCCTGACCTACTCTAAAACCTTGCATTATATACTCGCTTTAATTATAGGTTATTACGGGTCTCGCGATTTTCGCTTCTTACACACACACTCTCACGCTAGTACGAAAAAAGCAGTCTCGTTGCCGGACGAAACCTCGACAAAAAGAAATCCAATCATCGCACGCGTGTATATACCTCATGCGTATACTTACGTATACACGGGCGAGTGGAAAATCTACGCTTAGGCAGGAGCGCGCAGAGGAGAAAGGAGGGAGAGAGAAAGAAGATGTTGACGAAAAGGGGTGCTCTCAGATCTCGGAGAAAGGTGGGACGAGATCGGAGCAACCGCCGTGTGTTTGTCTCTCGCTGCCTCGCTCGTTTCGTAAAATCGTTTTCCGAGCGCAAACCGGTTTCTCGAAAGATCTGGACTCTCTCTCTTCCTCGCTTCCAATGTTGTTTACGCGCGGTCATAGGCCGAGAGGAGTGGGAGTAGGAGGAGGAGCAGGACTAGTTTTTCCTCTCCTCCTCTTCTTCTCCTCTTTCTTCTATATACAGCGCGCCCGACCGGCCGGCAATGATGTAAGCCGCGCGCACAAAAAGAGTCCCTTTATATACCGAGCCGTGTGCCGGTATAAATATACCCATTCGGCATATAGTTTCGTCGAGTTCGCGGATTTTACAACACGAGCGCGGGTTTTTTTCTCCTCTTCGCGCGCGGGCGAGTGGCCAAAAGATGCTGCTGCTGCTCCCGGCTCTTCTCTTGATTTCGTCGTCGATTAGAAAGTCATTGTTTACGGCATGCGGAGTGAGAGACCGGTTGTAATCTAAGGGCCCTCTCGCGGCTGGAAAGAGAAGGGGATAGTATGCGCACGCTGCTACTTCTTCTTTATCCGGCTGCAGTCGGGTCGAAAAACAAAATTAATGGAGCGCGGCGAGAGTGGGATAAAAAAAATTGGCCGTGTCGCGCGCGCACGCACGCGTAGCGGCGATGTTTACGCGTTTACGATCTGTCTAAGTGGGAATTGTAATGAAAACGAGAGAGAGAGAGAGAGAGAGAGAGTCGTAAAAGTCTATAAATAGACGGTTAACGTGTATTTGTCTTGCGATCGGGCGAGGAGAGCCTTCGCCTGTGCCACTTTTGGTAAGGAAAAATATATATTCGATTTGACGTTTGGTTTTTCTTGCTGCGCTTTTTCGTACACGCCTTTCTTAAACAAGTTCCCCAACAAGTGCTGCTGCTGCTGCTGTCCGTTCATTTATTTTATCGATCGAAACAAAAGTAACGAGTAACCCCTCGAATAACAAACTCGGTAACTCCCGGATCTTATTACTTATTCATGTAATATAACAAAAACTTCGTCACACAAACTCGCGCGAAATCTTCAAAAATCAATGTTCACCCGCCCGACGACTTCTTACGGAAACCTTATGTACATATACGAAGTAGCGAGAGAAACCGGGAGCCGTCGATAGTAGAAACAGATAAAACTCCCTTTTTTTTCTTAGGCGGCGAGTAGCGCGCTCCACTTAAACGACCCGGCGACGTGACTGGCATGCTCGTATATGTACATAGAGAGGGAGAGAGAGCCTCGAATGAAGATTTAAAGTCGAACGTGACACCGGGGTAGCGTAGTAGGAGTATAGCAATATACGCGAGGGGAGGTATGCGCGCACGTGTAAGTGTCTCCGCAGTGTCATCTCTCGGGCGAAAAAAAAAGTGGATTTGGAGGATCGCGCGTGGGCGGAGGGTGAGCGCGGAGGCTGCTTCTTGTGCGTCGATACGTCTATATCTACGCACTCGTGGCCCGAATTTTCTCTCGTGGATACATATACATTACTTTACCGTTGCGAGTGGCAGAGGAGGGTTACGAAACGAGCGTATAACGTATATATACGCGTATAAACCGGTTTGTTTTTCTCTCTCCTACGCGCTCGCGCGCGCGCAGCTTGGTGAAATTCGACTATAATTCTGAGCTTTTACGATTCGTCTAAAATTAGCGCGCTCCGGAAAATGTCTGGCTATTGGGTATGCCGCGTCCACCAGCAGGCTTCTGTCCCACTGGGACACGAGCGACATCGTAAAGTCAAGCAAGAGGAATACATGTGCGGCAGCGGCGCGTTGTCACGTGGTAGCCGGCTAATCGATAGGGTGACGTCAAGCGCCGCGCATCCAATCGCCGCTCGAGCTCGCGTCTGCGCTGATAAGAAGGAGCATCGAACTCGAGGAGCCTCGGCCGACTTGCAGCGCGCGAGAGAGGAGAAGGAGGAAGGTGGGAGATCGTCTCTTTGTTCGCCAGCGAGCGAGAGCTCGACTTCATTTCCTTCTGCTTGTTTTCAGAGACTGCGATCTCTTCTCTCTCGCTTTATCTCTTTCTTTCTCTCTTTTGAGCCTGCTGCTGCGAGTGATTCGGAATTTCGATGGCGGGGAGTGTATTTTTGGGCAAGCGCGCGGGCAGGTTTTTTTTTTGTCTTTGTACCGTTACAAGAGAAGCGCGATGGGGTTAATGAGTTTCTGTTATCGGAAGGTATTTTTGATATTTCTTTTCTGTTGTTCGTGTATGATAAAGGAATGGAGCGTTGAAATTTCGTTGAAATTTGATGAGTGTAAACTGCATTGTTGCCGCTGCGTGAATAATGAATTTACGCTAATCGACTCTTAATGTCAGTTGGGTAAATCGTGAAATACACACACCGGCCGAATGAATTATAAAATCGAACAAACACGTAGCGCACGCGTTCGAGGCCTCTGGGCAATTGGGTCATTTATCTCAATTGAAATTTAATTTTATTAGTTTCCCCGAAATAATCAATCGCCGCGTGCCCGCTCGCGTGAATGGATTTTTAATCGGCGTATATATATATAGCCGACGCTGCCGGCATTATGTTCCGGCCGCACAGCCTTAAAAGCCCGAAATTGAGAAAAATGCGCGCACGTTTATAAATAGATACAATGTTGATCAGCACCGAGTACATTGTATAATTTGTACCTGTTTTATTTCTGTCGTACGAGTATAATAAAGACCGAGAAAATACAGACTTTTGTCCACATTTTTTAATCGCTTATAATACATATTGATCGTCGCGCGAGCTGCGAGGGATTTTTCTGTTTGCTCAGACACCGCGATCAAATAGATAATCGCGCCTCGCAGATAAGAGATTATAATTATTCGTTATTTATAAAGAAAATGCCACTGCGGGGTTCGGGGAGAATTGATAATTTCTCGGGAAACATAAATCGCTTTGCGCGATCGTCAGTGTATAGAGAAAGCGACAAAACTGCGCTCCAACTCTAGGTATATACGCTCCTATTTAAACGACGTTTCCGTAGACGACGAGCGACTTTCTCCTCTCGCAGAATCTACATATTATTCCGAAAATTGAACAACCCGTGAGATCCTTCCCTCTCGCGTGTGTTAACCTTGATTCCCCGCACGCTCTTATATTACGCGTTTCTAAAACCGTACCGTCAGAGCCGGAAGGGCATCGAGTGTGAACATATCGAGCTCTCTGCCACATCTGTTTCTCATATCCTCTCTTTCTCCCATCGCTCGCGTTCATTCTCCGCTTCTTCCTCATCGATCCGCACGCGCCCTCCAAGATTCCGGCGAACACACACATACACACACACACACACACACACACACACACACACACACACACACACACACACACACACGCACACACACACACACACACACACACACCACACATCACATTCGACCTTCAGACGTGGGCTCGTGTGCACGCTCTTATCGGTCCCGATATATCGGCCCGATGTTGAGAGCCCGCATATAACCGCTCTTTCTCCCCCCCCCCCCCCACTTTTCTTTATCGCGTAAGTATTATTATTGGCTCTGTCCAAATAGACTATATATTTTTGGCTTTGCGTACACACACAATAACGACGTTACGTATAAACATATAACCTTTAAGTTATGTAAACGCAACGATTCGCTCTCTATTTTATTTTGTTTTTTGGGTATTATCAGGAACTGTAAAAAAGAGCTAGCCTCAGCACACACAGATACACAAAGGAAAACCGTATCTATATCGCGCCTGCTTCCCATTAACAGCGTGTCTGCTGATTATCATCATCCATTACACCGTACAGCTCTGCGGGCTATATACTTACAGTGTGTCGTTTGTGCGGCCTTCGGGGCCACTTCATCCGCCGCTCTCGAGTTGTGGAAACGTGAACCTCCCCGCGCTGCGCGCGCGCTCGTGTCAGCGTTTCTTTCATTGCTCGACGACTCGCGCGCTTTGGCATCGCTCGCACAAACACACACACGCACAATAGTCGGCCAAGGTCTAAAGGGCGCTTTTTTGGCTCTCCCTGTTGAATTGCTCAGTAGCGAGAGAAATATATATATATATATATAGGTTTCAGGGGCGTGGGGAATTATTTTCTGTGGGTATATATAATGCAGATGAGGTAGAGAAGATGCTGGGCTGGATATTGGGTTCATCGCACGATGGTTTTTCTCGAATTGAGAGTCGAGGTAGTGCCAGAAATGTAGCTTAATTTCGCTCGTATTATAGAATAAAGACGCGACGACAAAGTTTATATGTGGAAGAGATTCAAGAGTGTGTGTGTGTGTGTGTGTGTGTGTGTCGTCGTCGTTGTGTGGCACACTCTCCTGGCTTTCGAAATAATCTAGAAGTCAAATTTTGAGAAAAGTTGTACGTATTACACACACGCGCGCGCCTTGCGGCGACTTTCGAACGGATATACATATGTACGCTATTTCGGGTCGCGCGAAGCCCGAAACGCGCATTAATCTCCCGAAAAACTTGTGGTGCGTGTGTTCATGGTAATTCCAAGTTTACGGAAAAAGCTCGACCTCGCGGTAACGGCCGTTTCAGTTTTATATACTGGTCGAAAGGTAGGACAATTCTTTAATTCTTCTTTCGTTCTCGCTTTTGAGTTGGAGTGTAAATTAGGCTTGTTCTGCGCTCCAAAAGTGACCGATAAGCCGTACGCACTGGAAACAGGATTGTACAAAAAATCTAAAAAAAAATGAAAAAAAAAAAGTCGAGACGCGTTATAAAGTACACATATAATGACCGCGTTTCTTTTTTCCGGTATCTAATACCCCTTAGGACAATCGCGTAACCGATATAAATTTCCCCGGCACACATATCACACGTGGTTCGACCCTTTCGCTCTTCACTCGCCCGACTAAAAATAGCCGCTCGGCTTCGCTTATTTATCTATTTTTCAATTTCATTCTTTCTTCTCCTCATCGCCGCGTCCGTCATACGCACTATTTGTAGTGTCGCGCACGCCGTCCCTTCGTTTTCTCTTTTTTTACTCCTTCGCCTGCTCTCTTTTCTCTCCGTGAGTGCGCCTGCTTTTTTTGTATGACAAAATATGTATGTGTGCGTCGAGGTACATCTATAATATATCGAGTACAGTTACGAGGATGATTGAAAGTCACGACTACCCTTGTATTAAAATTAGTATAGCGTGAAAATGTTGGCGCTCGATCGAGTTAATTAAGCGCCGGCAGATACGGCTTTGCGTAATTAACAACTCGCAATTAAGACAATCGTTCGCTTGCTCGCTCGCACCCTCCCGCCTCGTCTCGGCTCTATTTTTACTCTAACAGCAGAAAAGAGAAGAAAAATCATCATCCGCCGTCGCCGCCGCCGATAAACTTTGATACATCGATTATTTCAGTCGCGCGCGCTACAGCTTGTTTATTTTCCCCTCCTTCCACAATAATTATGTAAGTAAAGTAGTCGTCGCGTATAACAACGTTGGACTGGCAGAGGGCGCGAGGATATATAAATTCTCGGTTTATTTACAAGCTACTGTCGCTCGTGGACGTGCAGTAATAGGTGATTAACGCGCTCCGGAGGCAGTATAGCAGCAGCGGTAGCGCACAGTAGGAGTCCCCGGTTCTTTCTGTTTCTCTCGTTCTCCCTTCGTTGCTAACGAATAGGACACGAATATACACGTCTCTCTTCGCGAAGCCAGTAAACAAACCTTCCCTTTCCCCCACCGCAAAGATGAGGCGCGCGCGCACTTCCTCGGAAGTTTTTTATATTTATATTTATTATCGTCTTTTTCGCTCGTCTCGGCTGAATTCCGTCGATTTATCTCTACTACCGCCGGCGGGTGTGTGTATCTTTATACGCGGCGTGCGCCGGTATCCCTACGCCTGAGACGATTTAGATTTCGTGACTTTGAATGCGTGTATGTTTTAATGAGAAAAGTCGATGAAATAGTATTTTACTTGGTTAATTAGAAAGCGTGAACATCGCATTGCGCAAGCGTTAAGCATAACTATCGATGGAACTTTTATCTATACGAAAAAACAAAAATTTGACCGGCGCGCGTCCAGGCCGGTAGTCTTCCGCGTATGGAGAGATCTCCGCCCATGCTTGGCAGGAAAAATTCGAGAGAGGCCGCGATCGTAAAACTCGGAGATTCGGGATGGGGGACAAAGAAGGCTACAAAGACGACGAACCGATTCGCTTTTCATGCGTATGAAAGGACCAGATGCTGCGCGGGAGCGTCGTAAAAGCCGCTTTTTTTCCTTCTCTTCTCAATGCTCAAATGCGCGTGCGCGCGGTGCCTCCGCCGTAAATTATTCCGATTTTGAAACTGTGTACAAAGGTCTATCCGCGGCCGATGACTTCGAAGGTTCAGATTGTGCGAGCGCGTCGCTATGTGCTTTATCAATAATTTACGAGTCGAAAAATACGTTACGCAATCGCGAAAGAATGAGAGGAGAAATTCCATCGTTCCGCATCTGTGTAAATTAAAGAGAAAAGAGGTGGAGGCCCGAAAAAAAAACGAATTATTATTATTCGCGAGAGATCGCGCGCGATTGATTACCGGTATGTGTGTGCTCCGATTAAACAAATATGGGAAAATCCAGAGCTTTTTTCGACAGCGACGATTGCACGGGCCGATAAGGCGAAAAACACGTCGATAAGATTATATACCGTGATGTATGTATGTATGTATGCCCGAACCGGTCGAATGACAATCCTGTTTTCGAAGACGAAGAAAAAGGCTAGCGGATCGAGAGAGAAAAAATACGCGCTGCGCGTCAGACGAGAGGAGGAGGAAGCGACGAAAGCGGAGAGCAAGAGCGATAAACCGATGTGCCTAGTCGACACGCGAGAGTAACCCGAGAGTGGTATTAGTGCACACGCGCTGATTGTACAATCTGCGGAGCCTTGTGCCACATATATATAGTATAAATACTTGTATCATCGCACGCCCACGCTGTCGCAGCATCCACTGTATAATTTTCATTCGACAACCGCGCGTGCGGCGATTACGGCGACCGGGAAGTCGTATAATAATTATTGTCTGCGGTGAAAGTTTTCTCGCTCGGACAACCAAATTTACACCCCATCTCCCCCCCACTGCTAATACACTCTAAACAGTATTAAATTGTTCGCTCGGCGGTTCAATTATTTAGCCGCTTATACAGCGGAGGGAGATTCTTTTTTGTTTTTCATTCCCGCTTGTTTGTCCGCGACCGGCTCGCCATTGAGCAACGTATATATAGATGGGGCGGAGAAGACGAAGGAAGGAAGAAAGAAAGAAAGCGGGCGGCTTGTCGCGCGCTCGCCGGGGCTAATTAATGATAGGTCGTGTTCTTGTTTTCCACATGTTGTTCTCTTCCGCGGAAAAAGTTAGGACCTCGAACTTTAGTCGCTATATTTAACTTCTACTGTTTCACGGTTATTCTGATGACGTCTTTCACGGTGTGTCTACCGTTACGCGTAATTTATCTGTATTACATACCGTACAGGCTTTTGTTTGGTTCGACTAATATTTTTTATTCGTGTTTATTTCGCTAAGTGTTTTCGGAAATCATGTCTTTTTATTACTCACGTTATAGCGCGCCGCGATGGCTCTCTTTGAGCCAGAGCTGATTACGGCTCCGTATTATTTCGCTTGCATGAGAATCAGTGCCTTGGTTACATCATATATATCTCGTTGTTTGTCGTGAGTGCTGCGACCGAAAAAAAGGTGCGCGCCGGTCGATCAATGACAACCGCGAGTATATAGCTGATTATATGGAAACAGGAGAACAGCGGTACTAATAAAAAGTAATAAAAAAAATCGGCTGACAATTTTTCGGTATTTCTGCTCTCCATTTTTGCGCTCCATTAAGCACTTGTTTTCCCAGTGACACACCGAGTGTCGCTCTCACCTTGACAATGAATCTCCGGAAAGTTCTCTCTCCTCGTTTTTGTTTCCTCACCCCGTTAATGAACACCTATTATATATACCTCAGCACGTATACCAACCAACCAACCACCAGCACATAGCTGATGCATATCCACGTATTATTATATCGGGTTCCCGGAAGCGGGTCAGAAATCTGATTCCCTCTGCTTATACGGCGCTTGGCCCATTGTCTTCACGGCCGAGCGACCGCCGTAAAAATTCCCCCGCGCTCTGCCCCCCCTTCTCCTCCCGTCACTCATCTAACGCCCGTAGCGGAATTACATATATGGGGCTTGGCTTTAAGGACAGAGAGAGCAGCGCCGAGTAAATCAAGCCTCTCTGACTGCGTCAGCTGCTGTGCGCCCTTATCAGCTTTATTTCCATTTTTCAGGAGAGGGACACGATGATGGCGGTGGTAAAAAAAAGAGCTTACGCAGCGCGCGCCATTGGTCGAAGGACCGTAAACTCGGCCTACGTGCGAGAAGGGGGACGTGTGTACAGTGTATTGGTGTGCCCAGAGAGAAAGAGAGAGAGAGAGCAAAGAGGATTTCGGCAGTAGTAAAAACCAAGGATCGATACGTACGCGTAGTTGCCGTTTTTTTTTTGTTTTCTATAATACGACGGCGCAGTCGCACGATTATTATTGTCGCACGAGCGCGTGTTGTTTTATTGCGCAGCTAATACAAACGGGGAATGTTGTTATATTCAAATTGTAATGCTCAGCGACGACTAGTTGCCCGACGGTATAGGATTAAGCGCGCGTCTGAACGTTTGTACAACGCCATACATACGCTCGTAACTCTTGGGGGGGGGTGGCCTCGGGATCTCCGGCCAAAAGGCACGTGGAAAACAGAGATCAGCCGATCGACGCGCGCGCGGTGATATCTGCTGTTTACCGCACGCGCGCGAAGCTTTATTGCTCTCTTCAGGCATTACACACCTCTGCCAAGTCGTTCGTCAGATAGCGTCTGTATACACGCACACACGTGCGCGTTCCTCTTCCGCTCCGATGACGAAAACAAAAGGAAACGACGACCGTTTCTCCTCAACGTGTGATATATCTTTAGAAAGAAGGTATAATTTTTTTTCCCGTCCCGGTAAGTAGTTTTCCCCGCGCGCGTCGTTGGGGCGACACGGTAAGTTTTACGATCGCAGCGGAGAGACCGAACATCTGTTCCTCGTGAGAGTGCGGATCGAGCCATTTAAATGCCCCGGGCCGGAAGCACGGGCCGCGGGCGTCCTTTTAAAAATGGCGACGGGGCCTCCCTTTGTTTCGCACCGCTGCTGCAGCCGCGGCGAGCACAAGGGCAAAGCAAGTCAGCCGGCGTGAAGAAGAGGCGTCTGCTTTTAATTGCTAATAATTCTCCGGCTGTGTCCGAAAACTACATATAAGACCCCGTGACGATCTTGATGTGTATCCGAGGAGAGGTACATATTCGAGGGAAAATTTAGCGAGAGGTTTATCGCCAGTCATTCGATAATGAACAATGATTATTGTTATAGCTGCGTGTGTATGTGTGTAGGCGGTAGATGAACAAAGCTGTTTTCGAAGAGCTGGGAAAATGAATATTATATACAGGTGTGTGCGTGTGTGATTATATCGCTAAATTCAATAAGGAGTTTAGCGATCGTTGCTATATGGGAACGGCTAATGTGCGAATGGTGGATGATAATTATCGCGAAACCGTGGAGCGAGAGAGAGAGACGTACCTACTCGCTGAATGCCCATTGTTTTTTTTATCGTCCGCTTGTTTATTGAAATATCCACACATATTGTTTGTTATCGCCACATCGACACGAAAGCTCACTTACGCAAATTTGATTAAACATTTCACCTCCC
The DNA here is from genome assembly GCA_036365515.1 of Torymus aiolomorphi. NCBI lineage: Eukaryota > Metazoa > Arthropoda > Insecta > Hymenoptera > Torymidae > Torymus > Torymus aiolomorphi. Next base: position 89,897,786 of record CM070874.1, on the reverse strand, counting down.
ATTCCCATAGAAACAAAAACAAGTTTCCTAGGCAAACGTCAAATCGCCTATGTATTATTATTTACCACCGTGTTCCACCCAGCTCTGTTATCCACCCATCATCAGCACACGCTACTACCAGCGGCACTTAAAAAACCGGCTCTCCTCTGTGAAAAATCGACACATTAAAAAAAAAAAAAACACAAATATCCCGTTTCGGTCGCTACTCTCCCCCCGCCCCACCACACACCGCAGCCAACTTATTATACTTGTAAAAAAAAAAGCGAAATCGCTGCTGCTGCGCTCGCGATATATAGGAACAATAGCATTGTTAAGACCTATAAGTATCTATACGAATCGAGGTCGGTTGTGTCGGCGGTGGCGGCGGCCATATACCGCACAACTCACGCGTGACGCAACTTTTATTTTCAGACCTTTGATTCCAAGGCTCGCCGTTCGGCAGCGGCAGCAGCGGTACACTATACACGCGTATTTCCCTTTGTCCCTCTCTCGTGAATCTCGTCTAATGTCGAATTAATAGCCTCTGCCGCGCCTGTGTGTGTGTGTGTAATGGGCCTCGGCGGCATTAGCGCTGTAATCCCATAGCTGCGTGTGTGTATAGGGTTGCTGCCGTATCATCCTCTTATATGCGCGCTTCGAGACGGAGGGAAAGAGAACGATCAAGATGTACGGCTTCCCATGCCCTTTTTTTCTCGCCTCCTACGAGCCAGTCGTCGTCGGGATCTCTGATTCCCCTCCTGCTTCGCATGTGGCCTACTGCTGCTGCTGCTGCTGCTGCTCTAGTGTATATATACAGACAAGGGAGAGAGACAGTGTCGAAGAAGAAAAATCCATTCTCGTATTAATTCTGAACGAACAAACTGGCTTACAATTCGAGCGCGCGAGCCGCTGGCTGGCGATTATGTCACTGCACACACACTTGCGGTCACTCGCGCAGAAACGTGCCGGCTCGCCTCTTTTTTTTTCGCCGCTGATGCGGCACGCGGCGCTGCCCCGGGATATACTGAGGTAGACACTAATATACTATAGCGACGTTGTTTTTCTGACTTTTGTAAGCTCTGTGATTTTCGAGCGATCAAAGGGGAGAGGAGGAGGACATTTTTTTTGTAGAGTTAGAGAAAAAGTTATCGGGTTGTATATGAGGCGCGATAAGATAGGGCGACAGAGCATTATACTGTCGGCGGGAATAATATAACAATAATTGATATGTTGAGGAAAAACGAGTAATCTCGGCTCTCGGAGAAATCTCCCATTGTCGTCTCGCCGTTTTGGCAGCGAATATACGCTAGCCTACAGTCACTGTCGAAAATTTATATGCTCGGCTGTTTATCTCGGCCACTCCTCTCGAGCGCACCCACCTTATAGAGAATTATTATACGCGCGCGCATGCGCGTACTAAAACTCCTTCAAGTTTTAATAGACGACGATGGCAGTTTTTAACAATAACTCGAGATGCGCCTGTTTCCGGATAAGTTATTGCGCGAGGGCGAGAGAGGAAATTAACAAGTACTTTTTTCCATCTTCCGCGAAACTTGTTTCTCTCTTCGCTTGGTATACACAGGAAAAAAAGCAGCGTGAGTCCAGCGGGCTCGCGGCCAAATATATATCTCTCTCCTTCGCTCTCCTGCCAAAAGCGTCGTGGAAAAGTACCAGTGCGGTCGGAGGTGAATTTTTCCAAAAAATCCATCGCCCTCGCGGGTTCTATGCTGTTTTGATTTTCCTTGCCTCGACCTGCGCCCAAGAAGAAAAGGAGAAAAGGCTTCTTTGGGCACATATACCTGGCTTCTCTCCCCTTGATATCCACCACGTGCCTTCTTAAGGATGCTTTTCTCCTTCTCCTTCGTCTTCTTCTCCTCTCCCTCGACAATATATCGTGCTGGGCCACTTTCAATTTCGTAGTCGTAGTCCTCTTTCATTCTTTCTTTCATTCTCTCCCCCCCCCCCCCCCCCTCCCCCGCGATTTTACGCAGTCCGAAACCTTTTTTTACCCACACACGCATGTATACGCGCATATAAGCATCTTGGGAAAATCGTTCGTTCTTTTGAGATATGCTGGCCCGGATTTGCACGCGCACGCGATGTATACCTGTCGCGGGGGATTTCGGGAGGGGGGGCGGATTTCTTTGACGCTTGCAGGTGCGCGGAAGAAGAGAGGGAGAGATACTTTTTTGTGCGCGCTCGACCGAGCGAACGAAATGCTTTTCTCCGCTGGAAAATAGCTCAAGTGCTACTGTATGCGATCGATTAATCTGGGGACGCGCGGACGAGAGATAAGCGCGGCTAAAAATACACCGGAGAGAAAAATTTCTCTCTTTTTCCTCAATACTTTGTATAACATTTCTTTTATATTACATTAAAACTATAACTCTCACAGCAAGTATACACATGTCTATACGAACGCCCGTGTATGTCATATTATTATACATATATATTGCGCAAGATTCCCTTCTCGTCGTCGCAGTCGCGGCGTTTTAACGCGCGATAAGAAAACTAGTCGCGGCGTAAACAACTACATATATATAAATAAATATATATATATCGCACGCACGCGTCGGCGCGTTGTGATTGTTACGCAACACGAAAAGCCAATTTTACCGTGCGACTGTATATCGCAGGCGCGTGCAAACAGGTCTCGCGGGGAGACTTGTGGGAAAGGTTTCGGGGAGTATAGATAGGCACACCGTGGGTATATATCTTTTTAAGGGGGATGGACCGATCGGTCGGGCCGATTGTCTTAAACACTCGCCTCGTTTTTATTTTCCTCTCGCGATGGACCGCAGTGATAAGTGTGTACGATGTGGCAGGTCAGTTATTCTTCTCTCTCTCTCTCTCTCTCTCGCGCGCGCTCCAACTGCTACCGTCGCTACGCGCCCTCCTCCGTGTGTGTGTCTGTATATCTTATATGTATAATTGGAAACCACTGACTCGGATTTTCCAGCTCTCTCTCTTTCTCTTTTGCAAAAGTGAATGGTCCTGAGAGCAGCCGCTTTATGCGCTCGTAAACTCGTTTTTACGAATCAGCACACCTTCGCTTAGCTCGCTTAAGTTAAGAAAAGAAAAAAAAAAAACAAACGCGGGCCGGCGTTAAAGAATCACCAACACGTATAAAGATAAACCCTCTCCGTGCACACGACAGCGGCGTTATCGTTCGAGTGGTGTAAGTGTCGGAAAAAAACTCGACGAAAACACATACCGCGACGGACGGCGCGATGAGTCACTCGTTGCGAACGCCGCGCGCAGGGGCTATACCGCACTTACACGGGAGTAAAGCTTATTGGGACGGGAGAAAAAAAAGAAAAGAATTATACGACGAAACTCGCGCTGCGATTACACACGCGAAAAGTCAATATTTTTCAGGCGCGCGCGCGCCAGACAGCGCGGCGATTTACTCGTCTAATCGACGCGGCGCGAGTCCCGACTCACATGCACGACATATGCACCAATGCACGGCTTATCAAAGCAGCTAATCGATATTGATAAACGCATTATACACGTACTGCTACTGCCGCCGCTGCCACGCGCGTGTGTATGCATGTATGTATGCTGTGCAACTATACTTGGACCTGAGTTCGTTGCACGCGGCTCTCTCTCTCTCTCTCAGCGAAGGACAGGTGCGTGCGACAAATTGCCGCGCCGTTTAAAAGGCCTCGCGAGAGAGTGTATAACGCGCTTATCGAGTTTACGACTGCCGCTATTTATATATATATACTGTACGGTCACGTGTTGCTGCTGCTGTTACTGCCGCCCGTAAAGCAACGCTCGGAATAGGCGATGAACAGTGTGTTCAGAGAGAGAGTATAAAGCTTGACCCTAACGCACTACCGTCTTAGTCCTTTTAGGACTCGCGTGATGTGCCTCCTCATTGCGCATGCGCGCGGTAGGAAGAGAGAGCGGAGCCGCCGGAGGGACTGTGAAGAGAGTCGAGTTTGTTTTTCGGCGTTTTCTTAATGGAAGAGCCAATGTTTTTTTAATGTCGAGTAGTCGCTCGCTCCCGCGGAGTCATTAATTATTTATGACAGTAGCGGTGCCTGTACGTGTGTGTGTGTGTGTATGTGTATACGTATGCGCGATCGCGAGAGAGAATCGATTAATCATTTAATTAAGGTCTCAGCATTCAGATATATTCACGCGGGTAAATTATGGCGATCGCGCGCGAGCTTGTTTTCCTTTTCACGTTCAAACTACTCGAAAACTTCTTCTCTCCTCCTGCCGAGTGAAAAGAAAAAAAAAGCATAACCAGCACTCCCGCTCGCTCGTATAAGGCGTCTTTAATTAAAAGTCCCGCAGAGTGAAAAAGGGAGCGAGAGAGATGCGGAGAGATGAATCCCCAAAGAAGAAGCAATTCCCCCCCGGCTTCGAGCGACGATCATTCTTCTTATTATGCAAGCACACTCATGAATATACTTGAGATCCTGGACGACGGACCAAAACGTTTTTCGGCTGATGGAGTGAAAAAAAAACCTTCTTTACTCCCTCTCCGCGATGGCCGAAGGATACACACACACACACACACACACACACACACGTCACGCAGAGTCGCGGGGCCAGGGCAACGCAAAGAGAAGGGCATATATAGTGTCGGCTAGACGTTGCCGGTTTTTCTCTCTTTTCCCACTTGAGTGTCTGTATGTGTATAATGTGTGTGTTCAGTTTCGAGCAAACACGTGCTACCGAGCGAGCTGGAGCGGCGTTGCCAGACCAGTTTCTCAGCTCGCTTTTCATACAGATCCATTTGTCCCTCTTTGGAATATACCAAATATATGTGCATTACTGCGTGTGTACATATCCTCTTTTTCTTTTCACGTGCCCTGTGTCTTTGAAAAAGGCTTTTTCTCCGCTATATAGATGTAGCAATATAGAAAACTGCGGGATGAACTGTTACACATTTTTTTCTCTCCACTCGCGCGATACACGTTTGTATATAAAAAGCGCGCGACGATAAGGATTACATCATAGGAGTGTATGATATACATACACGCACCGGGCTATCGAAAAATGTTTCCCCCGCGTCCGTACGTGCTCGGACAAGTCGAAAACTTGTCAGCAAGTGTGCAGTAATATATATATCTTGCGAGGTATTTCCGATGTGCTCGGGCCGCGACGACGAGTGATGCAATACAAACACCTGATTGCGTGCGACACTGTCGCGCGATCTCAGCGTGTGGCATAGGCCACATTCTTATATACATAGTATATGTATGCGCACACATATACATACACAATGTCCCTTTTACGAGATAGAGGAAAAAAAAACTGCGTAGTAGCGAGCTGGGGAGAGAGAGAAAGAAAGATGTCCGCTCGCTAGCGATAGCCGACACAGGATGCAGAGAGCGAGAGATTATATTACGCGTAATGCTACGTGTTTTTGATAAACGGGCGCGCGATTTATATGCCGCTTGCGAGATATTTGTACTCTGGGCATCTGCATGCTAATTTCTGTGTGTATACACACTAGCAGCTAACCTCTACATCGTGTTTTTCTATACCCAACCTACGCGGACCCATTATAGAGCCTTTGTTCTTGCACCTATAACCGAGAGACCAACAGTCATTCGACTTTGAGGCGCTGACGCTGAGAGAGCACAGATCGTAGAGCAATGCGACATACACGCCGAGTTGCGCGGTGATAGAGAGAGATCTACTCTTTCTCATTAACAAGGTGTTTCCGTCGTCGACGACACTGTCGCGCGCGGGGCCTTGGGTCAATATCAGCGGCGCTCACTCGCGTCAGCAATTGCCCTGACAATTGAGATTTCGACTGGACCCGGTAGTATAATAAGGGTGTAAGAGAAAACGGAAGTTTTCTGTTATTCTTGATACGTGACGTCAGGTAAACGCGCCTGACGTCACGTGAGAATTACAAATTGTTGATTTTACGAAATAAAAGAAAAAAAGAAAAAACCCATGCGAGATAATCCGGAATGTATAATACTTAAGGGAGTACTATCGGTTTTGAATTAGTGTTCAGAAAATGACGATATTTTGTATACTAGTATGTTTTGATCTCAAACTGACTCATATAAATTTTTGAAAAGCTAAACCAACCCAAAAAAAAGTTACACGGAGAGAAATTTTAGAGTAAAAATTACCAAGGTGCCTTGGTAGTGCATGGATAGACTGTCAAAAGCCGTGATATTCCCAGGTTTCTAATACAATTTATAAGTTTCCCAGGAAAAACTACCATAACCACTTAAAAAAAATACCAAATTATCGGAATAAAAATTACCAGACACACTGGTAAAAATTGAGATCTAGTCATTTTTACAAGGTAACCTAAGAATTTTTACTAAGAAAACTGATAAATTTTACCAAATAACCTGGTATTTGTGTATTCGCACATGCGCACTGCGCATTATTGTGTTTCAGAAGATTGATACTAGAGGCGTGCGCGACGTTAAAATGAAAACAATACACATATTTTCAATAAGTAATAACGGCGATTCAAATGACTGTTGGTAACAGCTTCCGTGGCGCAGTTGGTAGAACGTCGGATTCTCAACCCAAAGATCGTCGGATCGAATCCCGCTTCCGTAAAAATTTTTTTCAGTTTAATGTTTTTTCATCCTTGTTTCTGTTTCTATTTCTATATTAAAATACTATATATCCATCAATATGGATAAAAAAAGTTCATTTTTTTAATTTAAATTAACTAAAAAAAAATTTTACCAAGGCACTTTGGTAAAAAGTTTGAAATTGTCAGTCTGTCCATCCATTACCATAGAAACTGGTAATTTAGTCTCGAATATTTGTAATTTTCACTACAAAATTTCTCTCCGTGTATTAATATACTTTTATGTTTACGCCATTAACACGTAGTCTTATGGGAAATCACGTTTTCGACAGTTTTAATCAAGAAATTGGTTAGAACGGCTGTTCAGATTTTGATGAAATCTTGAGAAATGTATAATTTAATATCCCATGAATCTAATGCGCACATCGAAATGTTGATTCACCATTTAATATAAGCAAATGAATAAAATTATTCACGCTCACTCGATCATTACACACCTTATTTGGCAACATCGCAAAGAGGTTAGGAAGTTCGAGACGACCAAACATGCACTTGACTTACGGCGTACTTTAATCGGCTGATTTTTCGTCTGCCGCACACCTCGGCGCGACTGTTTTGCACGAGCAATCGCCGCGGGCGTAATCTTCTCATAAAGCGGCTACTGTCGTTCGCTCGCGCGGCGAGAAGAATAATAAAGCCATTGAAATATCCTTTTTACGCGGATATACATTATTATCAGCCTCGTGTCGCATCTCCTTTGCGATTGCGTGCATATAGGTATATACCGCGCGTTTTTTTTCGTTCGAGCGCGATAAGACCTGTAATAGTATATATATATTATATCAAAAGTGTACAATACACTCGAATGTACTAAAGATTGCATTTATCTTTTTGTTACAGACGCACATGCTCCTGATGGACGCGTTCCTGCAGAACAACAGGCTCGACCATGTCTCCCGGGTGATGTCCTCCCACCCGACCTACCTCGAGCACTTTCTACGCACTCAGAACTTCATACTGCGCGGCGATGGCCCCCTGCCGTATGATTATCGCCATCTCATCGCAATCATGGTGAGTTTCTTCTTTTCTTTTCACGAAATTGTATATTAAGTTTTTCAGTTTTTATTATTATTATTATTATTATTATTATTTCGGTCTCCGCGTGAAATAGTAAGCAATCGTATACATTATTCTCTCGGGAAATTTTGTCATTGACCCCGATATCGGCATCGCAATTTAACGGCATTTCTTTACGATAAACTCGCGTTTTTATATACGTACACGTTTTTGCACATTTACAAGTTTATATAACGCGCGGGGGCAACAAAAAGACGTCGGTTTGTAATCGCAGGCCTTCGATATATTTCGGACATTTAATCGCGGGAGGGACATTGCGCGGCGTTACACTATATGTACGCGTGTGCGAGTGTAGCATAATAGCCCTTGTATAATCGTGGCACTTAAAGAGCGACGAGGCGAACACGACAAAACGTTTTAGCGCGCGGCCATTGCGTCACATGCGTGTGTGTGTGTGTTTGTACCTGAAAAGCTTCTTCGTCGACGAGATGCAGTTTCCTTCGCTCGCGTAAGGTCGTGATTATAATACGAAATTGCCGCCGTTGAGGTGGATAATGTATCTTATAACCACAGCCTTTTTTGTGTATACCTTGACCTTCGCGTATACTTGGCGTAGGTTTCACGCGCGTTTTTCGTTTGCTTATCTCGAGAACACTCGAATTTTGGCCGTGAAATGATTACGAAATATCATTTTGGCGCTGGTAATTGATTTTTCTTATTTTTTTTTTTAGCAACTTCGAAAAATTGTTTTTCGCCAAGCGAGATGAGATATTACCGTCGCGCTGCCTTTTATTTTTTTTTTATCGATTTACAAGAGAATTATTTTTACGTTAACTCGAGACTCTATCGGTTCTTTTTATCTCTGCTCTTTATATTTCGTGAGCCTATATATGTATTAAATTGTATATATATATATAGATCCGAAGAATATTGTTCAACAATCTCCGCGCTCGCTGTCACATTGTCTCGGGACTCGGGCGTCCGAGATAAATTTTTCTCCTTCTCTTATCTCTCGGCACCGCGATACTTTATTAATAATAAAACCGTCTTGACGTTATCGAGACTTCATAAGTACGCGCGCATACACACTTACATACGATCGACGCGCCTGTTATTGCTAGACACATTTCTTCAAACGTCCGATAAAGCAAATACTTTCATTTATTCTTCCCTCTCTTATTCACTTGCTGGAGTGTCATTGACGCCGATCGGCCGAAGTTTCGAGAGCACCCCGCAAAATCTCTACAACCGAGGCGCTTTTCCTTTTCCTATTCTGCAATGGTAAAGACACAGACACCCGTTTATTATTTTTTCTTTCTCATATGTGCGAGAAGCTTCTCGAGCGAGTCATTGTTTCGTCGAGTCGTCGCCGTCGTCGCGCGTGTGTATGTGCCATTATTGTCTATCGAAAGTCGGCGCGCGCAGCCGCGATAATTCACGCGCCAGACTATATACCACCCCGCCTGTACATGTCCCACCGCGAATGCAAAACTGCGCATATATCGCGACGGTTTTAACTAGTAAGTGAGAAAGAAAGAGTGAGATTGCAGTTTATCAGCGCGGGTTAGGTTGATGCTCCAGAAAGATGTAGCATGTGCAATGAAATTTACCCGCTTCTTTTTATCTCTTTTTTTCTCTCTCCATATTACAAGTGACGCTATTATCGGTATTTCGGATAAAACTCTTTACGCTCGCTTAGTGTGTGCTATATATATATGTTATCGGCGCGATTTTAGGAAACATCCAGATTTACAGATGAGCGGGGCGATTAATCATCTGTGTGAATTAATCAACTCCCATCGCACGCGCGAATTGTTTCCAGAAGCATGCGCGCGTGCGAATTTCGATATCGAAAGGCACATCATCGCGGCTTTTGTCGGGCCTTCTAAAAAGTATAATTGGGCGAAAGATTCATGCGGACGCGCGTGTATTATACGTATATATATATGCTCGCGCGCTCGCGATAAACGATAAGATAATGTGTGTACCTGAAAAACAGGTTTTCCCGCGAGCCCCGTAAACATCTTTCGCAGAGCGTCTTATATATACCTCTCGCAGAGAGCTTATAATACACACGCGAGATACACAATTTTTGTTGTTCAAACAAAAGATACGAATCCTTTGCTCTCTTAGATTTCCACTGTTACGCGGACGGGTGAGAGAGGGGAAAGCCGCATTTGTTTTCGTAAAAGACGGGAGTTACGTAAGTGCAGCCAACTGCAGTAGCAGTGTCGCGCGACTTTATTATACATGCCGGAGCGCAGGCCGATTCTTTTGCTGCGCTCTGCGATTATAACGCGATCGCTCGCGGCTACTGCTGCTTTCTTTCTCTTCATCTCTCTCTCTCTCCCACTCGTCTCTTTCTTTTGTGAGAGACGCTGTGAAATACGCTGATTTTACGACAGCGGGGCCGAAAAATGTTTACTCGGGATTGGTCAATAAACACAATAAATTTCGTGGTTTATGAAAAAAAGAGATAATGCAAGTCCGACTTTGTGAAGACGTTAAAAAATATGTTTATTGAGGGGAAAAAGAGAGAAAAAGAAATCAATGACGATCGGGCGATAAATTAAATACCGCAATTGTGCCCAGGGATCTTTCGTCTCCCGCGCTCTTCGATAAGCCTATTATTGGGCGCCTTATCATTTATCGCTCTACCGATACGATCTCTCCCTCCCTCGCGGTAAACACGTGTGCACGTGCACCTCTATCTATGGAAAAGCGAAGAAGAAAATCACGACGAGCTCCGGTTATATAAATTCGGGCGAAAATGTATAGTGCGCTGCGATATTGGCGACCGGTCAAAGCTCTTATCGAGCTCAGCTCTCCCTCTCTTTTTCTCTTTCTATGCATTTTACCACTACATGTAGGTCGCAAGCGCGCGTGCCCGCGTGGTGATGTAACAAAACAGCGGCGTAGATTTTTTCCTAACGAGGTTATCGACGTCTCTTCTTCTTTTTTTTTGTTTTTATTTTTTCTACAAAGATTTAGGCGCGCGAGTCCATAAACGTTATAACGTTTGTATGTGATTGTGTGTTTGCAGGCCGCTGGTAGGCATCAATGCAGCTACCTGATCAACCTTCAGAAGACAGAGTTTCTGCACAATGGCGGATGCGAGTCCTGGCTCCAAGGGCTGCGCTCGATACCCAGCAAACTACAGGATTTATACGAGATCAACAAGATCCTCGCGCACAGGCCCTGGCTGCTCAACAAATCGCACATCGAGGTTGGTAGAATCGTTGTACAGAATCTCTTTCGACAAACACTCATTCTCTTCGTTTATCAATTTTCTCTGTATATATATTTCTTCCGTGCGTACGTATCGGTTGAATTGCCACAGCATGTGTGTGCTCTCTGTTAACTCGAAAGATATATTTAGATCGCGAGAGCTTTATTTCAATCTAGAACAAGTTTTTCAACTCTCTCGCGGTCGCACGCATTCACGCGTTTTATCGTGCTAGACTAGGCGGTATAAATTAGAGCTTACCAGGTTCGATAAGCGAGCCACTCACACATACATGTATATATGACGAAATAGAAATGTAAAATTTTTCTAACATTATCCCCCGAAAAAAATGTTCCCCCCAGAAACTGACGAAAGGCGCGGACAGCTGGTCACTCGCCGAGGTCGTCCACGCGATCGTCCTGTTGGCGCACTTCCACTCGCTCTCGTCCTTCGTCTTCTCGTGCGGCATCAACGAGGAGCTGGATAACCCCATGGGCCACCATTACAAGGAGAACATCCAGGCTAACAGCAACATCGTGCCCAACAAGCCCATGATGATGATGATGATGCCGCCAGCGGCGGTCGTCGATAAACTCGCTACCAGTCCCAAGCGCATACCCAACGGCGTCGATCGTAAAGCTGGTGAGTAGTAGCCCGATTGAATTTTATAGTCAATTGAGGCTTTACTCTACCGGAGAATCTAAAAATCTCTCTCGTTCTACTTCTTCAGAAAAATTACCATCACCACCGTCGTCGCCGAGCATAGTGGGCGAGCAGGAGGTCGGCGTCGAGACTCTCATGGAGCGCATGAAGCGGCTGTCGGAGCGCTCCGAGTCGAGTCAGATCACCCAGGAAGAGCTGTCCAAGCGCTTCGAAACCGTGGAGACGCAGTCGGCGGAGCTCGTCGCTGCGCCCCAACGTAGCACAGTGGTGATAGATTCGGATATCGGACACTTCATCGATGATCCTTCCTTCATCTATCAGGATTTCGCCAAGGTAATTTTTCAGACAAAAGGATCTTCACGCTCGATTCGAGAGTCTTTTTCTCCGTGAGTTTCTATGTAAATGCTAATGACAGAATTGAATTACGATTGACACGGTGATTAACGAGGCTCGGTGTATATGGTTGGTGCTCATGTTTTCCTCTAACGACAAAAAGCAAGCTCGCGCTTTTTCTAACGTGATTCATCTTAGCAAAGAACGTGAATACTTCTGTACCATGAAAAAAAAAGAAAAAAACATTGTACTAAACGTTTCTTTTTCGTTGTGTTCTCACAGCGCGGCCAGCTGAACGACATCCCCACCTTCCGCGTGCAGGACTACTCGTGGGACGACCACGGTTACTCCCTGGTGAACAGGCTGTACAACGACGTTGGCAACCTCCTCGACGACAAGTTCAAGACGGCCTACAACCTGACGTACTACACCATGGGCACGCACAACAAGGTCGACACGTCGCGCTTCCGTCGCGCCATCTGGAACTACATACAGTGCATGTTCGGCATCAGACACGATGATTACGATTACAACGAGGTCAATCAGCTGCTCGAGCGCAGCCTCAAGACCTTTATCAAGAGCGCCGTCTGCTATCCGGAGCGCGTCACCAAGCGCGACTACGATCGTGTCATGAGGGAGTTCAAGCACAGCGAGAAGGTGAGCCTTTTTCTTTTATTTTTACGTTACAGAGATCAGTTATCGTCAATCGTTAAGAAAGTGTTCGGACAGTTTATCCAATTATGTCTTCTATTCGATTTAAAATTGAAGTGAAACTGTAAAACTCAATTATTAACCAACGTCTCTTCGTCTGATTATAGGTCCACGTGAATCTGATGATTCTAGAGGCCCGTATGCAGGCAGAACTGCTATACGCGCTGCGCGCCGTTATGCGCTACATGACTTAACTGCCCGGCGACAGCTGGCAGTCCAGTGTGCAAGATTTTTTCGTGAGCCGGCCGACGACGCCCAGCTTCGTGGGAGTCGTCACAGAAAGGCTAGTTGTAAAACGCGAGAAAACACGAGTCGTCGTCCTCAGGCCGGCGGTCACGTCCGCGGTGGCGACGACGGGCTCGTCGATCGTAAAGAAAATTTATGAAAGCAAATTTATCATCAACAATTGCTCGATTTGGAGCGCAGCAAACAACGTGTGAAAGAAAGAGAATGATGAGCAGCAAGGATGAATTTTATTGCGAGTCGGCAAGATGATGGGAATTACCTACGTGCGTCTGTAAGCCTTTAAAAAATTTTATGAGATAATGTGATGAGAGAGAAAGATAGAGAGAGAGAGAGAGAGAGAGAGAGAGAGAGAGAGAGAGAGAGAGAGAGAGAGAGAGAGAGAGAGAGAGAGAGAGAATGAGAAAGATGAGAGAATGTGCTAGGTGACTTTTCGAATTCGAGTTTTGTATAGATAATTTTTGTGCGTCCAACCCGAAGTTTGTTGCTATAGATTGTATTTTTTTATTTTAATTTTTCTAATAATTCATTAGTAATCGCGCTTAATTCAAGAAAAGTAAAAAAAAAAAAAAAACAAATGGATAGAGTTTTTGTAAATATTGATTTGATAAATGATCGGTTTTAATTTGCTTTTCGGAGAAATGTGTGTGCTACGTCGTTCTACTGCAGTATATGAGCACACGAGATCTTATTCTCATTTAAAAATTTCTTTTTATCAATTCAAGCATAATGAACAATTAATTAAATTAATGAATTTTCTGTAAAATATTAATTGAAAAACTATAACTTTTTCGTTACTTTATTTTTAACTATTACAGTTTCAATTAAATTCATATTAACAAAAAAGTGAAACTGATTTTTATTTTATTAAACGGTCGAACGAGAGTCGTTCAAGGCGACTTTAGGATATAAAAAAGTTGTGATACTTTGAATCTTAAAAATCACTATAAAAGCGAACAAAACGATGTAGCAATTGATTGCTCATCGCGTCGAGAAATAATTTGTGTTGTAATATATTTGAACTTTCGTCTTTTCTTTCAATGGTGATAATGTTTAACAACCAAGAAAAACGATAATAACATTAACATACGTTCCTCATATCAAAATTATTATGAATGAGAAAGTCTTGAGTTTTGAAAATATTCTTTTAAATACTGAAAAACTTTGAGCTTATGATAACATACGTTAGCTATAAAATAACAAGATAAATGGGCGGAGAGATCAGAAAAATATAAAATATAAAAAAAAAAGTATAAAAAATCTAAAATATATTTATTTTATTCAGTAATTGTAAAATCTAAACTAAGCTTTTAACAGCTCATTTATCGTTTGTATTGATATAAAAGTTCAGACGTACAGGAGCTTAGATACGTCAACGAATTTTAACGACTTACAAAAATCCGTAATTAAATAAAGTAAATCGTACGGTGATTTCAATATTTTTCGTGGCATACACAATTCAATATTGACAATTATTATGACATGACCAACGTTTTGAAAAAGTGGTTGTAACGAAGAAGAGGCTGTTTTATCAAATCAAATTTATATAATTACAAATATAGGTAGATATATAACTTGTAAATAATGAATATTATGTATTGTAATATACGAAGAGACATAGTTACATTATGTAAATTATATTTAAATTATATTACTCTGTGATTGCATACATTTAATTTAAAAATATTTAAAATTCTTATATTATTCATTACAACAACAAAATAATCTTGAAACAAGAATTTTTTTTCTTTGTGAGAGTACTGTAAATAATTTTTGGTACGAAATTTCCACACAAAAAGTGACTCCAATGTCTCTTTGTATTAACTTGCATGTGAGAAGTTAATGTAGTGATTGAATGTGTGATTTGAGGCTCTCGTAATTCAGTGTCTTGCGTCCATCGATAGGTTCGGCGCAGTTAATGTCAGGTGTAAGATAATCTCGTATGGAAATTGCTATAATGATTTCAGATCTACAGCCTTTTTGAGATGAATGTAGCAAAATGACCAAACATCAAACGTTTAAAAATCCTCTTAAAGAGAAACCAAACGATAAAGAATATTTTTGACCAATTTCACGCGACTCCTCTAATTATCATTCACATATCAAACGGAGTCCATAGGACATAGAAATTTTTTTCTTTGTTTACATTCTTATTCGTTTGTTTTTAAACTGTGTTTAATGCGTTACTTCGTTGTTTATGCTTTCAAATAAAAATTGTGAATTCAATCATTCTAAATCATTTTAAAATTATTTATTTTTCTATGTTATAATTTAATTCTTTGTTACTCACTAGGCTTTTTCTTAACTATAAGATATATATATTTCAAAATTCAAGAGTTTCTCAAAGCTGTGTAAATAAAAGCGTTTTGTTTGATAACAAAAAAGGTTTCGAGGAATACATGCTGATAAAAAAATAATACATTAAGAAGAATTATCTAAGTTAAATCAGTGAGATTGAGAGGATTATGGTTTTGTCGCGTTAGAGAAAAAAAGTTGTGTTGAACCAAAATTGTATAGAATTCAAACATAAGTTACACATTGGACGTAACAATTTTTATTGAATCGCCGCCTTATGAAATGTACGCGCCTTATTTTTACATATATCATTGTTCCGCATAACCCGATATTTACATTGTCACTCATAAGCGAGCGAGCGAGAGAGAAAGAGCAAAATTTTAACTACGAAATAACATTTGGATCAAGTCAGAATAATCACTTGTTCATCTGACTTGTAACTCCTCCTCGTGTCTCTCTATATATGCGTTTATATACTTTGTCATCGTCCCCTGATACGAGCCTTCTTCTCTTCCTTCCCGCGTGTAAATCCGAGTGTTTTTAAACATTTTATTTAAGAGAATTCGGTCTCTCGCCCGGTGCTTCCTCATTGCAACTCTGTTTTCATCGGCCCACGGAGAATTCGTCGGCTAATTCTATTATTTAAGTTTAAACGATAAAAAAGTACATGTGACCGGGGAGTCGCGAACGCCTCTTCTTTGATCTTCGTGAGTCCACGAAACGATGGGGGAGGCGTTCGTGAAGATATATACACATATATATGTGTATATATACATATCTCTCCGCCAAGCGATCTCAGAAAGAGTGCGAAAGTCGAGGTACGATGCCGGGCGACGTATTGCGTTAACATAAAGTATAAATATATAACTTTGTACCCCCCATTACTTTCGATATGACGATAAGGCGTTTCATTTTATGTACGTGATGAATGTGCTGTACTGAGTATCTCGTATGAATGTTTCATAAGGAAGGAAGAGAAGAAAGGGAGAAAAACGTTTTGTAAAGATTTTTACAGTAATCTCGCCGACGCTCAGAACTGATGAATACTAATTGCGCGTAAATTCGATTGATCGAAACCAGGCTGTTATTTAGCGAGCGATTGCCGTCGACGAGATTACTCGGAAAAGTCTGCAAAGGCCATTTAGTGATTAATGAAGTCGCAATTTTATACTTTTTCGCATATGTCGATCCAGATCACACGTGACATTGCGATGGCGGCGAGATAAGCGTTTGCGAATAACGGACTCGCGAAATTACCCACACATGCATGCATAAACACATATATTTCTTAAGATTGCCGTAAAGAATTTTTAAATGCGTTCGTGAACCTTGGTTCGATAATAACGCTATCTTTTTTTATTATCTTATTCTTATAATTTATTGTAGCGATCGAGAGAAAAGTAAATGAAAATGGAGACAGGAGGACATTCAAAGAATCCCGCGGAAACACATTGAAATAGTTTTTAATCGTTCGTAATAACTGTTGATTTTAGATTGCTGACTCACAAAAAGCAGCGTAGCTTTACTTGTTTCACACTCGCGTTATTTCTTTTCGAAATAAGAAAATATACACAAATATATTTGCAAGGAGAAACTGAATTGCTAACGTATATGTGATGCGGGAAACAGCGATGTTTCAGAGATCATGTGGTATCGAGAGAAATTAAAAGTAACAAATGATATGAAACAAGTGGAATCGAGATGACCGTCTCGAAAAAAATAGTCAAAGCTGTGAAAGTGCAAAAAACGTCTTCGAGTCTGCGGCCCTCTTTCTTTTTTTACTAGATCTTAAAGATATAAGCGTTAAGAGAAGATTCGTATAAATGTATAAGCGTTGTACGCTCGATGGCGTTATTTTCACTTTCAAAAGTCACAAAGCATATTAATTGTACAAGCCACCGTATCAAGAGTGATAATTCAAGTGATTTGACTTGACCCTTCCGAGGATCATGGATGAAATAAAAAATATGTAGCGAGGAAAATACTGATTGGTAATCGTACTGGTTCGAAGCGTTGGAGATTGAAGACTTGTTTCCTCTCTCTTTTGTAAAAAAAAATATGTATGTGAAGTGTATACACACACACACACACACACACACACACACACACACACACACACGCACACACACACACACGCGCACACGCACACGCACACACACACACACACACACACACACACACACATATATATATATTATAATAAGTCGCTTGATTAATTGAACATCGAGCTCTGCGACCACCTAACATCGATATTTCAATCGGTTAATAATTTTAAGCCAGCGGATCATGGTTTGACGTTATCACAGATTGAAGGTCCAGTTCTGCAGGTCCATCCGCAGAATAGAGCCTAAATTATCAGCGACAAAAGTGTGATTTTGTATTATTTTTTATATTTTTTAATAATTCATAATTTTTTTAAGTTTTCTTCGCTGACGCTTTGAGCGAAGTGTGACCATCACCATGTGGGGAGGGTTGTATGTGATGTGATTTCTTTTATATCTTAACGAATAATGAACACTTTAAGAAATGTTATAGTTTCATATATAAGTGATATGTTATTTGTCATTTATTTTATCCCTTAATAAATGATGTTATATAAAAAAAAACCAACGACTTTTTATTTCTTATATCTTATCATTACCTTAAATATTATTGGTACATGACTAATATTATTGGAAATACGCTTTATAAGCCTTTTGTTATTTCAAGATTATCTATATGTAAATGTTTTATTTGAACTTTTAACTTACCTGCATGAAAATACCATTGTTTTAAAATTTATTGATTAAAAATGTTAAGTAAAACAAAAGAATTTCTATGTTACAATAGTTTTATATTTTTGTATTCTGTAACTGTGAACAAGTATATATATTTTTAAAATACTCAACTTTTTAAATTAATTTAAAATTAATCAACTTATTTATTAACTATTTAACGCGTTGAAGGATCTAGAAACTGTTATGTCAAATATTTTTGCACAAGTAAAAGCTGAACTACAAATACTGCTGAAAATCCATGATGCATGATAATGTTTTAACGATTCTTGAAAATAATATAATGGAACTTCCTAAACCAGAACACAAAGTTCGATAACTTGTCAGTAAGTACAAAGTTTTTATACATTCTAACATTAAAATCTTCAATATTACAGTTTTATATATATATTTTTTTTATTTTTTTTTAATTCATATTCCTACCCGTATACCAATGCAGGGTTTCTACGGGACGCCCCCACCGCCTTGGCGTGAGTGCGTTTGATTCTAACCAATGCCACGACGGAAAACCCACACCGGGAACAGCGGGCAGAGTAGTCAAACTTGAGTACCTATGTTAGAGAAAACAAGCTCAGGTTATCCTCCCCTGCCTGCCGGCTTAAGGACGTTCTCCGGCTCAACTTCATCAATATCGCAAAAATTTTGATCTAAAAATATTATTTATGGAAACCCTTCATGAGTCTCTATATACTTATACTTTAAAAATAATAAAAAATGACGGTGTAAGAAAAAAGGTGCCAATACGATATTTGAAATAAATACCACTTACACGGTGTGACTATATATAGATATACAAATAACATGGTAGTTTTTCTTTATGTCGCTATGTCTCTGAAATTAATACCGCTTGCCATATTGAAAATTATACCATATTATTCCTCTCGATTTCTATAAGTTTTATATCCCACGGTTGAAAAAAAATCACAAAGAAAACTTTTTTTACAGTAAATTATAATGTATTTTTCCAACGAGCTTAGATAGGAATCCCATGTTAACGCTGAAATTTTGAAATCAAATATTTTTATTTTGAATACCGCTTTGGACGTGGGGCTTTGAAGCATGTACTAAGGACTAAAAATCAAACATTTTCTGCAAGTTTCACGAAAATCACAAGAAAATCGTTTTCTCGGAGAACGTCCTTAAACGGGGTTCCATAGTCCTACCATTATCGACCGAGCAATTCACACAGTTTCAAGCTGATTAAAAATAAAATAAGTCGAATCACAAAAAATCAAGGGAACACTTCGCTGCGGGTTTGAACGTTCTATCATCCAGTAAAAGTTTGGAGTCCAAATATCAAGTTGTTTTTGCAAAAACTTTGAACGAAACCGAATTTTGTTTTGTTGTGCAGTTCTAAATTGATTTCTAAATTCATTCAAATTTTTGTTCTACACTTTTTCTAAGTGCCCCGTTAAAACTTGCTCTGCGAAGCAAGGCTCCGTTTTACGGACTTTAAAAATATTTTTCAATTCTTGTTAAATCCAGTTACCTTGCAAGGGTAACCTACACTCGATTTTCTAATAAAATTTATTATAAATTTTAAACATTTGTTCTAACTACTCTTTTATTTTAAACGGCACCCTTTTTCTTACCAAATTGTAACCAGAGAGAACCGATCATCTAAGCTGTACAGGTGGAAAAGTGGTAAGTATTCTTTAAAAGTTGATATCTATTCTATTCTCTATAATTAGCTAGATTTATTCCCCATATACTGCCCCCATGTCATGTAACTTAAATCGTAATTCCGAATAGTAGTGCCCAAGAACTAAATCAAGTGTGTCTTTTTATGCATATAAAAATATTTTAATAAAAAATTCCTTTCAATTCGCGTTAAAAACAAGCTAACTAGCCTAGATATCGGCTGTACTAATAGTTTACTGTTGGTCCTTGATAATCTAGGTAAGTTAGCAAAACCAAAGTGCCGCTGTAGTGTTTTCTATTAATTTTTATTCAACATCCGCGTGGCGCCCTTTTTAGCCCTTAATTCCATCTCTTCCGCCGTAGTATAGTATCAGCTCATATCTTGAGCTATTAGGCTTCATAACCTAAGCGCAAAAGTGAGCAATTGTTTTTCATTTAAGAGACATAATAGTCGGGTTTTTCTTGGTAAACCCGACGTTACAAAGTCGACATTTTTAACCGGGGATCCAGAGAACATCAACCCCGGGTGCTCGTCGTAGAAGCAACATCAGACGGCACCGTGTTCTAGGGATCGTATCGCGATAAAAAGGAAACCTTGCTCCAGTCATCCCGTTACAAATGTTGCCCAACGTGGGACCAAAGGCCAAACTAAAGTTGTTAGAGAGCGATTTCGATCTGGACAATTACGAAAAAGACGGTCATACACTGTCCAAACACGTTATGATGCCCGATAAGCTGCTGGTCGAATCAGATAAGCGACAAAAATTCACCAACGCTTACAAAAGTAAAAGTTTAGCTGAGAGGTGGATAAAGGCAGCAATATGTAGATGCAAACAATCTATTACTGCCTGGTATGAAGTATCATCGGATATAATATACTAAGTCATGTGCCATCATGATTAGTATATATAATAAACAATTATTATTAATACATATTGTTTTTTGGTTATTTTTGCCTCATACCAAAACCTGTTTCCTTACTGATTGATTTAAAATTTGAAGATATAATTGAAATTAAAATTGAATAAAGAAAAAACGTTTCATTGGCATCCCTTGTGGGGACAGGTATTAATTTGTTAGAGCAAATAAATTAAAGGATATAAGCTATAACAGATTATACACACACACACACACACACACACACACACACACACACACACACACACACACACACACACACACACACACACACACACACACACACACACACACACACACACACACACACACACACACACACACACACACACACACACACACACACACACACACACACACACACACACACACACACATACACACACACACACACACACACACACACACACACTTTATATTTAACATGATTCAGGACTTTCACCCGGTGTTCGCGGAGTCGAGGGTAATTTATAGGATTATAGAATTAGAAAATAGTTTAAAGGAACAGAAAGCATTGAATGAGAAGCTTTTCGATTTTAATAATTATATTATAAATAAGGTTTTGAGAATAGCCCGTAAGCAACGTAAAATTGGTAAGCACGTAGGGGGTCTAACCGCGTTCACCATTGGAAAATATAAGAATTTAGAGCGATGATTATGGGAGCGCGAGAAAAAAATCGAGGCCCTTACATTTAGATTAGAAAGCTTGAAATTGAATAAACCTTTCAATAAAAGAGCTAAACTCGAGCGTAGAGGCGAGTTACCTACGAAATTGACGTTTAATTTGCGGTTGTAAAATTTTGATCGTATAATGTTAATCAAAACATATAAATAGATATTAAAAAAAAAAAATTAGTATTGTACATTTATGGAAATAGTCCACCTGTAAACTGTAAATCGTCGGGCTCGCCAAGTATGTATGGGAGAAGGAGGACCACCCCTGCTAGAGCAGCTCTAGACTTTTCTTCTCTTGTCCTTCCAAGATGCATAATATTATACTATAGAAAGTTCAAAATTGAGAAAGAATAAGGAAAAATAGGGATGGTAACTATGTACCATCGTTTCGTAAAGGGTCCACAATATGTTTGCAAGCAAAAGGCTTTATGGAGATACATTGCGCTCACAACGACGAAAAATAATGTTCGTACAGCCGAGGTACGAAAAGTCATATATATATGTCATATATAACGATGTTCCAGGATAAAATGCGGGGAAAATAAGAATCTCGGTTTTCCGTATTCTATCGAACTCGTTTGGCTCTCGTTCCCGCGAATTCGTGCATCTAGAACATTTGTTTACATCGCTCGGACGATGTACTCGCGAGCTGCACGCGGGGACTGCGTGACTTTGGCGGTTGCAAAGTCGCGCTCGATTCATTTTCGAATCAGATTCTCTCGGGCCGTCAACCAGCGTGCACACGATTCAAGCAGGCTCCATGACAGAAGCGATTTCCGTGATCTGCATCGTCACCCGTCAGTACTATCGTTCGTATTCCGGCACGGGTGCGGATTGGCAGTAATTTCAACTGGGAAGGACGCTTCCCAACTCCATCCGCACAGTTCGGTCAATGGTCACGCGTTCGAGCGACTGACACCGGGAGCCCTGCGTCACCTCACGATAAGAGTGTTTTGACCGGCAAGGCGTTCACCGGTTCCCGTACTTCTTTTTGTATTTTCGGCTCGTAGCAGCGAGCGGCCGGTGTTGCGGTCACCGGCCCAGCGAAAATAATTACTTCGATCCGCCCGTGCCGAGTGGCAGATCGCGACTTCTTGTCTGCGCGCAACACGACGCGTTATTTGATGTAAAGTTTTTTAGAATAGACCTCGTTATTGTTGTTTTATGTAACTGAGGCTATTCTTCATTTCTTGACCTCAACCTTACCTTCTCCCGGATACCGCCGCCTCCGTGGGATCGTCGCTCCGAGTCGACGATCATTCTGAGTGGCCGTGCCTCGCGTTTAGCTAGCACGAGTATTAACCCTTTTCGGCACACGGAAAAGTCGAGTTCAACCGCGAACTCGACCTTTGTAACCGGGGATCCAGAGAACATCAACCCCGGGTGCTCGTCGTAGAAGCAGCACCCGACGGCACCGAGTTGTAGGGATCGGATCGCGGAATTAACCGAAATAGTCTCCCCGGCTTCCCGTTACAATAAGTCTATTATATCAGTCCAGTTAACTTACTACAATAAATTGATTTCAGTACTTTCTTGTGTTTAATTTGTATAGAAGGATGAAAAAATTTGAATACATTTCTGAGAACAGTCATACAGTTATTTCGGAGAGCTTTTTGCATTACTTGACTATCGATAATTGATTTCAAAACTTTCAATTGTTTAATTTGCAGTGAACAATGGGAATGTACTATACATAGAATTTGTTGATCATATATTGGCTCAAAGAAGTAAAAGACTTCTTCGCTAGTATTTATTTGATTTCTGTTACAAAATCATAAATATTATTATCTTATAGATTATACAGAAAAAACTCATACTTGCCTTATTTTATACTTTCGTAGAAAGTTTTATTAACAATACTATTTGTTTTACTGATTGTTTTAAAAAAATATTTAGGCTCCTATCAAAGTTCTTGGTATAGAGTTTGACACATGCTAAAGGGGGGAGGGGGGCGAAAGAGAGAGAGAGAGAGTATTTATACATGATAAATATGAATTATCGCTCACGGGAGCTTGTAGGGACAAATGTGGGTACTCTTTCTACTACAGCTACCTGGCAATGGGTACACTTATAAGAATAAGGAATGTTTTTCCAGGATATTGGATGAAGAAAAGTGAAGTTATATGGTATTTTCTGGAATTATTCTAGAAAAAATGTGGAGTTATTCTAAAAAAATGGAGATACGTATTCCGGGAAAATGTTGAAAAAAATGGAATTATAGCGTTTTTCCTTGTGTTCATTCAAGACAATGAGTTTTAGTAACTTTGAAAAGCATTTAAAAATAAAGCATAAATCATTTTCGGAATGGCCTCATTTATTAGCAGTACTTTCTATATCTTATTTCTAAAAACTATCTTTGAACTTGAATTTTGTCAATGAGCTCTACTTTGCCAGCAACTGTTACAGCACCTACAGCTGGTTAGTCATCCATAAGCGAATCAATTACTGCTAAAAACTAATTCATATGCACAAGCGTCAACTGATTTTGTATTATAAGTATTAAAAACTAATGTTAAAATAAAAGATACTTCAACAAATATGTTCAACAAAAAAGAGAACTTATTTCAGAGTATATTTACAAATATTATTTTTACAAACTATTTTAATCATAGTCAATATGTTTTTATTTACACTTTGAATGCATATATATACGAAACTGAAAACAAAATAAAGTATTAACAGGTTGAGAGCAAAAACTACGACTCGTAATTATGGTAAATAAAATTCTTTATTAAAAAACAATGAAACAAAATCGGTTCAGTTTTAATAAGCTCGTAATGACATAAAAGTATTAAATTAAAAAAATACTGACAAGCCCTTAACCTGTTAAAATTAATAATACGCACTTGACATTTATTATAATATCTATTAACATTTTACACAACTGTAGATTATGTTACATTAAACATCGAAATTGCACTCAGTATTTCTACTGCCTTGTTTTTTTTAATAATACTTTAATTACAATTCTTTCTTAATTCAGTTGATAAAACCAGAAACAAAATTACTTTCCATATCAGAATCATTATGATTCACACGTACGCGCGGCTTCTCACTTTATCAACTTAATTACATCTATTACCTCTACTTTTGTCCAGCTTTCTCTTACGTATGTGAAGTTCTTCCTTATTTACAAGAGCAAGCTAACCGAACGCCGTTCACTACTTCAAGTCGGAGACTATCGATAATTGTAAACCCTCAATTATAATAAAAAAAGGAAAATCATGATACATTTGAAGTGTCACGTTTTATACTTTGTTTTCTACAGACTCTTGCCCTCCGCTCTCCGGTACAAATCATCCGTACTTTATATATGTGCAGAATTAAGCCGTCGTAACGATGGCCCTCTATTAGAAGACGGATACTCACGTTGAAGGACAGAAGACATCTTTCTTTTTATATCGATAATTAGTTTTATCTTTATCTTAGACGCTAAGAAATGTGCACGTTGTACAAATGATGTTTCGTCGCATTCTATATAAACACATCGTTTATTGGTAAAAATAATTTAAAGCGTATTCTTGTGAACGTTTTTTTTTTTATTTTTTTTTTCTTGGTCGACGTATTATTATTAGTTACCATCGTAATCCAGTGGGGGAGAATGATGGTGCATGTGAATGTGAGGAGACATTTCCAGTCCCAGACTACTTCTCTGAAAGAAAAAGTTAAGAATGAAACTATTGCACTATGAATCAACTAAAAAAAACGTTACACTTTCATGCACTTTTTTCATATATTTAATCTTGATATACTTTTAAATAGAATTTCTTCCGAAGCAAATATTTTAGCGCACCTATATATTGCTTGTTTGTATCTTTCACCGCGGTCATATCGTTTATATCCGAAATTGTTTCTTTCATCATGGCGATAATACTCAGTCTAAAAAAAGTCTTATGTAACCACAATCATATAGAAATTTAATAGCGACTTACTATTTGAAGTTTTTAAAAACTATAATATACACCAATCATTCTTATGTCAATTAATCAATACGGTTATGTAGACCCAGTTAACAACTACGTACTCGTTATCGAATGTTACCGATGCAAGTCATTAATTATATTTCTAAACGATTTATCTTTTCTTTTAAACGTAAAAAATATTCTATACACGAAAACATAAAATGAGATATAACCATTTTGGGCAAGTAAAATTAGTTTTTAAATTTAAAAACTTATTTGAAAAGAAAGACAAAAGAAAGCTACAAAAGTGAACTATTTCTCGTGCAATCACAATGTATTTTTTCGAAAATTTCGAAAAACTTTCGTTCTTCATTTCAAATCAATACGTAACAAATCAGCATCCTTTCTTCCCACAACTAACTAAACGCAGCGTACGAGCAGAAACTAGGTCACATAGACACGACGAAACCTTCAAGAACGCTGCGCGCACGCTGCGTGTCTACGACATATGAATTACTTGTGATCTCACTCCGTTGATCGGTGTGGGCGTGGAGTTGTCAATGGGATAGCCGACGACGTGGGTCGAGCACTTCTCGCAGGCCTTCCTGCGCCTCGACGAGGCGTGACAGCGGATCGCTCGGCAGAGCTCGCGCGCCATCTCCGAGCACAGCGATTCCTGCTGCTGAGGCGGCTGGTTCTGCTGACTCGAGGGCAGCGCTGACAGCTGCTGATCGGTCGCCTGGGGGATGCCCTGTAGCGAGCCCGAGCACGTCGGCGGCGGCATTGGGGTCTGTTGCTGCTGGCACGGACATTGACAGTGATTTTAGTGCTTTTCTTTTTTCTTTTTTTTGAGATGTCAAAGAACATTCTGCGTTCAAAGCTTGAAAATTGTGACTCAAATGTCAAGTTTACGCGATTTTTTTGTTACAACTGAACTTGGATTGTACTGCTGAGCATACAAAATTTTACGTAATATTATTTAGGTTTGACCTGAATGCTTAGAACATTCAAGAAGATATTCCATTATAAACAGTTAGAAAATATAGTTTGCTCATTACAATGAAAAGCCGATGACATTACAGAGATATATGTTATTGGCAATCAGGTGCATCGAATTTTTTAAAACCATGCAGTGACAGTTGCTAATACAATTTTCTCAGTATTAAAGGCTTAATTAAAAATGCATCTTATAGCCTATTGCATAATTATCTGTTGATAGTATAATAAGACTATTCATGAATGAAGTATTATGCATTTTCTACTACAATGATTTTATGTGATTTATTGAAATGATCTGACAAATCCGTGAATATTTATTGATGGAAACTTTGTTTACGTCATTGCAATTTAATGTGCGATGTTATGTAAAATGGAACTCATATAATAATGAACAGTAAATTAAATTATTCCGCAAGTTGTGAGCCTTTTTATAACATAAAACCGTGATATTTCACATACATTGTTTGATGACTTCAGCTTTTAGGGAGAATGTACATAAGCGCTGCGCTACGCTGAGCTGCGTTACGCTGTCGCATTGATTACTTGTAGACAACTTCGCTGATTGGCTAACATTTAAATATTAGCCAATCAGCGACGAGGTCTACAAGTAATCAATGCGACAGCGTAGCGCAGCGCAGCGTAGCTCAGCGTAGCGCAGCGCTTATGTACATTCTCCCTTAGGTAAAATTACTCGAATTTTTATTTGACAATAACAATAAAATAGTATATTATGCAACTATTGTGTTAAATGGGTTCAAATATGTGAGTGGTGATTATCGTACACAAGTGACTGACAAGGCATGATACGATGATTGCGGAATTAGCTTACGCATGAATTGTATGTGATGGTTTTCAAAAAGTGGACGTAAAAACTGATTTTACGCACCGAGAAACCGTTTTTGCTGTATAAAAAAATGACCATTTTGATATCAATATTAGTACGTAAAATCAGATTTCATGCACACTAATGCAACAAAAATATATTTTTTTAGTGAGTGAAGAAACATTTTTTGTCATGAAAACAAGTATTTAAAAAGTTATAAGTATTTTTAACAACTCTATTTTGAAAATAAGTTAATCTATTTTAATGTTGTGTGACTTCACGAAGTTATAATATTTACAAAGCCTTTGCCAATTTTTAATTATTTCAAAAATAAAAAGAACATTAGTTTTTTTGTATTTTGCGCAAAAACTACAAAATTATAGAATAAAAAAAACGCCAAGCAAAATATTACTCGCTATCCAACTTCATTCATCTAATGAACAACTTTTGAAACAAAAAAACACTCTCTAATACCATGCAACTCTCACCTGCGCTTTTCCCATAACAATCCTGACCTAGAATCCAGCTACGTTCTATCGTCGATCATCACGACGCGTACACATGCTATATACAAACAAGACTATCAATCGCATACGCATGCAGAGAATTATTATTGTCATAGGAGCTTCGCAAGTCTTGGCCATGCTCGAGTGAAGAATATACAGAAATTGAGAGCTTTCGCGCGGATGCCTCTCAGTTGAGCGTCTCCATGTGAAAACTCACGCGTTCGGGAGGTGCGTTTCGTTTGGAATTGTAGCAAAACTCGAAGATGGCGATCAGCACTGCGAATGCCAATCCGCACAGTAGAACGACGAAAATACCACCTGCAAAAGGGAGGAGGGCTGAGATAGAGATAGAGATAGAGAGAGGGTGGACAGAAAGAGAATCTTTTAGCAAGAGTTGACGGAGGAAGTTGTTAGGCTAATTGTGAAAGAGCCCAGAGTGCAACGCGACGACGACGACGGCTTTTTAATAGTTTGACAACGGCCGAATTGCCAAGTTCGTCGGGGATTTGGAAGCGTTAGCGGAGAGAGTGTTGGGGAATTCCAAATAACGTTGAATTAGCTTGGATGACCAGGATTAGAGGAAAATACATTTCCTTTGCGATGGTAGCTGGCGAAAATCGTTTTGTATCCAAATATGCGATAGTATTCGAATAAAAATTTTGATTAGTAATCCTAATTTATTGCACGTTAAATTATTCTAAACTGAAAAATCAATGGCTATTTTTCGGGAATTTTTATCACATTAATATTAATATTAAAAATAAATAAATAGATGGATATTGTATTTGATCATCGAGATATTCCTTACACGGATTAATTTAATTCCTAAAAATGGTGATTGTAACGTACCTATATTATCTACTCCTAGTGCATTAGCTTTACTTTCTTTTCCCTTCTCGTTCCTCATACACGTATCTCCCGGACTCTTCCACCACTTATCGTACAGTATTTGAATCTCGCCCTTCTCTTGAAGCTCGAGAATCGCCAACGAAATTCTGTCTCTCCACGGCGAACCTAAAAGTTATTTTGGTCGTAACAATTCTGAGCGGATATCGTTTTTCTTAGTGAAATAAAGATTTCTCGGCACTAACCCATGGGTGTCGCGATCCCGTAGCCTTTAGTGTCCAGCAGGCCACCGATTTGCGTTAAATTGCAATCCCTCTGGACGATGTAATCCAGCATCGTCGACTCCATGAGGAAGGCGTAGTTGCCCTGCAGAACTCGCTTTATGCCCTCTTCGTATGTTGGCACGAAAACTGATGGCTTTTTGTTCTCCATGAATCGCCACATTTTTTTGTACGTTTCGATCATGGAATCCTGAAAATATGAAAAAATGAATTGGTATAAGAATTATGAGCAGCTGTATTCTAATTCACCGGGTTTTTATTCGATTCTTATTAGCCGTTAATTTTTTTACTTTATATTTAAAAAAAATTAATAAAAAAAACGTATATTGATACAAAACTTCAAGCGAGGGCACAGGGTATGTGTATAAAAAGGAGTATAATGTTTCAAAAAGGTCCTATAATATAGTATAATTTAAAATTTCCATGGACCTTTGCTAACGTGGATCCTACGCCATTATTATACATTTCTTTAAATCATTAAAAAGTATACAGAAACCAAAACGTGCCTCCGCATGAGAAAGTTCATTCAGGGTCAGAAGTCCAGAATGCGTTAATTAACGCAAACGAATATAATTTAAAACAGGATTCACTTAAGGACGTTTTCTGGAAAATAAATTCTTCCAAACTTTATTTGAAACTTTGCACACACACTTTAATTTAGTGACCCTTTACGTATTGCTGGCTACCAAACATTGGTTGCGGTATTAAAAATTGAGATTGTCTTTAAAGTTTGCACTTTTAATACGGAAACCCTATGCCGAGTCCGTCGTAGCGAAACATTTTTATGAATTGAGAAGAGAGTTTTTCTAAACTTAAATATGTTTTACTACATTATAGAAGAAATAATATCGTATAATTTTGTAATATGGCAAGCGCGATTAATTTCAGAGATATAGTAACAAAACTATAGGAAGAAAAACTTCCAACTTATTTGTACTTCTATATATATGAGGAAACTCAGAAAAAATTTCAACTTTTCGCGTCCCCAAAACCGGTTAAAAATTTTTTTTAAGGCACACCTTCCGGGTGCGGTTTTTTTTCTTCCTTATGTGACAAAATATGCGGAGAAAATCGTGTACAATTAAAAACGTCTTTGTCTCACATTTTTTTTAAGTTTGAAAGTTTTCAAGAAAATGGCAAAAAAGCCCTTTTCTTTATAAACCTTAGCCATTTAGCCCAGAAACGATCAACTCAAAGTTTCAAAAAAGAAATTGAAACTAGGAAGAAGGAGCATTCATTCCCTTTTTTGAAGATTAAAAAAGGTCGATTCCTTCAAAAGTTATAAGGGTTTGAAGTTGATCGTCGAAAAGGCATAAAAATGCTTTCAAAGTCGGCGCTGTCGATTTCTGCGATCTGTGCATTTTTATGCCTTTTCGACGATCAACTTTAAACCCTTATAACTTTTGAAACTGACATTTTTTCTGAATTTCCTCATATCATATCGTGTAAGTCGTATTTATTTCAAACATCGTATTGACACCTTCTTTTTTACACCGTCGTTTCTTTTTATTATTTTTGGAGTAATGTATAGAGGCTCGTGAAGGGTTTTCATCATAAATAATATTTTTAGAAGACAATTTTTCCGATACTGATGCAATCGGTCGGAGAATATCGTGCGCTCTACCCGTTACCGATGATTGCAGGGACCGGTTTTTCTCATTCAATTTTAAGAAAGAATCTTTTTAATACGTTGTAGTTCTTTACTAAATTTACAACGTGTCAAAGATTTTTTTTTTCTGAAAATTCAAGATTGAAAAAGAAAAACAGGTCCCTGCAATTGTTGGTAACAGGTGGGCCGCATATCATCTTAAGAATATAAAAAAATTAAAATCCTCGTCTCACCCTGAAGAAGGTCATAGTGCTGCCGCTCTCCAGAGTCCCGTAAGCAATGTCCGTCTGACTGGCGAGATCCTCGGCGTTCTCGATCGGCGTGATCATCCGCTCGACCGTGAGGAAAGCCGCCAGGTTCGCCGTGTACGACGAGATGATGATGAGCGTGAAGAACCACCAGATGCCGCTAACGATGCGCGTGCTCGCGGCCTGCCGCACAAACACCGTAATAGTATAAGATAGTGACGAAAATTATAGCGCGATCAAAAAGAATTCGTTCCACTGATTGTGGATTAATTTCGCGGGAAATTTGGTTGAAGTGGAACAAGCTTTATTACGTTATTTTGTTTATTAAATTGTAGTCGCTTCTTATTAGTTAGCGTGAAGTATATTATGCGCGGGTAAATTTTCGCAATCTTTGACTTTCGTGTAACTTCAAAATTTGAGTTTCTGAAAGTTATTAGAAAAGCTCCTAAAAATCGTTAGTGCTAAAATTAAATTTAAATTAAAAATCGTCCGAAAATTACAATCGAATCCATCCACGCAGAGAGATACAAATTAGAAAAGAGATATCCTTTATTTACCGTCAGATCAATACTAACTTTACAATACCGATTCTCGTCGTTCTTCAAACGATACAAAAAAATTGAGCCAAATTATCCACACTACCCGAACCCACCTTAAATCCAGCAATTATAAAAATTAAAAAGTCCCACCTCCGTGCAAGCAGTATATCCCATTAAATAAATTAGCAACTCCCGCGTACAGCCGCACAACGGCAAACTTCTCCCGGTAATTAAGAGGCTAATGGCTAATTGACGAGGCGCCTGCGTATATACGCAACGCTAAAGCTGAACCGCAGCTCGCGCGCGCGCGTGTGTGTCGAAAGTTATCCCGCGGAGAGAGATCGATGCAAGCGCGCGCGCGAGAGCGATTTGATTAACATAAATTTAATTATTCCGACACGCACCAGTGGCCTGTTTGCCGAAGGCTCGCAATGATTACTTCGACGTGTCAGTGTCGCGCGTATAAACACAATTATACCGTCGCGCGTCGATTTCGCGGCCACCACCCCTCTGCGCCGTTATTATACGTGCGCGTATGCTGCGGTGAGGGGAGTGTAATCAGGCAAATCGGCGGTTAACGTCAAATTTCCCGCGGGACACGCCGATCAGCTTCTTTCGCTTATTGTTTTTATCCTCTATCTCTCCCTTCGGAGAATACATATTATAGTGAAATGATATTGTATAAGCGGATGGATGATTACCTTGGGATTGAGATCGCTGCCCTGCTGCATCAGCGTACCGATGGTGAACCAGAAGCTGTTGGCCAGGGAGAACTGGTTCTCGACTATGTCCTCCGGTCCGCTATGGCAGGGGTGCGGGTTGTTCCACTCGTAGGGCGAGAACCGCGCGACCACGAACATCGTCACCGAGACGAGGATGTACGCCGCCAGGACGTACAGCCAGATCTCGATCGCCAGAGGGTTCATGAACGAGAAGAGACGCGCCGGGTGGCTCGTGGGTACCTGTAGGAGGAACGTTATGCGATTATGGAAGATATTTTGGAGAAAGTTTAAGGTTCGTAATAATTGTTGATTTTGGGTTATTGGGCGTGTTCTTTTTTGTAGACTATATTGCACGCTGCGAAACTTTTTTATTAATTTTATTTGTGCTATGTTGAAAAAGTATATAGGATATTGGATTATAAAATTCGATTTTTAAATAGAATTTAACCAATTTCAAATTTTATTAAATATTTTTAGTAATTTTGTATCTTTATTACGTTACGTACAAAGAGATCATTTGTTTATTCGAAGCTTTTTCTGTTTCCATTTGGGAGATATTATGTGTGTGTGTGTGTGTGTGTGTGTGTGTGTGTGTGTGTGTGTGTGTGTGTGTGTGTGTGTGTGTGTGTGTGTGTGTGTGTGTGTGTGTGTGTGTGTGTGTGTGTGTGTGTGTGTGTGTGTGTGTGTGTGTGTGTGTGTGTGTGTGTGTGTGTGTGTGTGTGTGTGTGTGTGTGTGTGTGTGTGTGTGTGTATATATATATTCAATTAAGCCAGAAATTTTGTTTCGAATATTCTCTGTTTATAGAAACTCAATTTCACACATTAATATAAATTACAAATATTAATTTTAATTGAAAACCACGCACATTAAAATTCGCAAATTAATACGCATGTGTATGGCTTCCCGCATTTATCCCGCGAACTCAAACTACGTATACTGCATCGCAGCCCCGCGCACGTAGCTCGTTCGTAGTTACACCTAACTACGGCGAACATCCTCCCCTGTTACATAACGCGTTACAATACCGCACAATTACCCCTCTAAACTTCCATCGCTCCCTCCCCTCCTTCACAAATTACCGACAATTTGCTTTCTTTCATCTCCAAAACTTTCGCCCCACCCAACGGCACGCAAAACTCAGTCGAAAATATCAGAGTGAGTATATATACCTATATACCTACGCGCGCGCGTATAATCAGCAAAGTTGCGTCTCGGTCTAATCTGTCGCGCGGGCGAATTTCATCGATGTTTCGCCGTAACTAGGGGCAACGCAGACGTGATGATGCCACAGACAGCGGCGGCGTGCGGGAGCGCGGGTCCATTCTCAGCTAGTTAGTTTGGGTATCCTTTGAGTAAGGTGACCGTGTCGCGCCCCTCTCTCGCTCGCCTTAATTGCGCGTGAGTGGTCAATTTGCAGCGATTAAAGGTCTCGGTCTCGGTCTCGCTAGTCGCGCAAGCCTCAAAGCTGATTAGTCTTGTGTGTATCTCCTCGGGGAAAAATGCCACTTACCCAGCGTGAGCTTTGTAATATCGCGCTTTCGCGTTTCTTTCCGTTTTTTTCTTTTTTTTTTTCTTTTTTTTATTTAAAGGGGGAGTAACGAGAACGGAAAAGGAAGTCGGTGGACTGGGAATTTATTTTAGAATCGTTTCGTTTGATCTTACTTTTGTATTTTCTCTTTTTAAGAAAGTGTGTAGTTTTTTTTAACTATAAAATAAATATTGAACGAAGGGATAGGAATTGAGCGGTTACAAACGAAAAAAAAAAAAAATATAGGAAATAGTTTTAAAAAAGTATTTGATTGATTGGCATTATTTCTTCTACTATTCTTTGTTCATTTAATGGCTACTTTTTCAGTCTTTAAAATTACTTGTTACTGCAACTAGTTTCAGTTATAGTTAATTTATCTTATCTTTGTTTTATCGCAGTTTACTTTTAGGCAATCATTTTTTTATTAGTAAATAGATTAAAATAAGCATTGCATAACGACAACAGATATTTTCGTCAATTTATTTTATCCGATTTTATAATTAAAGGCATCTAATAGCAATAAATAAATGACCACAGAAAGAAAAACTAGAAATATGAAGAAGAATATTAACCAAAATGTGTCTATTTCAATAAACCTATTGTCAGTGTTCCACTCCACTTCTTAAATACCAACGTCGGCCAATGGTTTCTTAATTAATTTGTCCACTTTAACATCCTCTAAACCCATTGATCGGCGAAATAAGAAAACAATGTCGCTACCGCGTTTCTTCAAACCCCCCAAAACACCCTAATTCCCCGTAAAATAAGCTATTTATAAGCCAAAAAGCCGTATAACTCCTGCAGGCGCATACCTCCCGCAACTTTATATTAATCGCGCCACAAAACGTGCGCGCGCGCGCGCACGTCAGCGTAACATTTTTTACGAGCGCCGGCGAAAGTTTCGGCAACCACGCAGCATCTCGGGATAATAAAATCCGCTATAGGAGGCCTACACGCGCAGACAGCCGAGAGAACGATATAAGCCACCTTTAGCCGTGGAAGTTTATTATATTCCGCGGAGTCCAGGGCTGCGGCTAATTGCGCGTAAATAACGAGTGAAACTTTGCGTTTTTCGCGCCACGTTGTTGTTGTTATTGTTGTGGGCACTGGGATTTATATTACCTTGAAGAGTATGGAGATACCGAGGTTCATGAAGGGCTTGGTGAAGTCGATGACGCTTTCCCGGGCGTAGTTGATGGTCATGGATCCCACCGCCAAATCCGCTTTCTGTCAAAACAGACGCACACACAAGTCGAGAATTCATTATTCGTTCGTGGTCATAGGGGCGCGTCGCTCGTTTGTTATTCTAAACGATCGTAGGAAAAAATATCGAGAGAGAGGGAAAGAGAGGGGAGAGAAAGAGAGATAAGGTTTTTGCATTACAGATGGATATGTAGAAAAATCGTGCTTACTGGATGTGAAGTATTTTTTAAACATTATGTATACTTATATATAGAATATATATGAAAAATGTATATAGATAATATATATGTTATGCTCGCTACACAGGATTCATCTAAACGCTATACATCTACAAGCCATCAACTAAAAGGTATAGAACAACACAAAAGTCACACTACTACTCATCCGGCTAAAGACACGCATATAGCCGCAGTTGTGCGGTAGACTAAATGGCACATGTATTATGTGTAGATCTGTATACGGAGAATTTCATCAACCGCGTACGAGTGCGCCGAAATCGGCGACGCGCGTCTGTCTGGCCTCATCTCTCCTCGTCCCGCTGTTAATATCTATACCTATATATGTCGGTATAACGCAGCCGCTCCCGTATTTCTCCGTTTCTCCCGACGGCTAGGCTGAAATATACGGGGCGCACGCCTGCGGCTTCTTTTTCGTCAAGTCGCATTCTTTCGCCTCCCGGCGCTTTATTAATGATTATCCGACAAAAAAGGAATGACCAGCTTTGCGCCCTGCTGCTGCTGCTGCTTCTGCTGGTAGCTGGCTGGATTGTCTCGGATGAATCATTTTCTTATGTTTATAGCGAGGAGTGAGGTTTGCGCAGTGGGGTTTATAAGAGGGTGGGTGGAAGTTTTTTTTTAGTTTAGAAGATTTGCAATTTTGTGGTGAAAAGTTAGTCTGGGGTTAGGTGAGACATGTGAAATCTGGAGTCAGGATTTTTTAGCTGACAAAAAGTGTTTCCTCAGATTTATTAGTTAGAGTGTTGGTTTGTATAGTTTTTATTTCTAAATTAGGTATAAAATATGAAAACATCTAACTAAAATTAGTCGCATATTGATTATCCTCTAAATGGATGTCGATAATTCAGAATAGGGGATATTCATTTTTCAAAGTTATTAAATAGCGACGCTTTCTGGGATTTCACATTTGAAGAGTAAAAAAGAAAAATTGTTTATGTTTTTAATTCGTATTCTCAATCAGGCATATTTTAAAGATTTCTTTAACAATCAGATAGCTTTCAATCTGACAAAGAAGGAGATTTTCCTTTTACATTTTTACATTTATGAAATCTGGAAAAGTGACCTTTGACAGACTTTTCCTAACTTATTGGAACTAGACTATATCGTCAAAGTTACTTTTTACTCAAAGATTATGATGAATAAATATGTGGAATCTTTTCACTTTTGAAAAAATTGTTTGACTCACATGACTCAGCGTAATATCAGAACACATTAAGCTTCTATATGAAAGCATGTAACTTTCTATGTAGCATAGCTCATCTACCTCTAGATCAATTAACAGCGATGAAAGAGGCATTTAATATAAAGCACTTGAAAAGAATTAACCCACCGCAATAATTCAGTTAAATAATTCATCCATACCGCCTTTCTATACCTATCAATCGACGTCAAATTGAAATAACGATTCGAATCTCCTGACACGTACCCCGCGCATCCAATAAAAGTAAAACTACCGGGCACGAAACAAAGTATAACGTCCTGTAATAGTTTTATTCGATATCGCATAAAAGTCATTTCGCGCTGACGCATTGCGCACTGTGTGTCTATACGTGCAGTATTTGCATAAAAACGGCCGACACGGCACGTTCGGCTTTCCCCGCTTGAAAAACAAACGCGCGCGGCCGCTGTTATTCATTAATTTCGCTGCGCCCACCGTCGAGTTCATACACGGACCATTGAAATTCTCGTCAGTCAAGTCCACCAATCAGTGCATACATATATGTATATATGTGCGCGATCGGAAATGTGAGGGATAGGTCAGGAATATTAGATTTCGCTAATTTTATTCGTTGGTCGCGAGCGGTTTGGAAAAGGCTGTTTTTTTTTTGTATTTTTATTGTGCGTACGGCGTATTTTTTGGAAGGTTTTTATTAGAGAAACGGTGTCATATTTTTATTGAAGTTGAATGTTTTTATAGGATTCTCAAAACAATTGCGGAGTTTCTGCATTTCCATCGACTTCGCTTGCAATAGTTTTTGTTCCCGCAAAATTGCGCACATAGCTAGCTCATGTTAAATGCATATTTTAAAAATAATATAGTTGAAATACGTTAGCGAAATTTTCGTTATATTACCCGTATCAACATCACACATCCTACATTAAATTCCTCGAAAATTAAATTGCCATCACTAACGTTCCAAATTCACTCACGCAGCCATTAAAATACACTTTGAATTCGAAATACTTCGAAACAAGGCTATATATGCACACCGACGCTCGACACAATATCAATTTTGCGCGGAGTAACTTTCCTCTCTACACCGGCTCTCCCAACTACCGCAATAGCCGGATTTTTCCTCTCCCCCGCGCGCATCCGCGCTTGCGCACCGAGAGAAAGTGTCAATCTCGCCCGGGCAATTAACACACGCGGCGGTTCCCCTCTATGGCGCGCATACAGCACTCTGTACACGCAAAAGTACCTAACGGCGTTTTAAGCGTCTCCGCAGCTGCGGGAGTCCATTATATTTAACGGATATGGGCTCGCGCACACGCGAGCGGCGTTTGTATTTGCATTGCAAAAGCCCGTGTGATGGGTATAACGTAGATATATATACGCAGGTCTGTAGGTATATATAAACGCGGCGGGCATCTGAATTTCGAATTCGCGCGCCGCCCTAACGAACGCGGAGTGGTCTTTGTTTAATTCATACGAGGGCTATGCGCGGCGCTGCCGATGCTTCTTCCGATGATGCGCGCTGTTAACCGAGGAAGTGGAAGTGTTATTATTTGGACGGGCAGTGAGGAGGCGAGGAATTCGGTCTCGAGGAAACGCCAATATAGTAGCTCGATCTGCACGACTTGAGAGTTCGATCGCTTGTTTAATGAAATTCATATTGCTTGAATTCTGTCTGTTCTTTCAGGTGATTAAAGGGACCGTGTTCGAGAATTATGGCAAACAATATTTATGAAGTTGCGAAATATTTGTTGAAAAAGATGAATTTAATACAATATAAATGAATGGGATTACAGTTCGTATTTAGTGAAAAACAAATTTTTCGAGTTAATGGAGTTTAGAAAAGCTATATTATTTCATCAATACTTTAATCGATTTTTAAACCTAACATTTTTTAATCAAATTTCAACTATTATTCGCGACGAAAGCGTAGCAGTGGACACAGACAAGTATGTAGGTACATTTTTCCACCTTCTTTAGCTGACTTCCCGGTTCCCGTTACTAACAAGGCGAGTGCATACCCTCTGGGAAACGGATTTTAACGGGGCTTTGAAAGACGATTTCTGGTATCGGTTTGTTGTTGTCCAGTACTCACAATCCCGCCAAATGGGCGCTTTTTATTGAGATATGGGCAATCTAATCTTAAATATGCTCTACTTCGTTAGAAAATGATGTCTTCTATTGACAACACTTTGCGCTTATTTATGGATACGAACACGAGCAAACAAGATTATAAAAGTAAACGGAAAAAGCCAAAATTTAAGCTTTGTTTCGTTAACAAATATTAATTTTTCAGGAAAGTACAGTCAAAGATGGCGTAAGAAAATGGTTAAAAATTTACCTTCTTTTTATACTATTTAATAGGCCACATTTTTAACCATTTTCTTACGCTATCTACACTGGAAAAAAGTCCGTACTGATATAATATTAATTAGTATAAGTTATAGTAAAATACAATTTAGAAGAAGTATCTGTATTTTATTTGGAAATTGATAGTATTTCAATATTTTGAAATATAATTTTATAGTAAAAACTATTGATTAAAGTAAAACATAAAAAGTTAAATTAGACATAATATATAGTGTTTGTTACGTGTACATAGTATGCACAACGTGACGAATAGTAAAGTTTAATAAAAATAAATAAGTTCTTTCTACTAATAAAAATTAGAAATTTCGAATAAATTTTCGTATACATTTAATTTGAAAACAACGATCAATTTTAGTAAATATTTATGGTAAAAATTTATGGCAAAGTCACACTCTATTTTTTAGTAAATTTGACTAAAAATTAAAATTAACTAAAATTTTTTATTTATTATTTACGTATTATTTGATATATAATAATGATTATCAAAGTACA
Source organism: Torymus aiolomorphi (assembly GCA_036365515.1). Classification (NCBI taxonomy): domain Eukaryota; kingdom Metazoa; phylum Arthropoda; class Insecta; order Hymenoptera; family Torymidae; genus Torymus; species Torymus aiolomorphi. The sequence continues at coordinate 89,859,240 of CM070874.1, read as the reverse complement.
GAAAAATATTTTATTTGACTAAATTTTAAGTAATATCCATAATCAACAACTGAAATTTGTTTACTACGAAAATTTCTTAAAATTAGATTTTGCTATTGTTTATATATTCAGATTAGAAACTCTAAAAATTTCGATGTTATTGAATGTGCAAAGAGCGTGTTTTGATTAATATAGTATAAAGATGAATATTTAGAATTAGCACGGTTAGTGACGAACCTTGATAGAAGCAAGGTTCAAGCGATTTAATTATTAAAGTTTGAATCTACATGAAGTGATTGATTACAATGACACAAAAATATTTAATTTAAGCGAAATAAAATGGTTTAACGATTTTCATGTATATATTGATAAAAGAAACAAGAAAATTTGTAACATGTTTATAACAAGGAGATTATTAATAAAAAATTTAAATAAAAAACTTTAAATATGTATTTTTTTTTAATCGCAACTAAAATGTACATATAGAACTATATTTTATAGTAAAGTACTCATAGTAAGGTTAACTATATTTTGTTCAACTATATTTACTTAACTATATAACATAGTAAGTTTTTCATTTGGTTTTCGCTAAGATTATATAGTTAATATTACTCCATTTTTTTATTCGCAAAAAAAATTTTTTTATAGTTAAATTTACCAAAAAATTATTGTTGTTACGAAATTGTACTATATTTAATTTTATAGTGGTTTATAGTCAAATTTACTATATTTTTGGCTCAGTGTATGATTGCTTGTACTTTTTCGAAAAATTAATATTTTTGAACAAAAGAAAGCTTAGATTTTGGCTTTTACTGTCTACTTTTATAATCTTTTTTGCTCGTTTTCGTACCATAAATAATTGTAAAGTGTTGTCAATAGAAGAGACACCATTTTTTAATGAAATAGAGCATATTTGTGAAATTTTAAAATCTGTTTCCCGGAGAATGTGTTTTATCCTTGTAAGTATACTATCGTGCGTGGAATGCCTGGCGTGACACAGCTGGAGTGAGGTCGCACTTGCGGTATGAGGACGACTAGACGAAAGACGCATATGCAGTTATTGCATGGTAGGAAAGCACCTGTCATGAAAACGGAATTATATACGAGATAATTCACAACAAAATTACATTTAAGGCGGTCTCAAAAGTGGTCAAAACTTTGCTTGAAAAGCACACCTTTCAAACCCGTTTTTTCTTCTTTTTTATATCACATAGTATAAGGGAAAAATCGTGTAAAATTAAAAACACATAACTTTTGAAAGAATTAACATTTCTTAATTTAAAACAAAAGTAAATGAAAGTTCTTCCTTTTTAGTGGCATTTTCTTTTTTGAAAATTTGTGTAGGACGTTTTTGGGCTAAATGACTGATCTTTAAAGAAGAGGGCTTTTTAACCATTTTCATAAGAAATTTCAACGTTTGAAAAAATGTGTCACAAATACATTTTTAATTGTACACAATTTCCATATACTTTGTGATATAAGAAAGAAGAAAAAATGCGTCCAAAAGGAGTGTCTTAATTAAAAAAAAATTTTTGACTAGTTTTGAAATTTTGTAAATTTTTTGAGAATTTATTCATATGCGAGCCCCCACTCCTATATACTATTAAAACTAAAAGCGAATGCCACTAAAAAAAAAACTAGTGTATTTTCAAACCACAAACTTGTGGTTTTATATATCTTTCTTTTGCACCAAAAAGCACAATTTTTACCCGCCAAACTAGGAGCACTGTTGAACGCCGTAAAATCCTACCTCGTTATACTCTATTTAAAGAACACAAAACCCGCTTTACCCTGAAATCTTCTTCCTTTTCCCTCACAATAAAGCACCCCTTTGTCCGTTTGAATAAAAGCTTTCGAACGAGAGCTCAGCACCGCATCCAACTAACATTACGCGTTTAATGCATTTTTCATGCAGTTCGCACCTCTCGCGAGTTAGAAAACTTTACTTCTCTCGCCCGCGCTTGCTACACGAAAATTTCAGATACACAAAAGTGAATCAGGAAGAGTTTTTAACGCGCGCCTCCCAAAGTTATATAAGCGCTCGTATATACAGCGAGTAATTTTTTACTCTAAATTACAGTCCTTTTAAAACGCATCGCTTATAGTCTCACTTTTACCATTTCAGCCGCGCGTTTACAAACTCTCGCTTATTTTCAACGGGGCTCATCTCGCACTACACTGTAACGTAAAAACTGCGAGGCGCTCCAAAATCAGCTTATGTAAAGCGTGTGCGTCGGCGCGGGAGAGAAAATGGAAAATCGAGCTTGACAGAGAGTGATATATGTATATATATGCGTAAGATAACGCGTTTTGTAGCACAGAGACAGGCAAGAGGCAAGAAGACTATAAGAAGACGCTGCAGGCACGCACTCGATCTCACTCACCTTGTCCATCAGCTGGCGGACAATGCCGTTCCACTCGCCGGTCTCGTAGTCGTAAACGCCGTACTTGCCGTCGGGCACCAGCTCGATCCTGTAGGCGAAGCCGACCATGCGCGCTATCTCCTTGAGCAGGTCGATGCAGAAGCCCTCGTAGCGCTCGTTGCCGCTGTAGTTGCCCCCCCGGCCGCGCAGCATCACGTACGGCTGCTCCTGGGGTGGGGATTGCCAGAGCCCGTATGTATATAAAAGAGCTTTGTCGCGACCAGATGTATATTATCGCGAGCCCGCCGCGTAGTGTACTTTGGGCGTTGGGTACGTTTCGGTTCTTCTTATACTATACCTAAGGAGATTGCTCTATATTCTCGTGTGCACGCGGTAAGTATGCACTTTGCGCGTAACTTCGACGATTGAGGGAGAGACTGAGTTACATTCGCATAATACGTATACGCATATAGGATTGTGCGGAAAGCCAATCCCTTTGCTCGCGGCTACTACTGCAACTCGTATACCTTGTGTACGCCTTGGTGTATAAGGAGGAGGTGAAGGGCCGGAACTATCGTAAAGCGCGGGGGATTCAATTTATTCGCGATCGTTTGTTTGGACTACGAGAGGCGTCGCGCGCGCTTTCAGATTTTTTCGTTTAATCAAATGTTCGCGCCAGTCATAAAATCCCCCGCGCGCGCGCGTGTTACTCGCGCGACGACAACAAGAACGGGCAAAACAAAAAAACAGGAAAAAAAGGGAAAAAAACAAAATAGTTCGGATTCGGCCGGACGCTTTATTGCCCGCCGCGTCCAATCTGCGCTGTTGTCACACCCCGCGGCGACAGCGGCTATAGTGTTTCTCTCGCTCTGTCGTTCAAGGTTATATAGCTTGATCGGCTTTTTTAAACGGTTCTGTCCGTACGGCTTTGCCTTTTGTCGAATTGCGATCCTAAACCGAATCGAGTGTTTTTCTCTTTTTTTCGCGCGTGTGATACATCCACATCGCTGTGTTGCGTATATTGTACGGGAAGTGTTAAAGTAGTTCATGACCCACAGTGGTTCTTATCGATTTTTTTGGCACAATGTATCACTGTTAAAAATTGCATTAAATTTAATGTACATACTGGAAGCAAAATTCATGCAGGCTACATTAGAATTAAATAAGTTTGCATTAAATTTAATTTAACTGCGCATCCCGCATGAAAATATGTACACGAGATCTCATGAGATCGTAATTGAAGCTGACAACGATCTCATATGAGATCTCATATAGTTCTCATATGAGACCGTTATACGAATTTCAGACATGTGAGATCTATATGAGATGTCATATGAGATCTCATCTACAATTTTAATTAATTAATAATAATATTATATTTTAATAAATATGAAAAAGAACAAATGAAGTTTTATTAATACATTTTACTAATGTTAATATTTTATTTCATTATATTTCTATATATTTATAATGAAACATAATATTTATTCATGCTTTTACATTAAAAACAAATTATTTATTAATTAATAAAAGAACAAATGACATTTCATATAGATCTCATATGTCTGAAATTCATATAACGATCTCATATGAGATCCCATATATTATTTTTACGCGAGATTAAAATTAAATTTCCATAAAATTTAATCCAGTTAAATTTAATTTAATGCAAATTTATTTCATTTTAATGTAACCTGCATGAATTTTGCTTCCAGTATATGTACATTAAATTTAATGCAATTTCTAGCAGTGTATTGGAAGTAAAAACTGTTTTCTAGTGCCTGATTTACATTTATTTATCAGATGCAACGGCTGTTCCCATATGTCGAGAAAATATGTCAAATTATATGAGTAAGAAATATTCTTACACAAATAAAAAAATATATATATATATAGATATATGAAGAAGTGGGTAAACAAAAATGAGTAAACATTTTTTTAAGACACATACCTTCCGGGCCTGGCTTTTCAAACATAAAAAAAGACTTCTCAACTTTTAGCCATTTATTCCAGAAACGTCCTAAACAAATTTGCGAATAATAAAATAAAACTAGAGTAAACCAGCTTTTATTTGCTTTTTTAACAATTATAACATTTTGATTCCTTCAAAAGTTTTGCCGTTTTGGGATGAACTACCTCAATGCACAATGTAATATGCACGCATATTATGAACCGCGCGCGGCGTAATGCCAGTTCGTATAACCGCGCCGATATATTGTTATACTTCCCCATTCCTCGAGACGCCTGATATATGCGCAATTCCCTTTTACACACGATGCGCGTGATGAAGACGTAAAGTCCGCCGTGTCGCTCATATACTGCGCCGCGACGCGGTTCAACCGGTAAGCTCCCGTCCATGTATACACACGTATATTATATAAGCTGCATGGCGTATGTGTACGCAGGGACGCTGATTAACCCGATATGCTACTAAACTGATTACTCGGCGGCGATGACGCGCGCTAGCTGGGGCGCCGACGCCCCTGGGATGTATACATATATGTAGAACGCTATGTACACCGTCGCAGGATTTCCGAAGCTTTCTTCCGAAGTTTGTTTTACGGGGATGCGCTAGTGGAATACCCGATGGTCCGAAGTTGACAGCGCGTATTATGAGCGAGCTGTGAGAGTAGGCGACGCGGGGGATTTTTTTAAATTTTTTCAAGGGAGATTTTATTGGGGATGTGATGTGGAATTGATAAGCGATGTTTTAAATATAGATGATTTATATTGTATACACTCGAGGTATTCGCTGTTCCTTAGGTCCCTTATTTCTTAGCATGTATAAAGGACTTTAGATGTCGAGCAAGTCTAGATTCAAGTTAAGTTTAGTCTTCTAAAACAATGAAACGTGTGTATATACTATATCACACTGGTTACACTAGACGTGAACGTTACTTCGTTATTTATATGCACGGTTTGCACAAAGCCAAAATGACAAATAGGCAACTATTCCGCTACAAATTTTATAAACTTTGATTTATGTTGTGCGTCCTACTTTGAATGGAGACTCGGTCAACCGTTAAAAATAATTCAATACAATCAGACTTAAAATAAATAACTTTCGGTTAAACTCCATTTTCTCTAGAACAAAGCGCAGACTTCAATTTTTGTGAATACTCCACGAAAAAAACAAAAAACAAAAAACTGTTCCGCCAAAAGCAGCAACTCATATATACGCGCGTACATTCAGCCGCGAGCGCGAAAAAGATTGCAGCTGTTTGTACGGTATCTCTTGTGGATTTTTATCTCCTCGTGATAAATAGAGCCGTCAGGTGCATGTAAACGGCTATATGCTCTGAGCCCCTTTGTTTACCTTCTCGTTACACACTTTTGCATATGCGTGCATCATCATCGGCAGAAAGAGAGGGAGAGAGAGAGAGAGAGAGAGAGAACGCAGCCGTGGTCCGGCGACACGCCCTTTTTTTTCTTTATGTACTCTGATCAAAGCCTCGTCGTTGTCGTCATCATCGTCGTGTGTGTATGTTTTTGACTACGTTTATACGATGGGTGGAGAAAAAAGAAAACGCTTTCGACTGGCAAACATTATAGTTTTTTTGAATGAAAAAACTACACGCTAGCGATTATATATATAGAGATGAAATACATTACATTATGAAAAAGCAGCAGGGGTCTATATAGGGGTTACCAAAAGCGTATAATAAGTATAAGTTTATTAATAAAAAGTCGATATATAATGATATAGAAAAAAATGTAAATAAGTGTAAGGTATATAAGAGAAAGATGAAGAGATAAAACGTGACTCAAAAGTGCTTAGGGGGTAAAATGGGATCTGAGAACGTGCTAAAATGACTCGTAAAAACCACACAGTTACACACCTTCCTCATGATAAAGACACAAGTATAGAAAAAAAGGAATAAGTAAGATAAAATGTGTACGAAAGAGTGCTGAAAAAGAGGGGATAGAGGGGGGAGGGAAGACAAACCAAAGAACGAGATATACATGGCCGCGTACATGTCGCATGAGCTCCCTGACCATGCCGTTCCACTCGCCGGTGAGAGGATCGCGGGCCCCGTACTTCTGGTCCGGCACGAGCTCCAGCTGGTAGGCGAAGCCCAGTCGGCCGGCTATGGCCTCCAGGAGGTCGACGCAAAAGCCGTAAAAGCGGCTGTTGCCGCTGTGGCCCTTGTCCCGGTGCATCATCACGTACGGGGTCTCCTGTGTGCGGTGTAGGGTGATGTGCGCACGTAAGCGCGAGCGCGAGCGCAGTCGTGCGGCGAAGATTGAAGATAGATAGATAGATAGATAGAGAGAAAAGTGGGAGAGGAGGTGATATGGCGGGGTGAGGGAGGTTAGCTCTTTCCTTCTCGAGTTTCGTTTTGGTTTCTATTTTGGGACTGGATGGTAAAGTAGCCGCGATTTTGTGATGGTTGGAAAACACATTTATAACGGGAATTTTTTTTTAATCCGGTGGTTTGAGTGTATTATATACGTGAAAAATGTTTTGTTTTATCAAGTAACTTTTCGTATTCGCGTAAACAAAAAATTGGCGAAATTTGAGGCTGAGAGTCTGGCGCAAGTCTTATGGGTAGGTGGAACCACGATTTTAGTATGTACCCATGACACTTGTATACCAGATTTTTTCGCAAGACCTCGTTTTACACGGGCTCATCGAGAAGGAAAGATCTAACACGCAGTCGAAGAAAAACATTTATATCTCTTACATTGCAGCTATTGATGGGATGATATTTGCCCTGTTATAGTGTGTATATATATATATATATATATATATATATATATATATATATATATATATATATATATATATATATATATATATATATATATATATATATATATATATATATATATATATATATATATATATATATATATATATATATATATATATATATATATATATATATATATATATATATATATATATATATATATATATATATATATATATATATATATATATATATATATATATATATATATATATATATATATATATATATATATATATATATATATATATATATATATATATATATATATATATATATATATATATATATATATATATATATATATATATATATATATATATATATATATATATATATATATTGCGATCGAAAATGAAGTGCGCAAGCGTCGTGATAAGTATAATAATGCACATTTACATACGATGTATATATATACATACAAACGTGAATGAATTATATATATAGCGATGGCACATGATATTGTTTTCGCATGAATATAATTACACAGCGATATACATCAGCGAAAAGCCGCGGAAAAAAACAAAGGCTACATGTATGTATAAGCAAAAATTAATCGCATATCGCTCCTCTTTGACGACACATTATATACTACATAGCCGCAATAACGCGTAAATCGGTTATTCGACGCGGGATTAAAAATTAATCGCCCGCACGGTCTATGTACACACACACGCACGCGTGTGAGCGCGTGAGCTCGTATAATAAATCCGTAAACAGCGCGTTATTTTTTTCAACGCAAAAGCGAGCCGCGCCGCGCACGCGCTTAATAGGATTCAACAGGTACTTTAACGCGCGCGCAACTCACACACTGGCAAATGATAATAACCGAGCCGAAATGCCGTGAATTAAAGCGCGGCTCAGAGTAGAATAATTAAGCGATTCGCTCTGCTCTTTCTCATTATTATATACTGCACGAGTCAAATAAAAAAAAAGGTGCATTTCGTGTAATAATCCAGATGCACGCACGCGCGGGAATAAAAATATCATCATTTGCTCGCTACACGGTCACTGGGTCAACGGTCGTCGCGCTCGCGTCGTCGTAAAATGTGTGCTACATAGTACCTATAGGAGGGAGATGAGATGGAAAAACTTCGGAGCGCAGTGGAATCAAAGTTCGTAAACACGCGCTCGGCGAGAGTCGTTATTATTCGACCGATCCTACAAAACTTTCGGCTCTATATAGCTACGCATTAATCAAATTACCCGCCCTAATCCGTCCGAAATTACCCAGCTCCACCCACCCACACTTACACACGCGCGCGCAGAGCTCCAAACGAAATTTTATCACGCGCGGACTATTCCGCGCTCGTAATTCCGCGCATACATATTCATGGGACTAAGGGCCTCGCGGCAATAATAGTATAATAATAATAATAATGTCGGCGGTTCACGCACTCTCGCGAGAAATCAACTTACCAGAATCGTGATGACAATGAGGGTGACGTTGGTAGCGCCGGGCTCGAAGAAGGCCGACCTGTCGGTGACGTTGACGCCGGCGCCCGGCCGCCACTCGCCCACCTTCGCAAGCGAGAAAGACGCGTTTAATAATTTATATTACAATGCGGGGAGGTAGGTTGTAGTCTCGTTCTTAATAACGAGCTCTGGTCGTGCTGTGCGCCTCCGTTATAGGAATTATTTAATTATACGGGAAAGGAAATAGGAGAGAGAGAGGTAGGAGGAGGGTGTTGTATTTCTTCTGACCTTAACCAGGGAGTGCTGCTTGAGCTTGAGCAAATCCAGCTTGAATTGGATACGCCGACCTTCCTTGAATTCGATGGGCCCCGAGATGCCCTTCATCTCCACCTGGTAAATGAGAAATTTTAATTTTAGAGAAGATTATTTAATCGTGAGCGCGGATTGGTATATCCGCCGGTGATGATGTAATGTCGATTACAGAATCTGAATCTTTACTTTCTCCCGTGGATAAATATTTCGTATACCAAATGAACGTATTTACATGTGCTTTTTCATTGAAGTTTGCATTTGGAAAATGGCTAGGATGAAAACTTTTCGTGCGGTTTCGCGATTCGTTTATCTTAGAAATTACGCGCGGAGTTTACATGTATGTAAATATGATAGCAAAACCATCGCAATATGAGTAAATCCACTCGACAAACAGAAACGCGCGTCTAATAGCATATCATAAACCAGTAAGGCATTAAAAGAATCGCGCAACCGCACGAAAAACCTTTTCCGCCATTTTCAAAATGCAAGTTACAAAGAAAAAGCACATACACACACACACACACACAACTCTGCTCTCTAAAACTCGGAGCAACGAATTTACCCGGCCACCGACAAACATTCAAAATACCGGCGAAAAAATTGTCGAGTTTACGCCGGCGCGCGCGTTTACATCATCGTCGAAGCTTGCGAGAGAGAGAGAGAGAGAAAGAGAGAACGAGGCCGTAATTAAGGTGCAAACTGAGGCGCGTGCTCCGACTGTGGATGGCGAAAAAGCAGACTCACAACGCGGAGCCACATGACACAAGCGTAATTGTAATTCGTTATTATGCGCCGAGCGCGCCCGCCCGCGCGCTAGAGCTTTATTCTCCGAGAAAGTCCCTTTACGTCCGGCCGTTTCTTTTGCCATACTGGCGCATTGTCCCTTCTCCTTCTCTCTCGTTCTGCAGTATACGTAGTAGTAGTCGTCTGGCTGTTGTCGGCCCGGACAGTTTAGCCGTATAATAGCCGTTGGCAGTGGCGCGTCGGATCTCGTTTTACTTTAAATTTACCTCGGACGAAGGGGAACGCGCGGCGTGACAAAATGATTCCCGGCGATTTAACGTTACACGGATGCAAGGCGGTTTGTCATTTAATGGGCTATTGTTTGTTTTTGTTTGTTTCTTTTTTTTTTGGCTTTACTGTTATTAATGTTTTACGACGGTTACAAACGAGCGATCAACGCGCGGCGATTTATTACGTAATTAAAATTTAAACACGAACGATCAATTTCGGCAATTAAAGCGGAAAGACTTTTCAGCGGCGGCGTGGAAAAAATAATAATTCCATAGTACGTATATGCGCGAACTCGCTCGCACTTCGTCGCTGCCGCAGACGATTTACGCGCCCGATTGGCCGTACGCGCAGTGCGCGAATTTACAATGCACTTGCGCGCGGCTCGTAAAAACGCGCCGAAACAATGGGGCCAACAGCAGCAGCAGCAGCAGCAGCGTTGCTCCGAAGTTATAACATCCCAGCCTCTAGTATATTATTCCCGAGAATTTAAATTCGCGCCGATTTGCATGGCGCGCGCGCACGCGATGTTTTAATTGATAATTTCATACGCGCAGAGAGAGAGAGACACACGCCGGTAATTTCCGGCGGTAGGGAAAATCGATGCCCCGGCAGCTGTAGTAGTGGCGGCGTTTGTTGTTTCAATTTCGCGGGAATAACGAACCCCACCTGCAGCCTGCACTTTCATCTCGCTGATAATATGCGTGTACGAGTGCGTGACTCGTCGATTAGGCGAAATGAAATTGCTGCCGTGCGGGTTTCTTTTGAGCGGGCGCGGAGTGGCTCGATATTGGTGTAACGGATGGGAGGCAGAGGTGGGTAATATAGGGAAGTGAATGGGTTTATTAGTGCTTTGGGGTTATTGGGTAGCGGAAGGGAGTAATGATTTTAATTTAAATCGAAGGGAAAAGGTATATTATGATGAAGTCACTTTTTTGGGTAGAGTATTTGTTGATATGAAAAATATATGTATTTTGTAGCATTGGGAAGCTGCTTTTTTTATCTTTATGAAAATTTCATTTATTGTTAATCGATTTTTTATGAGCTAAGGTTCGGTTTTATGCAATTTCTTTGGTTCATTGGAAAATTATTTCTTTTTAATACGTACCCTAGAAAAGTAGTGCAAAATTGACTGTATTTTATTTTAAATGATAAATGCTTGTTCAAAACCGAATAATTTTATTTTCTGAAAAATTGATTTATTGCAGAGGTTAACTGAGTGTTTATTTTTTTTAGATTTTAAAGACTCAGCAGAAAACAAATTATTCTTAAAGTGTTTTATGCGGGCTAGTAGACCTAAAGCTATGAATATTTTTTACGAAGATTCCAGGTTTTGAAAATTTTCCAATTTTTATATCGGTACCTCCCTCTGAAATTGAACAAAAAAGAAAATGAGACCTTGCAAATTAAAATTGAATGGAAAGCAAAACAGATTATAAATACTGGAATTTCTTTTTAGTGGACAAAATCTACTTTTGCAACATTGGAAATTTTGTAACAAAAAAATTTTCCGTCATGTTAAGAACCCTTTCTCCTGTCATATCAGTTTTCAGATTGGAATGTGTAAATGAGTCTTCGTAAAAAATGTTTACAGCTTTAGGTCTACTAGCCCCCATGAGCCACCTTAAATTACAGAATATAGAGATTACTCAAACCTATTAAATATTTACTACGTTTAACAACATTTACTCAACTAAAGTCATACTTTTTCAGTTTCAAAAGAATATTGTTAAAACAGTACTCGAATTTTCAAAACTTAATTCATAAGTATTCGAAACGAGTAACGTTATTTAACTTTTCTGAAATTTTGAAAAAATATAGAATCATTCGATTTTCGTAAAAACGCTCGACTTGTGAACGAAACAACTAAAAATTATATGCAAACAGATCAACGATCGTAAAGTCTCTACACCAGGTACATCCACGTAAAGCGCAACGAAATTAAATTTGAACAAGCAAGTAACAGCTGCCAACCGCCCACTTCGTTATTTTAGATTTTACCCGCATATCACCGCGCATATAATCGATCTCGACTTCTCTCTATTTCCTCTGCAAACAATCCCTAGACTTCCACCACTCGTATAATTGGCACGTAAAAAGAAGATCCTGTAAATCAAAGCTCGAGGGTAGATCCCAGCGCCTCCTCCTCGCGCCCATACAGACATCAAAGCCCGTACGCTCGATCCTCTGCTCCCCTTTCATTCCATCCCCGTTCCCCCATTGTCTCCCGCTGCGGACGATAAATTAATAGAAATACGCGAGATCGCGCGCAAGCTAATCTCTTCCCGATCCCCGTCTACACACATACTCACGCATCCAAAGATAAAACTCTCGACACGCGACGCCTATATGTACATAAATCTCGCGATTTTCGTGATGCTTTTTTCATTTTTGCTCGCATATATAGTGGTATATTTCATTTCCATCAGCCAGCGCGTCGTTCCTTTATTTCGCTCGCGCGCCCGATGTACAACAGTATTTTACGTCCGGCGCAGTAAGAGAGAGAGAAACACACGGAGCGAGAGCCTGCCCAAATTGAAACTCGGATTACAACTATGCTCGTAAATTAAGGGCCACACCGGTCTCTCTACCCTGTCCCATTCGGCGGCTAAGGTGGAAACTCTCCGAGTCGAGGCTTCCGCTGCTGCTGGCCTGCACTTTTCTTTGCGTAAGCACGTGAGAGAGAGGGAGGCGACACAAAGGGTGCCCGAGTTCGAATAAAAGTAAACTCGCGACTATGCCGCGCTTAATTAGGCTTTCGGCGAGAGGGAGAGAGAAAGCTAGCTTCTCCTGGCGGAAAGCCAGTCTGTTCCTTCCTGCCTTCCTGCGCGAAACTCGCGCCCTCCGGGCCTTTCGCGATAATTATTCCTTATCTCCCTCTTTCTCTCTCTCTCTCTTGGCGCGCACATGCGAGCTGTTCTTGGATTCATCATCTAATATCCAAGACTAGCCTGCGATGTTTTTTTCTGTATCCTTCTTTCTCTTTTTCCCAGCGGAGTAATGGCTCTACTATAAGTACTCGTATACCCGCGCTGACAGACAAATTGATGTATTGCAATGGCTCGCAATCCATGAATTTTTTTTTGTTTTTTTTTTTTTAATTGGATACCGCGCGAGAAAAGTTTTCCTCAAAGGAATCATTTCGCCCGTACGTGTGCATTTTCATTGTGAGTTGATCCCCTCGAGCGGTAAATATCATTCGCGATTAAAAAAAAATTGCGTTTTACCATAATTAGCTGCGACCATTATCCCATGGGAGGATTTTTTCTTTCCTTATGTTACAGCTCCTTTTAATATTTTGACAGTTGTAAATTTATATAGCTTTACTCGCGCTCCAGTTATACCCTTGCCGCGAAATTGTTCATCTTGATTGGCCATTGTTCCGCTCTAATTGGCCACTATGCGGGATTTTGTTTCGCTCAATATCGATCCTCTCACGGGGAATTATGAGTATTCTAGCCTTTTTCGCAGTTTTCAATCGACTGTACGTACTCCGATCGATTTCAACCGCCGCGAGGCTCCCAAAGATTTATATTACTTCCGCCGACCTCTTCATTACAAAACTAAACGACATTTTTTTGTAATATATTTAAGCCAGTGCAGCGAGTTTTTGTAAGATCGCATAATACCCGCGCGGCCTCGTCGCGTGATCAATTGTTCCACCCCTTGCCCCGTTGTTTCCGTGTAAAACACGCGGATAGGCGAGTAAAAAAAATGAAGTAAAAACACGGACGGACGGGAGGGAAAAGTTCGGACGAGCGAGATTCCGCGACACGGTGGAAACTTTTCGGCGAGAGAGACGACGAGTATATACATATAGAGGGATTCAAAAGACTCAAGGAGAGAGCAAGGACTTTCCTTCGATTCGGCGACGTTGGTATAACGCTGACTGCGCTGTGTAATACCAGGGTGATTACTTCTCGTTCGGTTCGATTAAGCTGGCGAGGATTTAGCGCTGTTCGGTAACGCCTATTACATATACACGGGCTCACATGGTACTGCGGTGGTGATAATAACTTGGTTATGCAACGCGGTGGCGGTTGTTGCGGCTTGAGGGATGGGAGGTATAGTTGCTGCCGTTTGGAGATTTTTGGAGGCGCGTAAAGGGTTGATTTGGAAAACGGATATGGAAAATTGAGGTGGAGAATTGGGGTGATTTATTTGACAGGAGGAATTATTAGTAAAGTAGTGATCTATTATCGAATTAGGGATATTTGGATCGAACTTCCAGGTAGGTTTTTTTCATTAATACGCTGAGAAAACAATTTGAGAAAAATTACTAAAGTATTTGCTGAAATTACTATATTGTAACGCAAAGGTGCCACAGACGGCAAAACCCCAAAATATTTATACTTTAGATAAAAAGTCATTTTTAAATAAACCAATTTCTAATTAGATAAATTATTCCAGATATAAATTAATGGTTTTTGAGGCTCTGTATATAGTATATTTGAAAGTTGAAATATCTGGAATATCGGAGAGAGAAAATAAGCGTTCATTTGCTTTTTTTAGATTTTAAAAATACTTATTCCATCCAAAGTTATATTATGGTAATGGGTATCAAAATAATGCATCAAAATATGCGCTAGCTCCTAGATTTACGATTTACTAGTGCGTTTTCATTTGCTTTACTGTGAACTGAAATAACTTTGGGGGAAAGCAAGTATTCGTTCATTCTAAAATAGCAGGTGAAAACTCGTTTACTCTGGCTTTATTTTCATTAAATTACAGATTAAATCTCCCTGGACCAAATAATTTACGTTTGATATAGATTTTATTAATAGTACCATAAAGTATAATATTATACAATCAATAACTTCTTCATTGCTTCGACACCAAGAAGCACATAAGCAGATTCCGCGATTCAAAAGTATAGAACATTTTTTCGTATTATCCGAACGAAAAACGCAAAGTTCATCTACCACGTTGAACGTTAAATTTCAAATAGTAAAACGATGCGAGTCCAAATGGAGTAGCAATAAAATGCTTCACTGCTCGTAATCAAGAGATATCGTGTGTTCGCAGCAACGAACTCGACCAGCTCGTTTTACAATCATTAGAACGCACGATCACGTTTAAAAAAAAAAAGAAAAAAAACAAATCTCTTCACCTACCAATAACCACTCTCGGAAACCGCCCAACTACTCAACCGTATCACTATTACCCATCCCTCTCCACGACGCACAAGCGTATCGACTGCGCGCGTAAAGCGAGAGAGCAAAAGAGCGCACGCGCTGCGTGCTTATGAAATGCGGCCGCAGGGGTTTGTGCACACCATAACCCGAAACTTGAAGCGCGTAAGCCGCAGATTACAAGTTCTGTTTTACATGCGCGGTTATTAAAGGCGGCGCGCGCGCCGTTACTCACTCAGGTTAATTAAAAACTTGCGCCGGGAGTTTTCGGAGAGGCCGTTCAAAAGAGCTATATACATCGACGTCCCGTATACGAAGAATAGCACAGCGCGCGCCCCCACAGTATCATAATGTATTATAGCTAAGGTGTTAATTAAATGGAAGCATATTTAGCAAAAATAATAGGGGTGGGTCGAGTAGTTTGAAAATTTCTTTCTATTTTTTTTATAAACTTGAATATAATTGTGTAAATGATAAATTTGTGTATTGAAATCGCCCACATTTTTTAACCAGTACATTAATTTAGTAAACTAAACAGGTCCAAAGGCTCAGAAAACATTTATGAACTCACGAGGTTCATGCAATCAAAATCGAACTTTTTTTCGAGTTTTTACTCGGAAAAAAACTCGTAATAATACATGAGTCAAAAGTTATTGTTAACAACTTCAAAATGAAATAAAAAGTGTTACATTAGCTTCATATATGTCCAAATATTGAAATTGTACACCTACATGTATTTTGTAATGCAAAAAAGAAGAAATAAAAAATTTTCGAACTATTCGGTCGCACCCCTAAAAAATAATATAATTCATCTATAAAAGTTCTACTATTACTTAAAATACATATTTTATGAAGTGTAAATGCCATAATTTATTTCGGATTGGTACATAATTATGAAATACAAGCAATGTTCGTTTTTAGCAATAAAGTTAACTTAAAAATAGCTAGCTTCTGGTTAACATTTCTATCAGGGTAAGTGTGCGTTTAATATAAGAGATAATTAGTGGTTTTTTGTTTAAAGGATATTTTTCGTACAAACCGTGAATTATCTCGTCGGCGTGCCGCATTTAAATTTAAAATGAAGGCATTAAAATCCAATTGTAATGTTTGCGACGGTGGTGCGCGCTTCGAGCGACGATTTTTATCTGACGACACGAGCGCGTTTAAAATTACGAAGAGATTTACGTTATGTGTTACATAATACGTCATGCCGAAGAATAAAAATAAATAAATGAAATACAGTGGAATTTATGAACGTATCAACAGGCAGTAAAGTCGAGGAGAGAGAAAAAGAAGGAGCGCATAGAAAATCCAAGCGCTTTATATATATAATATAAAGGCGCATAAACAGGCCGATTCGACTCACCTCACCTCCTACCAAGCTCCGAGGATATTAAAAGCTCGGCTCTCCGAAATTCAAGTGAGCAGGGAGGGAGAGAGCAGGTAGAAGATACCTTCTTCCCCCTCAGCCCCCCGTCCCGACCGACTCTCACCCACTCTCTCAAGAGCGGCGGCAGCCCGTAACGAGATTCTTTGCATGGAACACCGACGTCGGCTGAGCTAGCGGCCAAGAAAAAGCTCGCGCGCGCCGGAAGATAGAGAGAAGTGCGACTACCGGAACGAAAAAAGAAAATGAAGAGAGAGTGAGAGAGAGAGTTTTCTCGCGGGCGACTGCGCCCGTTTGCTATACCTATCCCCCCTCCTCTCTCTCTTTAGGCACGCAGGGCCTATTTATGCGATTTCCCTTTGCAATGCTAATGACAGGGAGCAGCGGCTGCTGCTCGCGTTTAGCCGGAATTTGGAGAGCAGCCAGATACAGCGCGCCTATTAGCGATCCCTTTCACGTATATAGGCGTACGTGTTTATGTGTATGTATATATGGTACGCGCGTCGTAGCGTGTATTTGCGCGCATACGGTAAGCACGAGTGAGTACGTGAATATGGAGGCGGGGGCGGATGTGTTTTCGGTGTGTTTACGGGAGAGGTGCAAAGAGTGTAAGCAGCTTTCGCCGTGACGTTTGTGGGTTTGGGACGATTCTCGGTATATAGGGATGCGGGTGTGGTATGTTGTATGGGTAGGTATAGATTTGTTTGGATAAGTGGTCGATTATGTCTTATTTTGGTGAACCGTACGATTCTTGGACAGGGTGCTGGATGTGACGTTAGATTTTGTATATTTATCAATTTAACATTTTGATTATAATCTTTAAGAAATTTAAATTACTATATTAGTTCCGCGCTTTATGCTATTTCCGCCGTGCCTCGACTAGCACGCACAGGGTATCTCATCCTCTCTCTCGCATAAGTTGATTAAAGACTCGTTTAAGTGAAATAAAGTGTTAAGTTTAATTGTCTCTTTCCTGCACATCTTTTCCATAACATCAGGATGTTTAGTCGGATTTTTGCGATTTTTTATGGTCTTTGTTTGTGGAAGGGGGAAATCCAATTTGTGGAATAATGAATTTCATTTTTTTTTTTGTGCAGGTGGCACCCTCCATTGTTTATTGATTAAATATAGGTAGGAATAATGGATCCTTTGAGGGCCAATGTCCAAGGTGAAAATGAATTTCAGTCCATTTTTTATTTTGCGACGTTTCGCCAGACGATTTTCTGGCCTCTTCAGGCAAAGTTTTTTACAGTTGGACATTGGCCCTCAAAGGATCCATTATTCCTACCTATATTTACGATTAAAATAAAATAAGAGTATTGCTTGAAGGAAATGTAGTGTAATTTTTTTTACACGGTAAGAAAACTTTCATATAAATTATGTATTACATTTACAAACTGTGCACATGACTGTATCTTCTTATATGAAAGTTTATTTGAACTGTATATTTATGGTTGCCGAGATTTTGGTTTGTAGTCTGTATAATGTACTATGAAGGCTTTCTGATTACATGAATACATTAAATCTTCGCATTTGCTAAATGGAGGAAATGACTTAACATGTTTGCGATGGTAGTAAACGGAAACAAACGGAATTAAGTGAAAATTTACATGCAAGTATAATCACAAGGCAAATTCTAACACTCGCAAAAAAGAAAATTAAATGACGTTGTTCTTAGATATGCGATAATTTTGTTATAAAATTAAATATTAAAGTCGATGAAGTTGATTAATTTTTAACTGCGGAAGCCGCATTATAATTGTATTTTCACTCGGTTGTATTCGAACGTTTGCAATTAAAATGCTCGAAGTAGTATGACGAAAATGCGTTTAAAAGGAAAATTGGTATTTAGTGTTTGTAATATAATTCCTTTAGCAAAGATCTTGCATTAAGATTTATTAAAATTTATCAGCAAGCTTTTCGAAACTAGAACAAATTGTACATTAGTGATTTTAAGTGGAGGGAAACATTTTGTAGTTAGTTTCATCGAGCAGACATAATTTTTTTTTTAATAATCGTAAGAACTTTTGTTGATCTTATACAAATGATTTTTGGAAAAAGCGTTAGAAATGTTATGTTCCGACCAAAAATAGACGTCGATATTTTCACGAGAATCTGCTGATGATTCCAAAAACTTGTGCGAATTGATTATATATGTATAATTTTTTATTAAATTAATCCGAAGATTGCAAAGAAACCCCGATAGCAAATACCACTTTTCGTTTCTAGCTTAAGCGAATTAAACAACTTCACAAAAAACTTCCACTACTCGATTTCAGCTCACTCTCCTCCCAATAATATAACGACTTTATAAAACAATGGAAAAAAAGAGAAAGGGAGAATCGTGACTAGAAACCGTTTGATCAAACAATCGCCCGCTAATGAAATAAAATCCCGGACAATCACGCGTGATCAGTCGCTCCCGTCCTTTCCCATTTTAAGTTAATTTTTGCAAATCGCAGCTTTGTCACTTCATCTCCCGCTAATAAACCATTCAGGCCCTCATCAGACTCGCGCGCGCGCGCGCACAAAAGAGATACGCGTAAACCGATACAGACACACACACACACACACACACACACACGACGTCAATCCCGATCATAAACGAGCCTCGCGGATTTTCATCCCGTCGTACTCTTTCGAATCGATTTTTTTTTGTCAGCGAGCAGCAACACAATTGCAGCTGTCGCGCGGAAATAGCAGGGACCGGCTAAAAGCCCCCCCGGCGGGGGAGGTAAATCGCTCTTCGGTTCGCTGCCGCGGAATAAAGCTTTCGCGAATTGCTGCGCGCGGTACATATATATGTGTATGTATCCTATGGAATGCGCGTGTGCGATCGAGGGATAGTACAGCACGCGTTCCTAGACGATCACCGTCCCAAGGAGCGACGAGTTGAATATTCCGCGTCGATTACGGGTCTCGATGTCGGTTGGAGTATTGGAATCTAGCCTCAGCGCTCGCGGCTATTAAATTAATAGCCCTATATTCCAGCGCGAGCGCGCGTGTATACATGCGATAGGCATTATACGCGCGTGGCGGGCGTGTCAATCCGGGAATTTCGCCGCGCGTGTAATATATATACTACGTATAGTTATGCGTAACTGTAAGCCCATATTTCCGCCGACTGCGGATATATTCTTCGTACTGTGGTTAAACTCGTTATCTATGGTTATGCTAGTTATAGATTTATTGAGTTTTCTCAGTTATCTGGAGAATTTTCAGATATTGGTATACGAGGAGATTCAGAAAAAATTTAAACTTTTCGTGTCCCCAAAATTGGTCAAAAAATTTTTTTGAAGGCACACCTTCCGGACGCGGTTTTTCATCTTTCTTATGTTACAAAATATACGAGGGACATCGTGTACAATTAAAAACGTCTTTGTCCCACATTTTTATCAAAGGTTAAAAATTTTTAAGAAAATGGCAAAAAAGTCTTTTTCTTTAAACCTCAGTCATTTAGCCCAGAACCGATCCACTTAAAGTTTCAAAAAAGAAATTGAAACTGGAAGGAAAGAGCTTTCATTCCCTTTTTTGAAAATTAAAAAATGTCGATTTCTTCAAAAGTTATGAGGGTTTGAAGTTGAATGTCGAAAAGGCATAAAAATGCTCTCAAAGGAGGTGCTGCCGATTCCTGCGATTTCTGCATTTTTATGCTTTTTCGATGTTCAACATATAGACATAGACAAATACGTTCAACTTTAAACCCCTTATAACTTCTGAAGGAAACGACATTTTTTAATTTTCAAAAAAGGGAATGAAAGCTCTTTCTTTCTAGTTTCAATTTCTTTTTTGAAACTTTAAGTGGATCGGTTCTGGGCTAAATGGCTGAGGTTTAAAGAAAAAGGCTTTTTTGCCATTTTCTTGAAAAATTTCAACCTTTGATAAAAATATGAGACAAAGGCGTTTTTAATTGTACACGATGTTCCCCGCATATTTTGTGACATAAAAAAAGAAGAAAAACCGCATCCGGAAGGTGTGCCTTCAAACAAAAATTTGACCGGTATTGGGGACACGATAAGTTGAAATTTTTTCTGGATTTTCTCATATACTTATCGATTTGAAGTCAATCTTTAGCGATAGAATACGAAGTGCTAAAATTATACATCGTAATATTCTCTCCTCTTTAGACTTGGAGAGGCAGTTTAGATAAATGTTTCCCTGCAATTTCAACTGAAATTAAATCGGATACTGAATTTCCACTCCCAAAATTGTGGCGTACACACTCTACCACGCGGCCGACAAAAACTATCATTCCGTTTTTTCCAGAATACCTCAATCAAACAGCCGTAAACAGCAATTCCACAACATCCGTCCCATAAAAACACCTTACGAAGTGCAACGCACGTATAACACATAGAATTCTATCTCCGAATTCCACTTCAGAGCGATAAAACGACTCGGCGGTCGCGCGGCCGGTGGACGAAAGTGACGCAGGTGGAAAAATGTACACGCCCGCGCCGGGAGGCTGAGAAACGAGCGTCGCTTTATTACCAACTTTAATAGCCGACGAGAGGGAGAGAGATATGTCTCGTCGTATATAGACGTACGCTGCATAATTTATCATTCGCCGTGCGCGCTCGAACGAATCTTAATGCGCGCGTGCGTAAACGGAGAGAAATTTCTAAGGACTTTCGTATGAAATGAGTCGCTTTTATTGTTCGTGCTCTTAGATTGCGATGTTAGTGCGCAGTGGATGGTATTAACGATACAAAAGCAAGCGTTACTTGCAGGGGATTCTCTGATATCAAATAAGCTCAACGCTCTTGTTATATTTACTAGATGTCGATGCGTTTATGTCGCGCGCTTGATACTGGAAAAGCAGCGCTGCCTCTATTATGCCTCATTCGCCGGGTGCGATTTTTACTGAGAGGAAAAAAAGGCTAAGTTAGCAGAAATCAGGCATGCCGGCATAGCCGAAGTACGTTAAGCTAAAATCGCCGAAGAGTTCGGTAGTTGCT
The DNA here is from genome assembly GCA_036365515.1 of Torymus aiolomorphi. Taxonomy (NCBI): domain Eukaryota; kingdom Metazoa; phylum Arthropoda; class Insecta; order Hymenoptera; family Torymidae; genus Torymus; species Torymus aiolomorphi. The sequence goes on along the minus strand of CM070874.1, from coordinate 89,837,928 downwards.
GCTGGAGAGTCAGGCAGTTTCTCCCTGAGAGTCGGGCACAGGCAACATAAGCAAAGGTCACGCGACCTTTGGCGCTCGTGCGCTTAGGCTGTTTTTAGCGCTTGGGCAATTTTAAACTTTGCTGTCCTACCCGACGACTCCACCTATTTTGACTGGAGTTTTCAGCAGTTCTGGCTTTTTTTCTCGACGGTGACGGCTGCATCTACATCCAGTATGTGCGCTTCTCTCATTGGTCGTCGATGACATAACGCGCCTGCTCTCAACCAATGAGAGAAACGAGCACGTGCGCCCGCGCTGGATGGAGACGCAGCGACCATACGATTCGCAACGAGCTGTATACTAAAATCGTATCAAGCCTCTTGGGAAAAAGGCGACGCGCCTTGCGGTTATGGCCACCGTTCTTGCAATTTTAGCTAGTTAAAATGTAATAAAAAATACGCCTAACTCAAGTTGTTGCGTTTATCGCTGGAAATTTCTCTCCGTGTACATATGCATGCGCGCGACGGCGTCAACGAGCGGGGGGAGGAGCGCGGCCACGCATTACCATATAATTACGATTTTCGTGCGGAGTACGGATAACCGCGTGACGACGAGAGATTAATTATCGCGCGGGGAGTGGGAGGAGAAAGAGAGGAAACTGGACACCGCGAGCGCGATCTTTATTCTCTCGAGTGCGGTGAGATGTGTATATATATAGCTGAACGTGTGTATGTGTAGGAGGGAGGAAGTTGGTGGACGAAATGTGAAAGAGGAGTGGAGGAAAAATTAATATGTTAATTAATAATGTTGGTTAGGTGATTATTGACAGGGCTGCGGGCAAAGCTGTCAAGATGAGAAGAGCGATGCAATCTTGTGCTACCCTTTTTATTTCGCATGCATAATTAGATCGTGACTATTTTGCTATAACTTATTAGACGTTAAAAAGATTAGTATTGACAACGTATTGGCAATATTGTGACGAGAATAACATGTGCCCTCTACATTTTGCTGATACTATGTCCAACATTAGACTTCAATAGCCGTTGTTAGATTTTAAGGGTCAAATGCACTCACACACACACACACACACACATACACACACATGCGTACACACACACACACACACATGCGTACACACAAATACACACACGTACTTTCACACTCTTACAACTCTGCAAACACGTATAGCCAAGAATGCGACGCGCGTTTTTTTGCAGACAATAAACGCACTAATACTTACTATCGCTTGGTTTTTGAACCTTTTTTTGGAGAGCGGATTGTACTTTTATAACGGAATAGTCTTTATCTCCGTACGTTTGCGTCCACTCATGTTTCGTTAAATAATAGTACATTATTCAATATTTATAAATATGCAAAAAATATAGCTTTTAAAAGTCAGGCAGAATCATCGGTAAAGGTAACTTTATTGTCTATAGCTATTACTGTACCCAAAACTGCATAATGGTGAAGCTTACTCAACTTTTTTTTTTCGCAACGTGGCGGATCTGGAAAAGAAGTCATCTTCTCCCTGAAATATCTTTCCTCATACGATTCTGGTCGCATCGGTTGCGCATATACGTGTGTGTATATATATAAGAGAAGATTGATTCTTTCAGGGGATTCGAGCGCCTTTTCCACATTGTCGGAGTTATCGGACTGCAAAATGGATCGGAATAAGTGTATCGAAAGGCATCGCTACGACTCTCTCACTCTATACACGCGATCTTGCATAATTTCGTCTCCCAAAAAGCTCACGCGAATTTTTCATGAAAATCTCGCATTGCGTATTCGCACACTATAATAATTATACATATACCTCCGGTAAAAATTTTCGAAAAAAAGCTGTGCACACATTCCAACAGGATAACAACGCGCGCGTGCGAGGTAGTCGGACTTTTCCGATCCATGTTATATCCTCACGCGTGACATTTTTCTCTTTTTCGCTTTGCGCTTGGACCTCGGCATTTGTACGCGATGTTTTACGCGCATATACATACATATAAGCCGAGAGACGAACAACAAGCTCTCATACATGCGCGTTACGTACATATAAATGGCGGGGAAGCTTTTTGCGCGCGCAGCGCCTCGCGAAAGTCACGTACGTGGATATACGCGATGCCTCGCTCGTCGTCGCGACAATTTGCGCGAAAACTGGACGTTTCGCAATAAACCTCCAGGCTTTTTCCTTATAGAGGAGCGCGGATGCAGCAAGAAAAGTCGCTCGCGCTCGCAAGAGAGCTTGGGCGAGGTCGTAGTTTTAAGGACGATGTAAAACTATTTTTACGATAGTGTATACTTTGTTTCACGCCACTGCTGCTGCGCTGCTCCTACTTTTCAAGCGTGAGTGTATTATGCGTTTTCCATTTTTTTTCCTCGCCCGCAATTAATTAGCGGGGACGAAACGGTCGCTAATAAAACTTAAGGCCTAACTCTTTATACACATACTTTGGTTGCCGGGGTGAGGGAGTTGAAAAGTCACTTAAAAAACTTTCCCTGAATAGTTACACGCGAGAGAGAGAGAGAGAGAGAGAGAGAGAGAGAGAGAGAGAGAGAGAGAGAGAGAGAGAGAGAGAGAGAGAGAGAGAGAGAGAGAGAGAGAGAGAGAGAGAGAGAGAGAGAGAGAGAGATAGAGAGAGGTAGATAGAGAGAGAGCCTGTAATCTCTGAAATAACGAAAAGACAGGCAGAGAGAGAGAGAGAGAGATAGTAGTAAGCTATCAGCTTCAAGATGCGAGTTGCTTTGCTCATCTCTCGCGCGCTCTCGGACCCTTATACCTGCAGCACGAGTCGGAGTTCTCTGCGCGTGCGCGTGGGCGGCTCAGTTGGGGAAAGGGAACAAATACTTCAAGCTTGCGCGCAAACTCTCACTTAATCTCGAATACTAAAAGCTTAAGTTTTCATTTGCGATAATGAGGGATATTAAGGGCTCATTCTCTCTCTCCCCCTCCTCTCTCTCGATCCTTGTAGTCCGACGCTGTCTTTAATATTTACATATGCGCAGCGTTAGGAGTCTTTTTTATAAGGAGGGAGCGTATTTTACTTTTGATATGATATTACAATAGGGTAGGTAGTAGAGTGTTTTAGGTATGGAGAGGACGGTAGAGTGAATTTAAATGAATAAGTCGCGTAAAAAATATGCGTCAACCCGGGCTCGAACTCACGGGTCCGGGATTCTAGTCTGGTGCTCTGATCACTGAGCTAATGTCGTCAGGCGTGCTCGAAGCCCACGCGCGCATATTCTTTTTATCATTATTTTGACACGTCAGGGCTCGGATGAACAGTCGAGCTGCGCCCGTGACAAGGGAAATTTTTGAAAAAGAATTGTTTGACTGCGATGTTATTTTAAGGTATAAATGATATTTAATATTGTGGTAAGAAAATATGATTGTATAGTAGCTCTGAGTTGCGCGTTATCAATATACGAATTACGAAAAAAATATTCATAGGTATGCAAAAATAATTCCACGTTTAATTTTGGTCTCCCACGGAAGATTTTATAAAATCTTTTTGCTAAACCTTGTTTTTGTTCCCTCCTACTATACATAAACGAACTTTTCACACCACAGGATTTCTATTCCGAACCAATATCCCGCTATTCCCCTATCTCCTTTGTCTCCCCACGAATCCAATCGTCGGGAAATTAAACGCCAGACAGACACACGTGCACACAATTGTCACCCACGACGTATTTACCCTTAAAGAGCCGCGTGCTCAAAGGAAAACCCCTTTACTCGCGTCCAATACCACCACAACGCGCCAGGGACATTTGTAATCGTGGAACGCTGCTTTTTATCTTGAATGGAAAGCCGAACGCGTGACAGCGTACGCGCGCACACAGCGGGCAAAACAACACGCGTGTGTAAGTATATGTGTGTAGATATATATGCCTGCTACAAAAGGATTGGTGGTTTCTGCGTGCGACAGATCGTTCATCACAATATTAAACAATTTGCCGAACGCTCGGCCGCGCGCGCTTCTGTAGTGCAGTGCGGAGTAGAGTAGCCACTACGCTTGAGTCTCCTGTGTGTTTTGTCAGCTCTCTCCCTCTGTCTCTCTCTCCCTCTCTCTCTTTCTGTCTCTGTGTTTGTACTGCGGCCCCGCGGCGGTGCGGAAAGTCGATGAGATGTGGCGGACGATGGGCTTTCGAAAGCTACTTGCGGCCGCGTGCGCTCTTTTTTCGGCGTCCGGTTCCTTTGTGGGTTTTTCTTTCTGTGTGTGCGTGCGTGTGTATGGATTGGTTGGAGAAGTGCGGTAATGAAAATGGGCAATCAGGTGAGTTTAGGAGAGACGGTGAAATTAAAATTGAAATTGGAAAAGTTTATAGAGGTTGGCCCTTACCGTGTTAACTACTTGAAACAAATCTCTGACTATTTTCAATGGTTTTTTCAATTCGAGCCACCCGCCGTTCCTAAATAGATCACGGAATGATTAGCATGATACTTGAAAAAAATTCTAGATAAATCGAAGCAGCAAGAAATTCGACACACAAAGCAATTCGCTTCGGTACGGGCAGTCATAATCGTTTCTCCGATTCGTACCGACGTTACCGAAACATCGAAATGATTAACGTTGTCATCATTCGCGTCTTTACTTTCACAACTACACCCACAAACTCCATGCCGAATTCCGCATAAATCCGCCTTTCAATTCGCTGAACACACATATATATTACTTTTTAAAGATCACTTTTCCCCGTCTCATCGTGCGCACTGCAGCCCCCTTTTTACACCCTTCCCCCCGTAAACCCACAGTGCAGATATCTCTCTCGCGGGCCCGAGATGGACTTGGAAGCGGATATCGCTCGCTTTGGCGCGTGGCCAGCGTCGCCGCGATAATTTACGGCGGAGGCGGAGGCAGAGGACGACTCTTATACGTGTCGCCCTCCCTTCGCGCGCGCGAGTATTGGAGAACTTTTGGTAATGTTTAGGGAATGAGCGTTGCAATCTGCTGCGCTAGCGGATCGATGCCTGATTGCGACCATTTATCATCTAATCATTTTTTTTTCGCGCCCAAGGATGTGTATGTGTGTGTATATATAGGGCTGGGAGTTCATTCAATTTTATGAGTGGTTTTTAAGCTATTTTTCGAGTCAAACTGGGTGGATACTGATGAATCACGACTACGTGGGAAAAATACGTTGTGCTAACGACTTGATGTTTATTAATGAAGTGAACCGTAATTAAGGCTGCATTAACTGCAAGAGCCTTGCCAAAAGTTAGTTACGACTAGTGGCTGTTTTCGTAGTTTTCAGCTCACGGTAAAACCTAATTTGAATATTTTATAAGCTTTAAAAAAGAGAAATTGTAGCTAAATTGACGAAGTTTATAAAGTTCTTAATATATATGCTTCCGCATATTTATCCGAGATTTTACGTCAATAGCCACCATTAGATAGACACATACATTGCGAGAATACAAACTAAAACATTGACATTACATCACCGCTGGCATTTACCAAGATTACTTCACACACCTCCGCCGAAGGCAAAAAGGGCGCGAAAGTTCGGAAATTTTCCAAAATTCATGTTTACGCGAGTATCAAGGTAGTAGGGAGAGTGAATTAACGTACCGAGTTGATATAGTTGATTAAAGATAGTCCACCGTCCCAGGGATGCTCGAGCTCGCAGGAAATATTCATCGGCCTTAGGGCATGAGATTGCTCCAGAGTTCGCAGGCCTACGGCGAATACCTGCACGCTGTCGTACATTAGGGCGGGCTCTGCCTGAAACCAAACACCATCAATTACAACGCTTAATTATACCCTGTAATGTTACATTGAACTTCATTAGTAGATTGCGCACATGTGTTAAAGTTATATATATATATACACACACACACACACACACACACACTGGTGAAATTATTCGAAATTCTAATGCTGCTGGGTATTACGGTAATTAATGCTAAATTATTACTTGCTAAAAAAATAATATATGCTCTTCCATTCGGCAGTTAAATATTCGTTTCACCGCGCTCAAGAGTGTCTATTCACTGCTAATTTTAGTAAAAAACTTTTTATTTTTTTATTTCTAAAATTACACTGCGAATATATCCTACTATCTAAACCTTCTTAATGAGGTTCAGTCATTACAAAAAAATGCAGAGAAATAAATGAAGCTCTTAGGTTAGCTTATTCGATGTATGAGAAAGGCCTCTGATTTTTTTCAATATTTTTTATAAGCCATTTTTTTGAGAAACGAAGCAGTGAAAATCGAAGTTATTAGCACAGTCTCTTATGGGTATCTCACTTATTGACTGAAAGATATTGATAATACTTTGCGAAAAATGCAGAGACTTGAATGAACCCAATATATTTGTGAAGTTTATGAACTCACAAACCATTTACCATTTTTTAAATACTCTCTTATAAGCCATTTTATAGAGTAATACGTAATGTACCGCAAAATTTTAACGTCGTTATTCAAATCTCAGATGATTGTCAAGGAGACGTGGCAACACCGCACTATTGAAAACATATATAGATATACTTATATTAAAAGCACAAGGATAAGGAAATATAAATTGATTGATCATTAATTGTATGGTTGAGATCAATTATATTTTATAATTTTCGTGTCAATATTTACATTATTAAACAAACAAGTTTTTAATAAATAATATAAATATGCATTATAACTTAATAACATTATTGTATCGCTATTAAATGATCTATAATACTGTTTAGTATTTTCTTTGTTTTAATAATCATTGGTTTTTTGTTAACTTCGCCTTTTAATAAATATTTAGTTTGTTCGACACCTTTGGTTTTGAATGTATCAACAATATCTTCATAAGATATTCCAGAGCTTGCTAATCTTTTCTGTATAGCAATACTTATAATAGACTTCAAAGGTTCATAGGAAGGCAACAATTCTTTGGCTTTTTGATTATTTTGAATATTCTCTACAATGCTTGCGATTGACTTCTTAGCTATAATTATCTCATTAATACTTATGTGATTGATGCAAAGTTTTTCCAATAGTAAAACATCAAACTTTGCATCGTGAGCACCCTCAGACGAAACAGAAAGAAATTCAGCAGCAAGCGTTGTAAGTTTGTATCCATTCTCTCTATTTGGGAACTTTTTCCTGAATAGTGCAAGTGAATCTGAAAATCCTTCAATACAATTTTTATACTGTTCAAGTAGAGATAACTCCTGAATAGCTAATACTAAACGCAGTGAATCAAAAGAACAATTATGAGCAACAAGTACACATTTTTTTTTTAAGTTTTGAAGATACTCGAGTGCTTTCAAGAAAACAGTTTTTCGAGAAAGAGTAGGAACTTCTCTACCGTGCTGAAACAATTTTTTGTGGACTTTGCTCAATCCAGTAACTTTTGTTGATGCTGGATTTATAGGATGAACAGAGGTGATAAAAGATGTAAATAAACTATTTCCACATTTCATTGCAATTTGTAAAATGTCATCTGTTGTACTCAAGCCCCCCGTTTCTAGATCAAAAAATACAATTGCCAGATCACTATTTCCATTACTTAAAATATCATCTGTTAGTATTTCAATACAATTGTCAGTATTAGATTTAGATCTGTTAGTTGTATTTAACAATCCCATGTTGCTTTTATACATGTCACCTTCGGCATTTTCTCTCTTGTTTCTCAATTGAGATCTTGTTGCTTTTAGGTCGAGTCTTTTTTTCTTAAATGAAGGTAAACTTGATTTTTGTTTTTTTTTTTTTTAGTAAAATTGTTTCAGATTTCTGTATGTACTTTGTCAAATTCGAACTCCATGACATTTCCGCCTTTTCCATAGTACGTGTAAGGTAATTGGTTCCACAATTTTTTTGTACAACAGTTGCAGCAAATCAAAAATCTGCTGATTCCGAAGTACTATATGAAATGTTCTTTGGGGCTTTACTGCACATAGAATTATTAAGACTTTCGTTTGGCTGGCTACTTGCTGCACTAGCAAATTTTTCTGCATTTTCAGAAAGATCCGAGAAAGTTTTTTTTAAAACTTCATATAAAATATTATTTTTCAATCGAATACCTGGAGCATTTTCTACATCTTCTTTACTATTACACCATGTGCCACATTTTTTATGGTAATCATATAAGTGATAAGGTATATTCTCTAGAGCTGCTTTGATTCCAGGTACATTACCTTTATTCTGATGAACTGTATACGTAAAACAGCGCTGCATGTGCTTTATCACATCGTTTGATAGGTCCTTATCTGGATCTAAGGTTCTGTTTTTATGTAATTCATGTAATATATTACCTACACCTTTAATCGAATGATTCATATCAGTCTGTTTTATAATAGTATATTGGCATTCTTTCTGAATAGATTATATGCAGCAACTGTCGTTATCACCAATAAAAACGCCTACTTGAACATTAGCATCTTTTAGTACTTGACTTTTTGTTACAAGTTGTACTGCACCATCAGCCTCCATTGCCTTAGCACTTCCATTAAAATTAAGCCTACAGTCATGCTCTTCTATTTTTCCAGTACGAGATCCGATATCACAAGTCTTACATTTTCTATTTCTTGTACAATAATCTAGCACTTTTCCAGTTTTTAATCCTATTAAAGCACAGTACCCATTTAGACTATCATACGTGTAGCCATTTCCTCGTTGACTCCATCCCATATCGTATGAAGCGAAGATCCTTATAATGGTTTCTTCATTGTTTGAGGACTCTGCATTTACGATTAAATATTCTTCCTGCAGCTCTGGAGGCCTATATATGAGGAGATAAAACAATGCCTTACTAAATGTATAAAGACAATTTTTTTTAACATTTTTTGTTTTTATTTCATAGTTTATTGCAATTATATACAATTTATAGCGAAAATCAATTTGTTAATATATATGTAAGTATATAATGTTATTTATATGCTAATTATTGTTTTGTAAAAATCAAAGTACTATAATTTATAATTCATCAAGGAATGATAGTACAATTTCATTAATTAATATAAGTTTGAATTAACATGATACTCATTCTGCGTTGCTTTCACTTATATAGGTTAACTTTTACCATTACTATATTAATTTACATAATTTATCGAGTGTTATTTCAAAATAATAAAATTTTTCTTTCATTTTACAGGAAGCTGATTGTTATATACAATTTATACTTTTTTGGCGCATGTGAAAACTCACACTCTGTATAAAAGAGATACATTGATTCACACACATATAAAAGTTAACCTATATTACCAACTATACTAAAAAATCATCATAAAATTATTTTAATATTAATCACCAAATTATGAATTAATATCGACCACTGAGAATCACTTTGAAACACTTTATGAGCTCGTTAAACTTACAAAAGCTTCTTCAAATCTTCTATACTTTCTGCTGTAAGAGCTCGTTCCATGGCTGTCGCTTCAGAACAGCTTTCCTTGGCTACCAGTTCAATGAAAGGTCCGATTATTCTCTCATGTCTCTTGAAAAGCTTTGATTCCATCTGAGGCAAATCAACGACACTAAGCCATTTATTTAAGCGGGTTTCTCCAGAACCATTGTGAATTGCCCCTATAATAAATATTATCGTAGAAAATAAAATCAACAACATTACAATATTTTGACTCAATAAATTTCTATATTGTATCAATATGTACTAACTCAATGCTGATTTGGTGTTTACAGTAAACAAAAATTTCCCAGTATCTGGACTTTTGTACTCTTCCCCACTTTTAACTGTATTGACTAGCAGGTATTCTCGACATCGAATAAAGAAAATTGAAGCCAAACCTTGCACTTTTTCTTTCTCTATGTTCTGAATTAGTAAAGGCTCATTACAATCTGAACAATACAACTGATTCGCCATGTGCTGAAGGTTAACTATTCTATTGCCTTTAACATGAATCAATGAACTTTCTGCTGCCTCCTCAGATTTTGATGTCTCCTCAGATTTTAACGCCTCCTCAGATTTTGATGCTTCCTCAGATTTTGGTGCCTCCTCAGATATTTCTGTAATCTTGTCATTCTTAGATATTCGTCTATTTTTGCCATTCTCTGTACGTTTTAGCATTGCCAAGTACACTTTTTTCTTCACAATTTTTCCTTTCCACCAATACTTTTGAGACAACATCGCTAGGTTAGGTTGCTACGCTCGAGCTAAACACGAACTCAATACGAGCGCTCGATTACAGACGCTAATAATGATGCAGTTTCAAGCATAAGAAGGCTGCCAACGTAAGAACTGCTGATACACTTGTATGCGGTGTTGCCAAGTTTTGTTTACAATTTTATCATTAAAATAAATAATACATACCACTTATAATTTCTGAAAAATATTTTATTTGTTAATAATATGTAAAAAAACTTCTTTCTTACAAAATCCTGCTTATTTTACTCGCGAATTGCTTAGTTTTAATCATTCAATTTTACTTACTTCAAGGTGGTATGGGCAATGTTAAACGATAGGGAACCTCTCCCGCTCTTCACCCCCCTGCATGACACCACTGAACCTCCTTAAACAGAATTCGACCGACCGTCACTTCACCAATTAGCACCACGAAAGAAACCCTCTGCAGATCCACAAGTCTCGATCTCAAGGGGCGTCAAGTCGATTACCCGAGAAGCGCGCGCGGGTGCGGAAAATTTGGCGTTATTCTCCCACAGAAATTATTGAGGATATTTATCGTATCTAATATGTATGAATATGCTTGTGTGCATGAGCTTCATAAGACACAGTCATCGCGTGTATATATACACTCTATGTAAACACACTACCTTACAGGATGATATGTGTGCTAACTGTAGCGAGAACTAAAGTTCATCGCGTCAATCTCAGTCCTGCCGTCGTATAGGTTAGGTGCCCGAGTGCCATGAGTCGTGTCGTAGTAAAGAGGAGATTTATGTTGTCTGACTTATTATTATGTGCGACGTTTTGTACAGATACAAACAATAAATTGAACTGAACTTATATTATTGTGTATCAAGTTTTTCTCCACAATCCTCCAGAGAAATACATAAAAGTGGACACCGCCTAAACCATGCACATTCAATCAAATACTAGTATTTACAGTATATGATCACCTCCCTGTAAGTCACAAGCGAACGCGCATGTAAACGAAGCGAGAATGAAATGTTGTTCCAGGAATTTTCTATAGGTAATGTATAATAAACAAAAGAGATGCACGGTGCGTTACTCCAGGCAAAACAAAACACTACTTCATGGCGCGAATGGGATTTTGAAAGTGGCAATGCGGAAATGAAAAGTAAGACGCGAATGGACGTTTTCAATCAATACTGCCAAATTAACAAAAATTCTCTCTTTAAAATTTAAATGAAAGTATTTTGAAATCACAAAATATTGAATTAAAAAATTATTATTTGTCTATTATTAACTAATTAATTGATCCATAAAAAATATTTTACTACTTTCTGTTAACAAATTATTAATAATTTGTATTATTGTATGTATATAGATAATTGTATATGTGTGTTTATATATGTGTGTTTATATATGTATATGAGATACAGAAAGATGGCAATAGCCAATAGCGGCGCTGAGGATTTCAAGCACTGCGCGCAGCGGGGCAGGACTGCAGGACGCTACCGAGCACTACGAGTACGTTTCACTTGGAATTTGTCGCCGAATGAGTGAACATCGTCTCCTCGCCTTTCGTTTCAAGCAAGTGAACATCGCCTTTGATACTTACTCATAATAAACAAGAGTAATTACTATCACCGATTATCGCCCTTATAATTAATTTAATAGTCATAATAATTCAACTAGGTAGTGACGCGTTGCAGTGTGGCATATTAGTTTCAAAAATTGGAATTGTGTCGCCGAGAAGACGAAACAAAAACTCTTTGTTCAACATTTCAACTGCGACAAAGAAAGTTTGCAAATTGTAAGTATTTACGGTTTACAATTTTTATTTCTTCAACCTCTTATTAAATATATGCAGTATACTTTTTAGTTTATTTAATATTTCATATATATACTTACAAAATTTAGATGAATAAAAATTCATATGCCATATAAATTTAATAAAAATTAACAAAGCTGCTTTTTTATAACTCATATTTTCACTTAATTTTGCGTATATAAAAGAAATTATATGGCATTTTTTAATATATTCGGTGGATAATTTTGAAGACAATAATTTTGAAATTGTCACTCCTAATTCTATTTTTAATAGGTAATTTATTTTAATAGTTTTTAAAGTCTTTTTCTATTTAATATTAATAACTAATATGGGAGCGTCCAGCGGAAACGGGCCACCGAGCGCGCGGTGCCTTTTTTCGCGTAAAAGGCGCTCTGTTTAACTCGCTCATAATCGTATGCTGCGTCTTTGAAAAAAAAATCAAGGACCTATATCGATAGATTTTGTTCTGCTCTTTCCAATTGCGCCATAGTTTTTATTGCGAAACGCTTTCTTCCGGACGAAAACTCGAGTTGAATATTGAAAGCCATTTTTCTCGAAGTATATCATGTTTTTTTCAAAATAAACTACATCATTGGAAAGTACAACTCTTAAGCTTCAAAACCCTATCTTGGAGAAGTTGGAGAAATAAAGGGTTTAAAAGTAACAACATGAAAAAGACAGCGCTGAGGGTCCGTGCGAGCCCCTCGCGCCCGTGCGTACGGCACGTTTAAGTGCACGCTCTATTCAATTCGCTAATAATCGTGTACCAAGTCTCTGAAAAAAGAACTAAGGACATATATCGATAGATTTCTTCCTGCTCTTTCCAATGGTGCTATTATTTTTATTCCGAATTTCACTGCTTTCAGTACGTTCATGGATATTTTTATGTTTAATATATTATGTTTTTCAAATTTTGTTATATAAATGAACAAAGTTCATTGTAATATTATACTAACTGTTACAACTAGATCCACAAAATTATGTCCACGCATTGGCATTGTAAGTTACAAAACATTTTATATTTACAAAAAAGAAAGGGCGAAATAGCACATCGCGTGTATTAATCCGCCCTTGAGCATAGCGTAAAAAGTTCGGGCAGCCGCTGTCTTTTTGATCTTACTATTTTTGAACTTTTCATGTTTCAACTTAAAAATATAATATTTTATAGTTTAAGACTTATACTTTTGAAGAATATAATTCATTTTGAAGAAAAGACTGATATTTTATTGAAAAAATAGAGTTTAAACATTCAAATGGAATTTTCAACTAGAAGGAAGCATTTCTGAATAAAAATAATGGCACCATTGGAAAGAGCAGGAAAAAATCTATCGATATATGTCCTTAGTTCTTTTTTCAGAAACTTGGTATACGATTATTAGCGAATTGAATAGAGCGTGCACTTAAACGTGCCGTACGCACGGGCGCGAGGGGCTCGCGCGGACCCTCGGCGCTGTCTTTTTCATGTGTTACTTTTAAACCCTTTATTTCTCCAACTTCTCCAAGATAGGGTTTTGAAGCTTAAGAGTTGTACTTTCTAATGGTGTAGTTTATTTTGAAAAAAAAACATGATATACTTCGAGAAAAATGGCTTTCAATATTCAACTCGAGTTTTCGTCCGGAAGAACGCGTTTCGCAATAAAAACAATGGCGCAATTGGAAAGAGCAGAAAAAATCTATCGATATAGGTCCTTGGTTTTTTTTTCAAAGACGCAGCATACGATTACGAGCGAGTTAAACAGAGCGCCTTTTACGTGAAAAAAGGCACCGCGCGCGCTCGGTGGCCCGTTTCTGCTGGACGCTCCCATATTTCAAAATTTATATAACTTATTATATAACTTATTGTAAATTCGAGCCTACAAATTTCAAGACTTTGGTCGTTATTATAAATGATATTTTATATTTGCTTTTTTACTTATAAGGATTTCGCTTTTCAGAAAACAAAATGTCAAATTTGCATAGCAGATTTACTAAAAGCGAGGCAATCGACAATTTTGAGATGGATGATAAAATGATGTATGAAAAGATTTTTTTTAATTTGCATACGTATATAAATTATGTTTTATATAAATAACCAGTGTTTTATTAATTTCAGTGAGATAATTGGTTACGTTATTGAGGTGAATGTTAAACATTTAGCCTTCAATAACGCATATGTCAGCAAACTGGTGATAATAACTGGTGATAATCGATTCGTACAAACTGTTTCTTGGGGAAAGTTTATTGATAAACTCGAAGAGGTTGCTGAACTTCAGAATGTAAGTATCAATTCACACTATGTAACATTTTTAACATATTATATAATTAATAATAACCAAAATAAAATTTTATTTATTATTTATAGGTAATAAAGATTGAAGGAGCTTATTCAAAGTATATATCCCGCACTGGAACCGTAGACTTCCAATTAGAAATTAAGGAGCATACTACGCTCAAAAAATTGGGTGAATATAATCCACCAAGGGTGATCCCACGAGTTACAAAAGTAACATTTCCAACGCGCAAGGTATCATTGGTAAGAACAACATTATTTATTTTAAATAAACAGAATATAACTAGATATATGCCTAGAATAAAATAAGTGATGATATATTTATTTTTCAGTTATTGAAGATGCCATAAAAAATGCTTTTCGCCCGTTTCAAACCAAATACCATAAATTTGGTTTGGGTAGTATTACAAACGGACAAAAAGTATTAGAAGTCCATATACCTAATTATAAAGATGATGATCTTTTGGACATACACAAAGGACATCAAGTCGAAATTCAAGGAGAAATTATCAGGAAAAATCAATTAATTTATCTTTATGTGTTGGATATAAATTCAATTGAACTTAAGAAAAATGAAAAAAAAAAGTTTGGCATTTATTTTGCAAGGTTATAACTATATAACCTCTTAAAAATAGTTTTATAGTATTTAAGGGTGATGACAAAGTCGATTTCAAAATTCAAATTTCACGTCTTAAAAATTAACGGCCGGATAATAAAAAATGCCATATAATTTATTTTACAAAGTTTAAAAATTGCTGAAACTTAAATGTATACATTTTGTTTGAACTTTACGAGAAGAGGATTTGAAAAATCTTTTTGAAATTTAGGTTTCAGTGATACACTATTGTAATATACATACAGCGAAGTGAACTCATATTTTCACTTAATTTTGCGTATAAAAGAAATTATGTGGTATTTTTTAATATTCGGTAGATAATTTTGAAGACAATAAATTTGAATTTTGAAATTGTCACTCCTAATTCTATTTTTAATAGGTAATCTATTTTAATAGTTTTTAAAACCTTTTTTCTGTTAAATATTAACTAATATTTTAAAATTTATATAACTTATACATAACTTATATAACTTATTGTAAATTCGAGCCTACAAATTTCAATACTTTGATCGTTATTTATTATAAATGACATTTTATATTATGCATGTATCGTTTTGAGTATTACGTTGTAATGTATGTACTTTTAGGTATAGTGTCTGAAAAATATTGTATAACATTACTTAATAAAGGATACTTTGGAATTAAAAAAAGATTTATTAATTAATTAAATTATACTTATTGGCTCTGATGGGTATAATATTCGTGCAAGTGTAAGTGTACCTACACTAAAAAATAGTTATCAATAGCATGTAAAACACTTAAAAATCTAAAGTAGTATTTATAATATTAAGGTGCTATAACATTTTTTTCTTATAAAATTATATTAATATGTGTGTGTGTGTGGGTGTGTGTGTGTGGGAGAGTGTGTGTGTGTGTGTGTGTGTGTGTGTGTGTGTGTGTGTGTAATTATCAAATTATTAAATAGTTAAGAGGCTGTCTATGCAATGGTAAGATTTTTTTTTAGTAAGCATACAAAACATACATAATAATAACATCTTGATTTTTTATAAGCTACTTTTTGCAATATTAAAAATGCGCGCGTAGCGCGCTCTTCGAACGCTAGTATACAGGAAAATGTGTACACGAAATCTGAAAACGAGGTACAACACCGATTTTGAGTACTGCAGCAAAACGTAAACAAACGATCGAGTTCGTTGGCTGCGAGAGGGGGTGCGCGGTGAGCGGAGCCGCGCGCACGGTACGAGGGGACTCCTTCCTCCTGCCCCGCGCAAGCAACCCCGGTAGCCAACCTCCTTAAAAGAAAATGTGTGTTTTAATATAAGCAAAGATTCCAATGTTCCTGATTTTAATCCACTAATTGCAGATAAATTTTACACATTTGACCAACAATGAATATTGATAAAGATGCGTAAATAATATGCAATTTTGTAATTGCCATTATCTATAGCACCTGTCATCACCCATAAGATTGGGTTAGTTAATTTTGTTATAGTTTGTATTAAATACATTTTTTCACGTTAGACATATCAACATTGAACCAAATGCAGCACAATATAATTATCTAATTGATGCTATGACAGAAAAATACACTTTAGTCAATATAAATGTTATAACAGAAAAAGATTTATTACTGCGTATCTTACCACAGTTAAATAATAAAGGAAATATAAAAGCTATTCACTCGTGGATCAGAGTAAGTAAACAAGAAATATTTTCTTTAGAACATTTTAACATCGTATACAATATTTAATGAAATCAAATAATGTCATTATAGATAGCGAACTATATGATAAACGATGTAAAAGTACATTGCAGTGATTTAACCAACGATAAATTTGAAAGTGGAGTATATTATAAGAAAAAAGCTATTAAGTTTTATGTAATGTATAAAGTACTAGAAGATAAAAATGATTCTATTGTATCTAGAAAAAATGGTAAGCCACTCTACAAACTGTTAACACGCTAGTTTAGTAGTTTCTGATTAATTGAATAATCTTTTTTATAGAATCAACCTCTCCTGTAACCGATCAAGAGCAGTAGGATTTGGAGGAATTGATGGCTAATTTGTCAGATGATGAATGCCTTTCAGATGATCCATATGGCGATGCAGACAGTAACAACAGCAAAAATTTAGTGAAAACTCTTCTGACTTGAAAATATTGTGATTAATAATTTATATTATTACAGGTAATAGATCTGAAAATCTAATAAAAAGCCGCTGCCAATACATTGGCACTTAGCTTCTTCAAATTTTCTCGGTCAGTATTAATTTAAAACTCTTTTTTAATGATTTGTGATTGTATGAATGCCGAAGGATTCCCTGAATTCAAGCGTTCCAATAGCACTTTTCATACACTTCGATCTTAGTCAAGAGACTTAGTCAACGTTTGCAGGTTCTTATATGCCCTGGAAAACGTTTTTTTACGTGCAGGATTGTTTACGCCGCCTAGCGGTTACGAGCGGTAGACGCAAGGTGGTCCGGTGCGCCTGCACAGTGGTACTGAGCTGATCTGTGGCACGAACGTTTAAACGGTTAGAGAGCTCTCCTTCATATTTTCTACAGTATTCCATCAAATAAATTTAATATAATATAATAAATTAAATATCTATTAAACTAATTAAGCACATTCATCATTTCTAATGTTTCGATAAAAAAATTCAATAGACAGAATTTTCTGGTGGATGAGAAAAATATTAGCATTAGAAAAAGAAAGCATTATTTAGATGCTGCAGAGCAAAATAAAGAACGTTACAACAGAGAATTTAATGATTATAAACAAACTGCTTTTGATTAGCTGGTAATGCATTCCATTCAACAGCTAATTGTTTATATTTACAGGTTATCAAAGTCAAATGACATTAAATAAAATTATTAAAAACATCTAAACTGTTTTTAAATTTCTCATAAAATATAAACGAGTTTGTTCGCCTATTTACTGCGACTATTTCACTGACAGTCAAATTACGCGGCGCGCGAGCGACAAACATTAGCACCACGAACTTTGTGGAATGACAAGATAAAATATCGAACAACACCAAACGCTGTTGCCGACAAAAGTGCGACTATACCACATACAGCTTGGAAGATACCGCCCTGGTATCGCCAGAGCTCTCTGAGATGACCATGTCCAAAAATTTCGATTCAAACCGATAGATATGCCGGGTAAATCCTATAGAAACCGATTAAAGCTGATAATAACGTATGCTGTTTAAATCCTATAGAATCCGATTAAAAACAATTTAGGTATAGACTCAGTACTCGGACATAGAGAAAAATTGGCAGTAGTACTCTGATAACAGTTGTTAGAGGTGAACCATCGGGTCTGTTTATTGACAGGCAGAGAGGATCGAGACACTCGTTGCATGGTACGTGGCCAGCGAGCGTTGCGTTTATGTGGCTTGAGCGTGCGTACATATATTGTCCTGTACTATTGTATTAAGTTCGTGCGGTTCATTGTGTTCAGTTCTTGTTCCCCCTTTACAAGGATTATGCGCATAAAATAAAGCGAAATCTTTTTTGTTTAATAAAGGCTTTATTTCCTTAACTACGTGATCGCTGTCAGTACAAATCACGACTAACTCGTGAAAGCTTCGTCGCCAATGCATCGCCTCCGCTACGCTCCTTCGTTTTTTTTCTTTAACTTTTGTTTTTGGCGCTGCGCGCTTATTTCAGCTCACTCTCACTCTCATATTCTTCCTCTTTCTCTCTCACTCTCTCACTCCCTTTTATCTGTGCACCTTACCTTTTACTAACGGTCCGCGAGAAAGCCTCTTCGCTAACTCGTCCCGTGCCCATCCAATTATGGATCTCCAAGATCCGGGGAGGGAAAATGCGGCCACGGACGAACCCCTTCGATCGCCGCGTGCGCGTTATACACGGCCAATTTCGACGTGTTAGGCCATTTCACATGACAAAATTCACCATTTTATCGGTACGGGAAAAGTTCTAAATAAATTATTCAACTCCATGATGAGTGTCTTTACGTCTTTGCCACCGCCTTGCACGAGAAACTCCTTACGTAGAGGTCCGTCGCCTAATTTCCCACAAAACCGCCATCGTTATCCTTGTTATCAGTTTCTAACATCTCAGAAGTGGGATTCGTGCAAGCTGTGGTGTAGCAAGTGAAAATTGCGTTAAAGCGTAGAACAAAAAAAAAAAAACCGCTGTCAATTCATTGGCGCGTGGCTTCCTCAAAATTACTTTATTGATTCATTTAATTAATTTTTAAAGCCGAATTTGAAAATTAATGCACCTATTTATGACATAATTCGAATTAAATTTATGTATGAATATTAAATATTTGTTACACGTAAGAATGATTAAAATATTTAAATCATATATAAAAACAAACCGTTCTCAATAAATTGCAATTTCAAAAAACTGTTCAAAAAATTATGAAAATTTTCAATCTTATATCTTTGAAAATCATGATCAAATGTTTCACACACATTGCCTATCTCAAATGCAAATTCGTCTATAAAGTTCAGGATAATCCATCGATCTGTTTTTCGAGAAATTATGGTTTAAAAAAAAAGAAAAAAAATGTTAAACTCAAATATCTCTGAAATTTATGGACCAATCCTTTTGCTCAAAGAAAGCATTCGATTAATATACAAAATCTACCTCTACACGGAATTTCAAAGCGATTAAGTAAATTTTATCTAGTTATGCAACGACAAAAAAAAATCACTTTTTTTTTTAATTATTTTTTTCTAAAAAAATAATCAATAAAAAAACATGAAAATCTAGAAAATTAGTGCTCAATATTCTTTTTAACCAAAAAAATATTCATGTCAATATCTTTTTTCAATTTCGAAATATAACCTATTTTCAAAAATTGCCGTTTTTATCAATAACTTATGACAGAATATAGTTATCGAATTTTTTTTTTTAAATGTAGAGAATTTTATCCTGCATAAAGTGCATTCATAATATATTAAGAATATTAGTTCTAAATATTTAAAAATACGAAAATAAAAATTTTCAAAACTGAAAAATTGCTATAAAAAAAACAGAAAACCGAAATTGACAAAAATAGACTATATGTTTATTGACAGATAGAGAGGATCGAGACACTCGTTCCGTGCTATGCGGCCCGCGAGCGTCGCATTTATGTGGCTTGAGCGTGCGTACATATATTGTCATGCAGTATTGTATTAAGTTCGTGCATTGCATTGTGTTAAGTTCTAAATAAATTATTCAACTTAATGATCAGTGTCTTTACGTCTTTCCCACCGCCTTGCACGAAAAACTCCTTACCTAGAGGTCCGTCGCCTAATCTCCCACAAAACCACCATCGCCATCCTTGGTATCAGTTTCTAACACAGTATAAAAACCACTATTATTGTTTAAGAAGGTTCTCTAACAACTACACTAGTAAAAATGAGTACATTTCTCAACATTTGTCTATGCACAAGGTATACTTCGTTTAACAGGTTACATAAATAAACTTCCATCAAATAACGATTATACGTTCAAATTAACACTTCTGATTATCCTAAATATCTATAAAAAAATCTCATCAAAAAGCTGATTTCATTCATTTTTTGAGGTTAATTGTAGCATTTTGTATTCATTAATTTATTTTTCAAAGTCATAGACACTCAATGCATAATTTAAAGAATGTTGAACAATTGTTGAAAATTCTTCTGTTAAGTTAAAATATTTCGTCGAAATCTTATCGTTAATTACTGAAAAATTATGAGTCAGAGCCGAAAAGTATGATGTCGCATTCTAGGCTGTGTTAAACTGTAATACATGAAAACATTAATTTCACGCTTCGGAACCAGTCTAGCTTTCTAAAATTATAACTGAAGCGGTTTTATACACTAATCTAGCAATGTTCAGAGGCTCATCAACTTCTTAGATTTATTTCTATTTACCCTAGAGCCACTTTGAACATGATAGGTGATGGATTCATTGTTTTGATTAAAAAACCCGATTAAAAACGATAAATGCGTATTCTGAATAATCCTATAGAAACCGATTAATAACAATTCAAGTACAAGCTACTTGAAACCCCATGTTTTCCTGGTATCGCCAGAGCTCTCTGGGGCGACAGTGTCAGGAAATTCCGATAAAATCCGATAGAAACGTGTGCCCGCTAAATACTATAGAAACCGATAAAAACAGATAGAAATGTATGCTGTGTAAATCCCATTGGATCCCATTAAAAACGATTCAAGTATAGACTCTTCTTGAAATACTATGTTCCCCTGATATCACCAGAGCTCTCTCAGGCGACTGTGTCCGAAAATTACGATTCAAACCGATAGAAACGTATGCCGGGAAAATCCTATAGAAACCGATAGAAACGTGTGCTGTTTAAATTCTATAGAATCCTATTAAAAACAATTCAAGTTTAGACTCAGTACTCGGATATAGAGAAAAATAGGCAGTAGCACTCTGACAACAGTATAAAAATCTCTATTATTGTTTAAGAAGGTTCTCTACCAGCTACACTAGTAAAAATGAGTACATTTCTCAATATTTGTTTATGCACATGGTATAGTTCGTTAAACAGGTTGAATAAATAAACTTCCATCAAATAACGATTATAGTTTCAAATTATACAATTCTATTTATGCTAATTATCAATAAAAAATCACACCAAAAAGCTGATTCGATTCAATTTTTGAGGTTAATTGTAGATTATTTGTATTCATTAATTTAATATTCAAAGTCACAGACACTGAATACAAATTTTGAAGAATGTTAAGCAATTGTTGAAAATTCTTCTGTTAAGTTAAAATATTTCGTACAAATATTATAGTTAATTACTGAAATATTATGATTCAAAGAACCGAAACGTGTGGTCTCGCATTCTAGGCTATTTTAAACTGTAATACATGAAAACATTAATTTCACGCTTCGGAGCCAGTCTAGCTTTCTAAAATTTTAACTACAGCTGTTTTATACACTAATCTTCCAATGTTTAGAGTCTCATCAACTTCTTAGATTTATTTATATTTACCCTAGAACCACTTTGAATATGATAGCTGATGGATTCATTATATTGATTAAAAAACCCGATTAAAAACGATAAATGCGTATTCAGAATAATCTTATAGAAACCGATTAAAAACGATTCAAGTACAAGCTACTTGAAACCCCATGTTTTCCTGGTATCGCCGGAGCTCTCTGGGGCGACAGTGTCAGGAAATTCCGATAAAATCCGATAGAAACGTGAGCCAGCTAAATACTATAGAAACCGATAAAAACCGATAGAAATGTATGTTGTGTAAATCTCATTGGATCCCATTAAAGCCGATTCAAGTATAGACTCTTCTTGAAATACTATGTTCCACTGATATCGCCAGAGCGCTCTCAGGCGACTGTGTCCGACAATTCCGATTCAAACCGATAGAACCGTATGCCGGGTAAATCCTATAGAAACAAATTAATGTTGATAGAAATGAATGCTGTTTAAATCCTATAGAAACCCCCATTAAAAACCATTCAGGTTTAGACTCAAGACTCGGATATAGAGAAAAATAGGCAGTTGAACTTTGACAACAGTATAAAAACCTCTGTTATTGTTTAAGAAGGTTCTCTACCAGCTACACTAGTCGAAGTGAGTACATTTCTCAATATTTGTTTATGGACAAGGTATAGTTCGTTAAACAGGTTGCATAAATAAACTTCCATCAAATAACGATTATAGTTTCATATCACACAAATATATTTATCCTTATTATCAATAAAAAATCACACCAAAAAGCTGATTTCATTCATTTTTTGAGGTTAACTGTAGCTTTTTTGTATTCATTAATTTATTTTTCAAAGTCACAGAATCCATCAAATAACGATTACGCGTTCAAATTAAACACTTGTATTTGTCCTAATTATCAATAAAAAATCATACCAAAAAGCTGATTTGATTCATTTTTTGAGGTTAATTGTAGATTTTTTGTATTCATTAATTTAGTTTTCCTTGAATATGATAGGGGATGAATTCATTGTTTCGATTAAAAAACCGATTAAAAGCGCTAAATGCGTATTCTGAATAAATCCTATAGAACCCGATTAAAAACGATTTAAGTACAGACTACATGAAATGCCATGTTTTTCTGGTATCGCCAGAGCTCTCTGGGGCGACAGTGTCAGGAAATTCCGATAAAATCCGATAGAAACGTATGCCCGCTAAATACTATAGAATCCGATAAAAACCGATAGAAATGTATGCTGTGTAAATTCCATTGGATCCCATTAAACCCGATTCAAGGATAGACTCTTTTTGAAATACTATGTTCCCCTGATATCACCAGAGCGCTCTCAGGCGACTGTTTCCGAAAATTCCGATTCAAACCGATAGAAACGTATGCCGGGTAAATCCTATAGAAACAGATTAAAGCAGGTAGAAACGTATGCTATTTAAATCCTATAGAATCCCATTAAAAACCATTCAGGTTTAGACTCAAGACTCGGATATAGAGAATAATAGGTAGTTGCATTCTGACAACAGTACAAAAACCTCTGTTATTGTTTAAGAAGGTTCTCTACCAGCTACACTAGTCAAAGTGAGTACATTTCTCAATATGTGTTTATGCACAAGGTATAGTTCGTTAAACAGGTTGCATAAATAAACTTCCATCAAATAACGATTATAGTTTCAAATCATACAATTCTATTTATCCTAATTATCAATAAAAAATCACACCAAAAAGCTGATTTCATTCATTTTTTGAGGTTAATTGTAGATTTTTTGTATTCATTAATTTATTTTTCCTTGAATATGATAGGGGATGGATGCATTGTTTCGATTAAAAAACCGATTAAAAGCGCTAAATGCGTATTCTGAATAAATCCTATAGAACCCGATTAAAAACGATTCAAGTACAGACTACATGAAATGCCATGTTTTTCTGGTGTCGACAGAGCTCTCTGGGGCGGCAGTGTCAGGAAATTCCGATAAAATCCGATAGAAACGTATGCCCGCTAAATACTATAGAATCCAATAAAAACCGATAGAAATGTATGCTGTGTAAATTCCATTGGATCCCATTAAACCCGATTCAAGTATAGACTCATTTGAAATACTATGTTCCCCTGATATCACCAGAGCGCTCTCAGGCGACTGTTTCCGACAATTCCGATTCAAACCGATAGAAACGTATGCCGGGTAAATCCTATAGAAACCGATTAAAGCAGGTAGAAACGTATGCTATTTAAATCCTATAGAATCCCATTAAAAACCAATCAGGTTTAGACTCAAGACTCGGATATAGAGAATAATAGGCAGTTGCATTCTGACAACAATACAAAAACCTCTGTTATTGTTTAAGAAGGTTCTCTACCAGCTACACTAGTCAAAGTGAGTACATTTCTCAATATGTGTTTATGCACAAGGTATAGTTCGTTAAACAGGTTG
Source organism: Torymus aiolomorphi (assembly GCA_036365515.1). Classification (NCBI taxonomy): domain Eukaryota; kingdom Metazoa; phylum Arthropoda; class Insecta; order Hymenoptera; family Torymidae; genus Torymus; species Torymus aiolomorphi. The sequence continues at coordinate 89,813,877 of CM070874.1, read as the reverse complement.
CATAAATAAACTTCCATCAAATAACGATTATAGTTTGAAATCACACAATTCTATTTATCCTAATTATCAATAAAAAATCATACCAAAAAGCTGATTTGATTCATTTTTTGAGGTTAATTGTAGATTTTTTGTATTCATTAATTTATTTTTCCTTGAATATGATAGGGGATGGATTCATTGTTTCGATTAAAAAACCGATTAAAAGCGCTAAATGCGTATTCTGAATAAATCCTATAGAACCCGATTAAAAACGATTCAAGTACAGACTACATGAAATGCCATGTTTTTCTGGTATCGCCAGAGCTCTCTGCTGCGACAGTGTCAGGAAATTCTGATAAAATCGGATAGAAACGTGTGCCCGCTAAATACTATGGAAACGGATAAAAACCGATAGAAATTTGTGCTGCGTAAATCCCATTAGATCCCATTAAAACCGATTCAAGTATACTCTTCTTGAAATACTATGTTCCCCTGATATCGCCAGAGCGCTCTCAGGCGACTGTCCGACAATTCCGATTCAAACCGATAGAACCGTATGCCGGGTAAATCCTATAGAAACCAATTAAAGCTGATAGAAATGAATGCTGTTTAAATCCTATAGAAACCCCCATTAAAAACCATTCAGGTTTAGACTCAAGACTCGGATATAGAGAAAAATAGGCAGTTGAACTTTGACAACAGTATAAAAACCTCTGTTATTGTTTAAGAAGGTTCTCTACCAGCTACACTAGTCGAAGTGAGTACATTTCTCAATATTTGTTTATGGACAAGGTATAGTTCGTTAAACAGGTTGCATAAATAAACTTCCATCAAATAACGATTATAGTTTCATATCACACAAATCTATTTATCCTTATTATCAATAAAAAATCACACCAAAAAGCTGATTTCATTCATTTTTTGAGGTTAATTGTAGCTTTTTTGTATTCATTAATTTATTTTTCAAAGTCACAGAATCCATCAAATAACGATTACGCGTTCAAATTAAACACTTGTATTTGTCCTAATTATCAATAAAAAATCATACCAAAAAGCTGATTTGATTCATTTTTTGAGGTTAATTGTAGATTTTTTGTATTCATTAATTTATTTTTCCTTGAATATGATAGGGGATGGATTCATTGTTTCGATTAAAAAACCGATTAAAAGCGCTAAATGCGTATTCTGAATAAATCCTATAGAACCCGATTAAAAACGATTCAAGTACAGACTACATGAAATGCCATGTTTTTCTGGTATCGCCAGAGCTCTCTGCTGCGACAGTGTCAGGAAATTCCGATAAAATCCGATAGAAACGTATGCCCGCTAAATACTATAGAATCCGATAAAAACCGATAGAAATGTATGCTGTGTAAATTCCATTGGATCCCATTAAACCCGATTCAAGGATAGACTCTTTTTGAAATACTATGTTCCCCTGATATCACCAGAGCGCTCTCAGGCGACTGTTTCCGAAAATTCCGATTCAAACCGATAGAAACGTATGCCGGGTAAATCCTATAGAAACCGATTAAAGCAGGTAGAAACGTATGCTATTTAAATCCTATAGAATCCCATTAAAAACCTTTCGGGTTTAGACTCAAGACTCGGATATAGAGAATAATAGGCAGTTGCATTCTGACAACAGTACAAAAACCTCTGTTATTGTTTAAGAAGGTTCTCTACCAGCTACACTAGTCAAAGTGAGTACATTTCTCAATATGTGTTTATGCACAAGGTATAGTTCGTTAAACAGGTTGCATAAATAAACTTCCATCAAATAATGATTATAGTTTCAAATCATACGATTCTATTTATCCTAATTATCAATAAAAAATCACACCAAAAAGCTGATCTCATTCATTTTTTGAGGTTAATTGTAGATTTTTTGTACTCATTAGTTTATTTTTCCTTGAATATGATAGGGGATGGATTCATTGTTTCGATTAGAAAAACCGATTAAAAGCGCTAAATGCGTATTCTGAAAAAATCCTGTAGATCCCGATTAAAAGGGATTCAAGTACAGACTACTTGAAATGCCATGTTTTTCTGGTGTCACCAGAGCTCTCTGGGGCGGCAGTGTCAGGAAATTCCGATAAAATCCGATAGAAACGTATGCCCGCTAAATACTATAGAATCCAATAAAAACCGATAGAAATGTATGCTGTGTAAATTCCATTGGATCCCATTAAACCCGATTCAAGTATAGACTCTTTTTGAAATACTATGTTGCCCTGATATCACCAGAGCGCTCTCAGGCGACTGTATCCGACAATTCCGATTCAAACCGATAGAACCGTATGCCGGGTAAATCCTATAGAAACCGATTAAAGCAGGTAGAAACGTATGCTATTTAAATCCTATAGAATCCCATTAAAAACCATTCAGGTTTAGACTCAAGACTCGGATATAGAGAATAATAGGCAGTTGGATTCTGACAACAGTACAAAAACCTCTGTTATTGTTTAAGAAGGTTCTCTACCAGCTACACTAGTCAAAGTGAGTACATTTCTCAATATGTGTTTATGCACAAGGTATAGTTCGTTAAACAGGTTGCATCAATAAACTTCCATCAAATAACGATTATAGTTTCAAATCATACAATTCTATTTATCCTAATTATCAATAAAAAATCACACCAAATAGCTGATTTCATTCATTTTTTGAGGTTAATTGTAGATTTTTTGTATTCATTAATTTATTTTTCCTTGAATATGATAGGGGATGGATTCATTGTTTCGATTAAAAAACCGATTAAAAGCGCTAAATGCGTATTCTGAAAAAATCCTATAGAACCCGATTAAAAACGATTCAAGTACAGACTACATGAAATTCCATGTTTTTCTGGTATCGCCAGAGCTCTCTGCTGCGACAGTGTCAGGAAATTCCGATAAAATCCGATAGAAACGTATGCCCGCTAAATACTATAGAATCCGATAAAAACCGATAGAAATGTATGCTGTGTAAATTCCATTGGATCCCATTAAACCCGATTCAAGGATAGACTCTTTTTGAAATACTATGTTCCCCTGATATCACCAGAGCGCTCTCAGGCGACTGTTTCCGAAAATTCCGATTCAAACCGATAGAAACGTATGCCGGGTAAATCCTATAGAAACCGATTAAAGCAGGTAGAAACGTATGCTATTTAATTCCTATAGAATCCCATTAAAAACCATTCAGGTTTAGACTCAAGACTCGGATATAGAGAATAATAGGCAGTTGCATTCTGACAACAGTACAAAAACCTCTGTTATTGTTTAAGAAGGTTCTCTACCAGCTACACTAGTCAAAGTGAGTACATTTCTCAATATGTGTTTATGCACAAGGTATAGTTCGTTAAACAGGTTGCATAAATAAACTTCCATCAAATAACGATTATAGTTTCAAATCATACGATTCTATTTATCCTAATTATCAATAAAAAATCACACCAAAAAGCTGATTTCATTCATTTTTTGAGGTTAATTGTAGATTTTTTGTACTCATTAGTTTATTTTTCCTTGAATATGATAGGAGATGGATTCATTGTTTCGATTAGAAAAACCGATTAAAAGCGCTAAATGCGTATTCTGAATAAATCCTGTAGATCCCGATTAAAAGGGATTCAAGTACAGACTACTTGAAATGCCATGTTTTCCTGGTATCACCAGAGCTCTCTGGGGCGACAGTGTTAGAAAATTCTGATAAAATCGGATAGAAACGTGTGCCCGCTAAATACTATGGAAACGGATAAAAACCGATAGAAATTTGTGCTGCGTAAATCCCATTAGATCCCATTAAAACCGATTCAAGTATACTCTTCTTGAAATACTATGTTCCCCTGATATCGCCAGAGCGCTCTCAGGCGACTGTGTCCGACAATTCCGATTCAAACCGATAGAACCGTATGCCGGGTAAATCCTATAGAAACCAATTAAAGCTGATAGAAATGAATGCTGTTTAAATCCTATAGAAACCCCCATTAAAAACCATTCAGGTTTAGACTCAACACTCGGACATAGAGAAAAATAGGCAGTTGAACTTTGACAACAGTATAAAAACCTCTGTTATTGTTTAAGAAGGTTCTCTACCAGCTACACTAGACGAAGTGAGTACATTTCTCAATATTTGTTTATGGACAAGGTATAGTTCGTTAAACAGGTTGCACAAATAAACTTCCATCAAATAACGATTATAGTTTCATATCACACAAATCTATTTATCCTTATTATCAATAAAAAATCACACCAAAAAGCTGATTTCTTTCATTTTTTGAGATTAACTGTAGCTTTTTTGTATTCATTAATTTATTTTTCAAAGTCACAGAATCCATCAAATAACGATTACGCGTTCAAATTAAACACTTGTATTTGTCCTAATTATCAATAAAAAATCACACCAAAAAGCTGATTTCATTCATTTTTTGAGGTTAATTGTAGATTTTTTGTATTCATTAATTTATTTTTCCTTGAATATGATAGGGGATGGATTCATTGTTTCGATTAAAAAACCGATTAAAAGCGCTAAATGCGTATTCTGAATAAATCCTATAGAACCCGATTAAAAACGATTCAAGTACAGATTACATGAAATGCCATGTTTTTCTGGTGTCGCCAGAGCTCTCTGGGGCGGCAGTGTCAGGAAATTCCGATAAAATCCGATAGAAACGTATGCCCGCTAAATACTATAGAATCCAATAAAAACCGATAGAAATGTATGCTGTGTAAATTCCATTGGATCCCATTAAACCCGATTCAAGTATAGACTCTTTTTGAAATACTATGTTCCCCTGATATCACCAGAGCGCTCCCAGGCGACTGTTTCCGAAAATTCCGATTCAAACCGATAGAAACGTATGCCGGGTAAATCCTATAGAAACCGATTAAAGCAGGTAGAAACGTATGCTATTTAAATCCTATAGAATCCCATTAAAAACCATTCAGGTTTAGACTCAAGACTCGGATATAGAGAATAATAGGCAGTTGCATTCTGACAACAGTACAAAAACCTCTGTTATTGTTTAAGAAGGTTCTCTACCAGCTACACTAGTCAAAGTGAGTACATTTCTCAATATGTGTTTATGCACAAGGTATAGTTCGTTAAACAGGTTGCATAAATAAACTTCCATCAAATAACGATTATAGTTTGAAATCACACAATTCTATTTATCCTAATTATCAATAAAAAATCACACCAAAAAGCTGATTTCATTCATTTTTTGAGGTTAATTGTAGATTTTTTGTACTCATTAGTTTATTTTTCCTTGAATATGATAGGAGATGGATTCATTGTTTCGATTAGAAAAACCGATTAAAAGCGCTAAATGCGTATTCTGAATAAATCCTGTAGATCCCGATTAAAAGGGATTCAAGTACAGACTACTTGAAATGCCATGTTTTCCTGGTATCACCAGAGCTCTCTGGGGCGACAGTGTTAGAAAATTCTGATAAAATCGGATAGAAACGTGTGCCCGCTAAATACTATGGAAACGGATAAAAACCGATAGAAATTTGTGCTGCGTAAATCCCATTAGATCCCATTAAAACCGATTCAAGTATACTCTTCTTGAAATACTATGTTCCCCTGATATCGCCAGAGCGCTCTCAGGCGACTGTCCGACAATTCCGATTCAAACCGATAGAACCGTATGCCGGGTAAATCCTATAGAAACCAATTAAAGCTGATAGAAATGAATGCTGTTTTAATCCTATAGAAACCCCCATTAAAAACCATTCAGGTTTAGACTCAAGACTCGGACATAGAGAAAAATAGGCAGTTGAACTTTGACAACAGTATAAAAACCTCTGTTATTGTTTAAGAAGGTTCTCTACCAGCTACACTAGTCGAAGTGAGTACATTTCTCAATATTTGTTTATGGACAAGGTATAGTTCGTTAAACAGGTTGCATAAATAAACTTCCATCAAATAACGATTATAGTTTCATATCACACAAATCTATTTATCCTTATTATCAATAAAAAATCACACCAAAAAGCTGATTTCATTCATTTTTTGAGGTTAATTGTAGCTTTTTTGTATTCATTAATTTATTTTTCAAAGTCACAGAATCCATCAAATAACGATTACGCGTTCAAATTAAACACTTGTATTTGTCCTAATTATCAATAAAAAATCATACCAAAAAGCTGATTTGATTCATTTTTTGAGGTTAATTGTAGATTTTTTGTATTCATTAATTTATTTTTCCTTGAATATGATAGGGGATGGATTCATTGTTTCGATTAAAAAACCGATTAAAAGCGCTAAATGCGTATTCTGAATAAATCCTATAGAACCCGATTAAAAACGATTCAAGTACAGACTACATGAAATGCCATGTTTTTCTGGTATCGCCAGAGCTCTCTGCTGCGACAGTGTCAGGAAATTCCGATAAAATCCGATAGAAACGTATGCCCGCTAAATACTATAGAATCCGATAAAAACCGATAGAAATGTATGCTGTGTAAATTCCATTGGATCCCATTAAACCCGATTCAAGGATAGACTCTTTTTGAAATACTATGTTCCCCTGATATCACCAGAGCGCTCTCAGGCGACTGTTTCCGAAAATTCCGATTCAAACCGATAGAAACGTATGCCGGGTAAATCCTATAGAAACCGATTAAAGCAGGTAGAAACGTATGCTATTTAAATCCTATAGAATCCCATTAAAAACCTTTCGGGTTTAGACTCAAGACTCGGATATAGAGAATAATAGGCAGTTGCATTCTGACAACAGTACAAAAACCTCTGTTATTGTTTAAGAAGGTTCTCTACCAGCTACACTAGTCAAAGTGAGTACATTTCTCAATATGTGTTTATGCACAAGGTATAGTTCGTTAAACAGGTTGCATAAATAAACTTCCATCAAATAATGATTATAGTTTCAAATCATACGATTCTATTTATCCTAATTATCAATAAAAATCACACCAAAAAGCTGATCTCATTCATTTTTTGAGGTTAATTGTAGATTTTTTGTACTCATTAGTTTATTTTTCCTTGAATATGATAGGGGATGGATTCATTGTTTCGATTAGAAAAACCGATTAAAAGCGCTAAATGCGTATTCTGAATAAATCCTGTAGATCCCGATTAAAAGGGATTCAAGTACAGACTACTTGAAATGCCATGTTTTTCTGGTGTCACCAGAGCTCTCTGGGGCGGCAGTGTCAGGAAATTCCGATAAAATCCGATAGTAACGTATGCCCGCTAAATACTATAGAATCCAATAAAAACCGATAGAAATGTATGCCGTGTAAATTCCATTGGATCCCATTAAACCCGATTCAAGTATAGACTCTTTTTGAAATACTATGTTGCCCTGATATCACCAGAGCGCTCTCAGGCGACTGTGTCCGACAATTCCGATTCAAACCGATAGAACCGTATGCCGGGTAAATCCTATAGAAACCAATTAAAGCTGATAGAAATGAATGCTGTTTAAATCCTATAGAAACCCCCATTAAAAACCATTCAGGTTTAGACTCAAGACTCGGACATAGAGAAAAATAGGCAGTTGAACTTTGACAACAGTATAAAAACCTCTGTTATTGTTTAAGAAGGTTCTCTACCAGCTACACTAGACGAAGTGAGTACATTTCTCAATATTTGTTTATGGACAAGGTATAGTTCGTTAAACAGGTTGCACAAATAAACTTCCATCAAATAACGATTATAGTTTCATATCACACAAATCTATTTATCCTTATTATCAATAAAAAATCACACCAAAAAGCTGATTTCTTTCATTTTTTGAGGTTAACTGTAGCTTTTTTGTATTCATTAATTTATTTTTCAAAGTCACAGAATCCATCAAATAACGATTACGCGTTCAAATTAAACACTTGTATTTGTCCTAATTATCAATAAAAAATCATACCAAAAAGCTGATTTCATTCATTTTTTGAGGTTAATTGTAGATTTTTTGTATTCATTAATTTATTTTTCCTTGAATATGATAGGGGATGGATTCATTGTTTCGATTAAAAAACCGATTAAAAGCGCTAAATGCGTATTCTGAATAAATCCTGTAGAACCCGATTAAAAACGATTCAAGTACAGATTACATGAAATACCATGTTTTTCTGGTGTCGCCAGAGCTGTCTGAGCGATAAAAACCGATAGAAATGTATGCTATGTAAATCCGCTGGATCCCATTAAAACAGATTCAAGTATGGACTTTTCTTGAAATACTATGTTCCCCTGATATCGCTAGAGCTCTCTCAGGCGACTGTTTCCGAAAATTCCGATTCAAACCGATAGAGACCTGTGCCGGGTCAATCCTGTACGAACCTATTAAAGTTGGTAGAAACGTATGTCGGGTAGATCCTATAGAAACCGATTAAAAACGATAGAAACGTATGTTTGAACGCTCAATTTTGATCCAATCAACACAGGTTTTGAAAAATGTCCATGAAGAATTATATTTTCATGATCTACTGCTACAAATTTGAAAAGTGTTATGATAGCCTCGAAGAATTAAGTATTTTACATGTATCTATACCTGAAAAATCGATTTTTTTGGTCTAGCTCTCCAGGAATCGACTATGTGAGAAGGTGTATCAGGAAGAAAAAGTTTTGATTTAGGAAGATCTATAGTTTTTGTATTTATCGTTTAAAATTAGATTCTGTAAAGTTGTCGTGAACAATGTTATTAAAAATGGATTTTTTCCGTCTAGCACTTCAGGAATCAATTATGCAAGTAACTGTATCAAGGAAAAAAGATTGTTGGATTTTTAATGACTTTTTCAGTACAACTTTACAGAATCTGATTTTACAGAAAAATGAAAAAGACAAAAATTATAGATCTTTCTAAGACAAAACTTTTTTCCCTCATACATTTTCTCGAATAATCGATTCCTTGAGCGAAAGAGCTTGAGCGAAAAAATTTTTTTAATAAAAAGTTTCAACTTCAAACTTCTCGTAAGTATGACTTGACCACTATTCTTGTTCACGAATAGAGAAAAACGGTTGCCTCCATCAATTTTGGACCTATCGCCCTCCTAACTGCTAGTATAAAGATTATGATATGGTTCACGTAGAATGAGTGCCACAGCTAGGCTTAAGATGTTTTTATTTACCTCTTTTCCTGTTCTTGCTCTCTCGCGCCTCGAGTTTTTCTTTGCCGCCCGAGGATGACTCGTCGTTGCCGTTTCCCCCGAAAGGAAGATGTGCAATGAGAAAAGCCGCAGAAATTTGTCGGGAAGAGAAAGGCAAAACGCCGTGAAGAGCGCGTAACGAGCGCTGTCCACGATTAAAAATCCGCATTATTCGCTCTTGCGACTTTTCCAAGAGTTTCTCGAACCTCGTTCCCCTAATTGATCGCTTTCCGGCCATTCATTCATGAAACGACCCAGCTTATAACAGTCTCATCCTTAGCCTCCTAAGACACAATTCTATCCTCGCATATACACACGTGCGCGGACGAGAACGAATTTCCCGAGGAGATCCTCTCGTAATCCCTTTATATCTATCCTTCATTTTCGGCTCTGGTACGTAAGCGTTGGAAAAGAAGCGCTGCGTGTATACGCTTGCTAGCATTTTTCGCGCTCGCGGCTCCGCGCAAACAAATTTCCTTTCCATCTCCCGCAGCTTTCCGTTGTTTACATCTCTCTCTTTCTCGCTCTCTTCCACGCGCCAGTGAGATTTCTCAGGCTTCTTCTTACCTTTTTTTCCTCTCCGATTCTCTCGCCGACAGCTTTGCGCGCCCGCACAATCGGAAATCGAACTCCTTTGTCTCCCGGCCGTTCTTCTGCCGTCCAGCGTGCGCCTGTCTCTAGAGACGTCACTTTCAGACACGCGCTCGCTCGCTGCTCGCCCGTAAAACTAAGTCGCTCTCATTTCCCGTGCGTCCATCTTCCCCTCTTTTAATCGCGAGGATTAAACCGTGTTGTGTCTGCTTCATGCTACTCCGCTCGTTTCCTCGACTACTCGTGCGCGCGCGGCCGTAAAGTCGAGCCGCTTTGCGAGTAGTACTCTTCCCGAGGTGAGGAGAGGCCAAGAGGGCTATAAATTCGCGGGAAGGAGCGAGCCTCCGAGGATGCTTCTTCTCGAGAGGGACTTGCCTCCGTTTGATTCGCGCCGCCGCGGCGCCCTTTTCCCTCTAATAGCGCGTGCGTGCCCTAGTGCTATGCACAATGAAGCGCGGAAATGCGTAACTGACGTCGTTAAGCGAGTTTTCCCCGAACGCCAAACTCGCGCGATTAACGCGGCATTCGCGGATGCGCATTTTTCTTCTTCTTATTTTGAAGAAGACGCTGAGGAAGCGCGTAATGCCGTCTACGGAGCCTGTTTTCGTGTATATAAGAAATGGAACTCGAGGGTCGAGAGAAGTGGATTGTTGGGAAGTTTAATGTGTTTTGTGAATTTTTAACGCTGCGTACACTTGGGAGGTGATTTATAATGCCGAGTCGTTTGGGAAAGGGAAAATGAAGGGACTTTTTTTAAGCGCGATTCGTATTCAGAGTGAGTCACGAAGGATTTGTAAATGTCGAGCGTCTCGGGCCGCGCTGCAACTTAGTTTATTGGAATGCTGAGGTGCTGTCGTCAAGAGGTTGCGTCGTTGATTTATGTGGAGTGTAGCGATGAACCATTCTGACGTAATTTTTACACCCCGGAGATCGAAATAGCGGGTGTAAAAATATTACTTTTATTCGATATGAAAAAAAACATTAATAATTGTATATCATTCTAATCACAGTTATTGAACAATTAATAGCTTTTATTATTTTCAAAATCATTCAACCACTCATTACAGCTTTTTAATAAATTCATTATTTCCCCAACTTAAACATATTAAAATTCACCGTCAAAAAAGTCCACACCAGCCTCATAACCTCGATCACCATCCATCCTCACAATCGTAATGACCGCACCTGTCTCATGAATCTTTCACTACCTCTCCGCCGTAGCTCTCCTTGAAGACTTCCTCCTCCACCCTCGAACCTCGTCGCTCTCCGCATGTTTACGCGTGGGAGGATAAATTCTGGTCTCGCTGTATGTAGTATGCATATATTCGAGTGTTGACAAGGGCTGCGTGAGAAGAGCCCGCGGACTATATGGCATTGCGGTCTCGTCGCGCGCGGGAAAGTTGGTTGGAGCGCTAGCTGTGTGTATACAACCGATTGCCCGACTGCACCTGCTATGCAGGGGATGAGAGCGATCTTCGAGGAGTGTTCCGGTTCTGCTCTGCGGGTACAGAGTGGTGTAGGGCGAGACTTGCGGGTAGAATATTGTTTTTGATGCGAGAGTGGTGCGAGGCTGTTTCCACGATTGTGTGAATGGGCTTGTGGAATGACATGGGTTTGTGGTTGATTGGAATGTTCGCAACGTTTAATAGTTTATATCTAAGATCTAGTAAGACGAGTGATGATATATGTTAAAAAGGAATAGTTTTTAATCAGGAACCAAGTTAAAAACCCACGAATAATAATAGTTTAAAAACTTCTTTTTTTTTTTTATTTTGCATTCGGTGTCATTTTATAAGGGTATGTTCTTCAAATATAGTTATTTAGGTACTTACTAAAGAAAACTTTTAAATAATTAATTGGCATAAAGTAAAATCTGTTTTTTTATTCATAAATATGCTGAAATTGATGAACAATAGAATTTTATTCTTTGAAAAATAAACATGTGTAAATTTGGCATTAAATGAATAATAACAAAATAAAAACTTTAAACCCTTGCTTCTTCACGAAACAATATCTGCATATTCAATTATTCATTGAATTGAAAAGTTGTTTCCTCTTTATAAACCAGCCTTTTTTTAACACATATCACTCATCTTATTAGACCTTAGATTAGTATAATAAGAAATTTCTTCTAAAATGTGTTTATCTTGAGATACAACCACCTTAAAGTAGATACAGAGTATGAAAGGTTTGTCTGAATTGAAAGATAAGCAAAAGAGTATGTTTCAAAATGGATCTTTTTTACATTAATTTTACATTGATGAAGTTTTTTTTCAGGGTTGTATATTATCCTATATTTTTAGAATGCGGAAGTGAGCACAGAAGAATGCATGAAGTTATACAACATATTATTTATGCATTTAGAGTGAAATGTTTTTTGTAAATAATAGGCTAATTATATTAATATTTCGCGAACTAACAAAGTGGCTACAAGGACATCTTATTTAAATTTTCATATTGTCATTCCTATCTATGAAAAAAATTCAGTATTATCGCGATATTAGTGATATTGAGCACATGTAGTGTCTAAACAAAGCCCCTACAGAGGACTTTTATAGCACTGCTAAGTTCTAAAATTTGATCTCAATTGAAAGCCTGGAAACGAAAAGGGACATACCGCGATTTTGCAGAAAAAGTATTCTCCAACGACCCGAATTTGAAAATTGAGCAAATCTCGTTTTTTAAAGTACAGGCATGTAAAGAATTGAAATGCGCATTTTTCTGTGAAGAAATCAAATGTTCATCTTTATTAGTTTTATTAAAAATCCCAATAAACTGTTTCGTTTTTTTGAGAAAAAAAAAGTTTAATATAATTTTCTGTTCAACTCGCCAGAACTTCGTTCAAATCAACTATTTCTTTCAGAAATTTTTACACAATAAATTTTGGAGTATTAGGAATATTATAAACCATAGCGGAATAATTAAGATAGTTATTGAACCAAATCGCGAATTATTTTAATTTTTTTTAACAATTTTTTTCGTTATTTTAAACCTGTATTTTCAAATGCAAAAGTTGTGTAACGAATTTTCGAATTTTGCAATTTGATTCGAACTACTATACTCTTAAGCGTCTAAGGAAGTTTTTTGGAAAATTCCAGTACCCTATGCATTGTTGCTAAATAGAGTGTTTCGTGATTGTTACGATAAATCAACGGCTGAGCGGAGCAAGGTCGTATTTCACCGCGCGGATGAAGAACGTCGCATCTCACCGCGCGGATGAAGAACCTCATATCTCACCACGCGGATGAAGAACATCGTATCTCACCGCGCGGAGGAAGAACGTCGTATCTCGGCGCTCTTGCGGCCAGTACACGGCCAATATACGGCGAGATACGACGTTTTTCGTCTGCGTGGTGAGATACGATGTTCTTCATCCGCCCGGTGAGATACGATGTTCTTCATCCGCACGGTGAGATACGACGTTTTTCGTCCGCGCGGTGAGATACGACCTTGTTCCGCTCAGCCGTCGAAATGCTGTTGAAGGCCGCGCACCACGGTACATGTGTTACAACGTGCGCACGACACGATTACGAAAAATTGTGCAACAATACATAGACTACTGAAATTTTCGAGTCGTGCGCACGTCATAACATGTGTACCGCGGCGGGCGGTCTTCAACGGAATTTATCGTAACAATCACGAAAAATTCTATTTAGCAAACGCATAGAGTACTGGAATTTTCCAAAAAACTTCCTTAGACGCTTAAAAGTATAGTAGTTCGAATCAAATCGCAAAATTCGAAAATTCGTTACACAACTTTTGCATTTGAAAATACAGGTTTAAAATAGCTAAAAAATTGTTTTAAAATTCGCTATTTATGAGCTTATTATAAATAAACTTAGCCTTAAATCGAAAGAATGATAAGATAATTTTCGTTTTATTTTCTTTTTATACGGATTGTTTTCCTCAAAAACTATCAACTTTCAGAAAAAATTTTAATCAATAAAAAGTGCTTAGAATTCATAAAAAAATGCATTAGAATTTTTTCAGAATTTTTCTTGAATTTTTTTAAATTTATGAATTCGAGTATAAAAATTTTCAAAATTTTCTCCAAAAATTCTGCAAAAATTCTATTGTATTCTTTGATGAATTCTAAGCACTTTTTTAGAATAGAAGAAAAGCTTATAGTTTTTTAGTTAAAGCGTCTTAAACATAATGAGCGAAAATTCTCGTTTCGGACGCCATTTTGGTTCATTCAGGTGACAAAATTAACTTTCCAAGGACAGCTTTTTGAAGTTCAGACAATCCCTTCACCATCTAAATTAGTTTCAAGATGATTGCATAACGGACAGTTGATAAAAAATCCAATAAAAAAAAAATTTTCTGTGTTTTTTACACTTAAACTTCATTTCTGAGTAATAAAAAATTCTTTTTTCTAATTTTGGATGTCACCATTGGAAAGATCGATGAAAAATCTATGTGTTTCATGTGTTCAAAAATTTGTTAGACCCAAATTTATCCCATCTAGAGAGCTCTGAAGAAGTGGTGAAAAAAGTGTCCCCGTGGGCATTAATGGGTTAATAGAATTATAAATTAAAAATAAAATAAACATAAGTGTTGGAGTCAACTATTTCTTTCATGCTATCATTAGCTTGGTTATTTTGTAATTGTTACGATAAATCCCGTTGAAGGCCGCCCGCCACGGTACACATGTTATGACGTGCGTACGACTCGAAAATTTCAGTAGTTTATGTATTGTTGTACATTTTTTCGTGATCGTGTCGTGCACACGTCGTAAAACGTGTACCGTGGCGCGCGGCCTTCAACAGTATTTATCGTAACAATCACGAAAAATTCTATTTAGCAAACGCATAGACTACTGGAATTTTCCAAAAAACTTCCTTACACATTTAAGAGTATAGTAGTTCGAATCAAATAGCAAAATTCGAAAACTCGTTACACAACTTTTGCATTTGAAAATACAGGTTTAAAATAGCGAAAAAATTGTTTTAAAATTCGTTATTTGATTCAATAACAATCTCTATTATTCCGAGGTGGTTTATAGAATTTCTAATACTTAAAAATTTATTGTGTAAAAATTTCTGAAAGAAATAGTTGATCTGAACGAAGTTCTGACGAGTTAAACAGAAAATTACATTAAACTTTTTTTTCGCAAAAAAAAATAAAGATGAAAATTTTATTTCTTCACAAAAAAAATGCGCATTTCAATTCTTTACATGCCTGTACTTTAAAAAACGAGGTTTGCTCAAATTCGGATCGTTGGAGAATACTTTTTCTGTAAAGTCGCGGTATGTCTCTTTTCGTTTCCAGGCCCCCAATTGAGATCAAATTTTATGTAATTGATTAAAAACTACCTATAATTAAGTATGTGAATTTAATCGACATTTCGGCGATATCGTACACAAGTATTTTGTACACGACAATAGTGTACAAGTCTTTAAAATATAAGAAAATTCTACACAAATAAAGTCTACACAGAGAATTTCGGCACACAAACTATTTATCGAGATAAATTGTGCACAGTCAGAATCTACATCAATATGATCTACACATCATGTAGATTTTAATCGTGTGAACTATCTCAGTGTAGACTATATATGTGTACATTTTTTCTTCATATTATTTGTCTAGAACTTAGTAGTGCTATAAAAGCCCTGTGTAGAGGCTTTGTGTAGACACTAAATGTGCTCAATTATCATTGTCGCTATCGAAAACAAGATAAAAGAGATTGCCAAATTCCACTGCAGTAGTTTTCTTTATTTTAAACAAGACCTTTACAGCACATGTCATACAAAACCTGACATCATAAAACATTTGTTTTGGCCATACCATAATTTTACTTAAGTAACCATTATCAAATTGCGCTGAACTACAAAATCAAATTGTACATATAATAATAATCGTTAGACTGCCAGAAATCTGATAACACCGCCAAATTTTAACAACCGGACATTTTCCCCCAAATGGCAATTGCCCCGGTATTACACGCGCAATCTCGACTGGTCAATTCCACTCTCTTGCTCTCTTCCCCCTCCCATTCACGAATACGATGCTGCACTAAGCACCGGTCGACTACCACTCCGATGACCCTTCCCCTCAACCACGAAAAACGACGTATAAGCCTGGGGATATTACCAAAGTCCCTATATACGCTCGAGAGCCAAAGGTCCTGGCGCCGCTGGTTTACGCATAAATTTCATTAGCGTGTATTCATCAACTAAACCGTTACCACGCACGCACGTGACAGCTTTTCAATTAACGGAAGGGAGATCGGATCGGCTTCAGATTACGCGCGGTATCTATATATATGTCTATGGGGGATCCATTAGGCGCGCGATCGCAGCTGTTTTTCTCAATAAGTACGGGATATGGTTTAGCGCTTATCGGTGTTTCGGAGGACGGACAGGTTGATAAGGTTGCTTGAGGTAAGATAGTAGTTGGATTGAATTAATTATGATATCTTTCGAGAAAATTGATGATGATCAGATGTGAGCGGGAGTAGATGTTCGATTTTTTTTCCTTCGCTTTCAAGTTCTGATGGATGAAACGTGGTCGATGATCGATCTTTGTGTCGATAGGGCAGATGGATCTTAGGTTTCACTCGCGGTCGTGTGTAATCATCGATGCATTGCCCGGGGTGTCTCGGAATACAGATTGATTTGCGGAAGCCTTGATAAGGCTTGCGTGAATGGATACTGATGGGTAATGTGCACCGGGAGATGTTTCCTAATATATTTGCAATTTTTCAAATGAAATATCTGTTTGGCAGTGAAAATTCGTATGAAAATTGTAATAATATCTGGGAGAATGAAAATTTTTACTATACGCAAGGCCTTCCTCAGTAGCAGAATTTGTACAGAAAATTTTACTTTCATAAATAATAATTTTTATCATTTTTGTAGCAAATCGACTGATACTGATATTTCGTTTTAGCAGTGATAAAAATAACTATTTCAAAACATAAAATTTGCGACGAAAATTAAAAAAATTACTATTTAAAAGTAAAAATCTCACATATCGAGTGTCTTTCAGTGCTATTATGAAAATAATACATTTTCTTATAAAAAAAACTGCTGCCAATTCATTGGCTCCTCAAACTAAAGTTATTTTTCTAGTACATTGATTGTTTAAATCAGTATATAGATAAATAATTGTTATTTATTAACGTGCATGTCTTTTACATATTTTATTTTTACAACTTATTTTACAAAATTAACTTTAACTTTTTAGTTTTAAAAAATTTCTTTTTCTTCGAATTTATATATTTAAAAGTACAATTAGAGTAACTTACATATGAAATATTTTCACTATCATAACATTTATATATACATATGTTTCAATTCCAGTATTATTACAAAAGTAATTATCTACAAAGCAGAAAATGAATGAGGAAATATTTTGAGGCAAGGCCTTTACATCACGTCCAAATGGTTTTCTAAAAAAGGTCAATCTGTAAATACCGAAGCGAATTTCCCTTTTCGGACGTACTCGCATAATGGATATGTGATCCTAAAATATAAACTTTTAATATCTGTAATACGAGCTATTTATTTTTCCCAGCAACGCCATTAATTCCGATAAAAAAATCTCGCACGATACGCGCGTATCGCATGTACCACTCTGACGTATCAACGAATTCCGCGTATATAATTACCACCGAAACTGTATCCCCCACACACCTCGCCCCGCACTGTAACGCCACCCTTGCATAAAAGACACATCACCTCCGCGCTTCATTCACCTTCCCCCCGCAAAAAAGAACTACCCTCGTCCCCCATTAATCACAGCACCTGCCTCGCCGCATGATCCTCCCATCTCATAACCTCCCTCATTACTCTTCCCCGAACTGATTCAACGCGAATACCCACATACTTTCTTCCAAGATTCCCCCACCCCCATCTACGGATGAGCGGGGAAAAAAGATAGACGACATGGAAATAAAGTTAAATGGCGCATGCGCGCGTACTCTATATATACGCTACTCCTTGGCCCCCGGCGCCCGGCGCAACCCCTCAACAGGTGCACATCTACCTCCTCCACGTCGTCGTGTCTACGCGCCGCTATGCGCGCGAGCGGGGAACTTTGTTCCGCAGCTATCAATTAGGAAGGAAGCTCGAGTGCGCATAGAGAGGCGCACGCGCGGGCGCGCGCTTGTCGCTGCTGAATACTCGCTCGTTATCTCCGGTTAATTCGAGCGTGCTTTTAATTAGTCCAAGTCGAGTGGGAGCGCTGCTGCAGCCACCCGCGGCTACGAGGGAGAAAGAGATACAACTTCGTCGCAAGCGAGTGTAGGAGGGAGGTGAACAACGCCGGAGAGAGAGAGAGAGAGAGAGAGAGAGAGAGAGAGAGAGAGAGAGAGAGAGAGAGAGAGTTATCGTGTTCAGTTTACGCGACTCGTTAATCGTTCATCGACGCTGTCGCGCGCGCGCGCACGTGTGTGTGTGTGTGTGTGTGTGTGTGTGTGTGTGTGTGTGTGTGTATATATATATATATATATATATTTCGATCTCTATTTGGCACTCGTTTTTCATCGAAGTGTGAGAGAGTATCGACCTCGGGTTATTTTACGGCGAGTGAGAGGGTGAGAGGGGGGATGAAAGTATTAGCATTTAAAGTACGCGCGTTCGCACTTTCGCGCGCGCGGGATTCCCATTCAATTTTCCGGCGTTAAGAATGTATGGCGCGATCGGATTGTCTTAGAGTTGGCACAAGTGCGCGGAGCCTCGAATTCGTTGCTTTGGCCTTTTTCTTCTTCCCCGTTATTGTTTAAGCACCGCGTAATTGAAATATAAAGCGTCGAAGAGAGGAGGCGCGGGAGTCAAGTTTTTATCGCGCCGAAGCGATAACGCGCGCGAGCGCTGCGCCTGGGTTATTTCTGAGTGATCGTGCCGCTGCCGTCTTTTCTTTCTCTCGCCGTTGTCTTAACGGCTGAGTTCTCTGCGAATATTGAAATTGCTGGTGGAGGCAGTTCTGGATTAAAGTATGCCGGGCTACCCAAAGGACTTTTTTATATTTTTTTTTTATTTTACTGACAGGATGAACACCGGTTTTATAAACAATTGGGATTAGTGCGTGCTTTATTTATCTTAATATTATTGATGCACTAGTTCAATATACCAAAGAAAATGGACTCTCTCGAAGAAAATGTAACGTAACTTCCTTTTATAAATGTAGAGTGCCTCAACTCGTTGATTATTTTAAACTAAACTCGACAAGAAAAACGTAGTAAAGGACTTGGGCGTGTACTTTGACTCCTCTTTATCATTCTCTCAACACAGAAATCACGTAGTGTCTAAGTCTTACAACTTATTAGGTTTCATCAAGCGTACAACCTCAGGGTTCACTGATATATCTGCCATTATTCATTTATATAAAATAATTGTTCTTCCTGCTCTGCTCTACTGCTCTCAGATTTGGTCTCCATTTGTCAAGAAATTAACTGACCACATTGAGTCTGTACAACACCGGTTTCTGCGGTATCTATCTTTTAAATCTAATCGAGCAATGAGTAGACTGGAGCACAATTACACTGAGGCTGCTTCATTTTTTGATACTAATACAATCAAGTCACTACATCACTATCATGACGGTTTTCTGATGTTCAAAATCATCCACAATATCATCAATAGCAATTGTATTGTTAACTCATTTCGGGAAAAGCAGCTATCACATAACCTTCACAGACATAGGGAATTGAAAGAAGAGACATCTCACACAAATTATGATTTTTACTCAACGTTAAATCGATTAAAACGCTCATGGAATTCACTACCGCCAAACATTACTTCAATATCTAATATATCATCCTTTAAGCGTGCGCTTTACTCACTCGTCACAAATTTTTCATAATTAATATATTGTTCATGCCACCAATATTTGTAAATAGTATTTGATTTATGCAAATTATGTAAAGGGCTTAAGCCCGTTTAATGTTATTAAATAAATAAAGAAACAAATGTCAAGGAAATAAAGGAAAAAATAAACAAAATGAAAGTAATTTTATTATTTAGCTTAATAATTTACCCAACCGAGGCGGGGATAAAGGTATACAAATACTTTTGGCCTACATTTCAATCATTTATATTTGAATTTAATTTAAAAAGTTCTAAATAAAAGATTATCTATAAAAAAAAAATTTAATTTTTCACAACGAAAAATACTTGAGGCAGATTAAAAAAATACAACGACGGAAAACAGACTTTATTTTTATGCCATTTTTCAGATAACCTAGATATAATTTACTACCGCAATAATCTCTTGAATTTCCGCCGGCAATGAAAGAAACCAAAAGACTCTTATCGTTCACGTTTGATACGTTCCATCCGTAATACAGAAACGATGATATCCGTCTCAACAGGTAAACAGCAATTATAAAAGCAAATTAGCACCGTAAATATCCCCCTCCATCGTTCACCCATCTCAGCTGAATAAAAATAGAAGCAAACGAAAAAAGCACCCGGCAACCACTCCACCTAATAAATTAAAGAAGATTTACATCCGTATATTTACCCTTTGTAGCAGCGAGCTACTTCTACTTACATATAAACCCTATACACGCGGGGGAAAGAGAGCTCATACTGGAGCTCTCTTGTAGAAAAAACAGGCCCCATAAATCCCGGATTCACGCGCGGAAAGTTAAGTAAGAAAATGAAAGCCGCAGGTGCGCGCTCGGCTTCTCCTCCCGTAAACGCGCCTCTGCGTAGCGAATTTTCGTCGCCGCGAGAGAGATATATACATGGCGTACATCGAACCCGCGCACGAGTGATCCATGCGCAATAAAAACTTGCGCGTGCTGCTATCGACTTATCCATTCGCGCGAAATGAGATATTTTCCACAGGTGAGAGGACGAGAGACGTCTAATAAAGCCCCCCTGGCTTGTGTATTTTTCGAGAGAGCGCGTATATCGAAGAATTTTACAGCCCGGCTGGTTTCTCTCTTTTTCGGCGATGCGCGTATCGCGCGCACGCGCTTCGTTTTCAAAAGGGAGAATTCCGCGGTGTATGTGTGCGAGTTGAATGAGAGAAGAAGCCCTCGTCATCGTCATCGAGATACAGTCTGATTTATGGCGCAAACACAGCGCGCGGAGGTTATCCAGCGCGGTAATTCATTGGAGGGAGGACGGGTAAGGGGCTAAACATTATAAAAAATGTTACTTTTATCGCGAGGCCCTTTTGCTTTCTCAAAGAGAAAGCTTGGTAACGGTGAAATTTTTTGACCCAGAGATTTCGATGATTTTCGATATTTCTGAGCTCCCTAAGCCGAAATATGCGTTTTCTAGAAAATGTGTGTGTGTGTGTGTGTGTGTGTGTGTGTGTGTGTGTGTGTGTGTGTGTATGTGTGTGTGTGTGTGTGTGTGTGTGTGTGTGTGTGTGTGTGTGTGTGTGTGTAATGAATTTGTCCGCGGCATAACTCGAAAATGGACAGAGGTATCAAGTTTATCTTTGACAGATATCTAAAGTTCATTTTGAAGTTGTGTACACGGAGAGAAATTTTAGAGTAAAAATTACCAAGGTGCCTTGGTAGTGCATGGATAGATTGTCAAAAGCCGTGATATTCCCAGGTTTCTAATACAATTTATAAGTTTCCCAGGAAAAACTACCATAACCACTTAAAAAAAATACCAAATTATCGGAATAAAAATTACCAGACACACTGGTAAAAATTGAGATCTAGTCATTTTTACAAGGTAACCTAAGAATTTTTACTAAGAAAACTGATAAATTTTACCAAATAACCTGGTATTTGTGTATTCGCGCATGCGCACTGCGCATTATTGTGTTTCAGAAGATTGATACTAGAGGCGTGCGCGACGTTAAAATGAAAACAAAACACATATTTTCAGTAAGTAATAACGGCGATTCAAATGACTGTTGGTAACAGCTTCCGTGGCGCAGTCGGTAGAACGTCGGACTCTCAACCCAAAGATCGTCGGATCGAATCCCGCTTCCGTAAAAATTTTTTTCAGTTTAATGTTTTTTCATCCTTGTTTCTGTTTCTATTTCTATATTAAAATACTATATATCCATCAATATGGATAAAAAAAGTTCATTTTTTTAATTTAAATTAACTAAAAAAAAATTTTACCAAGGCACTTTGGTAAAAAGTTTGAAATTGTCAGTCTGTCCATCCATTACCATAGAAACTGGTAATTTAGTCTCGAATATTTGTAATTTTCACTACAAAATTTCTCTCCGTGTAAGTTCAATTATATAGTTGATCGGATAATATTAAAAAAATAAAGAAAAATATGGAAAAATCGAAAATATTTTTTTTTGGCTCTGGGTTTGGATATCGGTCTAAAGTAGTTCCATTTTCTGAAAGGTCTTAAAATTACCTATCAATCCATATTTTTGTCGACCCGATCGCATAATTTTAAGTCGGTTAAAAAAAATAAAGAAAAATATGGAAAAATCGAAAATATTTTTTTTCGGCTCTGGGTTTAGATATCGGTCTAAAGTAGTCCTATTTTCTGAAAGGTCTTGAAATTACCTATCAATCCATATTTTTGTCGGCCTGATCGCATAATTTAAGTCGGTTAAAAAAAGTAAAGAAATATATGGAAAATTCGAAAATATTTTTTTTCGGCTCTGGGTTTGGATATTGGTTGGAACTAATCCAATTTTCTTAAATGTCTTGAAATTACCTATCAATCAATATTTTTGTAATTTAATAATTACTACATAACTATTTTAAATATAATTTTTTAGATAATTTTGAATAATATATTTATGGAAAATGAGATATGAAGAAAAAATGAAATTTTATATTAAAATATACATTTTAAAAAATTATTTGATCTAATTTATCAATTCTCTTTGAGAAAGCATTCTGCTAAAGCAGTTAGCAGCGGTTTTTCCCTCTCTATCGCTACGCCACATTTATTCCTGGATAATTAGCCTCCCTGCGGAAGGTGGGCAGAGCTAATTGAAAAGACGGCAACAGCAGGTTTTCCTTACGGCGCGGCGCGATATAATTAGGTGACAGATATTATAGTATAGATAGGAGAATGCAAATGGGACGACGTACCTCGGGAGGTTGGGAAAAGTACATCATGCTAAATTCGCGTAATTCTTTTTCGTATGATAATTCGCGATTATTAAAGGCTCTCGGCGGTGGGGGGCATCTGCATGAGACGCGGGTCGAGCTAACTCCATTTGTAAAGGGTATGATTGGACTAATAATAAATAGGGCTCGGATTAGCATTTTAAATTTTCCGGCGGCAACTTTCCCGCGGCAGATCTATCTGTCTCTCCGTGCAGTTTTGAATGCGAGGGTGGGCGAGAGAGAGAGAGAGAGAGAGAGAGAGAGAGAGAGAGAGAGAGAGAGAGAGAGAGAGAGAGAGAGAGAGAGAGAGAGAGAGAGAGAGAGGAAGGAAGACGTCGAACGGTATAAATTCGTTACGCGCGAGGAGGAGGCGAAAGTTCCGAGTCTTGGCGATATCTCGAGCGCATGGCTCGCGGGAACAAAGAGTGGAAGCGACGTATATAAGGAAAGCGTGTAGGGGAAAGAAAGAGTGAGAGAGAGAGAGAGGGAGAGATCGAGCGTAAACAAGGGAGGAGAAAGTGAGAAAAGTAGAGAAGTTGCGCTAAGAGTGCGCCAATCAGTATGCAACGTAGCCGCCGTCCTCGTGTAATAAGCTCCTTTATTTTTTCCTCCCCCCCTTCTCACTTCCGCGTGCAACTTTGCTCTCATCTTTCCCTCCCCCATCCCGCCGCTGTATTTTTCCGACTGGACTAGTCAGCAGTAGTCGCGTACACGTATCTTCCACTTCTTTTTCTTCTACTTCGCGCTCGCTTTCGCGCGCGTATACTTTCGAGCTCCGCTGATTGCGATTGTACTTTTTAGCCTGCCGCGGATCATCAAATATGGGCGAGCTGCGATCGCAGAACACGAATGAAGCCTCGCGGGCTGGTGGGTACGTGTGTGTTCGTTTCCCCCTTTTTCTGCGAGAGTATTTTAATGAAACTTGAAGGGGAGGTGGAACACGAGACATTCGACACGTGGTCTGGTGTACGGTTTTATTCGCGGAAATTACACGAGCTTTTCGGGTGATCTGTTTAAAGCTGCGCTTGAATGAGGGAGTCGATTTTACGGTGCTGTCTTTCTTTCGGAATGTGATAACGGGTGCAGAGATTCAACGCAAAAACGAGTTATTGTGCCGTGGTTGATCGACTTTCGTTTCTCATTGTTTAAGCTGGAAAGTAATTTAAATATTGCAGGCTTTTAAAGTTACCGATCGAAAAAGAACTGAGGAAATTACGTTTTCCGACTGTATTAACAAGGGGAACACCGGGGATACGGGACCTAGATTTTGATGAAACTTCGGGAAATGTTTTTGTGCACAGAATAATTGGACACACGTATTACGGCGTTTTTGTGAATGTGGTCTTAGTAACAAAGTTATAGGATTTTTTCCAACTATTTAGATAAATGTTTCTGGAAACTTAAATCACTTTGAACCGGAAAGTTAAGCATCTAGAGAAATCTACCATTGATAAGGTGAACACGGAAAGTGAAAACTAATTTAAAATATATAACAGATAAAAATAAATTAACAGGTCTTAAATTAAACGAATACAAATTATTTTAATCTATTAAATCTTCATTTAAAGATCTCACGTCAGATTTTTATATTAAGCGTCCACATCCATTTTCTCCAGATAGTTCGAAAAATATCCATATATTTGTATCTGAGGTCCCATTCAGAAATACACGAGGACACGTGTTCATTGATTTTATGTATATATAAATATTTCATCAAAATTTAGAACCTGCATCCTTGTCCTCCTCCCTCCCCCCTAACTTTAATTTTTCCATGCAAGCATGGATAATTACAAAAGTGATTTAATTTGCATTTTAAATCTTGAGAGATATTAGATTTATTTTCAATGAAATTTACAAATTGAATAATTCCGCTGTACCCTTTCTTACTCTCGTTTTAAAATTAAAAATCAATTTTTGAATGAGTTTCTAGGATCCGTATACTAGAAGATGAAAATAAAGGCAAAGGTTGACCATTTTCACGATACCGATTTAAAATAAACGTCAGAATGCACATAAATAAGCATCCGATAGGTCGTTATTTATTTAAATATAAAAAACCAATACCGTGCTGGCTTTTAAATTAGAAAAAAAGTCAAGATACGAAGCAGCCATACTTTTTCTTCTAGTAATAGATATTATATTAGTTTTGTTTATACACCATTTCAAAGGTTTAGAGACGACGCTGGAATTCAATTGCTTTTACGAATACGCACGCTGCATCGCGTTCCCATATTCCGCCTTAATAGCTAACTCGTGTTAAGCGCTCGCGCGACAGATTCGCGCATTGAATTTGATTTTGCCTGAAGTATCAGGCGGCGCTGAACGTTAATCCAGTTTAAATATCTGCAGATTGTGTGTAGGTGATGTACGTGATATATAGCAACGTAGATAAAATGTTTTAGAATTTGTCGATATTCTGAATTTTTTTTAATATATCAAGTGACAATGGTGGAAAAAATGGATTGTTGAAACAGGACCACTTACCACGCACAATTCAGCACGAATGACCTTTTACACAATAAATGAGTCCAACTTCATATTTAATCAATCCCGAACGTCAGCCAATCGCGCTGTGCGGGTCTACGTACGAGCTAACTTTTCCAGCCGTGGAAAAATGTTCAATTAAAATTTAATGAATCCCCCACCACTCGTCGCCCCACTAAAGTGCATAAAGATTAAATCCACGATTCTCCGAGCGTAATTCCGAAACCCCGCAGCCACCTAAGTGAAAATTATACGTAAAGGGTCGTGTAATACTTCCCTTTCCCCATAATTTAGCAAAGTCGAATTGATAAAAAAAGGAAGAAGGGGTGAGAGAGCAAGAGAAAAAGGAAGAAACGAAGAAAATCGCGCGCAACGAAGAACATATAGTAGAACGGAGCTGATTCGGCGAATCCCCTTAGCGCTCGCGACTTAACGAGGCGGCAAGCAAAGTCCGAAGTAGTTACAGAGCCGCGCGCTCGCGTGTACTGCAAGACCAAAAGTCATTACCGACTTTTAATCCATTTCGGCGGCAGTAGCAGCAGCAGCAGCTACCGCGGATTCGACAAATAGTTTTTCCAACATTCTTATCCCCGCGGAAAGTCTCGTGTTCCCCCCGCCCCCTTCCATCTCTTTCTCTCGCGATTGGATTCCCATTAATTAGGGCGGACCAATCGGAAAGCGCTTGGTAAGTGAATCCCGATCGTCCACTGAAATTTCGAGCGGTCGTCTCGGTCTCTCTCGCTCTTTTATTTGCGAGCGAGACTTTTCACCGCGTGTCTCTCGCACTGCCAATTTCCGCGGGCTGAATTTCAGTGAGCGAGAACGTGGATGACGACGATGTCGGGGCCAATTAGCGCTCGTGTGATGTAACTCGTGTGATACGGTTTAGCCGCTCGAGCGGCTGTGGGATGCCGATCGAGGAGGGTGAATGGATATTGTCGTGTTTCCGGCTGTCGAAGCGCTGATGAAGTGTTTTATAGAGATGAAGATGGTGCTGGTAATTATAGATGCGCGGGGCAAAATCGATGTTTAATAACGTCGGTTTTGGTCATTATGGTTATACAATTATGCCATCTTTATTCAAAATAATGTGGACTTAGTCTTCGTTGAAATAATTTATATTTTATATTTCATAGTTGAATGCACTTGCGTATAGGTAAAATACATTAAATACAATAATCTGATTATTGAAAGATTATCGGTAAATTCGATTAGTCGTGAAATTTCTATAAAATATACTAAAATGATGTTTAATATTTAAAGATAACTTTAATATTATGAGGAATGTCATTCTACAGCCTCGTGGCTTTCTAATAATAAAATATCCTCAAAATCATTTTGTTCTCGCTTACTTGATCCTTGTACTATTTTTAAATTCCCCTCATACCCAAGAGCTCTTCAAACAAAATTCTAAGCTACCAAACACACGCACAAATAAATCTTCGACACGTCGAACGGTATAGGATATGTCATTACCGCAATCGATAGGAGTTAAGTAAATGTTTAAGCTTTTGACAGAAGTTGATACTTATATAAATGAGGTAACGGCGCGAAGTCGTTGATAGAAGTACTCACTTGTATAACGCGGGATTTGTTGAGCAGGCCGTTGCCCTCGGACTCGTACTTCTCCATGTCCCTCAGAATGCCGCGCACGCCGACATCGTCCGCATCGACCAGTCGAAAGGCAGTGATGTTGACGAAGTTGTACTTAAAGTCCTCAAGGTCGAACGTTTCAATATCCTGGTCCGGGGAAAAAAGTGAGAAATATGTTAAAACTGCATGATTTGAAGTCAAAATGACTTAATGTTTGATATTTTACGGCAATAGTAAAGGAAAATTTTGTTTTTTCGTTACGCGCTAAAAACGGTTCATATACTATTATTGTACTTTTTTATAGCAGCTCCTATACCACATTATAAAAAGTTAATCAACTTGCGGAAAAGTATGCTTTTATGCATTTTCTTTTATGCATTTTCTCGTTCATAAATATAATATACGTTATTATAAAATCGTTTAAAAACATAATGGTTTATTTAACATGATGAAATTGTATTTTTAATATTTATGAAACTTTAAGTGGATTATAACCACGCAATATATTAAAATTAATGTAAATTTTATTTCATATTCTGCTTTAGTAGAATAATTTTAATAACTTCTTAATAAGCCATAATTTACGCAAATATATTGCAAAGTCGTTATTAGATTACAAAAATAATTAAACGTACTATCATATATCAACTGATAAGAATTTTTCCATCGGTCTTACAGTCTTACAAATTAAATTAAAATAATTAATATTTATGGCAGTCAGATTGCCCTTGTTTATAATCACCCCCGCAGAATCTGAAATAAAAACTTAATTAAAATCTGGAAAAAACTTTGTTAGCAAATTGTTATGCTAACAAAGTTTTTTCCAGATTTTAATTAAGTTTTTATTTCAGATTCTGCGGGGGTGATTATAAACAAGGGCAATCTGACTGCCATAAATATTAATTATTTTAATTTAATTTGTAAGACTGTAAGACCGATGGAAAAATTCTTATCAGTTGATATTAAATTGCAGTCGACATAAGTAATATTTTTAATGATACTATCATATATTTTAAGTATTACCTATATAACAACGTGCAACTACAAACGCTAATTTGATAAAATCGCATTAATTGATTAATCGTTACAGTAACATACAATGTTACGTACATAAACTAATTTCTCACTCAACAGAATCGATTAAACTGTCTACTTACAAAAGTTGTAAAGAGGTAGTGATAGTTGTAGTCGTTCATTTGTAATTGGAGAATCTGCAACCAGAACGACCGAGAAAAGAGAAATCAGTCGCCTCAGCAAACCATGAATAACGTAAAAAAAACCAGAGTGGCGCACGTGATTTTACCATACGTAGAAAATGATGCATATTGCCGGCTTTCGTGTCGACGATGAGATTGCGAATCTCCTTGGCTTTGATCTCCGTGAGGACCTGCCTGTAAGAATCGAGATCAGCCTGCCGCAGATAAACCTCCATGTCCTGTGACTTGCGCGAGCGCACGAGCTCCCGCAGCTTCACCAAACCTACAAACATATAAAAAGGGAGAGAGAGAGAGAGTGAGTGAGGGGGAAAACGTCAAAGGGTCGGCTGCACGCGCGGAGGGAGCAGAGAGCGAGATGATTAAAAAGTCGGGGGAAAAGTCGTTTCGCCTTGGAAGCGAGCTGAGATATCGTGCAAATAAGTTTTGATAGTTTGGAAAAGTTGGCTTTTTCAATCTTCCAAGATTTTTCTACATGGATGGAAAGGAGGGAAGGGGGGAAACGGTTTTACGCGTGTCTGGAGGTACAGTGAAAAAACAATAATTATAATCGTTCGTAGGCAGAAAGTCATTTTATCTATTTAAAATGCATTTGATAATTAATTTTAATTGGAAATGGCTAATCCCCTTTTCCGATTATTTTCACACATTTTATTATAATCTCATTATGTTTGCTTTATCGAGTATCCAAATAATTAATAAGTGATTTGTGATTGTGATAAAATAACTAGGTAATTATATACGTTTGCCTATATCTCCAAATAGTATAAATAGATAACTGATAGTAATAAATGTGTGTGACTCTAGAACCGAATTAATTTATAAATGTGTGATCAGCTATAGTTATTGAACGACGCCGAATTAGAATCATATCATATCAAATTAGATTCAAAAAGTTGAGAAGTATACATAAAAGTAAATGAATTTTTAAAAGATTATTAAATTTCACTTTATCATTAATAAATCATTGCAATATTTAAAAAACATTTGCTAATAAATCTCTAAAGCGTAGCACAAATGACCTCAAAAAAGCATTACAATCGGTCAAGTCCGCAAATACATTTACCAAAACGCGACCCAAACTAGCTTTTCGTCAAAATTGAACTTATACGCATCACACACGGCGATACATTTATTTTCCCCCATTTATTATCTAATTTCCCATCCGCTTCCGATAGCGAGCTTTCAACCAGAGCAGCAATATTTTTCATTATAAATATTTCAATGCGCGCTCGGTATTTTCTTAAGACAAACTTAAAATTGGTATTGAGAGCGTGGGGTGGTGTAGTAGCCCAACGCTATATATATATACACACACGCAAGTATATACCGCGCTTGCCGTGCGCACATATATCTATCGAGAAGACCCTCGCAGATTTATTGCCAGCGGAATCGGCTTTTATTACCCGCTGGGCTCTCCGCACAAAACAACAAAACACAGCCCGGCGCTTCTTATTTTCATAACTCGTGGCGGTATAAGTATTTTTAAAGTGCTCCGCACGAATCTATCGTCTTGATTTTAAAAGACCGAATCGCAAAAGTTACGATACGATTATATATATATTCATTCGTAATTCATTGCGCGTGCAATAATTATAATCTATTCCTCGCTCAAAATTTGGCAGTCCTTATATGTACCTCTGTCCTAATTTTCTTCTGGCCTTATGAATAATTCAGCGGCTCGCCTAAAAATACATGAAACATGCCGCACCGACAATAGTTTCCCGCGCAGAACCTACCGAAATAACGCTTTTACGGCGGGTGCACACACACACAGCTGATCATCGCCTAAATAGCCTGCAGATCCGTCATCCCCGATGCATATACACATATAACATACATAGGCTTGCGTACGCGCGAATCTCGAGCACGAGGTCACGCTGAATCCTTCATGGACCTAAAGATACACGGCCGATCGTCGATCGATCGGCGACGAACTCGCGTCACCTTATTAAAAGCCAACGAGAGCAGAGCAGAGCGCGCGAGAGAGCAAGAGGGAATGTGTGTGTGTATGTGAAACCCGTAAATAGCGACGACCCGATGGAATCAATACCTGCAAGCGCGCCTAAGTAATCATGGTATCATCTCAACTTGGAGGTCTTCGCTCACGAGCCTCGCGCGCGCCGAGTGTACACGTTATATATACGCGCTCGCGTATAGTATTATGCACACGACGTTAGCTGTATACAGCAGCTCGAGTATACTCACTGCGCGGCTCATTCACATCGCCTTTCCGCGTTTTTCCGACGCGTATGTGTGTATGTGCTAGTAAGTACTTACAGACACACATAGAGATACAGTTTCGATTTTCTACGGACGGGAAGTTTTAAGTGCATGAGTCAAAGGCATCACGCAGGTCGCGATTACGACGAGGACTTTTCTACAACGGAGCCGAAAACTTCCGGGACATTTCTTGTTATCTTTTTTTTTTTTTGCGAGGTAGTAGCAGCGGCATTGGCTTTCAGGTAGGAGAGGATGGGTTTCAATGCGACGAGGGGAAAGATAGTCGCGGTGAATTAAGCGCTTTTCCAAGCTCGAGTGTAGCGTTCATTCGGCCGCTGGATTGGCTGCGCGCACTCATTTAACGCGATGTTATACGCGAGAGAGGCAGAAGTATAATTTGAATATGCAGAGGAATGAATATTACGGAAAAGCTTGGGATATATATATTATTCGGAATAATTAAACTTTGGGAAAAGTATACAGGTTTTGCAAGATCAGATTAACTTTTTTTAAATATAATTGTGTTCGCGCGTTCACGTGCGACTGCGTACATTTTAATCCTTCGATCCATTATAATATATACGCATATAATTTTAATAGCTGCAGTTTCCCGCGTATGACTTGGCCCGGTTACGTTCTTATACTCCCTTTCCACGCAGCCCTTAATCGAGACTCAAAGCGCCAGCTGTATAATATACACGCGCGAAGAAAAGAGCGTCCGCTCCTCCTCACGCTTACGTAATAAATTCAGCCGAGAGAGAGAAAGAGAGAGAAGAAGTTGTCGCGCGTGAGCGCGGCAGCGTAATCCGGATAATTGGCCGGCCTGCGAGAGCGCAGTAGGTATATGTTCCCGACGGTTAGGGAGGGTCGGTGGCGAATTAAGACTCGCGTGACGATAATTTCTCCTGGGACTCTCTCTTTTTCTCTTTCTCTCTCGAGAAGAAGGAAAAGGAGGAGGGGGAGGAAGAGGCACTTTACTGTCTTTCTCTCACTAGCTACAGCTTCTTATACAAATCGCGCGCCCTAACATATACTTATTGCGACGGACGGATCTGCGCGCGAGCGCCCCCCGAGTAAACGGATGAGTAACCCTAAGGTATGCTGTCTGTTAGAAGAGAGAGAGAGATAGAGGGGGGGGGGTGGAAGTGAGACAAACGCGGGGAGAGGTTAGATAATGAGTTATCACGTGTGGGTTAGTTGTAAAGGTTGCTGCCGCGCTAAGGTGAACACGTGTTGGTTGCAATGTAATGGGTTGGCGTAAGAAAGTAACGAGGTGGCGCTAATTGAATATTTTTTAGATAAAATAAGATGGAACAGTATCGTTGCATGCTGTATTATTTAAAGTTATAAATTAAATCCAGCATTTGAATAATTGATGATTTATTCGTTACGACACTGTGAGTATTAATTAATACTTTATGTCGTAATGGTGTGTCATCGTAAATTCAGTCGCTGAATGGATGAATAATGAAGTTCAAACGCTTGCAAATACAGCTGAATGTGTGAATATTTTAATGAGGAAAATATCAGATTTGGAATATAATACACTTCGTTACGTTATTACATTAACTAAAATATATTTTCACCAAAGTGTAATATTGTTTATCCTTCGATCATCCCGCTTGCATCATTTAATAAGACGCGAGGGTCTATTTAATAATGTAACATACACGTGCGTACACGAGAGTTGTAAAATTTTCGGCAAGTCATATAAAAACAAGAACTTCCAGCACTGTCGGCAGTACGCGGCAGTAAAAGTCTGAACAGCGTGTTAAGGCTCAAATTTAAAATTCACTGCCCGACTCCATACTTGCATACATCACTTAAATCTCTCCACCCTCCTCTAAAAAAACAAAAGGAACTACAAATTTTTCACCCTAACAAGAAAATTGCACTAAATTATGAAAATATAACTATTCAGATTTTAGTAACATATATACAACAACAACATCATCACGCGTCAAAGAGACACACATACATACGCGCGCGCGCCTACTATAATTTAATATACAAGGCATACACTTGATTAAACTTGTTTACGGAATAATTCATGCCGGCTGGTGCTGCTGCTGCCGCGGCAGCGTCTTTTCGTTTATGCACTCCGGATCATAATATTCGCTCTCTCTCACGTCCCACTCTCATGAAATTCAAGACACGACTCTCTCCCTCTCCCTCTCTCTCGGGCGGATTTTCTCCTCACCGTAATTTTTTTACGTCTCCCCCGCCCTCTTTATTAAATCCAGCGCCAGCACCTTCGTTACCCCCCATTACTATTATTCTTATTTCTCTATACTTGCGCGTGCGCGCGCATCGAGTTATCGTAAACCCCGAGCGCGCATATCGCGCCTCTTCCAGACGCGCACCTTCCGCTTTATGAACCTCGCGCGCAGGTTATCTTCGATGAAGTCGTAAAAAGCCGGAAGGTGCAGAGGGTAGTATAGGGGATTTCCCGCTGCGCATAATGCACACACGTGTCGCACGCGCGTGATGTCGCGCCTGGTAATCGAATGTGTGCGCGTGTGTCTGTATATATGTACCAGCAGGCCGTTTTTTTCCTCTCTCTCTCTCTCTCTCTCTCTCTCTCTCTCTCTCTCTCTCTCTCTCTCTCTCTCTCTCTCTCTCACACACTCTCGGCGAATGAGCTGGTTGGCTCTTTTCTTTACGATTACGATCGCCCCGTTCGTCTTCGTACTGTATATATACAGCCTCTTCGTTATTTACAGGCGAAACGCGACGACCTCTTTTTTTTTACACGCCCACTTTGCGCTTCCTATATCTATCTCTCCCTCTAGTCTCTCTCTCTTGTTTTATTCCGGCTCGTTAAGTTACGGGCGTTTCCAGACGCTTCACTTTCCACACCTCGCGCGCCCTCGCATCTGTTCCAGGGCACGACGACGACGTATCGCAGACGGGGGAAATCCGGGAAGCGCGCGGAGGGAGAGTTTAAAGTCACCGGATTTTCGCGTATATTTCAGGGCTTAATGCCATGCAGATTAAGGGAGTAGTGTGTCTGTGTGTCCAGTGGAAAATGTCGCGGAGGGATGAAGAGAGAAAGGGAGGGAAAGAGGAAGAGTGAAAAGACTAAGCGCTCTTTGCATGATCGAGCCGCTTGCTCAGCGGGACTTCGCTTCGGCGATTTTGGGCAATGGCCTCGGGCAGCGCGCGTCCCCCGAGGGGCACAGAAACTACATACATACATTCGTGCACGTCGCCAATACACATATATATATATATATATAGAAATAGAGTGCAGAGAGAAGGATAGAGAGAGAAATGGACAGAGGGCTGCCGAGAGACTCGGAGGGATAAAAGTGTCGATCGAGTGAGGGAGGACACAATGGCTGGTGATGGACTCGGGGAACAAAGTTCATTGTCGATTCGCCGAGCGTGTACGTGTATAAGGGCGTCCGGCCGCCAACCCCGCGCGCCTTTGAGTGCGCAAGCCGTTCCGCGTGACTGACCGAAAGCTCGACAGTGGGTGCCGGGAGACTGGTAATATCGTTGCCGGTCCTCCTCCGTAGTCGTCGTCGTCGTCGTTGTCCTATGCTGTGTGTGCCAGTAGATGTACGTGTAGGATAGCAGAGGAGTCTGTGTCTGTGTATATAGAGCACATACTAGTGCGATGGGAGGGTAACTCCGGGACGTAAAATCTCATGAACTCGTAGTGCAAATTGAATTGCTTCGTTAAACATTGGCGCACGCGGGTCGAAATGGCACGTTCGCGGCGGGGAATCTTGTTTATTCCGAGCGCGCGAGTGAGCGTTTGTGGCTGCGCGATGATGGTTCTTCTAAATTTTTTTTTTTTTTGAGAAGGAAGAGGAGGAGTTTTTTTATATTGAGGAGGTCGCGAAATGGAAATGGATTTGGATAGGTCCGGAAGTTCTGTGGAATTTAATATTTCTTATGAGTTTTCGATGTAGGTGGCGGTGGAAATTCGATGTGGAATGTTTGCTACGATTGGATGAATAATTGCGCGAATTGAGCAGCAGTACGATGTAAAAATGAATGAGCGTATTTAGAACGGGTCGTTTATTTAATTGAAATTGTACTTTAGATGAGTATTTTGGAGTGACTTTTTAATTCGAATAGATATTTTCGCGGAAAAATGCCGTCGGACGAAAATCTGAAATTAATAAATTTTTCTCTCTCAGCGCAGGGATTCATCAGGTATTTACCAAGTATACACGGATCTGTGAAAAGAACTCCACAAACTTTCATATCAAATTCAATAGCTTTTTCGCTTTACATACAGCGTGGCGCATTTAAAAAAATCTCTCAATGTAGTGACGTTCCCTCGTCGAATGAAATAACCGTAATACTCTCCACAGAACTTGTTCATATTTTCGAATAATTCCGAATGAATATCGCGAGGTGAATTGGAAAGAACGACACGAGCCGCAGCTTCTCAACTCAGGTACACATCATATATATACCGCCCAGAAAAAGAGCAAACCCGCTCGGGAGTAAATAGGACGAGAGATCAAATAAATAAATCGAACTAGCGGAGAGCGTGCTTGAATTACCCATCCGTGCTCGATTTCGGTGGCACGGCGGCTCTATTACCGCCCATCAGCGATTGATTCGTTTTCATCTCTATATACATATGTATGCAGACGACAAGTTGCCTGGCCTGGCACGTGCCAGTTTCGCGTTTAACTTTCAAACAGGGGGGCACACGGCTGATGAATATGCATAAGGGAGAGGATGATCAGCTGAAATTCCGAGGGAGTAAGGAGCGCGCGCGCGACTCTTAATTGTTTATAAGATGCTTCGAGAAAGGCGTAGGCGGCGGCATATCATTCGCGAGAGCTGGCGCTGCATTTTTTAGCGCCTCGAAGGCAAACACACACACACTCGGCGAGTTTTGCGAGAAGCTCGACTTACTTTCGCGGAGGAGGAGGATCGATTGATGGGAGAGGATGATGGATGTTGGGAAAAGGTCAGTAAAGTGTCATTAGCGGTTTAGATTGCAAAGGCTAAGTATAATTCAAGTTCATTTACAAGTATAAAGATACTGAAGAAGAGGTAGAGAGGTTATAGAAACAAATACGAAATTCTAGTTGTCAAAAGGTTGAATTGGGACAAAACATGATTTAAAATTATATCGATCTCTATTTCAAGTGATTAAGGGGATGTGCAACCCTAATTTCAATATTTTTTTAAATCAACATTCAAACATTTATTTGGAAAAAGACGGCTGTCAAGCGCTCCGTACACGCAAACACTATATGCAGATTTTTTTCTGGATAATTCTATTGATATTTGCATGAGTTATGCTCGTTTGAAAAATAACGTCGGTACTCACATCCCCTTAATAACCTTTCTTCTACAATGTATATATTATTTTTGTAAGTCATTAGTTTTGTAGAAAGTATAATGTCACGTTTTCTTTCGAGTATTAAAATGAAACCATTTTTAAACGCACCATTACTTTTAGTAATTTTCATTACTACATCAATAACCCAAAATACTAGTGATATTGAGCACATTTAGTGTCCACACAGGATTTTTATAGCACTAATAAGTTCTATACACAAATAATATTAAGAAAAAATTTAGACATATTTAGTCTACACTGAGATCATTTACACGATTACAATCTACATCATGTGTAGATCATATTGATGTAGATTTTAACTGTGAACAATTTATCTCGACTAGATTCTAAAGCAGAGCGCGCTACGCGCGTCTGTAGACGCTTAGCTATCTCACCTACTATTAGCCAATGAAATTTTTTGATAACGGTCTGAAGTTGGCTCTAAGCTTCAATTCGATAATAAATCGCTATCTATCTTTTACAATAGGAATAAATAGTTTGTGTGCCGAAATTTTCTGTATAGACTTTATTTGTGTAGAATTTTATTATATTTTAAAGACTTGTACACTATTGTCGTGTACAAAATACTTGTTTACGATATCGCCGAAAGTTGTCGATTAAATTCTCATACTTAATTATAGGTAGTTTTTAATCAATTACATAAAATTTGATCTCAATTGAGGGCCTGGAAACGAAAAGAGACATACCACGATTTTGCAGAAAATTCTTCAACGATCCGAATTTGAAAATTGAGCAAATCTCATTTCTTAAAGTACAGGCATGTAAAGAATTAAAATGCGCATTTTTCTGCGAAGAAATCAAATTTTCATCTCTATTAGTTTTATTAAAAATTCCAATAAACTGTTTCATTTTTTGCGAAAAAAAAAGTTTAATGTTATTTTCTGTTCAACTCGCCAGAACTTCGTTCAGATCAACTATTTCTTTCAGAAATTTTTACACAATAAATTTTGGGGTATTAGGAATATTATAAACCATAGCGGAATAATTGAGATTGTTATTGAACCAATAGCGAATTATTTTAATTTTTTAAAACAATTTTTTTCGTTATTTTAAACCTATATTTTCAAATGCAAAAGTTGTAACGAATTTTGCGATTTGATTCGAACTACTATATTCTTAAACGCCTAAGGAAGATTTTTGGAAAATTCCAGTACCCTATGCATTGTCGCTAAATAGAATGTTTCGTGATTGTTACGATAAATGCCGTTGAAGGCTGCGCACCACGGTATACGTGTTACGACGTGCGCACGACACGATTACGAAAAATTGTGCAACAATACATAAACTACTGAAATTTTCGAGTCGTACGCACGTCATAACACGTGTACCGTGGCGGGCGGCCTTCAACGGGATTTATTGTAACAATTACAAAATAACCAAGCTAATGATAGCATGAAAGAAATAGTTGACACCAACACTTGTGTTTATTTTATTCACTTGATAAGAACGGTGTATATAAGAAAGATTGTTTTTTTCATTTTCACTTATCGCAGTCATGAAGGTTTTGTGTATTTTATTGTGCGTAGCTTTCGTGAGCGGCTTCTATATAGGTAAAAGAGATTTTAAATAGTATTTTTGTTGATTAAAAAAATTTTTCAATTACATATTATATTTTAATTTCTAATAGATAACAATGAAACACATGAAGAAAAAATTTTTGGAGGAGATGAAGTTACAATAGAAGCTGTACCATATCAGGTAAATAAATATCAACTAAATTTTGTAACATTTCATTCCTTTGCAGCAATTTCTTTAATGTAACTAGTTAAAAAACCGCTGCCAATTCATTGGCCCGTGGCTTCCTCAAACTTAATTTGCTTATTCCTTTAATGAATTTATACAACAAAATTTATAATTTTTTCAACAATTTATGACATAATTATAATTAAATTCATTTATGAAGATTAAAAAGTATTAATTTTTAAATTATGTATAAAACATGAGTAAAATAATAGGTCTGATTTTTTTTAAATTATGTGTGAAAAATAAATAAAATAATTGATTGTAATATTATCGTCAAAACCTTTGAAAATTCCTAAATAACCTTTACTTCAAATTATATTTTCCGCCCTTTAACCTCAAAATGCCATCTTAAATGTCATTTTGCGGCCTCGGACGGAAAAATACGTTACTGAAACGTGGACGTAAGAGAATTTTTACCTCATGCGACTTTTCGACCTCGCTTCGCTCGGCCGAAAAACGTCGCATGAGGTAAATAATCCTCTTCCGCCCGCGTTAGTAATATACTATTTCTTTGTGAAATTTCACACATAGGGTACGTGTCTCTAGTAATGTGCTGTCTGTATTTGTGTGCTCTTTCTGTAATTTCCGATCTAAGAAAAAGGTTCCAACCTTAAAAATAATAAATAGCTATTACAAAACAAAATCAGGTACAAACGCGCGCGCATAGCGTATATCATTTCCATTTTATAGTATACATAAATGCGTTCCCGAATAATACGATTTTAAAAGAGGGCTAAAATAGTTTTAACCGAATTCTTTTACCCTAAGAACTATTCTGATAAATAATATACAAACTCTACATCTCCAACAAATTTCAAAGAAATTAAAACAATTTTAATGTAGTTATATTGTGCAACAGCAAAGAAAGTCATTTTCAAAAATACTAAAATTTTAAATATCAAACATCTTAAAAAATAACCACATAATCTGGATGAAATTTTACGCAGGTATTGCCTATATCGCATACAAAATAGTCTATAAATTTCAAGCTGATACATGAAGTCGTCATTGAGAAATTACGATTTTGAAAAAAACCGTAAAAGAATTTTAACCTTAAATATCTCTAAAAATCATGAGACAATTCTTTTATTGAAAGGACCTATACGATAATATATAGACTCTACATTTCTACAAAATTTCAACATGATTAAACCAATTTTTGTTTTCTCTAGTTATCATGCGACAAAGAAAATAACTTTGTAAAATACGAAAATTTTCAAAATCAAATATCTGGAAAAGTAATCGTTCGATCTTGATGAAAATTTGCACACATATTATCTATATCACGTACAAAATTGTCTATAAATTTGGAGCTGATACATGGAGCCGTTCTCGAGAAATTACGATTTAAAGAAAAGGTTAAAAAAATTTTAACCTCAAATATTTCTGAAATTTCTGGACTAATCATTTTGCCCAAAGAACTCGACCGAGAGCTATCCAAAACCTACCTCTACAAGGAATTTCAAAGCGATTAAGTCAATTTTACACCCGTAATCGTTAGACATACAAAACTCATTTTTTTCACATTTCAATTTTTTTCTCAAAAACTAGTCGACAAAATGAATTCAGATTTTCACAGATTCTAGCTATTTATATTCTGCATTATCATGATTTTTCTCTAGAAAATGGACCGTTTAGTTTAGGAGTTATAAGCTTTTTAAAAAGAAACACGTTTTTGTTAAGAACAAAAGAACCGTGCTTAGAGAAATTTTTTTTTAGAAAATATAGGTATTTTAATGCTCTTTCGGATGCTATCCATTCGATTCAAATATTTTGATCTTATCATTAAAAAAAAACAAAAATCAATTTTGAGAAAATCGAAAATTCAAAATAAAACAAAAAAGCATCGGCGAATCAAAAAACGAGTTTCTGACCCACCATGATACAAAGAAAATAAAAAAAAAAAAATGAGACCTGTTCGGTCAAAAATGATCGAGTAGAAGCTGAAACCCAGGCGTATACACACACACATCCATAGACATTTTTCAAAAATCATGTATTTTGATTCCTAACACCTCGAAAAACAATTATAACATGTTTTTACAATAATTCAAAAAATTGCTATCACAAAGCTTCCTCTAGGAGGAAGCAAAATTAATAGATCCCTGGTCGAAAATTAACCATCTTTTCTGACCGGTTCACTAACTATTGATCAGATATTTAAACAAAAGTTAGTCAATAATTAACCAGAAATCTGGTCAGAATCTGATGGGTAATGATTGGCAGCTGCAGTTCATAACCTCTAAATGCATTAATTTTAAAAAAGTTTGATCTCCCATATACTAACTTAACTTCTTTTTATGTATGTTTATTAATATATTTTATGTAATGTATCATTTACATAAATGTAACATACAATAAAATAGATGAAATAATGAATAAAATAACAACTATTACATTTAACTAAAAAATTTTATTTTACGAATATAATATATAAAATGTGTGATATACTATCACAAATCGAATCGTATGCTTATACGAAATGTTTTTTATTTTTATTTTAATGTAAGAGGGGAGGTGTATTGGACAAAAATAATTAAAAATATCTAAAATGTTTTGGTCATTAGTGTTACAAGTCAGACGTAAATATAATATATATTATTTAAAATTGTTTAGCTTGATACTATTATAAAAGACTTTGTTTTGATTCTTAAATGGTGTATTATATATTCACCTCACTCAGTAATGCAAACAAGTTAAAGGAATATAACAGCTTAGGATTTTACATCAAATCTCCCCTGCATGAATGAAGAAAATATAATTAGAATTATTTTGAAGTAATTTATCATAAACACATTACCCCTTATTATGTAAGCTAAGCTAGAAGTTCCGAAACCCATTTCATGCATCGATAAAGCATTTACCATATTTTGACTTTGGTATACAACGAACCGGGTAAAGGATTTTCATGAGACTAAGCTTATATTCTTTGTATTTTGGTCATAGTTATGATTTGAAAAGTTTCAAATATGAAAATTTCCTAATTTTAAGTTTTCTTATATTTGTTGTGAGTTTTACCATTTAAATATGAATTATTGAAGTAATTTATTGAAGTACAACTCTTCGAACCAGAACTATGATTAAATTACAAGGAATGTAAGCTTTGTCTCATAAAAATTCATTACCCGGTTGCTGGGAAAAGATATTTACTTCAATAAATCATTTTTAAATGGTAAAAATCACAAAAGATGTAAGAAAGCTTAAAATAAGGAAATTTTCATATTTGCAACTTTTCAAATCATAAATATGACCAAAATATGAAGGATATAAGCTTTATCTC
This sequence comes from Torymus aiolomorphi, assembly GCA_036365515.1. Classification (NCBI taxonomy): domain Eukaryota; kingdom Metazoa; phylum Arthropoda; class Insecta; order Hymenoptera; family Torymidae; genus Torymus; species Torymus aiolomorphi. The sequence continues at coordinate 89,773,343 of CM070874.1, read as the reverse complement.
ATAAAAATTCATCACTTGATTAGTTATATATCAAAGGCAAAATATTGAAAATGCTTTACCGATGCAGAAAATATGGGTTTAGGAATTTTTAGCTTAGCTTACATTGTCAGAGGTAATGTCTTTATGATACATTACTTGAAAATAATTCTAATTATATTGTCATTTTCACAATGAAAATTTTATGATAAATTGAAAATCATTGTAATTATATTTTTTTCATTTCTGAATCTATGACTTACTGTGCACGTATGTGTGTCCCTAACAGACGTTACAAAACTATATATAGATTAGCTGCTCGGCTTTGATGTTAAATGGAGTACAATCAGAAAAAAACCGCTGCTAACTGCTTTAGCAGAATGCTTTCTCAAAGAGAATTGATAAATTACATCAAATAATTTTTTAAAATGTATATTTTAATATAAAATTTCATTTTTTCTTTATATTTCATTTTCCATAAATACATCATGAAAAATTATCTAGAAAATAATATTTAAAATAGTTACGTAGTAATTATTAAATTACAAAAATATTGATTGATAGGTAATTTCAAGACATTTAAGAAAATTGGACTAGTTCTGACCAATATCCAAACTCAAAGCCGTAAAATAGTATTTTCGATTTTTCCATATTTTTCTTTATTTTTTTTTCTAACCTACGTAATATTATCCCATCGGGCCGACAAAAATATGGGTAAATAGAAAATTGCAAGAACTTTCAGAAAAGGCATGGTGTGGTTTGTGCACATAAGAATTATGCACATATTTATTGTGCACACTTTAGCATTGGAGTATACACATAGATATAGATATACACCAATGCTAAAGTGTGCACAATAAATATGTGCATAATTCTTATGTGCACAAACCACACCATGCCTCAGAAAATGGGCCTACTTCCAACCGATATCCAAACCCAGACCGACAAAAATTATTTTCGACTTTTCTTATGATCTAATAATTCTTATAATTTCTTATAATATTTTTCTTTATTTTTTCCCATCGGGCCGACAAAAATATGGATTGATAGGTAATTCCAAGACCTTTAACAAAATGCGACTAATTTCACGCGATATCCCAACCCAGAGTCAAAAAAATATATTTTCGATCTTTCCATATTGTTCTTTATTTTTTTCAACCGACTTAATATTATTCGATCGGGCCGGCAAAAATATGGATTGATAGGTAATTTCAAGACCTTTAAGGGGGCTAGACACCTTTTTTCTCTGAAATAAGAAGTCACATTTTAATACATAAATGTAAACTAATTATTTCATACTTTTTACATATAAAAGTGGGTATATTTACCTTACCTTAAAACTTTCTCCGATGGGCCTTTTATATGGTCCAGAACCATAGTCATCGATGAAACAAGTTTTTTCACTAACCGTAAGCTTTGAAATTTTCCTGTGGATGGATTGACTCTAGATTTGAACTAAATTACTCCTGAATAGTATAATTCTCATATGAGTGTAGGGATTTTTGATCTAATGAGAAAAAAAAAATTGTGCTGTTTTTCAAGAGTTTTTTTTTTTATTTTTTTAAATTTTTTATATTTTTTCATAATTTTTCTGATGTAAAAATTTTTTCCGACATTTAATCCTAAATCCCTACACTCATATGAGAATTATACTATTCAGGAGTAATTTAGTTCAAATCTGGAGTCAATCCATCCACAGGAAAATTTCAAAGCTTACGGTTAGTGAAAAAACTTGTTTCATTGATGACTATGGTTCTGGACCATATAAAAGGCCCATCGGAGAAAGTTTTAAGGTAAGGTAAATATACCCACTTTTATATGTAAAAAGTATGAAATAATTAGTTTACATTTATGTATTAAAATGTGACTTCTTATTTCAGAGAAAAAAGGTGTCTAGCCGCCTTAAGTAAATGGGACTACTTCAGACCGATATCCAAATCCAGAGCGACAAAAATTATTTTCGACTTTTCCATATTTTTCTTTATTTTTTTTTTTTAACCGACTTAATATTATCATATCGGGCCGACAAAAATATGGATTGATAGATAATTTCAAGACCTTTAAGAAAATGGACCTACTTCCGAACAATATCTAAACCCCCCAACGCCGTAAAAAAATATTTTCGAATTTTCTATATATTTCTTTACTTTTTTTAACCGACTTAAATTATGCGATCGGCCCGACAAAAATATGGATTGATAAGTAATTTCAAGACCTTTCAGAAAATGGGACTACTTTAGACCGATATCCGAACCCAGAGCCGAAAAAAAATATTTTCGATTTTTCCATATTTTTCTTTTTTTTTTACCCCACCTAAAATTACGCGATCGGCCCGACAAAAATATGGATTGATAGGTAATTTCAAGGCCTTTCAGAAAATGGAACTACTTTAGACCGATGTCCAAACCCAGAGCCGAAAAAAAATATTTTCGATTTTTCCATATTTTTCTTTATTTTTTTTAACCGATTTAATATTATCCGTTCAACTATATAATTAAACTTGCACAACTTCAAAATAAGCTTTATATACCTGCCAAAGATAAACTTGATATCTCTGGCCACACACACACACACACACACACACACACACACACACACACACACACACACACACACACACACACACACACACACACACACACACACACACACACACACACACACATTTTCTAGAAAACGCATATTTCGACTCAGGGAGCTCAGAAATATCGAAAATCATTGAAATCTCGAGGTCGAAAAATTTTACCGTTACCAAGCTTTCTCTTTGAGAAAGCAAAATCTATCTATTAAAAAAAGACAGATTCATTGTGCTGTTGCATTCAGATGAGTGTTGCAGTGAGCATCATTACTAGAAAATTAACCATATTCTGTCAAATTGTGGTTAATTTTCTACCAGGGATTATTTGATAGATTTATTAATAGATTTATTTATTAATAGATTGTTCAATAAAATATTCCATAAATTATATTAATAGACCTACTTTACTTGCTTTATCGCATTATGTATTGAATAAATTTCATACAAAACAGTTTATAGAAATTTAAAAGTTTTTAAAATTAATTTAAGAAGATGTTGAATCTGATTAAAGCTCCTTATATCTTATATATCAACATAATAATTTCAATATAAATTTTTAAGCCCATAGCTCTCAGAATGAAAGTATTTAAATTTGTTTTTAGGCTAACGTGCTTTGGTTCAGAACAGATAACATCTGCGGTGCAACTATTATACATGAATCTTGGGTTATAACTGCTGCACACTGTGTCTAGTAAGATTTCATTTAATTTTTATAATTACATTAAGTATTTCTATATAATAGAACTTCTTACAAAAAAATTAAATTAATCTCTTCATTGCAAAATAGTGATAAATCGCTTATATCAGTACGAACTGGCAGTAGATACAGAAAAACTTCTGGTAAAATAAGCAGAGTTGAGAGAAGTATAACGCATGAGGATTATGGTATCAACACCCTAAACAACGACATTGCTTTAATCAAGGTAATTAAGTATGTTTATTTTACCTGTGAATTACTTAGAGAGGATTTAGTATAGATATAATATCACTATTCATGACACTGTTAGTATTGCAATGTGTGTAATAATAGTTTTATACAAATTCGAAACTTGTTAAATAAATTTCAGTACAAATTTTAATTTTTGATTAAGAACTAAGAACTTGTGACTAACACGAATATTTTCATTATATTTTTCATTCAGCTTAAAGAGCCTATTCAAGTTAATAATCAACAACGACCCATAAAACTTGCGAAACCACATGATATTCCCAGAGAAGGTGAATTGATGCGGATTTCTGGTTTTGGAAAGACAGGGGTAAGTTCTTATCCCTCACAGAGAAAGGTTTTCTTTTTTTTTATAATTTTTTTATTTAATTTAATTAACTATTTTTAGGAACATCAGAGGAGAAGTGATGTTTTGAAGGCTGCATACGTACCAGTAATAAATCAATACAAATGTGAAAGAGCTTACGGGTCAAATCATATAACCGATAATATGTTTTGTGCGGGCAATGGAGACGCTGATGCATGCACTGGTGATTCTGGTGGACCTGGTGTTATGCATGGTAAACTCTATGGAATCATTTCCTTTGGTAAAATTTGCAGTTCGGAAATTTTTCCTGGAGTGTATACTAGGATGTACAAATATTATGATTGGATTGAAGAAATAACTGGACTCAAATTCTAAAATTTACAAACCTAACTTTATAGTATCAAAAATACTTGTTTTACATGATAAAAATAAAATTTTGAACATAAAGAAAAAATTAAGCTTGATTCTTCCTGCTAATAACGTCACACGATTAGATACTGAACGATTACTCCCAAAATAAGTATGTGCATAGACAATACATCAAAATTTTACGGTTTACGGTAAGTTCAATTAGTAATAAAATATAATATATATTATATTATAAAATTTCTGAAAGAAATAGTTGATCTGAACGAAGTTCTGGCGAGTTGAACAGAAAATTACATTAAACTTTTTTTCGCAAAAAAAACCACTGCCAATTCATTGGCACTTAGCTTCCTCAAACTTTTTCATTGATGCCTACAAAAAAAGTTCAGATAATCTCTTTAAATTTTAGCTTAATTTTGTACTACATAAGTGTAATAATTGGTTAAAATTTGAAGTCGATAAATAAAATATTTTTTTAGAAATAAATTAAATAAGTATAAACCATATTTTCATTTATAACAAATGACAGTCTAAAGATAATTTAAATTTTAAGAAAAGAAAATGTAGGTAATTTAAAGATCTTTCAATAAAAATTTATGATGTTAAGTAATAATAGCTGTAACATATTAAAAAATCGATAAAACGAAAAATTCAAAATCGTTTTTTTCGTTATAAAACAAAAGAAAATCGGAAAAGTCAAAAAGTAGGTTATGTCATTTTTGTTCTCCTTCGAAACGAAGAGAATAAGTTTTGTTCGATGAAAATCGGCCGAATGGTTCAAAAGTTATCGCCGGTACACACACACACACACACACACACACACACACACACACACACACACACACACACACACACACACACACACACACACACACACACACACACACACACACACACACACACACACACACACACACACACACACACACACGCACGCACGCGCACACACACACACACACACACACACACACTCATACACCCACACACCCACACACACACGCGAAAATTTTTTTACTCAAAAACGACGGATACGACGTACCAAAAGTCTTAAAACATGTTTTTAAACATTTTTTGTCGTAAAATTTTTTTTTGACCATTACAAAGCTTTCTCTTTGAGGAAGCCATTATTGGGATTTTTAATAAAACTAATAAAGATGAAAATTTGATTTCTTAACAGAAAAATGCGCATTTCAATCCTTTACATGCCTGTACTTTAAAAAACGAGATTTGCTCAATTTTCAAATTTAGATCGTTGAAGAATACTTTTTCTGCAAAATCGCGGTATATGTCTCTTTTCGTTTCCAGGCTCTCATTTGAGATCAAATTTTATGTAACTGATTAAAAACTACCTATAATTAAGTATGTGAATTTAATCAACTACTTTCGGCAATATCATACACAAGTATTTTATATACGATAATAGTGTACAAGTCTTTAAAATATAATAAAATTCTACACAAATAAAGTGTACACAGAGAATTTCGGCACACAAATTATTTATTGAGATAAATTGTGCACGGTTAAAATCTACATCAATATGATCTACAAATGATGTAGATTTTAATCGTGTAAACTATCCCAGTGTAGATTATATATATGTGAACATTTTTTCTTAATATTATTTGTGTAGAACTTAGCAGTGCTATAAAAGTCTTGTGTAGAGGCTTTGTGTAGACACTAAATGTACTTAATATCACTAGTATCTAACCCAAGAGAAAAGTATAGAAAGAGTCGCAACATTTTATCTTATTAACTGATCCAAGTCGATTTACGGTTTGGACATTTTTTTCATCCAATTACCCTCATATAACTGTAAATTTAATCATTTTTACCATAACCATAAATAACGGCGAAAGTACAAAAATGGTCTGATAATAGCAAAATTACAGTGCATACTTATACTTTTCACAATTTCAACCCCAGCGCGTTTCGTCGCACCGCGCGATAAAGCAAAACCTTGTTTATCCGAGGCGACGTTATATAAGAACGCGCGCGCGCGCGCGCGGGCGAGACTTCGCAGCTGGCAAGTGCCGCGGATAAATAACCGCGCGACGCGAAACTTTCATAAACCGCGAGTGCTATATACATTAAAGACAGAAGTGTATAAGATACAACAGGCCGTCTTATTAACCGATTGGACCAATCAAGCGATTGCTTCGGCGGCTGCATGGGCGCGAAAAAAGAGCCAGCGGGCTAAGAGCGACGAGAAAGTTAATGCGACGACGTTAACGCGCGGGAAGGGAGATATAAGTATATTATACGCTTCCTTCCGCGCGTGCCAAACAATATAACTGCGGCCCGCGAAAAAGTAGACTAACTGCGCGTCGTCTATATACGTGGGTGTGTATAATATATATATATATATATATATATATATAGCAGCCGCGAAACTAGTTCAAAGTTTGAAATATGAAACTGCACGAAAGTGTAAAAATAAATTACAACGCAAGTTCATGCGAGAGATTAAAACGGTGATTTATGCATAATATGTAGGTACATACCATAGTCGTCCTCGTAGATGATGGCGACTTTGGTCCAGTTGAGAAAAGCCATGACGTCCTGATAAGCGGCGTTGAGGAGACTTTGTGCTGGATGCAGATTTATGCTGAATTCCTTCGCCTCGGAGTCCAGGTCCAGCCGGGCCTCCAGGTGCGGTATGTCCAGGGCGTCGCATATGCTGTGAATGTGCTGACCCAGAATGGGATCCGACGGACCGAATATTGCCTGTACGCCGAACTTAACTTGCTGACAAGCTGCAACACGTTTCGGTTGGAGAGGATAGAGCGAGAGAGAGAGAGAGAGATGCGGCAGGGTATATATGGCACGAGAGAGGAGGCCAATTTAGCGCCGACTCGCTTTGCATCTTATTATAGCAGTTTGTCAAATTCAATTAGTTCGCCGGTTTGCTTTAAATTGTTTCTACAATTGAGTTAGCAAGGGAATAAGATTTCAAATGAGATGGGGGAGGCGCTTTTCGTTTGTAGAGGCGTACAAAGTTGCGGTTAATGACGTTGAGCGGTCGCTGCGTAATTGGCTTGTTATACCGAAGAATTTCAAAATAACTCCTCACGACTATTCTTTAGTCAATTATTGCACGGCATATATTTAAATACGTAATAATGTAAAAGAAGACAGAAATAATTTTTTACAAACATTTTAGCAGTTATGTGGTGTGTGAACAGTTTATTTATTATATATAAGTATTACCAAATTTTCATGTGATATATTTTTATCATAATATCTTTATTATACACAGAAATGTGTATTATTAGCTCCACTTCCGACATAAAATTTGCGTTTAAATATATATTCCCAATAGCATCCTCGCCAATAATTAACCAAATTAAATAGTTAAAATAGCTCAGGAAACTTGAATTTTCCACGGCCCACTATCCCAATAAAAGCGCGCTTTTTTAAATTTATCGCTAACCGACAATATCACTTAGAACTTTCAGATTATACAACGGTTTAATTTACTTTTTAATATCCGTCCCAGCGGAGGAATTTTGTCCGCGCGCGTGCGGGCAGACGTCCTTTTCCATCCCCGCGGGCATATCGCTTACATACGTATATATACCTGCGGAGCCCCAGAGGGCGGAGAAAATAAAGAAAGGCGACGATAAGCAGTCGTTAGTGCGCCCGGCGCGGGTTTTCCTTTGTCCACTGTAGCGCGCACCCACACACACATATATACATCCAATTCCCAGAATCCATATTATAAGGCATCGAGAAATAATTACACTCGTAATTGCCGCGCACGAGTGCTCGAACGACAACAATGAGAATTTCAATTAAGATGACTTATCAGTGACGCCCCTATAGTTAAAATAATGACGTGAATAAACTTTCTAAAATCTATAATGATGTTTTTTAAAAATTATATCTTAATAAAAATTATGAATTTTAATGATATTTATAAAGATATTTCATTAGTAATGTATAATAAAATAATAAATATAAAATATTTCAATTGATTAATGTTGTTAACTCATCGTCTGTATGTATTGAAGCTGTACCAGAGCTCGTAGGCCGGGTGTAGCAGTGTCCATTGTCCATGTAAACAAATTAACGTCTACGCATAACTACTTTCGCGATTGAATATTTATGAAAAATCTCTAATACGACCCAATCATTCTTATATCATTAGAAAGTTTACAATTTCTTCTTCTGGTGTCTACTTTTTCAATGACATATTCATTTCTTTTTTCAAAAGATATATCGTATCATTTCCGGTCCAACGTTCAATAGTCTTCCATAAGAGCCATGTGAAACAGTGAATATTTAAATAGCTCATTTGCAAACATCCGGCAATTAACTGGGTCTGAAACTTCGGTTTGTTTTAAATTAATAACGAACAACCCCTCGAAGTTTCGTTGTGACATCCAGCGTTTTCATTCACTGATGAGCCACCTTAAACGCAGCACGGCGCCACAATGATTTCCCTCGCTCCCTAGAAGGCGGAGAGCAGAAAACGTCGCTTATGGCTTCGAGAGAACGAGAGAAATGGTCGTCCTGGAGACGGCGGGGCCGGGGGAAATAAGCTACATACGCTACCGGAAGGAAATAAAGCGAAGCCGACGACGGCTGTGGGCTCTTTCCGCGCGTTTTTATACGATTTTATACGACTCGATTCACCCGGATGCAAAAGCACGCAACACGCGTATATATATGTATTTATTTTTCCTTTTATATTCCACGGAATTCACATTAAAAAGACGCGCGCGCGCGCGTTCGCGGCACTCGTAAAGCGCACGCGCCACCCACCACAGTCAGCGTATAAGGATTATATTTTTCAATCCATATATGTATATGTATATATAGGAGTATCCACGTCGGAGGGTAGAGATAAAATAGCCGAAAGAATGCGAAATCGATATACAGGCGGATGATTTGCGATGATCTCGATCCCACTGCGGGTATACGCGTCTCTGACCTCAATGCATGTGTCTCGCACTTCCGCGCGCGCCGGCTTGCGCCGATATACATCGCGCGAGTAGAGAGAGGGTAGATCCCGAAATTTATTGGACAAGCCCTGCCACCACGCGAGAATGAAACGCGAGGGTGGGAGGGGAGATGGGATTTCCTCTACCAGCTCCTATATCTGTGTTATATATATATGCCCTCGTCTTTCGCTCAGGTTCGTCGTTTTTTTCTTCTCCTCTGCGCCGTGGCGCTTTGTTCGCGGAGTAGACTGTCTGGTTGGCTGGGGGTGTGCTTGCGAGACCGCAAAATGTTCGAGATAGATTAATTCTGAGATGGATATTTTTGACGGAAAGTTGAAGTGTTTTTTTTTCAGGCGAATGTTGTAAACGATGAGTGAAAAGGGTGGTTTGAGAATGCGGAGAGTATATTTGTATTTTAAATGCGTTTGAAAGTGGTGGTTTGAAAATATTTATAACAACGAATTTTGTAATTGTTTTTTAATATCTACTATTTGGATTTTTAGGAAGCTCCTGAAATAGTTATACCGATTCAGTAGAAAAATGAATTTTTATAAAAATTTATCATTCTATATGTACTTTTTTGTTATCCGGAAAAAGTTTATTTTACAGGTCACAGCATATTTTCTTTCGTTCATTAAATTTTCTGAATAAATGATCATTTCGAAATTCCGTAATACCTCATTCCATTAGCGCCAGCTCCGGGGTTTAAACGAATTTTTCAAGCCTATTTAACGTGAGAGCGTTAATTTGAATATGTACCCTCTGACGCATACTTTCTCGAATACATTACAATGAAAATTTATTTAGTCTCGATAGAGATTGGTAAAGCCTTAAAAAAAAAAAAAAAAAAAAAATGAAAATTTATTCGGATAACTGTGGTTTACGGTTTGCGCTTTACCGATGATGTTAAATACGCATTTTCGATGTAAATTCGACGCTTTAATCGTTATTTTTTCTTTATTTTTCATTGAAAAAGTACACCCCATCGAAAAATGAAAAATAAAGCCTCATTTATTCTTTGAAATTATTTTAAAATACGTGCGGAACGAGGCGTTTCACGTTTTCAGGTCATTCGTCGCGCGGAGAGGGAACGTTTTAAAGTAATTATTTATCACAATATTTACTTAGCATATACTAATGAGAATACGACTTCGTGTAATGAATTCCGTTAGCGAAAGTGCACTGATTAGAACTTAAGGTAAGAGCTTACATTTCATTAAGCATTGTTTAATTGACCTTGTTTAACGAGCAGTTGCTAAGTGTGGTTTAAGAGTCAGTGAGTACTCAGGATTGAATGTAAGAGTTCAAAATTATTTGCTTTGCATTTGTTTAATAGGACTAAGAAAACGATATTTTTATTTTTTGCTGGAAATCATTTTCAAGTTAATCAATTTTACTATGCAACCCCTTATTAATCTCAGAGTTTCTTGTAAAAGCAACGTAAAAATAGTTATTAAACACATTAATATCTCGCATTCTTCTTCGAAAAAGCCAAGGAAATTCCATTAAGCCAAAATTCCCCTCATCAGCGAGTTATTTGATCCCGGATGCTCTCCTTTGAAGCGATCTTATTAATTTCCCACCTCACCTTCAACCTTTATCCGCACGAAAAAAAATCCTACATATTTCCCGTCACCGGCAAAAGGCTCAAAACAAGTGGAAAAATTCCACGGCGCTTGTAAAACTTCATATCAGCAGCAGCAGCAACAGCAGCAACTCCTGCAACACATTTTTAGCCGAACTATACTCGCGTATCGATCTTATTACGTAATTTTATTTATAGTATTATTAAATCGAGCTGAACCAGATCCTATCCTTCGTTTCGAAGGTGTCAGGTTATTTCGAGAAACAAAGCTCGGTGTACTTACGCGTCCGATCGATAAGTCGCGAGATAGAAAATCGGATGGCGCGAGTGCGCGAGGGGGAAACAAGGATGTGTGTATTGGGGAAGGAGACAAAGACGACGACGGCGCTCGCAAAATTTGTTTAGCGTGACGGAATCGAAAAAGTTGGCGCGTGTTGTTCGGTGCCTGGATAAATTATAGCGGGATAAAGTTTAATTTATTCTGAGTATTAGAAGAGAGAAATTCGAGAATGTATTTGACATTTGTAGATCATATTAAATTGTATTTTACTCTTATAATATTGTAGTATTACATTGTGCGACCTTTTATTTTTGTCCCTTACAATAAATAAGTTTTAATTTCAATCTTACGTTTAAATGCACCGACATATACTATATTTATTATTTATATATAAGCAAATATATATTTCTTTTTGCAATAATTTTCCAAGATTTTCTTATCCATACTCCCAAAAGTAACAAGGAAAACTCGTTCGAAACAGCATTCGTAAAAATGCATGCTTCTAAAAAATATATGAAACACGAAAAATTGCACCCTTCACGTGCGCGCGCACGCACGCTCAAAAGTAGTAAAAACTTGATGAAACAAAAATGCAGCTGTCGATATAAGGTAAGCTAAGAAACGCAATTTTAGAATCCGGCGTGTAAAAAAGCACCTATATAAAAGTGTATTTTCCCGCCTCCCCGATATATTTATCCACATCTGACGTCTTTACCTCCGCGGGGAGACACCTTTGTACACATTTCTTTTTCCCTCCACCCATGCGGCGAGCCGGCAAAATATGCATTGTGCACAAGGTTTTCCGCGGGGGGGTCGAACACTCGAAAAATCGAAAACTCCCGGCGTGTATACAGAGCTTGGCAAATAAATCGGGGATATTGACGACACGCGGTTCTGACGTTTCTCCATGGTTTGGCATAGGCTTTCGCGGGCTCGAATGGTATTTCTAAAGCCCGTTATAAGCGCGTCGAAGCGAGTGGATTTTAGGATGCGGGACGCGCTCTCTCGCCGCGTTATGCTGCTAGGCTTGTTACAATGTCATTTTCGGAGGTGAACGGGCTTATATGGAAATTGGAAAATGGCTCTATAAATCGAGTAAGTAAGAATGAGCGGTTTCGTGATAGTCGAGAATGACATAGATGGTATTTGAATATTGGAAATGGACGTAAATATTGAAAATGGGTTGAAAAGAATCATAATTTTTGCGTCCATTTTATAATGTACCGATAAAGTCCTTAAAATGAAACTAAAAATGTAAAAAGTGATTTCATATAGTTTGTAAATTCAATAATATCAACGCGAAGAAAATGTTAATTTTGACATCTGATTATGTCTTGGTTTTCGCCTCCTTAAAGTTGTCCCTGACATAAGTTAGTTTTTCACGTTAAAACTGCTATAAATAAATATGTAAAGTAATTGATCAATTTTTAGTTCTCTCGAGCTATGCATAAATACAATTGAAATATTATAAATTTTCGAAAATCAGAAATCAAAGCAAAATTATAAAATCGGCAGTGTAACTCTTTAAAATCGTCATAACGTATAAATTAGTGCATTTTGACGATTTTAAATAGTTACAGTGCTGATTTTACAATTTTGCTTTGATTTCTGATTTTTAAAGTTTATAATATATTCTTATACATAGCTGGAGAGAACTAAAAATTGATCAATTACTTTACATAATTATTTATCACAGTTTTAACGTAAAAAATTAACTTTTGGCAGGGATCTTACGTCTTATACAGGCTTGCGAGAAAGCCTTGAATTGTTTTACTGTCTGTGTGTGTGCGTGTGTGTGTGTTTATCAAGCAAGTTGTGCGCAGTCTAAATATTTCGCAAACTCATAGGCCAAGTTTAATCTAACAAAGTGTTTCGAGTGTACGAATATGTAAAATAAGAAGCGGTAAAGAGTACAATGACAACAATGGCAACAATTACCAAGAAACTGAGGGATGGTGGCACTGGTCTGAGGTCCGGATCTGTCATCCTTTATTTCAGAAAGTTTCAATGGCTCACCCGAAGAAGAAGCTTATTGCTGTTTTTGTTTTCAATTCCGCGTTTAAGATGAAAAGATTCTTGGAACCAGTTGATTTTCTTTGGTCTTATTAACGAATTCGTTTTTCCAGGTTTAGTTTTGCTAAGTTTTGTTTTCTCTTTGATAAAACTTTGTAGCTTTGTTTGTGTGTGTCGAATTTTGAACCATTAAAACTCGCTCTACTTACTGGACGAATAAACGAAGAAAATAATATCGGACTGGAAAATTGCAGGGATTTCGACAGTAATTGATCAAGAACTGATTAAATTTTAGAGAAAATCCGAAAATTAAAATCGTTATGGATATAAAACTATAAAAACGAATTTAAATTCTTAAAGAAATTAATATACTTTTGGTTTTTTCTTTAGGAAATAATTAACTAAATGCACTTTGAGATGTTCGAAAGGCAAATTCACACCCAAAACCCCGGGGGAAACTGAATTATCAACGATTTGCTCAAGCAGCGCTGCTGCAAATCAATACCCCTTCCGCTTCCACCTTCTGCCAACAACGTTATTTTTATCCATTTGGAGCAACCTCACCGAGAGAACGAAAACGCTCTCCGAGCCACGCGCGGCGACTTCCTTTGTCTTATCTCTCACTCTCTTTTACTCGGCGGCCGTAGTAGCCGCGAGCCTGCGCGCGCGAACGAGTGGAAATTTGATTCGGTATCTGTCAAAGACAAATATCTCTTTCATCCGAGGCGTCTCACTTCTCCCCCTCTCCCCCCTCCCAAAGCAATCGTGTCCGAGGCAGCGTCCTTTGACGTCGAAGGAGTAGAGCTGGCTGCAACTCGGAAGGAGAGCGGGGGGAACCGCGCACAAACCCTTCGTCGCTCGTTCAATCGAAGTAATTGTCCGTTAAATCTTCTCGCCTTTGGAGAGCGAGAGGGAGGTTTCCCGAATCAATTTTCACTCGTTTTCAGGCTCTAACCCGCCGCTAGCGGCTGTTTTCCGCGGAATCCCGACCGTTTTGTCAGCGTAGATATAGAGCGGGGGAGAAACCTGGTGGCGACGACGACCACCGCCGATCGAGCCTTTTGTACAAAGAATTATCCGGATTTGCCGCTGGAAGCCAACTCGAAATTATTCAATAGAGGAGAGAGAGAGAGAGAGAGAGAGAGCGAGAGAGAGAGAGAGACCGGTTTTTTCCCACCACCATGCCTGCTTACAAAAGGATCGAGAGAGATTTTTTCGCCTCGTCGGCGCTATTTGCCTCGTCGAAGGAGGAACAATTAATCGTCCCCACGATTTTTCCCCTCCCTCTTTTATCGCCTTTCGTTCGAACGCGCGCAGTTCAAACACGCGGACGGAGCCCGACAGTTCAAGCGACTTGGACCGGCGACAACAGCGACGGAAGCTCCGTTTAAAAAGTTAATCGAATCAATTCTCACTCTCTTGGGGTTTTTTTTAAGTGTGTATAAGTGACAATTGCGACTACACGTGATTCTTTCAACCTTGATGGAATTTCAAAATGGTCCGTTTTATATACAAATTGATCACATGCGAATAGCCTTTTTTTATTTCCATGAATCATCGTCCCGCATCGCACAAATTCCCGCATTTTTGGGTCGAAATACGTGAACCCGCGCTTCTCAAAGCCAGAGGACCGCCTTGTTAAATTGAAGAGCGAGCCCGCGCCCTCGGTCTTTATTTTTTAGAAATTTTCTTCACAGACAACCGGTTAGGATGCCACCGGAGGGGGAGAGCGAGTGCACATACCTGAAGTGTCGCACTTGAACACGTGAGGCTGACGTCACACACCCACACACACAAGTGCCGCGACAGCGGCGACGGCTTCGTAATGGCTTTGTTACCTTGGGCATCGACGCCACCCGACAATGTTATTGCAAATCGATTGCTTGCCTAAATAGGGTTTAGCTGTGTCCCGCGATAGCCCCGGACGTTCGTTATATTATTCTACAGGTTATTATTACTATTACTATAATATTATATGCAAAATAGGTGTTAGAAGGTTTTAAATGTGAAATAAGATGGGAATTTAAATATGGAAAGGAGATTTACGTTTAACACTTTAATTACGTATACACACACGCTCTGCTTATTACATTTCTATTAAGCTTAATTAAAATTTTAGCAGGGAAAATTTTTTTCCGCGCGACTTTGTTTTTTGTCAAAAACGCGACATTTTCACTCCAGGGATTTTCGTCGCTTTTCATAATTCATGACGACGCAGGGGCGCGTCGTGTGGCGCCGTGGCATTAGCCTCTATATTTTTCAGGCTACCGGAAAATGCTCTTTAGAAAAATATTATTTCGAAACATATTCGCATCCACTGCTATACGCATCAGTCTGCTGCTCCTCGCGCGTTAAAATTCTTGTTCGCCGTCGTATAAAGATCTATTAGACTCGTTATGATAATTTCTACCGTTCGCGCATAATATGCGCAGGGCAAAAATTTTACTCCACGTATGTAACGCGGCATTACCACCTAAAAGCACGGTAGCGTCTGCCATACGCCAATTAAGCACGACAATTTAATTAAAATCCATGCGCGCAGCTCTCTGCGCTACACAAAAATCCCCTAAGCAAATTTTACCTCGCTGCGACTTGTAGAGTGAACGCGAGAGACGCACCCCGTGATGATGTTTTTCCAGCTTGTGTGTACGCGAAACGCGGGGAGAGGAAACCGGAAGCGAGATAGTAGCCCGTTAGGGGCGTGTGTGAGAGAGAGCACATTTTGCACGTACGTGTATAACCGTAAAATCCAGAAAAGCACGCAGATAATGCACCCCCGCCGTGCGGCGGTCCTTTATACTACCATCGTACGAGCGAATCTCTTCTTCTTCTTCTTCTTCTTCTTCTTCTTCTTCTTCTTCGTTTTCGCCATTCGTGTTTACACGCGCGTTTGCGGACGACGACGACGGCGATTACCGTTCGTTACTCGGCCTTATAAAAATTATCCAGCGAGCGTGCACGCGGGTGGGGCTTTTTCCCCAACAGGAATTGCCACTGCAATTACGACGCAATAATGTCCGCGCCACGTCACGTGCATTCCCGCGTGAGAGAAGGATATAGTTGGAGGTGGGGGACAAGTGACACGTGTAAAGGCAAATACACATGCGCGCCGGGCGCGGACGTGATGCAAGTTCGAGTTTCGAGAGTCACGCGCGTACGGTACCGACGACGACGACTACGAGCATCCGGAGATTATTTGAGAATGAACTTCGAGGAGTGCTTCTGACTCTTGAGAGTTTGCCGTGTGCGGAGGGGTGAGAGAGAGGCTGTTCTCTCTCTAGTGCGCGAGGGGGAAATATCCTTTTTTCGCCAGCTGCTGACGCTGTCGTGTGTGGGAGGGGGAAAAGGCGGTGGTGCACGCGAGCGTTTGACGAGTATCGCGAGGTGGGGGTGAGAACTTTATTGCTAAGTGTCTCGTTGCAAATTTGCATTTGCTGTTGGTTTTTATTTTGTTTTTTTTTTGCTGGTTTAAAAAGTGGGAAAAATAGGTGAAAAAGTGGTAATTAGTTGCAGTTTACGTAAGTAGAATGGGGAAATTGATTTTTGTTTAGAAATATATAGAACAATATTTTTCTATAGGAAACTAATTTAATAACATTGCTCTTCAGAAAGTTTATACAGAGGACAAAATAATAGAACCTTAAAATAACTATATGTAAATGTAGCACGAACTGTTTTATTAAAAATCGCAGCGATAAATCGTAATGGATACTACTTTCCATTTTCTTTAAGTTTTCTCATTTTCTAATATTCCAATTTCTACCCGGATAACTTCAACAGTAAATTTTTAAAAAACTTTGACGTAAAAATATGTTTACAGAACGCGATTGCTTCTATTTGATTGAAACTCGTTCAAGCAGTAAAGCAAAAATGAAAACTTCAAATTTTATTTCCAGTTTGGCAAGTTTCAAACTGGTGGTCTATATAGATTTTTGACTTCATAGTTCGCGTACTGACTTTACGAAGTGCCGTGTAGACGTTCATAATGTATGTATCTGTTTAAAATCAAATAGTATTCTACTGTACTACAATGTAAGTTCAAAGATCCACGTAAGAGGTTATTTTCCCGAAACTTTTCGAAATGTTGAATAAAAGCCCCGTCGAATTTTGAAATCAAATTGAAGAATAAAGATACGATCCATCGGAATCGCGGTTAACTATGAAACATTGCAATCCTACTGAGAGTGAAAAGGGAAAAGCGGTTAAATCCCTAAAGCCACTTATACGGTTTTTACGGATCCGTTAGCAAACGCTGTTTCATCCTGACGGGGAAAGGGGAAACTGATCGTTACGCCGTTCAGGACGACCATCCCATTTGATCATTCATTCCCTTTAAAAGGCTCGAATGCTCTTTCTCAATTTTATAGCAAGAAAAAGGGGGAGAAGATAATGAAAACAAGATGCTTGAAATTACCTTTTTTGGACGCATGAAACGAGTCGTCTTTAGGCACGTATTGGATGTCGTAAACCAAAGTTGTTTTCGGCAGTATGATTTTGTCCTTATTAATTTTATACACAGCGTACTTGAAGGCCAGCTCGGTGCTACTATTTCTTTGGTCATGAGTGAAAATAGCACCTGGAACAGTAAGAGAAAGATTAAATGTTATTTGTAGCCTTTTATTATTTTCTACGAATATTTTTTTTTTTTAATTATATTCAAATGATTATGATCGTGTAAGCCTTTATTCTACTTATTTTTTTGTTTTTACAGATTAATATAAGTAAATTCTCCAATTTACACGTTATATTTTAAGAATTGAACCAAAATACAGCAAACTATTTTATACAAATAGCACTAATGTACGTTACACAACATTTTTAAAAGGAAAATAAAATAGTTAAATAAAAAAATTAGGAGAAAAAATTAACAAGTGATTTTAAAGTTTGTGCAAAAACAAATTTTTGTATAGATAACAGCGACCAAAGCTTCAAATGTTAATCTCGTATTAAATCTGTCTATCTTGTTTGCTGTTACATAGTTTTATATCTTTCTCTACCATCCATGCTATCCACTTGTTGCACAGTAAGTATAGTTGTCTTTAGCCTACGTACTCTTCCTATATCTATTATTTTATTTATATTTCTTATTTTTACATAATGCTGATTAATGCGATATCTGCGTATTCAATTACAGGAATACAAATTTTGAATGTAGCATGTAAAGATCAGTAGGTATACCTGTGCTCGAATTTAGCGCTTGGCAGGAACTTCGATTTAAAAGATTTATCATTGTAGGTTTTTAATCTTATCAACTTTATACGAGGCATTTAAGTGCGTCACCCTGCCGCCAAGCTATGATTTATTTTGCAAAGGGCATTATACGCATTTATTTAGTATAAATAAATTTGATACATAACGTCGTAAACTCTCTTTAATAATGGCATTTTATCGAAGACTCCTAAAACCAAGAACCTTGACGGCTATGCAATAAAAGGCAGAAAGTCGCCCCGATAGATTTTTCCACTCGAGTGTATTATACATAATCTCATTAAAAAATCGATCCATATAAACGGTTAATTTGCATTTTTCCGTATCGGCGAGTCTTTGCAGTTCCCTTGGCGGGCTAGAGCGCGCTCGTTCGAGTGCCGGAGCACACTCATTTAGTAATTGCTGATCGATGCTGCCCATTGTAGTGTTTCAAGAGGTTGTTCGGTGTCAAGGGTTACGAGGTCTAATGGCGTCCGACATTGAAAGGACTGTCATTACGTGCGCGGAGCTATCATACCGGCCGGAGTCGCGGTAGGTATTCATTTTGGTCGGGCATTTGAATTTCGTTGATAGAGGGATTGTGTTAATGCAGATTTGAGGGGTACTGTATAGGGGATTGGTTTGTTAGAAATGTTGTAGATAGGTGGATGGATGATAGAGAACAGGATGATATTTCAAGTCTGAAGATGGATCTGAAGACTGTATTGGTAGAGTCTAATAATGTTTCAAAACAACTATTTTTATTGTAAGATAAAATAAAAATAAACTGGTACTTTTTTATGATTTTTTCTTTATTTTGAGTATACAGTTTATGCTTATGAACAATAATTTTAATAAAATTTTAATTTATTCACTTATTTTATCATGTTGTATTCATCTCTAATAGTCTTTTTTAATTTTTATACATTGACAAGCAATACTGTTAATTCTTTATATCTTTATATCACTCTAACCTCAAAATCACAACTTTGGCATGATTTTTCGGCTCTCGTGGTATAAAATACCTTTCGAAACTAGTGCGCAAGTCGATTATTTAGCTCGTGTCACTTTTCTCACTCGCTTCGCTCGTGCGAAAACGTCACGCGAGCTAAATAATCACCTTCCGCACCCGTGTCGAAATGTACTATATTTATATTACAGCACTTTTTTTGCTAACAAAAACAATTCGAGGCAAAATAATTCTTGAAATAATTCGGGCCTCCACTTCCCAATTTTTCGTTACTTGTAGTATCTTTGCCACGTGCTCATGCAGAATTCAGGGCGCAGGCATCAAACGAAAGTGAATCGTTCATTATGCTTTTTACAGACCGGAACAGAGCAAGAATAGAGTCACGTTTTATCCAAGAGCCGCCAGAGGACTTGGATCCTGAAAGGATAAAACGCGTGTGTCTATATCTGTGCCAGGGCACTTTGATGCGCCGTGCGGCATTGGGGTATGACATTTTTTTCTGCAAACCTCTCCATCCCGCTGCTCCATCATCTTGTCCCCACCGAGGACAGAAGTGGGGACGGGGACACAAAACCTACCGCCCGGGGCGATTTGGCGGCAAATTCTGAAAGGGCTCACATCGCCCATAAAAAATGTCATTCGCGGGGTAGAGTAGCATCAGGGTAAAAAAGTCGTGTCGCTAGCTTCATACAGTATACATACTTTCATTCCCGAAGTAATCCGCTCAAAACGCCAGTGGCTGTTTGCCAGGACAGAGATCGTTCGACCACATAAAGGTTGGTTAGGCGCGGAGCGCCGGACGAGTAACCTAGTGCCATGAGCGATTTCGCGACTCGATGGCCCATGAAGATATCTTGAGAGTTTCAAAGACTGCGCGAAGATTAAGGTCGTCGTTGCTGAATGAGCACTCTAAATGGAGAGGAGTAGAGACTTGTGCAAACGGATGTACACGGAGCAATATAGCCGGCTCGATTATTATTTCACCCTCTTCCCCCTTTCCCCGTTCGCGCACGCCAACGGCATTTTTTTCTTCTTTTATTTCTGCGGTGGTGGCAAAATCCAATCTATTGCGCGGTGTATCTCCTGTCGGAGAGGAAGTAGCTGGATTTCCGGATATATTTTGAGTTACATGAGTGTGAGTACATACTGAGGAAAATTTATCATTTGGGTCGAAAGGATACTTTCGTTTTGTGAACATTTTTCTTAAACGGGTTTCATTTAAAAAAAAAGTAATTTCTGTAGATTCTAGAACAATTTTCTCTTTGATTGAAGATGCTCTTGAAGAAAAGTCATTATTTTCCTTCAATCTCGACTTTTCTTTCGAATCAATCTTCAATAAGGATTTGTAACAAAACAAACTGATTTTGAAGCATGATAATTTTATCTTGCAGTTAAAGGAGTTTTCTTTAAAATTTCTCTAATTTTTTTTTTTTAAGAATAAATCGTATTAAATCTGAGTTTATCAAGTAGTTATTCGAAAATGGCTTTGCTTTTGTCACAAGACAAAATATAAAATTTACTATTATTATATTTATAGTACATAAGAAGAGGAATAAAATGTATATTATTAGTATGTATGTGCTTGGGGTTTATTCACCTGCAGCCTATTTGGGCTAATATGTGACCTATTTATACCATTTTACCATACTCGCTTTTAATATTCACATAACTTTTTTTTTTATGATGCGAAACTTTAGGGTGAACCATTTAATCAGATATCCGTGTCTCAAACACGACGAGAAACTGAAAGAATTAGCTGCATTGGCTCCATCATCACGTGGTGGTGGAATATGTTTTAGGTATTTATGTCACAGCAGACTGCACTTCTAACACCTTCTCATCAGTATAAAACCCCAGTATGATAATAGCGTACAAATTTAAAATATTTAAAAAAATGAATGTTTATAAAAGTTATAACAATAATATAAAACATTTATTAACAAACAGAATACATCACCAAATGATTTTACTTTTTGCACAGGAATCTGATATTAGAACAAAAGGGTTCGTATACGAGCAGATTTTGAGAACAAAGAACTTTTTATCAAAAGTCGAATAGAGAACATTTCGTAGTGCCACGATTATCTCGAATGAAAAATTTTCAGTTTTGAGTTTTGTAACGGTTGCTCCTCCCCTGCCGGACGCTCAGGAGTTTACCAGGGTGTGGAAGGGGGAGAAAGGAGTGTCAGGTGGCTTAAGAGACGAAATGCATGGATGTATATTTGAATATAGAAAGGCTAATTTATTTGGCTACTTAATATATATTAGTTTACAAAAATGAAATGAATGAAAAAAAAAACAAAAGGGAGTAACAATCTTTGCCGTCACTGGCCGCAGTCGCCTTAGTTCGCCACCTGAAACAAGTAAATCAAAACAAACGTGCTTACTTCGGCGTACGACCAAGTCCGCGGAACTTACAGGCTAAGTGCTATCGCGGCGCCCTCTCGCAGGAGGGTCTCGGTTATGCTAAGCTTTGCTATAACGCGTATGTCGAGTCACGGTGCCGTCAGCGCGATGAGTCGGTGTCACAGTCGTAACGTCCGGGGGTCCTGTTCCGGTGTCTACAGTACTTGACTGGCCCCTTACCCTTAGTCGCGTGTGCGTAAGCCGATTAAGGAGTGGTTGGCAGCCTTGAGAACTCGGTCTGTGCCTACCACGTGTGTTCACGGGGTAGGAGCAGGGTTCGTTCCGGCTTTCCTGGTGCCGGTCCAATTAGTCCGCGTTCCGCTAGTCACGTGTGCTCACGCAGACTGGTGTCTCAGCGGCTCTAGGAACACGCCTCGCGACTACCTCGTGTGCTCACGACGGTAGCGGCGCGGTTGTTCCGGTGTTCCAGGCACAGGTAGACGTAGTTCGTGTTCCCCTAGTCACGTGTGTGCACGCCGACTAAGGAACAGCGGTTCCGGGTACACGGTCTGTGACTACCTCGTGTGCCCACGACGGTAGTAACAGCAGGTGTGCCGGGGTCAGTAGGCGAGGAAACGTAAGTTCGTGTTCCCCTAGTCCCGTGTGCGCACGAGGCCTAAGGAACAGCGAATCCGGGTACACGGCCTGTGACTACCTCGTGTGCCCACGACGGTAGTAACAGCAGGTGTCCTGGTGATTGGTGTTGTCCGATGGCTGGCGATACCGAATTCCTCACGTGTGCTCACGAGAGGAGGACGGTAGTTCCAGTCCCTGGGACGGTCGGTCTCGGTCTCTCCCGTCGTCGGTGTGTGAGCTGCTTATATAGTACAGATTCGGTGATAAGATGCGCGCGCCGGTCTGAGGTCGCGTCGGTCGCGGTGTGCGCGCGCCGGTGTGGAGTCGCGGCAATCTCGGGACAAGGCGGGTTTACATAGAGCGACGTGAGTGCGCGCGCGCACACGCTCGTGGACAAGCGAACTTACATGAAGCGGCGTGAGTGCGCGCGCGCATGTTCGTGGACACCCAGAGCACGCGGCGCGGACCTAACCTATTTCTGGAGCGCGAGTCGAGGTGTTTATTTGCAGGTTAGTAACGGGGCACGATTGCCTTCGTTACAGTTTTATTACATGGATATGCTTTGCATGTAAACCCTTTGAGTATTTAAATTGATATTTAGGCCTTTTAATTACGAACAATTTTTGCTTCCTCCTAGAGGAAGCTTCGTAATTTTAAATTAAATTTTATAATACGTTTGAAAGAAGAATGTCACAGTAAATTGTAAAATCAGACTAAATACATTTAATTTCTCTGATGGTTCTCTAGTTAATTTTCTTTTGTAAATCTTATTTAATAAGCATCAAAAATCTCTCGTCATCACACCCTTTTCTCACAAATCCAGGTTGAAATTAATTCCTTCCAAATAACAGTGACTTCACGGCCGCCCCGCGAACTTGTCAGCTACTCGAAAATGTAGGCCTCGAAAATTATTTCAGTTAAATACCCATCCTTCAGCAGTGCTGACATCTCAAAGCCAAGAAATGCAGAAAAAGTGACAAGGAGAAACTAACCGCCAGGCGATTAGCGCGCCCAAGGTTTTCTCCCCCTTCTCGCCCCCCTGGAGGATTGTTAAGTGTTTCCCGGCGTTCGTTTCTTCCGATCTTTTTTTCATCCACAGCGCGCCTCCGCCATAAGCTCTCCTCTGCTTCCCGTTTTCCCCGTCCGCCGTAAGTAAATAATCCATTTATCCGTAACGCCTGTTCTCGCCTCCTCCCCCCGTTTTTTTCCCCTCGTTACCTATATACGTATACACACTTCGTCATTCTTCTTCTATCTGCCCCTCCTCTACCTCTTCTCACCTAAGTACCTTAACAAAGCACCTGCCAAATCTCCTCACCACCTCGCTTTCTCTTATTATCGTATTCGAGCACACCACACGCGCGCTCGTAATGAAAAACCGCCACCTCCGCGCCATAACTCGCGCGTATATAGCAGCGTTTGTGGCGCGCCGTTTAATTAAGTCTGCGCGTGTTATGAGTTCTCCGCGAGAGATATACTGCCCTCGCGAAATTTACGCGTATATTAGCGTACCTCGATATTTCCTCGCTTATCCGCGCGCCCCCATTCAGGCGCCCACGCGCGCGAGATCGCCGCTGGCTTTCAAAGGGATGAACGTTAATCTTGTTAATGCCTCATAAACAGTCTCTCTTCCCCCTACCTTCCAGCTTCATCCCGTGTCCAATTGAGAGAAGTCTCTTGTCCTCTTTCTCTCAAAGACCGAGACGTACTAATTAAGCGGGATTTGCGATCTCCGATGCCGATCTGATTGAATTTTGTGTTTTAAGGGTATGTGTGTGCGTGTATAGAGAGGTCGTCGTCGAATTAACTCTATGGCGGATTTGTTGCTCGGGGGAGAGGTGAGCTGTAGCAGTGTGTAATCGAGTTAGCAGAGGAAAAGTTTTGCTTTAACAAAATTCATTTTCTTTCGGAGTGGCGGGAAAAGGCGGCCGAATAAAGTGTGCCGGGGGAACATAAACTGATTAAATTACAAGCCGGTTGTTGTTTCGCTGCATAACTTTGCGCGGCGCGTAAGATGTAGTTAAAAAATGTTCTCCCATTTGTTTATGAAACTCCTCGAGTTAATTAAACTAAAATTAATGCTGTTATATTGTTACCACGGGCAAGAGATTACCTCACTCTTTTCTCTTTTTACCGCCGCTTTTGTTGACGAACTGCAGCAGACTCTTACGCGACGCGATTAATTGCCGGCTGTCTGAAAAGTGAAGTGAGCCGAAGCTATAGACGTTGCGTAACGAGATTATACGCGAGATGAGAGTATTATAACGACAGCGATGCAACGTAAGACTAATAAAGAGCGAGCGGTCATAATGAAGCGATGGAGTCGTCGATGACGATCCCCCGCGGGACCGACGAAAATTTGTCAAGCGCGCGCGCGGGCAATCAATATCGCGGCGGCCGACGAGCTGGCGTCGACTCATAAGAGTCAGCCTCGCGCGGGCGACCTATACTCCCGTCAATTTGTTTGAGGGCCAATTTTCGAACGGATCATTTTTCCAGACGTCGATTAAATTTAACTTTTATTTTGATGGCAGGGAATATGAGGACGGTCGTGGAAGAAAGCGAGCGGAAATTAGTCGCTTCTTGGAGGCAGAAAGTAGGTCATTTCAGGCAGAAATTTTCCTGCTAGAAAGCCATTCCACTGCGCTCAGATATCTTAATAGCTGGGTCTAATTGGAAATGCTCGGAAAATCATTCTAATTTTCGGTCATCAGTGATACGATTTTACCAGCTATTGCAGCTAACATTTCATGTCGATAAAAATAGACGGAAACCTTATTGCAATCGATTACTTGTGATTTATTGGAAGTGAAGGAGACATAATTAGATGAAGAAATAATTGTTTTTCTTTATACCTCCTAAAAAGTTATACGTTCAAATATATTTTTACTTTGAATGATGGCAAACTATCTTCGAATAATTGATAAAAGTACGATCATTTTTATCAGAATATCTAAAGTATACCAAAGAACGTGATCCGCTTTTTTGTCAAACAATCCAATTCCCACACCACCACCGCTTAACATTTGTGAGAAGGTCATCATCGCGCATAAAGCTCAATGAATCGCAGGAAGGTCCTAATACGCAGATTGTCACCCTCCTCCCGCCTTCCAGGCCCTCATCTCCGGTAGTTTTATGCTCGCACTTATACGCTCTCCAGTCCTCTGCTGCCCGAAATTACTTTCAATTTCTCAAAGTGCATCCCGAGAAACGTTCCACCGACGCGCGACGTGACGCTGCGCCAACTCGTCGGCGCGTCCCTTTTACTTCATTCCCCATTATGCCCGGAGAATCGCGTCAAAGCGCTTGGGGATCGCTTTATCAAAGCGAGCAAGAGAAAGCCTGCGTTGCACCTTCTGCACAAGAAGTCTCGCGCACGCGCGCAAACTCACTTTGGTCTGTATTATTGTGCTTAGACCGTAGTCGCGCTTTTCTAAATATGGGGAGCGTTGAAACGCGCGCGCATATATATATATATATATATATATATATATATATATATATATATATATATATATATATATATATATATATATATATATATATATATATATATATATATATATATATATATATATATATATATATATGCGCAAACGGAAACGCTGCGCGGGTAAATGATTCTGGAATTTTGCCAAATGTAATTTGATTCTCGCGAGCGAGCGAGGGCTCGACAAATCGGTTTAACTGCTCTGCTTTCTTTCTTTGTTTCTCCCTTATTGAGGTGGAAATTAGAGAGGGCTAACTCTGTTAAACACTTGATGAAAAAAATCCTTGTACGCGAGCGAACGCGTCTGGGTGGTTAGATTAGATTACCAGTGCGCGGGCGTGTTTGCTTTTGTTGGCGGGTCGGGATATAATTGAATGATTTAACATTGAAAAATAGGTTAAAGGTGCCTCGGTTAATGTTTAAAAATGGGTTTGACGAATTCTCGTGTACTATGTTTTACAGGAATTATTACTATGATTATGAATTTTTTTTAAAAATTGTATTTTATTTTTATTTTTCATTTTACTCAAGAATCGGACATTTTTCGCTGAAAAGGGGGGATGTAATGGTGTTTATATTTACCTATAAAGTTAAAGCAAATTAAAGAATAATAGTAGCTTTTAATATTATTTTGAAATATCTAGTTTTATAGCTGTTACCCAGCGGAGCATAATATATTCAAAAGATCATCTTAATTAATTTCAAATAATTTTAAAAGCTAAGTTTAGCAATAATATTGTTGAAAAGTGGCGTTTAAGTAAGGCACTATTCATATGTACTACAATTACAAGATATAGGTAATTTTAAGACGTTATTTACAACAGTACGTAATGTAATTTATGACATCAATAGACGCACGGTAAAAAATAATATGATCGAGACAGCGATTCATAGTTTGTTAAATGAGATTAGCAATAAAGTTTGTAAGTACAAACAAAAAGTTTGCTACGATAACAAACTTTTGTTCTGTCAAACAATTCTATGATCAATATAGCAATTCGGCAATCGCTGCGATAACTTCGTTAAATTTCTAACTCCTAATTGTTCTGTATAGCGAAGTAAATCGCTGTTACAATCAAAATTGTTCGTTCAAAGAACGAGCGTGCATATGATATATTATCTTGCTTAGCGTAGCAATAGAAAATCGTTAGAGCAACCATTTTGGTTGCTATGTTAATCCCTTCACATAGTTACATTAACAAAAAAGTATTGCAACGTCAATTCAGCATCATGAGCGTCGAATATGCGTCTAACCTCTTACGTAGGTGGAGAATACCTGATGATGTTATCGATAAATTTAAAGGTTGATTTTCAAAATCATTTACTCACCAATATTGATACTAATTATACATACTCTCTAAATCTTTTTCAATGCAAAATCGGGCACTGGTACAAAATAGTGAATATGCACTATTTATTCACTGTATATGTACTTTCAAAATAATGAAATTAGATTTTTACTAAAGTATTGTGTATATGTTAAAAAAAAATAGTGTATATGCGCTATTTTGTGACAGTGCCCAATTTTACACTAAAAAAAATTTCGAGAGTACGAATTTGTAAAAAGTATTAAGTAGTTTTAAGGGAATAGAATACACACTAGAGTCAACAATTTTTTTAAGTATAGATGAAAATTTTTTGCCTACTTTTGGTAAAATTAAGAAGATATTATTTTTAGGGACTGTATATATTATGTACGGAGTACTTTGATAGTCATTTATATGCATATGTAGTGTGAGTCGGATACATGATTTTGTAGTCGCATTAACTCCTTGTACGATCATACAGTATTGAATACATATCCTATTAGTGACGGAAATTCTTATATTGTTACGGAAAATGTTTTATAATATTAAATTAAATTTTTAATAAATTCGTTAATAAAAATTTTTAATCGTATTTCTAAATTTCTTTAGCTATGAAAAGGTATATTAGTCATGCAACATGTATATGAAAAAGGCCCTTTTTCTCTGCATAGAAAGGTGAATCGAAAATCGAGTATTTGAAGCGTCTAGGGAACGGTGGGAGGAAGAGAACTTAGTCTCCCGTTATGACGACTCGATATGTCCGATCCCCTATCCACTTTCCATGCAAAGAAAGGTCCTATTCCTGAACTCATTAGCAATTGACTTTTTCAGACTCGGATGATGATATTGACCACTCGTGTATCACTCGGTCGCCAAAGGCGGCAATTTGCCTCCCTAGTTGCCCAATGTACTATTTTTCAATTCCTATATCTTTTCCTTTTATTCTCTATGCAAGTAAAAAAAATCATTCTCATTATAACCTAATAATTGATAGATGTCATATGAATTACAGTAACAAAATTGATTGGAATAGCAATTTGCGTTTGCTACTACAATGGCTCAAGAGATTGCTGTAGCAAAATGGATTGTTAACGTTGCAAACTTATTTGACTATATGTACAGAAATGTTTATGTCGTTGAAACAGCAATCCGAATTCGTTGTATTTTCCTAGCAATAAAAATCGCTACCACAGCAAGCTTTTTCGCTGCGATAGCGATCTTTTTTTAACCGTGCGGAAAAAAAAGATTGGTTACGGTTACCAACTAATTGTTAAAAACGTCCCATCTGGTCAGCATTGGTAAGATAAACCAATAAAATAATAGTTACGGTAACCAATAACTTGATTGTGATAACTATTTTATTGGTTTATCTTCACTGAGGTAAAAATATATTTATACTGTTACAATAATGTATAGTGCAAAATTGTCACTACCTTATTTTATAGTAAAAATTACTATATTATAGTTGAATTTACGATAATTATAGTTAAAACTACTATAATATAGTATATTTTACTAAAAAACATAAAAACTATAACTATAATTAGACAACTAAACGATATTTTTTTAGTGTTACTAATAATTCTGAACAGATGGGACTACATTTTTACTAATTATTGGTAACAATTACCAACTATTTTTCCGTGTAGATTTAAACAATTAACATTTAAGAGTTTTTGTAAAATTATTATCTGTTTATACGACGTCACGAAATAAACCAAATTTAAAATATTTTAAAACCCCCACAACCCTACAGACACGAACGAAAGGCGCGCAAAGGCCACCATGATATAAAAAACTGTCAAATATTATCCATTTTCAAAATATCTATACCCGCCCTTTTCCATCTACCACCATCCGTGACCCGCACATAACCTCGTAATACCTTCACCCACCTCGGTTCTACTCCCCAATCGGATTTTTCATCCCGCGACATGCGCGCGTTCGCGAAACACGTATAGGTACAGTTGACAGCCTCGCGCAAAATGATTTTGAAATTCCGCCAGGCGTAACTCAATTCTTCTAGTATCTCCCCCTCTCTCTCCCCCTTCTCTCTCCCGCCAAAGATTCGATCTAACCAATCGCTTTAACCGTGCTGTTATACCTTTTTTCTTGCGCTGTCGCCGGTATATAGCCGCCACGGAGGAGTGACGCTCGGCAGGTCGTTTATCATCGACTAATGAACTCGAGCGAGTCGCCGTTTTAATCCCATATAGTCGCTCTCCCCGTCATTCTCCTCGTTAATATCGCGACGTTATATATATATACACACACACATCGGGAGTGCCTGCACGCTTAAAGCGGGATCCTATTTAATCCTTTTTTCAAGTTGTCCATTTTACGGGAGGAACCTGCGTGCCTCTCGACCGATCACGACAATGAGTTTATTGGTACTTCTAAAAAAAAAGAAAAAGGGAGGGCTGGTGGTGTGGCAGTTCGAGAAGTTTACAGCGCGCGATGGTGTCCGACTTCAGCGGCCGCGGGGAGATTAGATTTATCGCGTTGTTTCGCGAAGGGGGGGGGGTGGGGGCATAATGAAGTTTTACCCGGTTAACAGCTCATAAAAGTAGTTTGACGTAGTGGCGCCGATGAAAGCGTCTGCGGAAGGGGGCCGTAAAGATTTAAGGAACGGGGATGAGCTCTTCGCGTGTGTTCTCTCGCCTTAGAAATCCAATTATAATTGTAAAAAAAGAGGGAACAACGCGTCTAATCAGCGAAATTACACGTACGTGTATATACGTACCGCCGCGAGTGGAATAGCCGTTCATTTACGTCTTTTATCTTGTTTCCATTGTCGTTCGCGCAGTTTTATATGCGGGATAGAAAAAAAAGACGACACGATACCGGTTGAAAAAGTGCAGACGGCGAAAAAAGGCGGGGAATAAATCAATCAAAAATCGATTACAGATTTGAAGCTTTTTTCGCGCGCTGATTCAATTGAGTAGTCATGGTTTTTCGGATTCCGCGCGTGTCACGCTACGCCGGTGACAAATTGAATACACACATACACGTGTCGAACTCGAAAAACTGCGTGACTGCGTGCGCTCGGTGAAAAGTGATTTTTTTTTTTTATTTCATTTTTTTTGCCCCCACTCGTTCGTTGTGTTGATAGAAAAAAGGAACGAAATTATAGGTTAGGTGAATGCTGTAGTCTCGAATAGAATAGGTATTCAATTACAAAGCAATGTCAGTCAACCGTTCTTCGTTATCAAAGTATCGTTGAAATTAATAAAAGCGACTTTTTTTTATAAAGTTTTACTGTTCTGGCCGTAACTGTCAATACTGTGAATTAAAATTGGTTGTTGAACGTAATTCAACAACAAATAATTATATTCGAAATAATAATGCTGATAATAATAATAATTTGCTTATTAACAAAAGAGAAAAGCTTGTCTTTGCGTCATTTAGTGTGAGTATAAAATATTGAAAATGTATATTAAAACATTTATTCAAATTATGATAAACCCCTTACACTTTTTTCTGAATAATAATTAAAATTTAAAAAGTAAATTTTTTCAGTATTATTTGTAAAAGGTAGAATATATAAACTGGTATTATTTAAGTTTAATATAAATTAAAGGAGATATTATAGCTTTTTCGCTTGACGTGAATTCGCAACAAATTTCCTGCGTGTAACATAGAACCACAAGTGGGCAACCGTAAAGTGACTGATACTAAGCACTCAAAATGTCACCGTATTTTAGAGTATACAAAGTCGCAAAAAATGTTTTTTACTTATTTGTACAGCTGACTGAAAACCTATATCACAATGTGAAAACGATATACAATATAATAATTACTTTCGGCCAAAATAATTTCTATTCTTCCTAAAGTACCTTCGATAAAGTGCTATTTTATACCTCTCTCATATCTGCCCAATTGTGCGGCACGTACCAATACGTTTATGGCGTCCAGCACTGCATTGGCCTCAGGCCAGTACTGCACGACTCAATTTAACCTTACCACCCTCACCACTTGACGCGCGCGATCTCTCACATATACATAAATCAAGCGCGCGCGCGCGCGCACACACGGAAAGTCGCGTCGAAGAACAAGTGTTGCGGGAGAACAAAGCGGGCCGGACTTCCTTTGTGCGCGCGGAAACGATGTAATTCGCGAAAGTGCTGGAATTCAAAACGCCTGTCTGTCTTTTCAATGCCGCCGTCGTCCCCGCGCGCGCACTGAAGTAGGAAGTCGCTCGAACTTCCGCCGCTCGTTAGATCTTTGCAGCCGCGTGTCACGGGCGCGTATATACTGTTCGTTCAAAGGCGGCAGGCGGGAATTAGCATTTTTTCCATTCCACCGTCTCTGGGCGTCGGGGGTTTTTCTTTTATTCTGTCTTGTTTTATAAGCTCGCGCGCGTACCTTATGGCTGCCGCAAGGAGCCGCTGACTTCTTTTCTCTTCCGGGCTGTACTTGTGTTTGTAGTCGCTCGGGCGCGTAATTTGCAGGGTAATTGGGTGGGATTCCCTCTCGCGGTTGCGCGGTCTTGATTTTCACATTCAGGGACAGTGACCCATTTTTTCTTTCTTTTTTGTTAATGGGGGAATGAGGTGTTGGATCGCTGATTAATTTTGATGAAATTTGGTGATGTACAATAGTTGAAAAGCGTGTGATTTGTATACAGAAAAACATGGTTAGTTCCAATAACCAATAAATTGGGTACTATAACCATATGAATTAGTTTAAAAACATAGAACTAATACAATAGTTAGTGCAATCAAAACGATAGATATAGTAAACCAGCTTAATAGTTATAGCTACGTAAAAATGGTTGGCAGATCCAATATTTGTCCGTTAATCTAACTATCTTCTTGGTTGTGTGTTTAGTAACCAACCGGTTGGTTAGAATAATCAAACCTTTCTTCCGTGTAAGATTGATAAAAATTTTACATATGAATTGTACATTTGAATAAGTGAAATTCACAGAAAATCAGTTATAAGTATAGGTACCAAATTAACTAAAATTTTAGTTAATTTTTAGCTTTCACTGAACATTTCAGTTGATTTGGTATACTTATAACTAATTTTCGGTGAATTTCCTTTATTCAAATTTAGAGAGTAGGGTGTAATTCATTGCATGATTATATATATGTATATTTAATTAAAAACTATTAGTATTACTTCGATACAAAGTGTTTCATTGAAACTATCTATTATACTATTATTTGTATGTAAAATAAGCAAAGTACTTTCATTGTGGATATTTTTACACACTCTAAATAGTAATTAAAAACTATGTCGTATAGGTTCTGCTTTAAAAAAATTTTTTAAATAAATCTGGCCTTTCTACAGTGCATTTATGAAAAAACCTTTGACGTTGCTTTTCCTAAACATTTTCTTAAAAAAAAGCAGAATGTTTCATCCTGCAAAAAATGCTTTTAACGATTACTCCTTTTTTCCTCTAAAGCTTTTTCCGCCCTCCAAGTTTTCGATTTCATAGTTATTTCACATTAACCGGTTATATCCTCGCGCTTTATGAAAAAAATTTAAATTTTCGCGCAAAGTCAGTGTTTGTCATTCAGCAGCATCGAAGTCTCGCGCGCGCACTTGCTTTCAATTCCATGAATTTCACCTCCTACCGCAACAAAGAATATCTGCGGTGTACAGCTAGGCGAGAGCAGCATCTCTCTCTCCCGTATTGAATAAATCTTTTTTGAAGAGAAGATACGTATAAGGAGAAAGGAATGGGATCCGCGCGTATACAGATGGTGTGCGCGTGTATGTACGTGTATATATATGCGAATAAAAATGTATGGTAGAGAGAGCAGCTTTGCTATATATGTACACCCGGCATGATAAATATATTAGAGAAAATATTATTTCAAATATTCAGCTATAGTTTTTATAGTTTTCAACGGCTTAAATTTTATACATCGAAATACGAGACGTAGCGTGGCTTGGAGAGAGCGACGAGTCGATTTAAATTCTCATGAATTTAAATTAAAAGTATATTCAAATCGGCCGCGAGTATTAAAGATTAAAATCTTCAGTGTGAAATTACAACGCGATCATGCATATTCCGCGTGTACACGTTATTGCTCCCTCAGCGAGAACTTTACCGCTGGAAAACAAAAGCAGCCTGTATACGCGTCTGGGCGCGCTTCGATTCAATCATCGAAGCGACATTGTTAGCGCACGACGAGCTTAGAAAAACGAAGAGTATAACGGCGAGCAAAGTTTCCCCGATAATTTTTAACTCGATGTAGCGTTCGCGCTTCAGAAAGTAGAAAAAAAAAGAAAAACATACGTGTGTGTGAGAAAAGACTGTCTCGGCGTTCTTGATTTTAGCGGGGAAATTCTCCGCGTCGATATCTGCTCACTTCTCTCTCTCTCTTGTTCTCCCTATACCTGACCGGTATCTCAATTCTCACGTCTACGGCGGCAGCTCCGCTGTGGTCGGATTGAAACTTACTTTTCTCACCCCCGCCCACAACCTTTTTACCACTCGGAAAGAGAAGGAGAGCTGAGCTCGCCGCGATCGCGCACGCGCGTTATACACGCGAGAAAGGGCTTTGCCTTTTATTTCGTCGCTTCGATGACGCAAGATCACGGGTGGAAGAAGAAGTGGTTTGCATATAAAAGCCGCCAGGGGGGACTGATAAAAGCGGCACGTGAGGTTATATACCTTTGATTTTTCCTTCCGACGAGGTTTATATAAAACCGTGTGTGTGTGTGTATCTCGATATGCCGATCTTGATTTAAATTTAGGCGCTGAAAGCGATTTGGAACGGGGACATTTATTGAATTTTAATTCATTCGCGAAAAGCGCACACGTGTATATATACACATTGCGGTATCTCGTTATAAAATCGTTTTTAAAATATATAGACACTCGCGGTCGACGACGCCCGTATAATTGCGAAGCGAAAAGATTTAAAGTGTTTTCACATACTTCTCGGGGAAACGGCCATCGCGCGCAGTAGCCACAAAGCTTTTACCGACGAAATATGAGAAACGACGTAAGAGCTTTACACACGTGTATGCTTGTGAAGCAATATCGGCCAGCCGCGCGCGCTGTATAAATAATTCGACAACGTGTACTGGTGTATATATGTACTCTTTCTCCTCTCTCTCTCTCCCGCTCTTGGAATCACCTCGTCGTTTGACAAATCCTATCTCGCGAATCGGCCGCTTATAGCGTGCTCGCGCGCGCGCTTCACGTAAGCTGCGGCGGCGGCGGCGGCGGCGCGCTTGCAGTACAGTATTATATTATGCAATCGATGAAAACGGGTCGAGGCCGAGCGAGTGCATCTTATAAAACGGCATTTCGAGTGCCAGCTCGCCGCGATATTTATCCGACGGCGGAGGACTCGTTCCATCAGAATCGTTTTCGCCCGTGAGGCTGCAGTCCGCGGCTAATTCAATCCGACCGAATCCGTACAGCGCGCCTATAATGCAGAGGGAGTATGTGTGTGTGTGTGTGTATGCATGTAAGAGGGAGAAGGGGAGAGAGGGGGTAGTCCACCTGTTTGGGAAGTTCCTTATTGGGCGGCGAGTGTAGGGATTAACGGAAGTGATGTCGATACAAGCGTCGCGACTCGTGGGTACTTGTGTTCGGTAGAACGTATAATACCTTATGCTGATGGAGAGGAGAGTGCAGAGTCTGTATAATTTTCTCGTATAACGTTATTTTAGGAGTGCGCGAGATATTGGCGATGTTAATAGAAAATTTTTTTCCAGTGAATATTGAAACATTTGGCTAAAAAATTTTTTTGTAATTTTTAAATTTAATCGCTTACGTGCTCACTCCAAAATGCATTTATTGAGTGACCTTCTAAAAATATATAAAAATTCTCAATTTCTAAAAAAAAAAGCCACAACTTTCTCTTCTATGAAATAATAATAAGTAAGAAAATAAGTAACTGAGACGATGACACATGTTAAATAATGTTGATAATTATTACCCGCGTAAAAAAAATTGAGATGATTAAAAGATCGTTTAAAGATACGTCTCGATTATGGCCGTTTTTGTTACTTTTTAAGATGACAAATCTCAACGAATAATCTAGATGATTTTAATATCTTATTAATCATCGCCTTTGAAACATTTTTAAGATGATTTTCAGACATACGAACTTCATTATTTAATATCATTTTCCCTTCTTGAAAAAGTGATGAGCGGCCATGTTGAAGTATCTAAAGACTTGATTTTGATTGGTCGATAAGAAGAAGGCGTGAGAAATTTACTATTTGGAATTTAATGTTTGAATTTTTTAATGGAATTTTTACATTTAGAGTAGTATAAAAATGATTAAGTTCTGACTTTGAAAAAATACTTAAATAAGTTAAAAATAAAACATAATGAAGATAGCATAAATAACCTTAAAAACAGAAAAATACGCGCGAAGCGCGTTTGAATATCGCTTGTAAGATAAATTTGAGAAGCTTTTGAAATGAATTTGAGACGAATTCGAGACGAGCTTTCGTACTGAATTTAAGATGATTTTTAGATTTTTTAAGATGATAATAAGATTAACTTGAGACAAACTTTTATGATAACTTTAAGATGTCTTCTGATAAATGAATTAATTCGAAAATTTTTAAATTTATTTTCGAATTGATTCGAAAATTTTTAAATTTATTAAAATATTTTTTTAATCAATTCTTTAAACCCGATTAAGGGGTTTATACCAAAAGCAAGGCAAGCCTTGAAGTTTAGACTCTTGTTAAAGAGTGATTTAAAGGCTGAATCTCTCGGATTTAATATATACTCTCGGCGTTTCAATGTCTTTAAGGGTGCCGCGATCGATGCGCCGCGTAGCGGCGGCAAACGACAACCATGAGTTCGGTTACTTCCGATCGGTTGTTACGGTCGTTAGACGCTACGCGGTGCATCGATCGGGGCATCCCTAAACACATTGAAACGCCGAGAGTATATAAGTCCGAGAGATTCAGCCTTTAAATCACTCTTTAACAAGAGTCTAAACTTCAAGGCTTGCCTTGCTTTTGGTATAAACCCCTTAATCGGGTTTAAAGAAGTGATTAAAAATTTTTTTTTTTAATTTTGGAATCAATTCATTTTTCAGACATCTTAAAGTTGTCATAAAAGTTTGTTTCAAATTAATCTTATTATCATCTTAAAAAATCGTTAAATTCAGTACGAAAGCTCGTCTTGAATTCGTCTCAAATTCATTTCAAAAGCATCTCAAATTTATCTTAAAATGATATTAAATAATGAATTTCGTATCTCTGAAAACCATCTTAAAAATGCTTTAAAAAGGCCGAATGCAGCGATGATTAAAAATATATTAAAATCATCTTGATTATTCGTTGAGATTTGTCATCTTAAAAAGTAACAAAAACGACCATAATCGAGGCATATCTTAAAGCGATCTTTTTGTAATCTCAACTTTTTTTACGCGGGTATATACGAATAAGTTCTATCTCTAACATTCCTTAAGGCTAAATTTAGCAAACAATAACTATAGCTTTTACATACGCAGACGACAATTGAAAACCAGCTTGATAACTGTTAACTTTACGGTATCAAATCCCTGTACACGACTAATTAGACCAAAAATTTCCCTAGATCACTCTTCTCAACACTTTTACCTTCTGCACACCTTCTCTCAATAGGCCCATGATTCCGAATAACATCCAGCCCCGCAGCACCGCGAAAAATGAAATGACACCCCCGTGGTCCCCTCGAGTTATTCATCGCCTATACCCGTAAATTTAAATTCACCAGCTAACAATTTCGATTCATCAGCCAACCAAACTCGCCGCGCGCATTCGACTGGCCCACCCTCCCCCAATCCATTATTAATAATAACACCCTCAGTACAACGTTTCAGCGGCCCCCGCCGGCGCACTTTTAGCAAATATCTCGCGGGGGGAGGGGGGGGTCCGTTAATAACGCGCGCGCGCGCGCGCGTTATTCCAAAATTTACATTGGACATTAGCGCTTGCTCTCTCACCCTCCCCATTGTTATGTGGCCGCAGAATCACGGGACATTCGTCCTCATTCCGCGTCATTTCGCAGCGCGTGCTTTTAGGCCCCCTCTTGATCACCACCACCGCCACCACTATACCACCGTCACCTGGAATTGGCTTCGTTCGGTTCGCGTCGATGTTCCTGTAATCGCTCCGTAGTTCAAAGCTTCCTGCCTCTCTCTCACTTAACGAAGAAACAAGAAACTTGGAAATTGTAAAATGTACGTTCGCTCACTCGCTCGTAAGTTGAACACGTGTGTGTGTGTGTGTGTGAAGGTGCTGTCGCCGTGTACGAACTATAGCGAGTCGAATACAACGTTGAATAATGCAGTGACTCCAAGTCGCTCGCCCGGAGTAAACTTACGGAGGCAATCTAGTCTCAGGCGGCGAGCGCTTGTGTAACTTGGGTATAGCGGCAGAGTCCCCGCGCCTAATATCTCGCCGCGAGAGATAGCAGCACGCGGAGAGGCTTGCAAAAAAAATATTCCATCTCGCGTAATTTCGAGGGTTGGCGTGTACCAAGGACGCATATATGTACATATACGAGCGAGCTAAAGGGTCAACGTTCTGAGAGCACTGGCATGACTCCAATGGGGCGCGTGTAGCTAGCTTAGGGCCGTGTATCTTCGCCACGAACAAAGCCAGTGCGCGCGCTTATAAACTTGTTCCGCCGTATTTTAAATGCGGCATAATCTTCCGCAACGCCCTCCCCCTAGTTCAGGTTCATCCCTGCGTGCGTGCGTGCGCTCTTTCTTCTCCCGCTCGTTCGCGCCGCGAGGACGTAAAAATGTCGGGGGGTCGTGTTTCCGGGCGCGTTGTGTACCGGGGCAAGCAGATGTTGTTGTGCGGGAACTGAGTGGAAGTAGCGAGGGACGTGGTTATAAACAATAATTCTGCGTCGCGTTTCGGTTGGTTTCTGGGTTGATTTTGGCAATGAGGTTTTTCAAATGTACAGGGTTGATGTCGTATTATGCAAATATTTGTTGCTTTCAGATGTGATTTTTAAAGGTAACTCCTGCATTGGTAGGGCAGATGCGTAGATTTGCATTTACATTTAAACTGCATTGTTTGGCCGTTATGTTCCGTTAAATTTCGATGTTTTGGTTATCGACGTTTATTGCATGTACATTATTGTCGTACACAAGGATGTAATTGTTGGCCACAAGATACGCAAAAGCGTAAATCGTGTATTTTCGTAAGCACTAAATCAAGAGATGCGCTGTTTATTGAGCGTCACTGTAATATTGATTCAAGTGTTTGTGATGCTAAAATGAAAAGGTTCTCGATGTCGTTTCACTAATCGAAACTTTTAAGACACATCTTTATTGCAAACTAATAAAATCCATTTTCGATCATCTCGAAATGATTTTTTCTTTTTGGAATACAAGATGTGTACCAATTGAAAAATTTAATTTAATCTATTTCGAAAAAGACAAAAAATGTTTACAAAACCATTTCTATACAGTTATGGCAAATATTATGAAATACGACTGGTAAAATTAGTAAACAAAGTATTGTTGATCTAGAAATAACAATAATAATAATAACTTATTTTCCATAATTTAAAACATAATAACAATGGATATATATCAATACAACAAATAAAATGCAGTGGAGGAGAATCAAGCGAAATTAAAGCCCTATTTTAGTTTAGCCGATTAAAATTAATGAGAATCATACGCATCAAGTTCAATAAACATGTCACGTATATTGGAATGTGGCTGTGTAACAATGTAACTGAATTTATTGAATATTACAATAGCGCTCTCGTGTCCCACATAATTAAAAATAGTTTCCACAAATACGTCAAACTGTCGTTCGAATTGATTAGTCGTTAAATACATGTAAACAAGCTTTGCCTAATCCATTCACAATTCACTGCCCGTAATCGAACGTCAAAGTTTCCCCGGACAAACCGCGTGTATCATCACCAATCTCGATACGATACACAATACAGAAAACTTTTTCAATTTAAAATCCGCACACACAAACACCTAAATTAGCCCGCCTAATTTAATACTTCCATTCATTAGAAAATTACACATTCAATACAACGTATCGCTGCTACATCGTCAACGTATATTATACGCGACATTATTTATTATTCGCCCACCGGCCGCACAATGGCCTATGTGCACGTATGTCAGTGCGCGCGAGATAAAAGAAAGAAAAAAGAAGCGGCACCCATTCTGCAACTGCTGCTACTTGATTTCTTGAATTCGCTAGCGAATTTTCTCGTTACGAGCGGACAACGAGATTCGTTAAAACAACGCGCTGCAGCAATGCTGTTAGGGCCAATTTATCAGAGCTCTCGTCGTCGTAGTCGTCTGCGGGCAAATTCAATAAACCGTTTTATGTGCTCACTCTTTCTTTCTCGCCCTGGCAACCTGCTGCTGCTGCTGCTGCGACTTCGCGAGAGATGTTTAGCCGGAAGCGAGAGCGAGAGAGATCCGGGCGGTCCAGGGGCTCGAAGCCCTCTCGAGTGTAATCGCATTACCCGCGCGCACTCTCATTACACCAGAGCGGCACTCTATCACCGCGCTTTGCGCGCCCGTTAAATCCTAGGATGTTTGCCCCGCCGCCGCCGCCGCCGCTGCTGCTGCTTTTTCGCTGTTCGACGCCGCGTGATTATTCAGAGACGAGAAGGGGGGAGAGATCGTTTATTTTTCAAG
The DNA here is from genome assembly GCA_036365515.1 of Torymus aiolomorphi. Taxonomy (NCBI): domain Eukaryota; kingdom Metazoa; phylum Arthropoda; class Insecta; order Hymenoptera; family Torymidae; genus Torymus; species Torymus aiolomorphi. Next base: position 89,733,805 of record CM070874.1, on the reverse strand, counting down.
GGTGCGAGGATCGAGGAGAGATGCATTTGAGGTGAGTTAAAGTTGCATTGAGAAGGGGCGCCGCGCCGCGACGGTCTCAATGACTAATTTGTTATCAGAGATATATGCGCAGGGACCGGGAATTTATACTGGAGGAGAGAGGTTTGTGTAATGAAGATGAGAGAATTTTCATTTTGAATTTCTTTCTTTTGAATAATTATTTTTTCTAATTCTAAGTAATGATTATGTGGTGGTTTATGAAAATTTGTCGGTTAGTAGATTTTATATCCACGTTTTTTGTTTACCTTAGAAGAGCTTGGTTTGCTTGAAATTTACGTGAATTTCATTAGGCATTTATTTTAGATTGGAAACAAAGGTTATTTCGGTAACGACGTTATAATATAGCTTCTTTTCCACCACCGCAAAACCAATAAATTCAAAAATCCACATAAAAAGAGTCACGCATCCTCCACTCCTCAAACAACCGCGATCATTTATCCTCCGCAAAAACTCGCCAAAAAAAGGGTCGACGATCAATATTTGACCAGTGTATATTCGTTTACTCCTCTCTCTCCTGCACATACATACACACAAAATGTTTTGCGCAATCCGACTTTTTCCCTCTCACTCGTATGACAGTAAGTACAGGGAGCTAGGAGCGTGATTGACGAAAGGCAGATCGTCTCGGATAAAGCGCCGGCTCCGCCGCCGGCATACCTGCCCGTGTGAGAGCGCGAGAAAAAGAGAGAGACATATCCCTCGCGCGACAATAGCGCCGCGCATATATATCTATAGCACGCGGGGCGAGCGTCGTTCGACCGAAGTTTTACCGTCGCTACTTGCGATTCCGCGCGGCTCCGGCAATAAAGTGACCGCTTTAGGTGACTCTCGCTCGGTGAGAGAACTTGGTATGCCTCGCGATGAAATGAGAGAGGTAGGAAAAGAGAGAGAGAAAGAGAGTAGTCATACACTTGAGCGCGAGCGCGCGTCGCGTTGATTTTAGAGGTGAGGAAGTAAACGCGGTGAGTGCGGGTCGGTATCTATAGTTGTGTCCGCGCGCGACGGTGCTCGAATGGCACTCATGAATGTTTAAGTGCCGACTGTGAATCTGCTGTATGGTGTGGGAGTGGGTGTGGGTGATGCGATGGGATGTTTTTTGGTTCGGGGGGAAAGCTGGTTTGGGTGTGAGTGTTGATGGCTGATGAATAGCCGCGGTTTGGAAGTTTGGCTTTTTTTTCGTGAAATCGTTTGAAAATGTTAAAATGCGTAAACTTGATTTGGTTTTGCATTTTTTACAGTGCATGTAGTTTTAGAAGGAGATTCAAGTGTGCTTAGTGTACTCTAATTACTACCGATTTCAATGTTTCTGGTATAAATGTTATTCATCGTTATAAAGGATGTTATCTGGCAATGTTCATCTATCCTGTAAGTCCATTAGAAATTAATTTACTATCGGAGATCGATCTTATCATTATCTCTGCAGAACTGCAGGCAATCGAACACAAATCACTTTTGGCTGAATCGAGGCTTTTATTCAACCGCCAATCGATTCAAAAGGTGATTAACTAATTTGAAACGTCGAGAATAACTAGCATCACTACGTTGTACACTGTGCGTTCATTTGTTACCAAATTTCTACTTTGATTTTTATTGAAATACGAGGTTGCCTATGCAATTGAACGCTGTCTATTGATAATAATTCTAGATTGAACATTGTTGAGAAGGCATTTATAATATAACATTAGATAAATTAATTAAAAAGTAAACTGTACGAAACGTTTTCTTAGCTGTACAATCTTCGGATGTTAAATCTCTTTCCGTTTTTCACAATTTTCTCGAGCGTTCGTAATAACTAGAAGAAAGGAAGTGTTTGCTCAACATTAGTTGAAGTGCTTACGACTTACATTCCAGTTATAACAAAATCTCTTTGAGAACCATTTTTAATGCTGAACAAATAATAGTTTTTTCCGTCTCAATCCCAAATTATTACAAAGAAAACCTTCCTTCTCTCACCAACTATCAAACTTTTCTACATTATATCCTTAACCGCACGTATAAAATAATCGCAACATCTGCACAACAATACTGCCAACAATCGAATATAGAAATCCGCGCCACTTTTCTTTTCATCCCTCTTCTCGCAACACTGCGGTAGACTACGACTATACTCTCCACCTAGCCCATAAAAAAGGGTCGCACCCTCGATCGCGCGCTTGCTCAGGGGCATATGCAGCTGCGGAAGAATTTTTACGATTTCCCGCGGGAATTTATGAGAACGAGCGCGAGTGCGACTTTTTTCCCCTTCTTCGTTCTTTGCATCATCATCATCTTCTTCTTCTTTTTCGCGGGGGATAAAAACTATTATCGCCGCTGGGTTATACGCATATAATGCGAGGCGAACGTGCGTCGTATAAAGAGGGAAATATATCTGGCGCGTGAGACGAGATGGACCCTCGCGCGCGAGAGGAACGCGACTAATATGGATTTATACTGACCATTATACGCGCGCGTGCGCGTGCGCACCGCTGCTGTATGTCTGCTGGTAGTGGAAAACCTGTAATCTTGGTTAACGGTGGAGCGGGTTGCGGCTGCATTGAGATAGATTATTATCACTGCTGGTGATGAGGTCGCGTTGTAGAGTGGGCGCGGGGTTCGTTAAAAAGGAAGCGGTTAAACGTCGAGTTGGAGGGGTTTAACGGGAAATTAGGGGATAATGGTGGTACACCTATAGTTAGTCTCGATATTAATGTTAATGTGCGCGTAAAAGTTATAAGGACCTTCTGTGGAGGCTAGTTTTGTTGTCATTCCAAGTCTCGACAGAATATAATAGCAAGAGTAGCTTATACGTGTTTTCATTTGAAAGTTTTTGAAAATCAGTATGCTTAAATTGAAGCACTAAAATCTTCTCTCTTTCTCACCCGTATATCATAATGCAGGTTTCCACTGGACACCCTCACAGCCTGAGCTGGATGCGTTTGATTCTGACACCCTTCGCTTATTATCCCGCACTATTCCGCTGCATTCGCCCAGGGTTCACGAATACACACGTCTTATGTTGTATAGGAGCAAACCTTTATATCATGAGGGAAAATCTATACCAGGACCAGCGGAAAGAGAAGTCAAACTTCAGAATGTTCAAGAATATGCTCAGGTTGTCCTCCTCTGCTTGTCGAATAAATACCATTAAGGACGTTCCCTTGGGAGGAACTTAGTGGTGCTCAAACGTCATCAATATCGCAAAAATTGTGATCTACAAATATTATTATTTATGATGGAAACCCTCCATAAAGCTCTATGTCAATACGATGTTTGAAATAAATACCATTTTATGGAGCGACTAGGGGTGTTCTTCTTGCCGGTGCGCGCGCGCCCGCGTTCGGCTCGGGATCCGCGAGCGGATTCACCTTTCTAAGTTTAAGTTCAACTTCAATCTTCAATTTCACATTCAAATTCAAATTCGAAGCTCAATTTTCTTTCATCGTAAATTTTCCAACTTTTGGGCCTCAGTTCGTGAGTGACCTTGCATTTCTTCAACTTGGGGAATTATCAATGTGTGCCACTATCATTGGGTGAGATCAACTTCTTTTACACATTACACTGCCTTCCATTTCTAAATATAGGTCTTTGAGGTCTTTTGTTAACGGTTGCTGTTTTTCAAAGTACAGGTCTATATATTTTGGTTGAAGAGGGGTTTTTCTTTTGGCCAATGGCCCTGTCGGATTACCTAGACGTCATGGGTATCGGGGAGCTTCAGCGGCCCAACTCTTTAATCTTATATCAGATCCTTTGCTCTACGATCCCAGCTCTCGCATGAAAATTTAATGACCCTTCAGTCAAAATTCATTTTTCAAAATCATTTCATGGCAATAGTAATCATGTTCAATAATTCTTAATGCCCATTGTTTTAAAGGTCACTCATCATAACATCATCTATTTACCTAGGTCTCTCACATTCTCATGTGTAAATACTCATTAGCTATAATCTTTTGTTTATGTCGATCACCTATTCATAGTTGTTATTGTCGGCTTCTGGATGTGGGGTGCTGGAATTCAGTCGCTCTTAAATTTTGAATTCTTACAGCCTAACCTCTAGTTCTCGACATCATTGTTAGAGGGATCGAGTCAATTTCATCCAACTCCCAGTGGTCGTTTTACTGGTCCGGAGTGTTTGTGACAGTCACTGGGGGTTTCATGCTTGTCTCGAGATTTTAGCAAAGTCGCAATTTATCAGTATCATTTTATCATCTATTCACCTAGGCTTCTCATATCCTTATATGCAAATACTCATTGGCTATAATCTTTAGCTTACGTCGATCACCTACTCATAGATGTTATTGTCGGCTTCTGGATGTGGGGTGCTGGAATTCAGTTGCTCTTAAATTTTGAATTCTTACAGTCTAACCTCTAGTTCTCGACATCATTGTTGGAGGGATCGAGTCAATTCCATCCAACTCTCAGTGGTCGTATTCACTGGTCCGGAGTGTTTATGACAGTCTCTGGGGGTTTCAGGCTCGTCTCGAGATTATAGTAAAGTCTCCATCTATCAGTGTCATTTTACGTCCAAACAAAAAGTCACCTCTGACAACAACCTTTGTCATAAGTTTCCATTCTGACGCAGCTATAATAGCATTTTATTTATTATTGAAAAGTTTCATTTATCCATGGATTGCGGGTCGGGGGTCCTACTTTCTTTTCATTGGTTTCAAGAAAATGTCATAAGCCAGTCATAAAACGTATCAAACAGGTCAGAAGTTTTAGAACGTATGTGATAACCGGTACATACCCGACTAAGGGACAACCAGAAGGAGAAAAAAAAACGGAGTGAGCCGTGAACCGAGCGCGTGCGTGAGAGCTCTTCATGATTTTTTACCGGGGTGTGCATGAGGGACGAGCGATAACGACGAGTAGCGGTGGCGAGACAAGGAGTGAGAGAGGGCAGCCAGCACGAGAGGAGAAAAGTTGAGAACAGCGCGGAGAGGGCGAGACTTAGGTGGAGAGGAAAGCGATTCTTCGGCGACGGCGTGAGAGCGGAGGAGTTCGGCCCCGCGAAGGAGACGACCGGCATCAGCGGGACCTCGTCATCGCTCTTGCACCCGAGGGAATCGACACAAAGTAGGTGCGTTGGTTAAGTTGCGAGAGCGGGTGCGTGGAGACGAGCGCGAGCGGGCCAGTGAATTCGCTGAATTCCGAGAAGCAGAGCGCGTGGCGAGGATTTCCGAGCGACCGGAATTTTCCTCTCGTGGAGGATTTTGGCGAGCGATAGGGTAGGGTAAGTGTAGGTACTACTGCGAACGTGGGTATTATTGTGTATGTATTACTGCTGTAGAATCTTATAGAAAATCGCAGTAATACCAGCGACGTACTTTTTGGGATTCTGCGCATGGGCCAGTGCTCTCCCTATGATTTAACACGGCACCGTAATACCAACGCAGTAGTTGCAGCAGCTTCGCAGTAACACCAGCAGAAAGATAATGTTTTCAAAGTCATTTTATACATTTATTTATCAATTTTTGTTCTAAAATTGTACTTTAATCTATAGATATGATACCTAAGTTCCGTTATTAAAAAGAATCAGTATAATTTTTTTGCATGGAGACGAAATATAAGCGTTTGAAACTAACCTAAAAAAAATACAGCTGTAGTACCCACACTTACCCTACGTCCACGTGGAGACAGAGAGTGAGTGTAGGGGACGAGAGGGCGTGTACGCGGAGGGAGATTCGCGGAACCGGGGTTTTTGAGGAGACGTGAAGAGAGCGCGCGTGAGAGACATGTGAGTGCGCATCCGTGCCGAGAAATGCGATTCGCGGAATCGAGGTTTTGAGGAGACGTGGAGAGAGCGTGCGTGAGAGACACGAGAGTGCGCATCCGCGGCGAGGAACGCGATTCGCGAAATCGGGGTTTTGAAGAGACGTGGAGAGAGAATACGTGAGAGACACGAGAGTGCGCATACGCGGCGAGAAATGCATTCGCGGAATCGGGGCTTTTCTGAGGGACGTGGAGAGAGAAACGCAATTCGCGGAAGCGAACTTTCGGCGGACGAGGGCGCTCATACTCGGCTAAACGCAATTCGCGGAAGCTAACTTTCGGTGGACGAGGATTCGCATACTCGGCTAAAGCGCGATTCGCGGGAGCAGACCTTCAGCGGAACGTGGCAAGAAGGAGAGATAGTGAGGAAGTGAGAGCGCGTGAACCAGAAGGTGATTCGCGGAATCGGGCGTTCGTCATATGTGGAGAAAGAGAGGAAGAGAGGAGACAACGGGGGCGCGTGCGAGCGACAAGGAGGGTAACTCGGGGACTCGAGGCTCCGCTACACGAGGAACCGGTGGAGAAGTCGTGTCGGCATGCGGGCGCGTCGGCGACCACGAGAGTCTTTGGGGGTGGGGTTTTCTTTCGGTTGCGTCTTCGCGCGGTCTGGTTCCTGGAGAGCCAGGAGACAATACGAGCATGCGGTAGTTAGGCGCGATTTATTTTACAGGTAGCGAGAGGTAGTGAAGAAGAGAATGAAAAATAAATGAGATTTAACGTGCATGAGGTGTAGAGCGCGAGTACTCATGTAAATTCGATTTCGGCGAATGTAATGGTCAGAATAAATAATAAGATACTTCTTTTGTATTTCGGTGTGTGAGTGAGTTTTATTTAAAAAAAATACCCTTCCCAACCTTTCAGGTGCAGCCGCTTGTCCGAGCGGCCATCATTATAGCCGAACCTCCTTTTGGACATCGTGGTAAGTTACGCGAGAGAGAGAGAGAGAGAGGGGGGGGGAGGGGTTAGAGAATTATTTGCGCGATGTTCGGGCCGAGCGCCTGACGCTTTAGTACATTGTCGTTTTATAATAAATTTTCAATAAGATATTGTTTGTTAAAGAGAGTTTAAATCAATTTTGGGAGGTGTAATATAGACAAAGAAAAATACAGATTAGATGTCTAAGTTTGGTTAGAAAAGTAGGAAACTTTAGGACGAAAACATCATAATTCGCGTCGCACGGAAAAAGGAGAGATAAAGTGAGAGAGAGAGAGAGAGAGAGTGAAAGAGAGAGAGAGAGACATGATCAGCGACACACCAGAACGAAGGAGAGCGACTGTGGAGTACCGATCAGTCAGCAGCTGTCCCTCGAGATGCACTAGCTCATACAATAACGATTCATCAGTGTTGCGTACTCACTCCTACACACGTGTTACATTCTCTCTCTCTATCTCTCTCTCTCTCTCTCTCTCTCTCTCTCTCTCTCTCTCTCTCTCTCTCTCTTTCTCTCTCTCTCTCTCGCTTTATCACGCGATTATTCAACTACTGGAGGGATTATTCAAAGGTAATATCTGCCGACTATTTTATTGTAAATTAATCTGTTCACGTGTATAACCTAGTGAGGACGAGAACTTACGACGCACTTTCTTACACGTAACTACATCACAATACTTTTTATAGATATAAAATAATGTTACTTTCATTGCTATCGACAATTTGTTGATAACAACAATGTTAAACATTATGTACCATTTGGCCTATTCAACTGAAACAATTTTCGCAACGATACGGGGTTCTGTCTAACTTCGGAATACTTATGATATTCGAAAGGTAATTTTATGATTTACAAATTAATAAAGTAATATATGTCAATCTCTAACACGTCAAAAGCTAAAATTCAAAGTAACGATGGGATACCTATGCAGACCTGACACTTTTTTAATACGAGTTATATCTATTCATTAAAGCAGCTACTTCGATAACTTATATATCTCGTATAAAACTCCGTTATCAAACATTTAACAACCTCTTTCCGCGTAGGCCTCATAACCGTACGACCGAACAAATTCTTCCAAAGTACATACAATACCGTCGCGCAACAAATTAATTCCAATTGCCGTATAAAAAACTTCTACCCCTCCATAAACCTTGCCTCCCCAAAACTCTTTCTTCCCTCGTAACATCCTATCTCACAGCCCGCTTATACACTTCGACAATCTGCCCTGTAAAATCAATTCTCCGTATAAGAAGCTAATATTTAAGTAACGAGAAAGAGAGCGCGACGATGTCGTTCCAGGCCGTAAGGCATTTGTTCGGCAGCGCGACGACTCGGCCGAGAGGAATCGACGTCGTTAGGACACACCGACGTTGCACAATGGCGCGAAGAAGTTCGCTCGCTTGCCTCAGAAGTGAGGTGACGAAGAAGAAGAAAACGAGGAGAAGGAGAAGCGAGGTTAAGACGTAGGAGCTGTAGTACTAGTCTGCTACTACTACGACTACCTAACGGTGGAAGCAAAGTGCGGCTGCTTAGCTCCCCGTTACACGACGACGAGGACGAGGGGTTAGGGGTAAATGCATTTCATTCCCTGTTTATCTTACGCTCTTCATCGTGAGAGAGAGAGAGAGAGAGAGAGAGAGAGAGAGAGAGAGAGAGAGAGAGAGAGAGAGAGAGAGAGAGAGAGAGAGAGAGAATGACTACGTCGGGGGTGTCGACTCCTTCTTCCTGTCTCTCTTTCTACGGATAGAGTGTATCGTCGAAAGGAGACGCAGCGCTGAATTTACTTTCTCTCTCTTCCTCTTCCTTCCTCTAGAAGGCTCCATAAACATAGGTTATCCCTCGCGTTTACGAGATGCTAGCGCTCTCTCTCTCTCTCACGCTTTCTCTCTTACTCCCGCGTTTTTTCTTTTCACCTTAGTTGGGTTCCTTCTTTATTTTTTATTCGTTATGATTATGGCCGGCTTGGCTGTCAAATTCTGGGTATAGCAGTTGAGCGCGTTCTCTTATCGGCCGTTTTGGCAATGACGTAGCGTCAATCTGTTAAGACGTCGTTCGACTTGAATGCGAATGGCATCGTTGAGCAATTTAAAGGATGATTTCGTCCAATTTAGAAAAGGTCTAGGTAAAATATAATATATAAATGGCTGTAGTAATGTAGTTTGTGACAGTACGTGATTGCCATGCGTACAAGCCATTATCAATGACTATGATCATTAGGCATATGGGATAATACTTTGTATTTATTATAGAATGAAATAAGAACAGTCGATGTGCGCGATTATATATAAGATAAACCTGCTACTATTAGTATCTTCAGTCGTCGTATCTAAAACATTTATCTAGATGTCATTATTTTTAACAATAAATACTAAATATATATGACGAAATCTGTGCAAAAAATCCATTTTCGCGCCCGGAAAAGTAGGTAAAAAGTAGGTAAAAAATTTTTTTAAGGCATATCTTCCGTGCCAGATTTTTTCTTATATTCTTTGTATCACATAACATCGGATAAAAATCAGGTACAATTAAGAATGTCTTGGTAACACCCTTTTTCCAAAAATTAAAATAAAAAAAAATGCAAAATAACCTTTTCTTTAACTTTTAGTCATTTGTCCCAAAAAGATCCTAGACAAATTTAAAAAATAAAATAAAACTAGAGAAAATCAGAATTTATTTGCTTTTTCGAAAATAAAAACATGTTGATTCCTTCAATAGTTCTGACCGTTTAAAGTTGAGCGTCGAAAAGGCATAAAACACGCTCAAAGCTGGGGCTGCCAATTTATACTAGTTCCGTACGAGTGCCTCTTCGACACTCAACTTTAAACGGTCAGAACTTTTGAAGGAATAAACATTTTTTCATTTTTAGAAAAGCAAATAAAAGCTAGGCTTCTCTAGTTTTATTTTATTTTTTTCAAATTTGTTTAGGACCTACATTATCGATATGTTATATTACACGGAGAGAAATTTTGTAGTGAAAATTACAAATATTCGAGACAAAATTACCAGTTTCTATGGTAATGGATGGACAGACTGACAATTTCAAAGTTTTTACCAAAGTGCCTTGGTAAAATTTTTTTTTAGTTAATTTAAATTAAAAAAATTAACTTTTTTTATCCATATTGATGGATATATAGTATTTTAATATAGAAATAGAAACAGAAACAATGATGAAAAAACATTAAACTGAAAAAAAACTTTTACGGAAGCGGGATTCGATCCGACGATCTTTGGGTTGAGAGTCCGACGTTCTACCGACTGCGCCACAGAAGCTGTTACCAACAGTCATTTGAATCGCCGTTATTACTTACTGAAAATATGTGTATTGTTTTCATTTTAACGTCGCGCACGCCTCTAGTATCAATCTTCTGAAACACAATAATGCGCAGCGCGCATGCGCGAGTACACAAATACCAGGTTATTTGGTAAAATTTATCAGTTTTCTTAGTAAAAATTCTTAGGTTACCTTGTAAAAATGACTAGATCTCAATTTTTACCAGTGTTTCTGGTAATTCTTATTCAGATAATTTGGTATTTTTTTTAAGTGGTTATGGTAGTTTTTCTTGGGAAACTTATAAATTGTATTAGAAACCTGGGAATAACACGGCTTTTGACAGTCTGTCCATGCGCTACCAAGGCACCTTGGTAATTTTTACTCTAAAATTTCTCTCCGTGTACGTGTGAATATTTTACAATTCCGCAACATACACCAAAAGGTCCCCCAACCTCCGGAAAATCAACAAAATAACTTCATTATCAAACTCCACCCACGAGCGGACAAAATCGTTCCAACGAACAAGGGGAGGACACCATCGTCCATCCCTACTGTCTAAACCAACAACAAGCAGCAGCAGGCGGTAATCAACCTGAGGCCGGGTAGCTGTCCATTTTAATCGATCATGGTGAAAGCGACTCCTGACAACTAAATGCGATTGAGACGGAGGCGGTGACCGGGGGACGTTTACTCGGAAACCGAAAACTTATACGCTCGGAATACACGATGCCGCTGGAGGAGTTAGTCGCCGCTGCTCGTGCGTCTGATCTATATCTCCTACTCTGATCTCCGCCAGTGAGAGTGCTTCTCTCGTGAAAACAGGAGAAAAAAGGAAAGAAGAGAACGTCGCGCCAAATGGGATCAGAAAGAAGAAGAAGCAGAAAAAAAGGAAAAGAAACGATGCGGTTTACCCTCTCTTCTTTTTATTCCTTTTTTTTATTCTTCGAATACAATTTTAGCACTCTGATGAGGGTTGATAAAGATGGCCTTGGTGTTTGTAGAGCTGTGCACGTAGGCGAAATTTCCGCTGCACGCGTGACGAAATTTACATATATTCATCCCTGGAAAAGAGTAAATTCTAGGAACTAAGAGGACAGATTATAATGCCACGAGGCTAAGAATTAAATAATTCTAACTCTCTTAGTGGATACATTTCGTTCTGAAAAAGGTAGAAAAATTTTACAGACAAATTTAACAGGAAAAGGAGTGCAATAAGTCTTTACCTTGACACCTAAAGCGTTCTCCGGTCTCTCTCTATCCAGCTCGGAGCTGCGCAAACTAAATTTCTTTCGCGCGGTAAAGGGAAAATACTCGTGGGACGCGTGGCAAACTCTACTGCTCTTACATGCAAAGCCGCATTTTCAAACGATTTGTCTGGATGCCCTGATGCCTTCCTAAGGCTTTCACTCTCCTTTTAGCGTTATTTATTTCTTCACCCTGCCCCATTCCCCGTCCGCTGAATGGTAATACGTTCTTCGAGTGCGTACGCGTCTCGCTGCGCGGGAAAACGTATTTTTCGAAATGTATGAGGCGACTGCGGGATTCATGCACGCGAGAAAAAGTGAATTCCAAGGGATGCAGGTACGAGATGAATGTGGCTGGAATGGACTTAGGCGGAATGAAGGCAAATCTATCTACTGCGAATAGACGTGTGGGTTTTACTTGCGACGATCAATTTCCTTCTTTAAATGAGAATTCTTTTTTCCCGTATGAGATACATTCTTATGGAGATAAAAAGGTTTTTGGAGAGAGTGAATTCTTTTGTCCTTAGAATGTTTCCAAGTCTCGACACTGGTTGCACAAAATAACAGTCCAATTGTTCAAAGTAGGTAGAGATAAAGCATGCGAAAGATAAGAACTAAGTAGAAGCTTCACTTTGCCTTTGAAATATATACGCATTTTCATTCAACTTTTGTCGCAACGATAAGGGACAGACTCCCCGAAAGAATTTAAAAATTTTGGCAATTGACCGAGGCCATATACAGAGTCGTTATTAATGCCGATGGGCAATTTCAAAAGCTCAAAGCACCGTCCTTCTTTTTCATTAATTCCGCATAATTCATACACATGCAGCGGGTACTCGAAACGCGCCTCCCTCCTTATTAATGGCGCACTTATCGTTTAAAGCGACGATTTGTCCGGGCGGGTATCGTCTGCATAAATCTCGGTGAATGAAACGGAAATAATTTAGCAAAGGGAGGGGGCGTACGCGAAACATTTTTCCCCGCGGGTGGCATACGCCTGCGAGAGATGAAAAGTTTTAAGTGACGGTCACGCGGCACAAAGGGAGCATAGAGACATTTTTCCCATTTGTCCTTTTTCAAGCGCGAGCCTCAAATTATTAAGAGCACTTTCTTATTTAAGTGGCAAGATTCTTAACGTCCGCGCGCGGCGACCCTTTTCTTCCCTGTGTTTTACTGTATTATATACGCATTATATCTATAATGAGTTGGCGAAAATGCGAATGCATATTCATTTTGCCCTCGTCGCGATAAAAAGCAGCACGGAAAGAATATGGGGCTTAGAGTTGCTTCTCTTTCGAAAGGTTACTTTATCTAAATGCACGCTCTAATTAATTACTTTTCCGAGACTACTGCTCGCACGCGGGGAGACGCGTCGTAAGGGAGATACACACAGCTTTTTATCAGCGCGCAAAACTCTTTTCTCTACTTTGATTTTCTTTTCTTCCTTCCTTTTTTATTTCGAAAAACTTTCCGCTTTTTACGGCACTTTACTTCCAGGTACAGCTCGTTCTTTACAAATTAGAGCAATGCCCTTTCCTCCGGAGTCCGACAAGGAAGAGACGTAATTATCGCTTCAAGAGATTGATTAAACTTAACGAGTGTAAGCAATTTCACAACTTTTTTCTACCTCTCTCTTTCTGAATACCCTCGCCGCCGTCTTTACATTTACTTGGCGCGCCGGCGCGCGGGGCGGATAAGCGCAAATGGAAGGAAAGAAAATATCGGCCGGGAAAAGTTCAACGGTTATTCAAGAAGTTGTTGTTGTAAACTTGAAAAAGCACTCAATCGCGGTTCCCTTAATCTCTACCCGGCCCTATGAGATTGTTTTTTAACAGGCAATTAATTAATCTAGAGTTAATTCGCGAGACCCCGGGGGTATAAGTACGCAACTAATTCAATTTTACACGTTATACACCTCGCTTGAAAAAAAAACCCCATTGTAAAAAAAGGCGAGGCGTAAAAATTCTTCACCACCCGCTGCTCGTAAAATCGCCTCTTAATCAGCGGTGTATATAACAGCGTCATCTCTCTACGCTAAGCAGGAAAGAACAAAACGTGTTACTATCGTGCCGTTGCAACCGGAGAAAGTCTTCGGGAAGAATCGAATAAGGACTACTCTGACCAGGACAGACGGACAAAAAAAAGAGGATCATCGTACACCGACCATCTGCGGAGAGGGACAGCAGCGAAATCGGTCTTTAGTCGGGGAAATACGATCGAACGTGTGGGATGGGCACGTACACATATACACACAGGGAGGCTATTTCGATCGTACATAGACTGAAAGCTGCGCGAGAATACCCGAGAGCCACTGGTAGGATTTGAGATTTGTCGAGGCGCCGCGCAGTCGAACAAACACCTTTCCCTCGACTCTCTTGTTCTATCATCCCGCTTGTTTCCACTCCTTCGCTTCTTTTTTCTCTACAACTCCGACTACTGCTCTATAACTCGCGCTGCAGCCTCGTTATATTTGCCTCGCTAGACGTAGTCGTCCTGTTTTCCGCCGCGAGTAGTAGTAGTAGTTCACGATAAAATCTCGAGTCGCGGAAAAACAATCGCGTCGGCTGTTGTAAAAATTTTTAATTAGGTTAATAATGAGCGGCGTGGCTTCCGCGCCGCTGGGTATTGTTAAAGGAGGAGGTGTGGAATGAGTTTCGGAGACTGGGTCTGCTTGCGGGTTTTTATTTTTGATAATGTGGCGCGCGGAAGTGGGTTGCGGGAAATGAAGGTTGATCCGGGAAAAACATATATTAATAAGCGCCGTTGACCCGATTCCCTAATGCGTCTTTTGTAAACTTTTTGATATTTATAATTTTATATGTAAAAAATTGAAGCTACTGGTCTCGCTGTCGAAATGTATGATGAGTAACATGAGACCAGTAGTTACAATTCTCTAAATATAAATTAACGTCATTCTTGTAAATGAAAAATTTATGATTTAATTTTTAACTTTATTGATGTTTACGAATCGCCCTCGAATGATATTTGAAATATTCGTAATTAATTATTACTAACATTACATTTGAAACTAAAGCTCTATGCGAATATGTTACATTTCTCCATGATATCTAGAATATCATTTAAGGTGGCTCCAGCGGTCTAGTAGACCTAAAGCTATGAACATTTTTTTACAAAAATTCATTTACACATTCCAATCTGAAAACTGATATGACAGAAAGCAGAGCTCTTAACATAACGGAAAATATTTTTATTAGAAAATTTCCAATTTTGCAAAAGTATATTTTGTTCATTAAAAAAAAATTCAATAAGAAATACAAATCTTTTTTGTTTTTCATTCAATTTTAATTTGCAAGGTCTCATTTTCTTCCTTGTTAAATTTCAGGGGGAGTCAACGATATCAAAATTGAAAATTTTCAAAACCTGCAAAGTTATATGCAATTGTTTGTAGATTTTTCACTGAATTTTATAAACAATTGTATATAACTTTGCAGGTTTTGAAAATTTTTCAATTTTGATATCGTTGACTCCCCCTGAAATTTAACAAGGAAGAAAATGAGACCTTGCAAATTAAAATTGAATGAAAAACAAAAAAGATTTGTATTTCTTATTGATTTTTTTTTAATGAACAAAATATACTTTTGCAAAATTGGAAATTTTCTAATAAAAATATTTTCCGTTATGTTAAGAGCTCTGCTTCCTGTCATATCAGTTTTCAGATTGGAATGTGTAAATGAATTTTTGTAAAAAATGTTCATAGCTTTAGGTCTACTAGACCGCTGGAGCCACCTTAAATTAATGGTTATGAGTGTTTGCTCGTATCAAAGAGATGATTTACTCTCAAACCCAACTCTATTTTAGCGATGAATATTCGGTTCACGAAATGGTGAAATTAAATTTTCATTATTTCGAAAATTTTACTATACTTTCCCTATTTTATGTATAGAGAGTAGAAACAAATACTCACTACTAAAATAATAGAGGACATAAGTGTAGGTGGATACATTTGTAAAAACAACCAAGCATGCTTATTACAATTTACATTTCGAATCGATCTGCAATCCTGGAAAGTATACTTTTTACGACAGACTGTGAGATTATAAAATAAAAATGGAAAACAAAATGAAATGTAAAATGGATATGATAGGACGGAAGTGGGTGGGCCAAAGTTTCGAAATGGAAAACAATGGAGAACAGATAGAGAAGAAGCGGGTGAGGAGAAGCGGTAAGATAGTGAAGGAGCCGGCAAGAGAAAGGAAGAACCTGAGAGAGAGGGGCAACGAAATGAATACACGCGGAGAAAACCAGGAAAGAAAGTAGAACGAGAAGCAGAGAAAGACAGAGAAGACGAGGCAGGGGAGAGCAACAGTCGGCCCTCTAAGTGGAGAGACAGAGAAAAGGAAAAGTTTCTCGGATACCGGAACGACCGAACTTCCGGGACGCCAGAATTCCGCGCGTTCGCCCCCTCCCACCTTCCACCCGTCGCTCGTGGTCTCGTCGTTCCTCAAGGAGATAAAGGAGGGTAAAAAAATACCGAAATAAAAAGATCAGCGCGGACGGTGCGGCTTCCAAGAGAGAAAGAGATGTATAAAAGTGTGTGACGAAGGAGTTGCAAATTTCTATGGGGACACGGGGGTAAAAACATAAATCGCTTGGTGAATCAATAGCCGCATACTGACACAATTTTTCAAAACGTACAGCATCGTAAACTGAAGCGAGTAAGCTTTGTATTATTACAATCAACTCTCATCAACATCGGAAAAAAAATATTTTCGTAATTTTCGCAGCTCGTTACGCATATACGTATATACGCAATCCACATTTCTTGCATAAAAAATTTAATCAATATGTTCGGAACATTTACTCAGCGCCGTGACAACGGCCACAACAGCAGCGAAATAAAATTTACCACTCTCCTCTCAAATCCAACTGGCAAATCCTTTTGTTAATCAGAACTTTTCAAATCCATCCGTATGCGTACATACACAGGCGCGTATCACGCCGCCACCAATCATCTTCAATGAATATTAATTTCACGAGCAATCAATTTTTCAATGAAACCTCCAGCCGGCGCCGCGCTGGCATATTCATCACGTCTGGTCGCCATCAAAAACACACTATACGTAAAAAAATCGCGCTGCTCGCTTTTTCACGCGCGCGCGGAGCATTATATACGCATATACATAAATTATATATATCCACCCGTCCTGCGGGCTATGTTCGGGTAACCTCGAATGGCTTAAATGACATCCTACGTTTGTGTCCCTTCGGAGAGAGCCCGCGTGTGGCTGTCTCTGCGTATAGTGTATGTATATACGGAACCCGAGGAAGATGGAGATTTAGTGGACAACGCTCGCGCGTGCACGTGTATGTATGTATGTATATATATATACTGGACGTGCAGCGCTCGATTGAGCAGTGATAGTATATAGGCTTGATGGGCTCCACGTCCCGCGTGTTTTCGAGATGTCGCGCGCCACTCACACTGTTTAGCGAGTTTTCGTTTTTGGGGGTAATGTAGTTAGGAGATTGGTTAAATTAGTTAAGCGTTGTGTTTTTATAGTTTAATTGTTCTACTATTGGTATAGATGATGTGGATGAAAAGAAGGCCAAATTGGCAAAAGGGATGAGGCTTTACGTTGATTAAAAAAGTAGAAGAATTGTATTTAATTACAATGAAATTTTAAATGTAGGAGAATTGTATTTAAGTACAATAAAATTTTAATTACAAGTTTTATACAGGTATTTTTACAGATTCTCACTGTGACAGTAAATTTTAATATTAAAAAATTGTTTTTCATTGCAGAAAATTTTAATTAAATACGGGCATACCTATCTTTGTACGAGAACAAACAAGCGAAATGTGAAACTTGATAGTTAATACATTTGAAACAATTAAAATGATAGCAATGCCTTTTAATTAAAAAAAATCATACAAAAAATACGAGAATTTCTGTAACTGCGTTAATTAATCACAAAGCTCTCCGTTTTAAAAAATAGCCAATTTAAAATATCTATAAAAAATCAGCACATATTTTCTATGTAACAACCCCCAGAATTTCCCACATTTTACTGCGTTTGCAATTCCACGCCAACGAAAAGAAAAAAAATTCCCAAAATATATTCCCTCCTGACACAGCAGCCGTAACCGACAATGCCTCTTCCACCATTCTCTCATTCACACTCGCGCGTGTCTCTTCGTATGTACATTCCGCGGCGGATCATTTATTTTCAACGTCGCACGCGCCCGGGTAAATGTCGATAATATCCTTTGGTTCGCCGCCGCCGCTACCCCCCCGGGGAATCGGATTTTGATTAGTGATTTATAGGGGGCGCCGCGAAATTATTAATGCCGAGAATCGGGCCGTTATTAGGAGTGAAAAATGAAAAAGCCGTATGTCGCTTATAGAACGCGCGAGGTGCTAGTTATGCAGAATTGAGTTAGCCCAATTTTTTAAGCGAGCGCGGTCGAGGATTAAAGTGTAGGGGAAGAGGGAAGATCGTTAAATAATTAGTTATTAATATAAAACTCGAGAACTTATATTTACGAACCGGCTGCATGATTGACGAAGTGACGTAATTTCGTTCGGCTCTTCGTGTTTAATTAATTACAAGGATATTTTTATGAACTCTGCAAAATACTGTATTCCTCAATTGTTAGCCGTTTATTGATTGAATCATATTGAAAAGCTGTGCAAAATATGAAAGATATTTCACGAAAAATATGGTTGTATAGGTAAAAATGAAGTTGGGAATTTTTCGAAATACAATATGTATATATTTCCAAGAATGTCATTGCGACATGGGTTTTGTATAGAAGTATTCCATTAGAAATAAAAATACAAAATTGACATAAATTTTTATACTCAACAAATTCATTTTAAAAGAAAATGCAAAAAATTTTCACTAAAAATGTTCGTTAAAACTAAAATATTGCTTTTAAAATTAAACTTCTTCTCGTAACACATAACTTCCATTTTCAAATAAAATCTTCATCCAACGTCATAAATTTTATATTCTGTAACCTCATTCACCTGGCCCTCGATCATCCCAAAATTAACGACGAGTACATCAGAAGCGCCTTTTCGCGCAAATAATTCGCTTCGGTCGAGCATCTGTATATCACGCCTGCAAAAACAGTTTTATTTTTGTCGCGTAGACACTCGCGTCAGCAACCTTCTTCCCCAAGTCAGGTGTAGCCGGATTAACCTCACACTCTCCTCTCCTCCCCCCTTTCTGCTCTCCTTGCTGCACGTGCGGCAGCACTCATACATCAATTTTATGTAACTTCTTGCGCGCGCATTACATAATTTCGGAGGAATCGTCAGTCAGGGCGCGCGACGCCAGCGTAAAAAGATGATTTAGCGCCGATTGCCAAAAACTTTGTATGCGCAGCGAGGCGTGAGTGTATAACAATTGCATATTTCGTGAGGAGGGAGGAAAAAAGCGAAGTGCGACACTGCGGCTGCTAAACTGTTTCGGGGGAGGGTCGCTGAGTGGCGAAACTTTCCCGTGGTAATGCGGTTCCTTGAACTTTCTACTATATGGAGGGAGCGCGTCAATCTTTGTACGCGCGACGGGAAGAATATTTCGCGCGAATGTAGTTTTGTTAGAAAAGTGAGTGGAAGAGTACTTGTACAGTTCGTAGTTCGATGTTTCTAAAGCTTTCAACGTTTTCAGAATTTCCCGCTGAATTTCTCACGCCCATTTAATTCGCGACGCTCGGCGCAGAGAGGACGCATACAAATTATATTTTTCAAATTATTCCAACAATTTCATCAATTTTTCAATAATGATCAAACGCGCTGATGTGAAAATAATCGAATTCCTCCGACAGCGCCCGACCATCGATTTACATAATTTCGGACAGCCCATCAAATCATTAATTTATATATATATATATAGCTATATATTATACACTCGCGCGAAACAAGTTGATTTTCAATTTCGAACTGTGTGGACGTTTATACCATGTATAAACGCTCATCTCTCCTCGTCAACTATATACGTTTTCGCCGTTAATTGCACCTCTCTCGCTCCCTCCTGCCGCTAATTACGTGTTTGCCGTCGCGCCGGATGAGCGTCGCTCGCTAGCTTACGCACGCCAACGAAATATATATCGCATCCCTTCGAGCTATTGATTGAAATTAGAGAACTCGGACTCCGAGAATCGACCATTCCCCAAGTAGATTCGAGTTATGCCCATAGGATAGAATATCAAGATCCATACGAAACCTCGTCTATACAGACACACACGTGTGGCTGTGTGTGTGTGATGGGCGCTCGCGTGAGAGGAAATGGAGGAACGCGCGTGTATGGAGCGCGCTGTGACGCGACAGGAGATAGCGTGCGGAGAACATATGCTGACGGGGATGGAGGAGAACGAGGGGATAACCATAAACGCTTTCCGGCATCCCGAGCATCTCGCGCTCGGGCGAACGCTGGATTAGTATATATATATCGGTCGCGATACCACCGCCATTCCTGTTCAACGACTATGAGGGAGAGTGAGAGAGAGAGAGAGAGAAAGAGAAAGAGAGAGATCAGGAGAGAGAGAGAGTTCTCACGAGCAAGGGTCTTACTAATAAAAGTGTATAGGTATATACGCGAGCATGCGGAGCCGAGGCGAGCGAATCGTTTGCCGATAAGGCGCGAGGATTAAGGGTCTGTTCGCGCGGAATGCGGTGTGCTCTCGTGCGCGGCGGCGGCGTTATGATTTTGTTAATGGCAAGAGGAGAAGAGATAATGAGAAGTTTAATAGATTGTTTGGAAAGGAGTTTAGAGGGGGTGGGGAGGTGTTGTTTGTTGATATTATCGGTCGTCTTGGATGGAGAAGTTTGAGCTTTGGCGGGTGAGTTTCGCGCATGCGCTATATTTGTGTTAGCTATGTTTCTCCGATGTTTGGCCGATTACATATCGTTGCGATCGTTTTATCTTTGCATTTAGGTTGATTTTAATCGGCGACGGGTGTACTTTATATAAACTATGTGCATAATGACAATCAATTATGAGTTGAATTTCATGTAATCGGAGATAATGGGAATTTTAAAATAGATTGTGCGCAGTATTATAATAATATTTGGTGTTTGTTGATAAAGTCGGATCGGTTATCTCAAGCCGGGAAGTTTAAACTGTGGCGGGCAACTTCTGTGCATGCGCAATATTATTGTCACTGCTTCTGCCAGGTTCATTTGAGTATATTATCAGACCATTTTATGCTTTAACAGAATTTGTTTATTTGAATCATTTGTTAACACACACACACACACACACACACACACACACACACACACACACACACACACACACACACACACACACACACACACACACACTCACACTTATGCTCTTCATGGTCACATGATCAAACATAGCAGACAATTGCATCACATATTAATTATACCCTAATAATATCTAAACGTTTAAAAACGTTTTTAAAACGTGCTTTGAAACACTTTGTAATGTTTTTCAAGCAACGTTTTAAAAATGTGCTAAAATTATTTAAACACATTTCGTAATACAACTATGATCGATAAGTGGTACATGACAATATATGAGTAAAAATTTTTGGTCCCGGTTATAAGTCCAAGTCAGGGAATAAGGATGACTACTGGAGGCACTAAACCCTTGCATCAATCCCTTGCGGGCGTACATAGCCTACTTTACTCCCTAGGTGCATAATCTACTATAAAAACGTTTTTCTAAAAATATTACAAAGTGTTCCAAAGCACGTTTTAAAAACGTTTTTTAAACGTTACTTTCTATTAGGATATACTTCTTGTGGTATTTAAATTTGTATATCACGTGTTTTGTCATATAATTTTGCTTATAATATTTTCAATATTAATTATTTCAATTACAATTATTATAAAATTGTATAAATACATAAAATAATAGTAATATAGTACCCTATTCCCATCGCCACTGTGGCCACTTCATAGATTTGAAAAGTTATTTTGTATTTATGTGTTATAATTTTGTTAGTTTTAACCCAATTCATTATAAACGTAAAAAATTAGACTATGATACTTCATTCCCGCATTATGCGGGAATAAAGTAAAAGAGGGAATCAGACGCTACTTTTGCTCCGCTTTTCAGGCTATAAAATGGCCATTATAATAGATGGGAATAAAAATTTTTTTCACCACAATCCAAGTATCTTGATCTTGATTTCCAAAAGAGTCCCTCAATCTCCTCCGTCCCAATGAACCAACCATACCAATTTCCGAAAAAGCCCTCACACTCTCCCACCAACTCGCTCATCTCCTCAATTACACCGCACTCCTCATCCTATATCCATGCAGCTAATGAGTTCCAATACCATTAGCGCCAACCGCATGCGTCAGCGGCGGCGACGATGATCGTAATACTCTGATGTCTGACATACCAATTTTGATGACGGCCGGCAGAGCGAGAACGCCGCTGCTGACCAGCTGTAGCAGATGGACGGTGGCGAGCGCTTGAAGGCAGGCCGCGAGAAGAAAGCCCGGCTTCCCCCTCATAGCTCATCTCGGAGGCCGCAGAGCCGCCCGTACGCGCCTCTCCTCTTCCTCCTCCTCCTCTTCTACTGCTTCTGCTGCTGCTGCTGCTGGCGCTGCCTCCTTCTCTCGCATCTATGGATTCGCGATTTGCGCTACATCAATCTGCGGAGGGAGGCAAACGGGCGAGATTTTCAAAAACGTATTAAGCGCCCGGCCATAAATGTCCTCTCTCTCTCTAGATAGTGGTAGCTTTTAGTGTAAGGTGATTTATGATACAGCGCGAGTGTAAGATGTTTCGGCGAGGGAAGGAGTGGTGCAGCGCTGTAAATGGGGTTATCTCTTACGAGGATGAAACATGAGGTCGGATGGCGAGGGCCCCCGTACGCGCGTTAGCGTTGTAATTTTGATTTAGCGGCCCGTAAGTTTTTACGGATTACTGCGCGCACTGCTCGTATTATCTATCTTCGAATGTCCGAGAGAAAGAGAGAGAGAGAGAGAGAGAGAGAGAGAGAGAGGTGAATTACGCTCGGATACTTTACAAAATAATCCGCGCGCTTTAATTCGGAATACTGTCAGATCGTCTTTGTACATACGAGCCTTTTTGATATCCATTCGGTCCGTTTGTACACAACGATTTTCACCGGCGACGTGCCTTTGATCATCGCACCGAGCTTTTTTTTTGTTATCATAATCGTGCAGTTTTCGTTTAAGGGGGTTCATCCAACCAGGAACGTATCAAGAATCAATGTCACCCCGCACCGCGCGCACAGGCTTGCTCGCATGGGGCCCCCCACTCTTGTAGTCAGAGCGCGTGTTTGTACGGAACTGACACATACACATAGCTTCGTGCGTCTGTGAGCGTGCACACAGAGCGGCGCTCATCTGTGTGTTCCCCCACCGCTCCAGCGTCGTCTGCACGCGCTGCCGTACACCTAAAATTCCATACTTTCAACTACAATATCTTAAAAACGGTGAAGCTAGGATCTCTGAACTTGTAATATGATATTCTAATTATTGATCTTAATAACATATTAGTTTTTCAGACAAACGCTAAATGTATCTTTGAAGTTATAGACTGAATCGATCTTTCGCGCGTGTGCGTCCCATAAGACGCCGTGTTAAAATGCTCAAATTTGATAATTAATATCTCGATAACGATGAAGCTAGGCTCTTTTTTGTGAGGATATCATATAGATAATGATGTCTGGTACATGTGAAAAAAGTTTCAAAGACTTCCTAAATAAACTGAAAATTGGATGAATCCCCTTAAAAATGAAATTCTCCGTCAGTGAGCGCGAGTCGTTATTTTCACATTCGAACGGCCATGTCGGCATTATACATATTTGTACACACACACACACACACACACACCACGCACAGTCAATATAACAGTTCACGCGCAATTTCGCGTCAAAGCGAGGGTCCATTTACGGAGGTGTGCGTACATTCAAAAATTTTATTTCTCCATTTACGCTTTTACGATGTATATATCGACGATCGTTCGCATTCGCGCGGGCATTTAGCGACGCAGTCGGCCGTCATTTTCGCGCGTGCTCCAATTTTCGATCGCCGCAGCCGTCGCGCCGTCGTCGCGACTAACAGCGTCAGCGACGTATGTCTAATGCAATTACTCTCCAGCTGCGAACTTCACGCGCGCGTGGCTATAGGAAAAAGTATCCGCGCAAAATCGAATCCGAACGCAATAGGCTTTCGCGCTCCGATCTCTCCATTTGGCACATAGTAAGAGTGAGGGGGCCATTTAGGCGGAGAGGTTTTCTTTGCCTTCGCGAAGAGAGGGAGAGAGAGTTTACATTCAAATTACATTTATCCAGTCGGCCGCTAATTAAAAGTCTGCAAGTGTAGCGGAGGGAAGGCTATCGCCGAGAGACTACTTCGGAATTAACAACTTCTTGCGGAGGTTCGGAAGAGGTGAGTTTCAGGAATTGACGGCAAATCGTTGCTCGATCGGGCGCTTCTTGCTTATATATGCGCGCAGAAAGTTTGGGTTTCTGCGGTATGTGTGTATTATGTATGTAAAGAATAGTCATAAGCGATGTTTAACATCCGTGAATCGATGCAGTAAAAGTTGCACCTTTCATACCCAACTTCTTCGTGGTTCATTATAAATTATTTTTCCAACCGCACCGTTGCATTATGCGATAAATTCAACCGCGTCCGGCATATATAAGCAGCCGAGCGTGCGTACACTATCAAGTTCCGTATCGGATTAAGCAGCATCCGCGTCCGCTGGATAACATATTAATCAACCCAGCTGCAAATTCCAATATCAATGCGTTATCGTCTGGTTACCCGCGTGAGCTCTTTCGCCTCCCGACATAACCTCAAAAGGCCCAGTTACATTCCGGCCACTCAAAAATGAGAAAAAGTTCGTGAAAGCCTCGCTCGCGCGCGTCTCTTTCATGACGCGATGAAAAGGGGGGAAGGCCGTCGACCTCGCTGCCGTGGGGGGAGAAGGCAATTAACCGCGGCCTTTCAGCGTAAAAGTCCCCGCTATACCGAGGAAGAGAGTCTGCACGCGAAAAATTTCAAGTCGAATTCTTCCGATTAATCGCGGGACTCCTTCGCCTCGACGATATATAATTCGCGCGCTGCCCCGACTACCGTAGAAATGCCTTAATCACGAGCGCTTCCGCGCGGAACTTTGCTCCACTCTCTCTCCCTCTCTCTCTCTCTCTCTTGCGCGCGCTGCCACTTCTCCTTTATCTCCGTAATTCGCCATTAGCTGGCGGCTGCAAGGGGTGGAGGAAAATTTTTCATCTTTCTTCATCAGCGGTTCTTCAGCACTACCGCCGCGTTGTGTTGTTGAGCTCCTGCTTCGCGGTAATTTGTTTAGTACACGCGGACAGGATGGGGGGGGGGGGGATCTGTTGAGAAATGGCTGGCATTTTTTTTTTCGTCGACGCTGCAGGATTCGGGTTACTCATCTTCGCGGCTCCTTTGATATAATGTATTATGTCTCGTAAGAAAATACCTTGAGATTGGGGGTTGATATACTGCTGCGAACGTTATATTATGCTACATAAACGTGGGTTACGTGAACAACGTGGTAGTTGAAGATTTTCGAAACTTTGGGAAACGATCGGAGGTTTTTCAGGGCCGAATGAAAACAAAAAACAATCGATACGTATAGCGGACCAGTAGGTACAGTGCCGGATATAGTCAGACACACGGAGGCGGGGACGCCGGTGCTGCATCCGCCTGTACTTTTGTCAACTTTTAAAGGGCTTAAAAGTGTCTCAATGTCTTCCGAAAGCATTTTAACAGCGCCGAAACTTCCCACGCTCGCGCCCAGACGGTAATCCTTCCGGACTTAACGTTATCTTCCGCCTCGCCCTCCAAATATTTATCGTCCCTCGTTTCCCTCCGCACGAAGAAAGGCTTAAAAAAAAAAAAAGAACACCCGTCGACCGCCTAATAATCTCGTCAATGTCAGAGGCACGGCACCTCGGCCCGCTCTGGCTCTACACGAGTGAAACAGATAGCCTCGTTTGCAAGGCTATCGATTTCTTTCGGCCTCTCCTCCGCCTCCGCCTCCTACTCGTCTCTATCACTTCCACGGGTTTTATTTCCATCGGCGGGATCATAGGGGCATTTTTCCTGTTGTCTCTCACTCTCTCTCTCTCTCGCTCTAGTGATTTATAACCTCATCCCATAGGAGCATCTTCGTGCGATCGCCTTCCTTTATTCTTTCTCCGGCAGGCAGGCAGGCAGGCGCAGGCTTGAAACCGGAGGGCAACCCGCGCTTGCGCTTCCTCCCAGACAGCGCCACCTCCGGCCTTTTCTTCTTCCACCCCTCTCTTCACCCACTAGCCAGACCTTTTTTTTGTTCCTCTCATTGAACCCGAACCCGAGCGCGCGCGTCTGGAACCGATATCGCACGGAGAGGGAGAGAATGACAGAGTCAGCGAGCAGTGCGCGCTCCACGATCTACGGTAAGTGGCTCCGGTTGCCATTTATTTACAAAATATTCTGCCGCCAGGTGGGGGAGGAAGCAAATCCTGATTCTCCAAACGCGTATAGCTATTCTCCGGAATTACACGTGCGCGTGTGTGTGTGTGTGTGTGTGTGTATACATGTGCGTTTATATAGATGTATACATACACACGAATATTCCTTAGTAACCGCGGAGTAATTGGGTCACAGTCTCAGAAGAAGACGAGGACGACGTCGTTTGCGGCAGCGGTGGCTACATAAAGCGGGCGCCTCTTTTATAATCTCTCAAGTTCGTCGCGGCATCAGCGTGTTTTCTTCTTCGTTTATTTTTTTTTCTCTCTCTCTCTCCCTCCTTGTCACCCACTAACGGCAAATCCGGGAATTAAGCGCAAGCGCGCCGCCGACTATACGGCACACGCTCGCGGTAATTAAAGCCGTGCCCCGGCGCGCGCGAGAGTGCGCGCATTTGCATGAGCGCAAGCTTGCCGTTGCTGCTGTTGCTGCTGTGTGCGTTTATGCTTTATGTACTCGCTCGGGCCGAGTGCAGCTTTTATATATACGACTGGTACTATACTACTGTCCATTTGGACGATTTTATATACACAACTACGGTAGTGCAGAGGCCAATCGTAAAAGTCGCGGTAATCCGGATTATGCTAATTCCCGTACGGCAGCGATGCTCTTTTCTTCCCGTTATATACGCGCGCGTAGCTCGTTGCTTCTTTATGGATGCGGCGGTGGTAAATAATTTACGGCGACAGGGTTTAATTTTTCATTGTATAACGCCCTCGACGAATGCGGTCGGTGTGTGTGTGTGTGTGTGTACAGGTGTGCGGTGTAAATAAACATCCAGATCTACTCTATGTGCAAACAACAAAAGAAAAACAAAGCATACACATAGGGAAGCTTACCGGTTCTCTGGCTCTGCGTCTATTCCTGGAGCCCAGCGTCGGCGATCGCGGTCCTCGTGTGATCGACGACAACCCCTCGGCCCATGTAACAACGATCAGCAGCTGCTGTAGCCGATCACGAGACGGCGGACGCCGTAGCACATAACCTCCTCCTTCACCTTACATATATATATACCTCCGTCGACCGCAATCTTTTCTCTCTTTTAATCAAATCTTCCTCTCTTTTTTACTATATTACACACCGGCGTGTTGCGTGTGCCTGGCGTGGACCTGTCGTGGCAGCGGCCAGCGTGCAACTACGTGCGGCTGGCGCGCGGGGCGCCCCGTGACTTTGCGCCGGGGGGGTTGATGCGCGCGCGCGCGCGAGTTCGGCGCCGACGCGGCGGCAGCGGCCGAGTGTAGTAACGGACGACACGCTGTGCTGATGCTACTTCTGTTCTTATACAACACGTGGACGCGGGTAACAACCGGCCGGCGCGCGCACGCGCGAGCACGTGCTCTTGGCGAGGCCGGCTGCTGTGCGGGGGTATGTTGCATATATATGTAGGTGGGTTTGAGAGAGATGGGAGTGGAGTTTTGTTGGGGTGCCGAAATTTCAAGTGATAACAAAATTATGGGGGGCCTACCGTTTAAAAAGGTTATTTTGCGTGGGGAACATGGACAGAGGTTGAAAAATAATAAGTGTCACCGGAGTAGCATTTATAAGCTTTGAAGACTGTATTATTTCGAAAAATATATGAAGTAACTAATTAGAATAATTGATACAAAACATTGAATGAAAAAACAATCGAATAGTCGCTATTGGCCGGGTTGCCTGTGCGACGTTAAATAAATAAATGAAAAACAAAACATCGTTCGAATTGTACCTCATAATTTATTCTCAAAATAAATGCATCAGTAGAAATAGACGGGTATGGTAAGACACGAAGTTTTGGTTGTAGTTTTGTATAATATAACTACACGGAGAGAAATTTTGTAGTGAAAATTACAAATATTCGAGACTAAATTACCAGTTTCTATGGTAATGGATGGACAGACTGACAATTTCAAACTTTTTACCAAAGTGCCTTGGTAAAATTTTTTTTTAGTTAATTTAAATTAAAAAAATGAACTTTTTTTATCCATATTGATGGATATATAGTATTTTAATATAGAAATAGAAACAGAAACAAGGATGAAAAAACATTAAACTGAAAAAAATTTTTACGGAAGCGGGATTCGATCCGACGATCTTTGGGTTGAGAGTCCGACGTTCTACCGACTGCGCCACGGAAGCTGTTACCAACAGTCATTTGAATCGCCGTTATTACTTACTGAAAATATGTGTTTTGTTTTCATTTTAACGTCGCGCACGCCTCTAGTATCAATCTTCTGAAACACAATAATGCGCAGTGCGCATGCGCGAATACACAAATACCAGGTTATTTGGTAAAATTTATCAGTTTTCTTAGTAAAAATTCTTAGGTTACCTTGTAAAAATGACTAGATCTCAATTTTTACCAGTGTGTCTGGTAATTTTTATTCCGATAATTTGGTATTTTTTTTAAGTGGTTATGGTAGTTTTTCCTGGGAAACTTATAAATTGTATTAGAAACCTGGGAATATCACGGCTTTTGACAGTCTATCCATGCACTACCAAGGCACCTTGGTAATTTTTACTCTAAAATTTCTCTCCGTGTACATTATAAGACAATTTCCTGCACCTCTCATTTTCCCAGCTATTTCTCCTTTGCAAATTTTATATTCTATTGTTATTTACGAAAAGGCCAAAGTTAAAAATGTTCCTGCGTGTGTTTTGTTAAATTCTAATGATGTGGACAATGTCTTCTTGCGACTATCCAATACTTTAGTGACAAGAACAATGAAAATAGTTTTATAAGAAATGAGCAAGTAGTTTTTAAAAAATTGTATATCATCAGAGTTAAATTCTCTTATCATTTTGAATTTTCTGCGTGTTTTCTTGGCGGTACTTTACGCTCGCCTTGGATTCTCGTAGCACCTACCTACCAGATGAATACCTTTAACTATTGAACTTCAGTGTCTGGCCCATGCTCAAAAATTTTGGTAAAAATTACCGTGAGATTCGGATTAAGTAAGGAACATTGAATGATTTTATTATGACGTTCAGTAATAATTGTGTACAGTTCGCGATATTTTCTACCGTATTTTTAACAAATCTGCATCATTATTGAAAACAATGATCAATTTTACTACATATTTATGGTAAATGTTTGATACTTTTTCAAGTATAAGCAACTTTAAAATTAACTTTTACAGTGCAACCCCGTAATAAGCGCGCCTAAGCCCGTAAGGGGAAGAATTTTTTCCATAAACGATATACCCCCTCCACGCACTTTCCCATTGAGTATCTAGCGCCTTCTGTCTCTCTCTTTATTCGACGCGTGACCTCTCAAAAGCGCTCTGACCATCGTCAGTTTGTTGACAACATTGAAGGGCATGAATAAATTTTTCATGACATTCAATCTTAAATCCCTGCATTGATAAGGAAACTATACTATTCAGAAATACTCACTTCAAATTTGAAATCAGTTCATCCGCATGATCATCTAAAACCCTATTTCATTAAAAACCATATTATGAGAAAATCAACTTTAAAGTTTTTATAACTCATAATGCATGAAAATATCCAAAACATGCCTCCTTTGTTATTGATATTGATTCTTATCTTTATACTGGTTAAATACTGGTTAAAGAAAAAACTTTGGCATTGACTTCGTTGCGTAGAATTTTATTTACCTTGGTATTTATTGGCCTAGAAAAGAAAATCAACTTTTAGTTATTTCATAACATTTTGGCTATACACGCATTAATTCGTATATCTTAGATACTTATCGTTTTTTTCACACTAGGTCAAAAGCTTTTATGTGTGTCTTGTTGCCAGTGGTCCTCTTAACCTCATCTGTCAAGTCCATGGTCCCATCGCTAATCGAGCTCGCTGTGCACTGGCTATGGTCGATTGATTACTGCAGTATCTTGCTTCGCGATTACAGATCCGCGAGAGCAGCGACGACTGGAAAGTCGCAGTAGTGGGGATAGAGCTGAGCTATTAATAGAATAGCTATTAATAGGATAACTCGTGTAATGTCTAGTGTAAGTGTGAGCTGACTGTATGAGTATATGTTTGCATGTAAATATTCCGTGTATGGTCTGACTACATTATTTGCAATAATGTCTACAATTTTGATCATGTATGAATCGCAGACAACAGGATTTAGTTATATTTTTATTTTTGTGAGAAACTGAAGTACTTAATTAATTAGGATCTGACGTCCTTAAAATTTTGTAATTATGCAAAACTGACCTGAAAATTCACTTGAACTTTTCTTTTCAAAGTAATACATGGCCCGATTCCTTTGAGCGCCACGAGAGAATTGGTATACCGTTACCTAGATTTCAGAAATGTTATTTTTATCGAGATAATTTATCGGAACGTATTGTATAACGCGCTCTGAATCTGACACTCGACGAGGAGATGCGGAGATCGAGTTATTTTCATGACAAAGATATCGAAAATTAAATAAGCTATAAATTAGGGTCGCAAGATGTGTACTAGTCAAATATATTTGTAAAATAAGATAAGTGTCAATCAATAAATTGGAAAAGTGTGCTGTTTATATAAATATCTTCATTAAATATTTTTAATCTTATTCTGTGAGATCTAATGTTTGTTATCGTCGCCAATTTCACAAAAAGAAACAAAATTGAGCTAACTAAATATTCAACATACTTTTCTATATTATTTTTAAAATATTTTTCATTTAATTATGTTTTATTTCACAAAAATACTTATTTTTTACATTAAATGTGAGAGAAAAAGATAAAAAATAAAATAAAATTTTTAATTTCAAGACTTATTTTTTTATCTCATTAAGTGGAAAATGGCTGTACATAGCCGGGGGAAAATAATGTTACGCGCGACCATATACTGCTTTAAATGTGGAGCCTCTTTCATCCTCGCAACCCATTTTCATGCGGAAAAATAAAAATTCCCTTTTACCTTGTAATTCACCTTTGGCAAAAATAAGTCTAAAATTCTGTAATAGAGCATACGGCATCACAGAAACCATAATATAACAAAGTTGGCCGAACCATCTGAATTATAACCTGGCATTGAATATTTATGAGAGCTAAATTTACACGACAAAGAAGTGCGATTTTCAAATTAATTTTCCCCTATTCTTACCGCGAAAACACCATTTTCTAATAAAGACCGATAATTCAAACAGTTTGCCCCAACGTAATTTCGCGCGACTGACATTTTTAAATAAGAAAAATCCATACGCGGCGTACACGCGACCTGACGACTGAGTGACTTTCCAAAGCGGGCGCATCCTCATTATACAAAGTAGAATCTCAAAGTAAAATTTCGAAATTCATGCGATTTGTGCTCGCCGGCGGAAAAATGCGCCTCGGAAAATATGTAAAGCATATTTTCCGAGGCGCATTTTTCCGCCTCTCTCTATCTCTCTTTGGGAGGGTCCGGCCCGCGCTTAATTCATCGATCGCTCTTTACATTCGGCAAAAGGACGAAACATAACCGTCCACGGGTGGGAAAATCAAAATTTAAATGGAAAAAACGTCAATAATTCGACGCACGTGTGTGCGGCACCGGGACGGCGAGTCATCAGAGGCATTTCAAAACAAAACACACACCAGGTGTGTGACACGTGAGTTATGTCGCCGCCGTGGAGGGCAGAGACAGCAGCGATGTTCATTTTCACAGGGTCGAAGGCACACGAAGGGAGGAGTTGCCTCCCCGATTTCAATATATATATATAGATAGTGTATAGTGGCAGCGACAGCGGAGGTTCCCAGCTAAAAGGCCGAAGTTTAAAAGTCGAGAGGATCGAGCGAGCGCCTCTGGAAAATTTAAAGTTTTAGCGGAGGTGGCGCGCGCCAACGCCTTATTAAATTGAAATTCCGCGACACAGTCTATCGCCTTGCTTTCTTTCTCGCTCCCTCTCAATCTTGCCAGGCTGACTCCCACCGCTACTATACTATACTGGCGCCGCTCATTATAACGCTGATGATGCTCCTTGTAAAGTTCAGCGGGCTTTATGGATTGGCTCTGGGCTGCGGAATTCACGCGGCGCGTTCGGTTGGGGATGAAAGAAGATCCCGGTGTCTTTAGGTGTGTTATAGAGGATGAATACGTGGAAGATAAGATTGTAGAGTTATGGGTGGACAATGCAAAGTAACTCTCGTTTTAGGTGTGTGCAGATTTTATATAGGTATTTAATGAGGTCCCAAATATTTCTAATAATGCATACAATTTGTTATCATTATTCAATAATCTCATTATATTGCTTTAAGATTATAATATTATAATCTTCTCTTTAAACAATGATGAGCGAAGCCTTCTGTTGGTTTCAGTAATAATTTGGATTGCTAATTAGTTGAATTAGTTAGATAAAATTAAATTCGTATATGGAGCTGGGGGGCATAATACCGACACGAATAGAAAATTACGTTGTAACTTTTCATGCTGTGGATGAAAAGTGACGTCTAAAAAAGAAAACGTTCCTCAGCTTTCCTTTTGATTTTTTAACTTGTATCGGTTTTGAACTTTAAATGATGAATTGCAATAAGTTGAATTGCGAACAAGAGAGAACAGCCGTTGTATGTGCGTATCGTTTGCAGGAGTAAGGGAATAAAAAACATGAGTTTCTGAACTAAATATGGATAGCTTTAATGTGAATCAAAGAGAAGTATAATGTGGTTGTACAAAAAGATTATACAGTCTTATGAACTCCCTTTTTCTCTCTGCCCCAAAAAACTTGCCTCTGTAAATTTTCTTTCGGGCCTTCACCATCAATAATATTTTGAGGTCCATAAATAACTTGAAACTAGTTGCAGAATACTCTATGTTCACATTGTTCACACGATTGTCGTTCAATTCATGTTGTTTGAGCTTCAAAATATTTTTATCTTGCTATACACGTTTAGATTACAAAATTTGTCCGGAATCCCGAGTAATGGCAACTATTTTTTACGAGGAACTGTAATGGACAGCACCGAGATAACATCAGATAAGTTAAAATTCTCTATAAAATATTTACTTGCGCTGTAGTAGAGATGCTTTGTGAGTTTTACAAAGCTCGACTCCTTGTGTCTCCAAAAATTATTAGATCTGCAGATGACAGCGACAATGACGATGATGACAGCAGTGACCATGAGATTGCAGCGGAAGAGTGTGAGCATCGATTTCACGTAAGAGGTGCCGGGCGTGTATAACCTCCATGCGCGGACCATAAAGTCTGGCGAAAAGTATGGGGTAAAGTCTGGGCACTTTTCCAAGACTTTTTGGCGCTGTATGCTAAATCTGATAAAAAGTCTTGGATGAAGTCTGGGCATTTTTTCCCAGACTTTTTAAGTAGTATGCTAAGTCTAGTGAAAAGTCTTGGATAAAGTCTGGGGATTTTTTTCCAAGGCTTTTAATAGAAAATATAAAAAGTCTGGCAAAAAATCTGGGATCGTCCGACATGCAAGAATTTGGCCAGACTTTTCAAGCCAGACTTCTGCAAGACTTCGACCAGACTTGTTTTTACACGGGTTCTACACTGATGGCTCCAAAACCGAAGTAAGCTCTTACAACGGTTTGGCCACTCATTGCCCCTATCTCAATCTTAACATTCGTTTCAAGATCTGTCTCTACGCTTCCATCTCATCGACAGATGCCCTTCCTATTCAGCGATCTCTCGAATAGAAATAGAAATTGATACATTTAATGAACGACTTAAACTTACCCAAGCTGCTCTGTAGAAGACATCGCTGTACTGCTGCGCAAGACATATCACCGCTGTACCTCGGTCGTGAAGAGTACCGTCGCACCTACCGAGGAGATGAACTGCACTAAACATCCTCGTCATCATTTTGTAAATAGTACCGCGCGCGGCGCGGCGCAGTGCACACGGGTCAAAACGTTACAATCAGTTAGCTGGCCCGACGCCTGCATGCAGGCATGCCATCCGCGAGCCATCAAATCGCCGAAATACAGAAATTACCGTTTACGGTCATTAATACCGTTGTTATACCATTTTATTACAATACACTGTTTAATCGATTTTTCATTCGACGACAAATTAGTGTAATAATTTTAAATATTGGTATTAAAAATTAATTAAAGGCATAAGTAGATTACATTTCAGGAAGTTAAGTGCCAATGAATTGGCAGCGGTTATGTATTAAGACATTTTTCTGAAATATATTAGAAATGTAAATACATTATTTTAATATAAGTTCGTAGATTTGGATTCAAAGATATAGTTTGCAGATGTTACTTATACTGGAAGAAAACTTCTTTTTGTCAAAGTTTTTTTATTTTATAGTAATTTTTAAAATATTTTTGTACCTATACTTTGTCTTTAGACTTAATAAAAACGTAAGTTTCCATAGATATATCTATGGATCTAGAGGTTGCATCTCAAAAACCAAAGAATTTTTGTAATATGACGATTTTATATCTAAAGATTTATGACTTATAAATTTTTAAGTTTTTTTTTTCCTTTATCAATTTTCCTTGGTTATTAAGAAGATATCAACTCAGCTGTATTATTACCTTATGCACAGCAGTAATGACTTGATCTTACATGACAAGGTAGAAACGTTAGCACTATTATTTCTAAGAAATTGTTGTTGCGAAGGCAGAACGATGTAAACTGTCATTCACTCGTTAATACTCCTTCGTTTATCGTTTTGAACACTTGGAAGTCTTCACAAGGATATGTACAAATATCATCATAAGATTTAACAATTATTTTTAACTTATATTATACTTGATAAGGAACAATCATTGACAATATAAGAACATCTTTAGGAAAGTTTATTAAAGTTTATAAACATGCTAACCAAAAGTTTACTCCTCATATTTCTAAGTATAGATTTGGCTTTATCGTTTGATGTAAACCCTGCAGTTACAACTAGCTTGGGTAGAATTCAAGGTTTCTACAGAGAACTCCATCCTGGTGGGACAAAATATGAAGCTTACCAAGGCATACCTTATGCACTGCCGCCAAATGGAAACAGAAGATTCAACGTACGTTAAAAATTCTTTTTGCTTTTTCAAAGAGAAAGCTTTGTAACGGTGTAATTTTTCGATTTTGAGATTTCGATGATTTCCGATATATCCGAGCTTCCTGAGTCGAAATATGCCTGTTTTAGAAAATTTGCATGCGTGCGTTCGTGCGTGTGTGTGTGTGTATGTGTGTGTGTGTGTGTGTGTAAGTGGGGTAATAAATTTGTCGGCACCATAACTCGAGACTGGAAAGAGATATCAAGTTCATCTTTGGCAGGTACATGAAGTTCATTTTGAAGTTGTGCAAGTTCAATTTTATAGTTGATCGGATAATATTGAGTCCTCTCTTAAAAAAATGATGGCCGGATGTTGTGAAGCACTTAAAGAGTGATTTTGATTGATCTGTAAGGAATAGGCGCGAAAATTCGCTACTTCCGCTACATTTGAATTTTTGAAACTGAATTTCTATTCTTAACTATTTAAAACTAAATAATTAAATCAAATTAGAATAAAAAGATTAATTTTGTCATGCTTTGAAAAATGATCTGATTATCCTATCATTTAAACCAACTAAAATGAAATCATAATGAAAAATTATATATTCATAACCTAAAAAACTAAATAGTAATAGTTTGTGATCCAATGCCGTTTAAGTTTCTTAATAAATTTTATACGCTCGTAATAATATAGTTCTATAAAATGGCTAAATTGATCTCCACGAGCAAATTCTCTTACAGTTAGTCGTAATACCTTTCCCAAATCGAAATAGTGTGCTACATTTTTATAGCCCGCACTATTTGATAGAAAATTTTAGCACACTGCGACACTGGTAAGAGAAGTATAGAAAATACTTTAATAAAAATTACAAATTTACAAAATACAGGGAACTGAAATGCGTTTCGTCCTTAGTCGTACCGGGTGGACTCATCAGGAAGATCCCGGTAGACTTATCTTCGACGCCGAAAATAAATGTTACTTGGATTTATTTAAGGAAGTTGGAAAGTGATTTTATTTGTGGAAGCCAAGAAGTGGCAGCCACCTGGTGGATAAAGTAACAAAGATACAGATATAAATAAAATTTAGGCATGTTTGTGATCCAATGCCGTTTAAGTTTCTTAATAAATTTTATACGCTCGTAATAATATAGTTCTATAAAATGGGAGCTATAACAATGTAGCACACTATTTCGATTTGGGAAAGGTATTACGACTAACTGTAAGAGAATTTGCTCGTGGAGATCAATTTAGCCATTTTATAGAACTATATTATTACGAGCGTATAAAAGTTATTAAGAAACTTAAACGGCATTGGATCACAAACATGCCTAAATTTTATTTATATATGTATCTTTGTTACTTTATCCACCAGGTGGCTGCCACTTCTTGGCTTCCACAAATAAAATCACTTTCCAACTTTCTTAAATAAATCCAAGTAACATTTATTTTCGGCGTCGAAGATAAGTCTACCGGGATCTTCCTGATGAGTCCACTCGGTACGACTAAGGACGAAACGCATTTCAGTTCCCTGTATTTTGTAAATTTGTAATTTTTATTAAAGTATTTTCTATACTTCTCTTACCAGTGTCGCCGTGTGCTAAAATTTTCTATCAAATAGTGCGGGCTATAAAAATGTAGCACACTATTTCGATTTGGGAAAGGTATTACGACTAACTGTAAGAGAATTTGCTCGTGGAGATCAATTTAGCCATTTTATAGAACTATATTATTACGAGCGTATAAAATTTATTAAGAAAAATTTTTATTGTCGCTGGGTTTGAATATATGTGAGATGTGAGTCAATTTTCTGAAAGCTATTAAAATTTTCTATCTATACATATTTTTTTGGTCGAATCAAATAATATTAAGTCGGTTCAAAAAAATAAAGAAAAATATGAAAAAATCGAAAGCAATTTTTTTCGACTCGGTATTTAATAATAGGTTGGAAGTAGGCACATTTTCTGAAAGTACTTTTGATTTCCTTTCCATTCATATTTTTTCGTGCGAATCGGATAACATTAAGTCGGTTTAAAAAAATAAAGAAAAATATGAAAAAATCGAAAATAATTTTTTTCTAGTCGAGGTTCAAAAAATAGGTTGGAAGTAGGAGCATTTTCTGAAAGTACTTCCAATTTTTTTATCCATTCCTATTTTTTCGTCTCAATCGGATTACTTTAAAGAGGTTAAAAAAAAGAACAATATGAAAAAATCGAAAATAATTTTTTTTCAGGCGAGGTTTAAAAATAGGTTGGAAGTGGGACCTTTTCTAAAAGTACTTTTGATTTCCCATCCATTCCTATTTTCTTAGCCTATTATTGTTATTTCTAAATTTTATTATTCTTATTCTTCAAATTATAGACTCTTGACTAACAAATGGCTACACTACATGAATAATGTGAATATGAGACAAACAATTCCACATTGAATAAACAAACACATCACTAAGTAACAATATATAATTTTAAAAATTATATTTTATGAAATTCGAAAAATGGTAAAAAATAAAATTTGTAAAAATACATTTACAATAGCAGCTTGTTCATTATCTGCAACTAACTCTACTATAAAATCAACAAAATTTTGTAGTTATCATATTAATTAAATAGAAGCATATTAAGCAAAAAAAAAGGTTCTATCCAAGTTGAGCGTGTATGAAGGTTGCATCTTGATAAAGCGCTTAAAAAGGTGAAATCTCAGCTGAGCACGTAAAAAGGATAAATCAAGGCGAAGCGCGTGAAAAGGTTTTATTCTTGACAAGCGCATAGAAAGGTGACAGAAAATTCTTACGTACCTCAATAAAATGGGATAGACTATTATTCCCACAAGATGATTTCACTATTAACATAAAGATTATTTTCATAACCAATCCTATTTAAATGAACTTATTTATTTAACATATATACTCACGCGAAAACAACCATGTATGAAAAAATTTGTCAATTTCACTTTTTGAATACCCCTATGTAATTTGTATAATTTCGTATAATTATATTTTATAAAAAAATAATATTAATTTATATTTACAATTTAATTTTTTTTATTGTAATAAAATTTATACAGTTTAAAATGAATTATTTCTAATCATTGTTATTCTAGTTTTTGACAGAAATTCATTTCTTCATTTTGATTAATAAATAGCATTTGATCATAATTTAAATTTTTTAATTTGTAATTTAATAATTAAGATTTTTACTACGGAAATGTTTTTAAATATAATTTTATATAAACTTTTGAATAACGTATTGATGAAAAATTAAACATGCAGAAAAAATGCAATTTTAGATTAAAATATAAATTAAAAAAAATTATAATGTAATTTAATAATTCTCTTTGAAAAAGCATTCTGCTAAAGCAGTTAGCATCGGGTTTTAATATAGCATGCGTAAAGTACCTACTTTACGCATTGTTTTCAGTGCGTAAAATGGCACTTTTACACATAGTGTGCATAAAACTATTTACGCACTTTACGCAGCGAAAACAATGCGTGAAGTAGGTACGAGTTACTCGGCAATCATGCGAGGGCGGAAATGATATACGCCCGAGTTGTATGCAATATTTTTCGTCAGGGTGTGCGTAAAGTGCGTGTGAAAGGTTCGATTTCTGAGCGTAACGTACTTTACACACATTTTTAATATTTCGCGACGCGTATGCGAAAAAGTAAACTTTTACGCTCAGAAATTGTCCCTTTACACACACATACTTTACGCATACCCGTGCAAAAAGTAATATTCGCAACGCGTGCGTACGATTTACACACTTGCAGCGAAAACTAATATTTAAGCTAATCATCGTAATCATAATACACTTGTTTACCAAAAAATTTAAGTTAAAGTTAACATTAACATACCACAGCCACCGGAACCTGTCGAGCCTTGGAAGGACACACTATTAGCCAACAAATTGGGCAACATGTGTATGCAACACAAGCGCTACAAAGAGGCGACAGTCGAGTACGTCCATGGGGACGAGGACTGTCTGTACCTCAACGTTTACGCGCCACTGAGAAGAGAGAATCAAAGTCTGCCCGTCATAGTTTCGATCCACGGTGGTGCTTTTCAGTACTGGAACAGCGAATCGTTCTTGCAACCGCACTATCTCGTCAAAGAGGACGTCATCGTGGTAGGAATGAACTATCGTCTCGGTTCCCTTGGATTTCTGAGCACTGAAGATGAAGTTGTTCCCGGAAATATGGGCCTGAAAGATCAGTCTATGGCTCTGCGTTGGGTTAAAACACATATCCAAGCTTTCGGCGGCGATCCAACGAAAGTCACGATCGTTGGTCTCAGCGCTGGCGCTGCGAGTGTTCATTACCATTACTTGTCCCGCATGTCTGCTGGACTCTTTCAGAGTGGCATGTCGTTCAGCGGCACTGCGCTGGATTGCTGGACGCAGACTGAGAACTCGCGTGAGAAAGCCACGAGACTGGCAGAATTGGTGAACTGTCCGACGAGTGACGTGAAGAAAATGATTGAGTGTATGAGAGAACGGCCGGCTAAAGATATTGCAGCTGCTCAGGCTAAATTTATGGTATGGAATCCATTAGAGATAGAAAATATTAACTATACGATATTTGGAGAACCTATTTTTTTAATTTTATTTCTTCCTCATTAGCCATGGCTGGGGGAACCATTCACTCCATTTGGACCGGTAATAGAAAAGCCCTCGAAAAATGCTTTCATCGATCGTCCTCCAATTGAAATTATTAATAGTGGAGATGTCAATAAAGTGTCATGGATCACTGGAGTAGTTAGCGGAGATGGTCTTTACCCGGTTGTAGGTACTAATTTTGACAAATGCTGGTTAATAATAATCAACAGTTTCACTTTGACAATATTATTATTTAATACCATTATATTTTAGAGTTTGCGCTTAAATCTGAAGTGCTTGAAGAGTTAGATAAGAACTGGGAGTCGATTGCACCGTACTTGCTCGATTACAACGACACTATACCAGTAGAAGAGCACGCCAATGTTGCGCGTAAAATTCGTCAGCATTATTTGGAAGATAAGCCTATTAATTACGATAATTTGGATCACCTTATTCAGATGGTAGGCGACCGAATTTACATCGCAGATGCCGGGAAGGCGGCGAAAGCGCAGGCGAAAGCTAATCCAGGCAAAGTTTGGTTGTACTACTACAGTTACAGAGCAGCAACCAGTCTCAGTAACTTACTGACCAATAGCTCGACAGACTTGGGTATGTGTATTAGTCATCCAATTATATAGTTCAGGAAAATATTTTTTTATTACACAAAAAAAATTTATAGTCTCTCTAATCGGTTTGCATCAGATAATCAACTGATTTGGAGAAAGCTTTATAGAAATAATATTGTGTTTAAAATGTAGTTTCCACTACGTTTAAAAAGTCAAAATTTCATTGAAAAAAGGAGAAAGAGTCCTTTCAAAACGATAACAATTCCTTTTCAGAAAAAGTAAAAACTCCATTTGTTTTAAAGCTGTTTTAATGTATTAAAATAGAATGCCAATCCCACTTTAATAAAAGGAAGATACTTTTCTTTAATGATGTTTTTACTGACATTTTTGTAAGTAAAATGAACCTTGCAGTCTAATTTTCAATCAAATGTGTGAACAGTAGAATTAGTTATTCATTTTTTTTTCATTTATAATTTTTAATTTATATATATTTTTTAATAGGTGTGTGCCACAGTGATGATTATTTGTTGACTATTGGAAATCCTTACATAGACCCCGTGAAGCGAAAAAATGACCTCCGACTGAATGAGGAGCTGATACAGTTTTGGTTACATGTAGCGCGTACAGGGTAATTTTTAAAATAAGATTTGATTATATGTTCAGCTTTATGCATGTCATCAATACTAATTTAAAAAACTTTATATTAGGGTACCAAAATTAGGCCCGGAATGGACGCCTGTAGATGGAACAACGATTGAGCTGAACTATTTGCACGTCAAAGGTCCAGGACAGTACAGTATCAAAACTGACCCGAACTTTGGTCAAAACAGTTTTTGGAATAGTATTGACTTCAACGAGAATAAAGTAGCTTAATATACATTTGATACTACAAGAGATTACAAACATACGTACACTAACAAGAAAACTTGTAAGATAAAAAAATTTGATTGAACCAATATTTGAATACGGACAATAATTATTATAGTACATTTCGATACTACTGGGTGAAAGTGATTTTACCCTCTGCCGACATTTGCGCCCGAGTGAAGCGACTTGTAGAAACTTTCATTTAGCACATGCTTTTTTATTTAAGCATGTGCGAAATCGAGCTTTGCGCACGGAGTGTAAAAATAGTTATACATTACGCACTGAGTGTGGAACGCATTTACTTTGCACACTGATCCTTGGAAATGCGGCAAATATATGCTCTCCACACGCAAAACTCGCATGGGAAGTCGAGTCTTGCATACTCAGTTAAAAATTAGTACATTATGCAACAAGTGCATAAAGCATATATTTTTCGATGTATCTCAGAGCGCGTGTGTGTGTGTGTGGGTGTGTGCATGTGTGTGTGTGCGTATGTGTGTGTGCGCGCGCGTGTGTGTGCGCGTGTGTATGTGTGTGTGTGTGTGTGTGAGTGTGTGTGTGTTACAATTTGAAATTGCTAACAAAGTTACGAAGTAAAAAAGTAAACTTATTAGTAAAGCATTTATACCAATTTTGAAAAATTTCGAAAGTAAATTTCAAATTATTTAGATTAAAAATGAAATGGAAAAAGAAAATGAAAAGAAAAAAGAAAATAAAAAGAAAAGAAATATCAAAAGATCTTACGATCAAAATTCTTAAAACAAATATGGGTTATAGGTCATACTATCTAAAATATAAGATATATGTTTATTGTAATCGACTTATCGAGGCGCACTATCAATCTCAAAGCATCGATAACATTTGTTAAAGATATGAATTTTTAGGCGAATAATCAATTTATGCAATATACACTCAGAAAAACGATCCACGGGTACCAAAATAAAATTCCTCCCGAAAAAATCTTCCTGCAATAAAAAGGACTTCTTCCCGCGCGGTGGAATCGTAATTTGATTACAGGAACCGTGGTCTCCTGTTATAGGAGGCCAATCCTCCTGCAGAAGGAGAATTTTACGTTTTATTACAAGAATATTATGTGACAGAAATGGAGGAATGATATTTTGGGTCTTAGGTCCCAAAAACTCTATTTTATAAATATCATTAAATTGCAGTGTAAGACAAGTTTTATTGATAACAGATGACACTAGGACTACTATATAAATATTTAAAATAACTAAAGTCTTTTTATCCCATTCATGTATAACAATTTTATTTTTAGATTAATTATTTATTTATTTTTGTGTTAATAATTATTATATATACGAGAGGAATTCCTCTTATCGCGATGCGACATTATACCAAGCGGATATTCATCCTTCCATATGAAGATATTCTCTTGGTCCTATTTTTAACTGAAAATTCTCCTCCGACAGGCAGATTCTCGTTGGTATAGGAAGATCGTTTTCTGAGTTACACGGCACCTTGTTCGACTGAGGATTCGTAGCATTAACAAATTTTTTTTCTGTCAAGAGAATATAAGGGTGCTACGTGTACCTACGTAAGTTTACTTGTCTAACATAAGTATTAAAAGCTTTTGTAAATACCACATAGGCCATCATTCTCACAAAAAATTAGGCCTGAGTAACCCAAACTTTTGATATTATTCGTAATAAAACGTCGATTTGAATCGAAATTTTTACCATATTAAAGTGCCTTCTAAAACATGAAGATCGTTTGTAATTAGTCTTATCTTTATATCTTTATAACATATGAAAAATTCTGGTTTGCATAACTCACATCTACAAAAATATCGTCACTTTTTTAATCCTTATTAAGGAGAAGTTAAAATTAATCAAAAGGCTTTTGGAGCGAAGTATAATTATGATAAGTTAACTTTTTATGAACTACGTATTTTGTACGGAGACCAATAAAAAATAAGTAGTTAAAATTTTAAGTCGATAAATCAAGTATTCTGTGAGAAATTAATTTATGAAACATGAAAACGTTTTCCTTAATAACAAATGACAGAGTGGAGATAATTTAAATATTAAAAAAAGAAAATATAGGTAATTTAAAAACTTTTCATATATTATGTAATAACTGCTGTAAGATAAAAAAATAAAAAAAACTCAAAATTCAAAATCGTTTTTTGGTTATAAAAAAAAGAAAATCAATAAAAATTCAAATCCATCAGGGTACCGAGTTTTTTTCGCGAGGCGAAGAGAATAGTCTTTGTCCGACAAAAATCTGTCGATTCGTTTCCGAGATATAAAGAGTTTACACACACACACACACATCCACGAAAAAAAAATATCTCAAAATCAACAAATATCGACATATATCGCCTTAAAACATCTTTTTGAACATTTTTTGTCTCAAAAATTTTTTTTACCGTTATAAAGCTTCATCTATGTGGAAGCAAAACATAAATTTTGAATGTTCGATCGGCGGGATAGGCAGGATTTTAGATAAGTGTTTTTCCAAACATGAATTGGCGCAAATTTGTACTCCTGATACATTTTTGCAAAATTAATTTTTTGAAACTCCGTGCGAGAAGTTCGATTTCTCGCACGCTGCGTTAAACGATGCGTGCAAAAATCTCACTTCTCGCACGTCGTGTCAAAAAATACGGTTCGACACTTGTGTGAGAAGTTGATTTTCTCCTCGTGTGACCTTTTCACCCTCGCTTCGCTCGGGTGCAAACAGTCACACGAGGGGAAAATCAAATCCTCGCACTAGTATCGAAATGTACTATTATTCACCTTATCACTAAAAAAACGCAAAAACTAGATCTCTCAAAACTGAAAAATTAACATAAATCAATAACGCATCACAAAATACTCAGATGTTTGGACTCTTCGGACCTTCAGATTGAAAAACAAAGATTATTTGTTTTACTATTCATGTATGCTTTCATTTTTTATTATAATTTATTAAATATGTGCATTTTGTATGTACATTTTGTAAGGGTATATTTTTTGATCATTAAAATAATAGAAATGCAATAAATACTTATAGAAATTTTAATGAAAATTTGTGGCCGACTACTGACTAATATATGCATATGAAGACTATACTCGAACATGCGTCCGACAACTAGCGATTTCATCAAATACATTTTAATTCAATCTGTTTTTTTACTGTTTATTCAAAGTTAAAGTTCTGCTTTTTATTAAAACCCCGACAACTGGTGTTTACCCTATAAGTAAATTAAAAATATTTAAAAATTTTAAACGTTTTTGAAAAAAAAAAAAACAGATCTTATAAATAACGCATTATATTGAAAGTTGAAAAAATTGATAAAAAAATAGTTTATTATATGTATATTTGACTTGTGTAGATCATATTAGTATGCCATAAAAGAAGCGAATAAATCTAGCCTTTACTGACAATTTCTGCAATTATTTCTAAA
The DNA here is from genome assembly GCA_036365515.1 of Torymus aiolomorphi. Taxonomy (NCBI): domain Eukaryota; kingdom Metazoa; phylum Arthropoda; class Insecta; order Hymenoptera; family Torymidae; genus Torymus; species Torymus aiolomorphi. Next base: position 89,689,805 of record CM070874.1, on the reverse strand, counting down.
GAAGTAGACATTTTAATATATTTATATAATTATAATTTGAACTGAAAAATTTGATCACCGCACATCAATTTAGATATTCTATTTCTTTTTAAATTACTATACATAGAACAATGCCATAAATACAATGATCTCATGGTTCTTAGAAACATAATTACCAGAGGTATTACGTACCCTTATTTGGTTAGTAAAATTTTTCTGACTATAAACACATACCATACAAGATCTCTATGCACGTTGGTGGTACTAAATTATAAACCTAATCACTGATATTTCTCCTTGCTACCCACATCTATTCGAAATTTGTTGAAAGAACACATTTCCTCATTATAGCATTGCTTGAGAAACCATTACTATATGTGTGAATCATCATAAGTGCAGAATGATTAAGCAAAATACATGCTATTATTCAATAAATAAATAAATAAATAAATAGCGTACATTTCAGCTTCATATACAAAAAGAATGAGCCTTGCCCTATGAAAAACTACTCCATTGGTTTGTGAAGTATGTAAACTACACATAGCCAGGCGCGGATCCAGAGGGGGGTGAAAATGTTTTTTAGTCTTATTTCATATAGACGTTTATCAATAGTTCCCTTCGTGGAACATCACCCCATTGCCCCTCCCCCCTCTGGATCCGCGCCTGCACATAGCGTACAAGGCACATAAAAAACGCTAGTAAAAGATTACTTTCTGAAATCCACACACACATTGAAAATTTTTTTTTCCGACGATTTCAAACCTGTTTCTGCTCCACAAAATATTTGTCGGACTTCCAAAACCGATATTTCATTTTTATCGATAAAAATAACGTTCTTCTAAAAAATTCTCCATCGAAACATGCACACGCCCAGCAACAACTTCAACGTTCGTCATGGCACTCAACTCGAGCAAACAACGAGCCCATCTACTCTCATTTTCTCGCCACCTTTTTGCGCACAGAACTGCGAGCTAATACTAAGCCGAGCCACCCAATTATCGTCTCACTCCGTTTCTCTCTCTCTCTCTCTCTCTCTCTCTCTCTCTCTCTCTCTCTCAAAACCGCAACGTTTTCCTCAAGAATTATCACTGTCGGACAGTCTTGTAATGTCATTAGGTAGACGGCAAAACGACGCAAGAGATTCTCTCAGGCCCGAATTCATAGACGCTGAGTCGGTCTCAAGTACGGTATATATAGATATACTAAAGCATGGCTTCAAACTTTACTTGTGTCCGACTCGCGTGTCTCTTACGACTATGAATTCGGACCTCAGTCTCAGCTCTCGGCTCGATCGCTTTAGTCGAGAAGCGAACCATTGTTTTCTACCAGCGCCACGCGAAAATTTGCAGCGCGCGCTGCAGTGGACGACGCGCTTGGGGAAATCGTCGGGCGATGGCGGCAGTTTCGAGCGCTTTAATGCTCGCGCTGTGTATATATGTATGGGTGTGTATGCATCGAGCGTGTGCTGCAGGTCGACGCTTCTCGGTTCGCACGCACACATAAGAGTGCGGTCTCGCTGGGACTTGTACGGAGTCGCGTTGTTGGGTTGGCTAATTGATTTAGGATGTTGGTTGTTTTGTTTGTTCATCGAGTGGTATGCAGAGTGTTGTTTGGGGCTGTTTTAACTCTGGGGGGCTTGGAGTTTTAATGGTATTGCCAGTGACGGATTCGGTACAGATAAAAAAGATGTTTTTGATAATTTTTTTTGAGTATCAGCGAGAGACAGAAATGTAATTTGTAAGCCCATTCGCGTCGAAACTATGGCTCATTCTCTCTCACTCACTCTCTCCATACAAAAAACCAACAATCGCGAGTGTTCCTTCGAAAAATGACGGATTGCATCGACGCGGCGCACAATACGCGCGTATATCCATCCGTACAATACGCACGAATGAAACGAAGTTGCGATAAGGCAATTCATTGGCGCGAGAGATATTTTTCCCGAGGATCTCTCTCTTTCTCTCTCTCTCGCTCTTGCGTTCGCCCGCGTGTAATATGCCGCGCACGTACTTGGCCGTGATATTTCGCGGGAATGTCACGCGCGCCGTGTCTCTCTTTCACCTTTCTCGCGATGCTTTTTTAAACACACATACGCACACACACACACACGTGAGTAGAGCGCGGTTATACCAACCGCAGCTACATGTAGTGCGTAAAAATCTGTATACATATATAGTGTGTAGGCAACAACGCGTGCTGCGCCAATAAATTATACGTCCCGAGCAAAATCTAATCTCCGCGTACCAACGAGTTAATTTAATTTCGTTGTAATATGCATCCGGGACTTTGTTCGATTGCCCGTGTATGCGTGTGTGTCGTAATAGCCGCGTGTATATATTTTGACTTTGGTTCAAATCCCTTTTGACTGAGCATAGAGACTGTAGCTATAAATCCAGTCGCACGCGCGTTTTTCATCGTTTCAATTAACAATGTGTAGACAGAAATCTGACTAGGGGAGGCATTAGATATGCAAGGTTGCTCGCAACGCGCGCGCGTGCGGCTATTCAGCTGTTGCCCGCTATCAGAGCGTTTGTTTCGTGAATTCCTCGTGAGAGGTTACGAATGTCTTGGAGTTTTATCGTTTACGTGTATGTGTGCTCTTGGTGATTAGTTATGCCAGAAGAAGGAAAAACGTATTTGGATTGAAAATCGTAGAAATTTAGCTGAAACGATTGTGGTACAATGAGGGAGTTGAACAGGCGCTGATAATGTGTTGTAACATGATTGAAGAATTAAAATGTTGGTAATCGGGTTTAGAAAACTAAAAATTTCGAATGAAAAAAATAATTGCAGTACCTTGAATAGAAATGGAAATTTTTTAGAAATATACTTTCGTAGTATTTGCAAGCACTGAGCTAGAATAGAAAAATTTGACATCGTACGCGGAGAAAAATATTTCATTCAAAATTAGTACTTTTTTTATAAATGAGGAGTTTGTATATTGTGTCGGAAAAATAGTATAATGTATACTGATATTGAGTATACTTATTTTTTATTAAATTTTAAAAGGAATACATTAATTTGTTAGCATAAAAAAGTTTGTACTCTCATTAATTAATTAATTAACATATTAATTTTCAATGAATTCTTTTCCTTCACGCGAATTGTACTATGCACATTATTTTTAATAAAAATTATAAAAGGTAATTTTACTTGGAATAAAATATTTTAAAATAACAAAACATCATGTAAATTAACTGGTAATAAATAATAATAATAATAATAATTATTATAGATATCCTCATCCTAATAATCCTAATATAGTTTGTAGTAATTTGTTTGCAAAAATTTTCTCCACGTCAAAACTGTAACAACGATTAATTTTAAATCATTCACCCGATTCTTACGAAAATAAGGTATTAACTGGTCTGTGCTTACAGATGCTCAATAAATAAAAGAGAATGATAAGAAGGCAGGAGGACAGTAGCTTAAACAATCTAATTAATTAGCCATCTTATCGATTATCTGTCCGTTTGTATCCGCATATGAATTGGGTACACTAAGGACATTATTTTCCTTCCAAATCGAGAGATTTAATCTACATTACGTATACAAACAAATCCTCTTCTCCAAATTCATTACTATACGAAACGATACCAACCTACGCGAATTCCAAGTCGTCACATTAACATACTGCATACACTTCTAATTCTCTCTCGACCGCTGACGCAAACTGTCATTACCCCAATAACCCAACTCTTAATTAACATCCTTGCAGCCAAAAATCGCTCTATAAAAAAGCGCGCGCCTGTATGTATATCTCGCGGGAATACATTATGGAACGTCGCCTCGCTGCCATCGTTGGCCCATTATGAAAATTAGCGTCGGTACGCCAATTCTCCCTCTCTGCCTCTCGCGTTTTTATCGCGAATCAGCGAGAAAATTGGCTCGCAGCCGCAACGCGCGCGGACATGCATTCGGTGCGGGCGACTGATTGGCCGCGAAATTCCGGGGGCAAAAATTATCGGGCAAAACCAATATACCGCGGACGTGAGAGCACAAGCGTCGCGGTGCGGCAAGAGAGCGGAGCAGAGATAATTACGATTGCTTTTGGTTTGCCTTTCCTATTTCCGCTGCATTACTCGCTCATGCTCGTTCGTGTGTATGTACGTGTCTATAGAGAGAGAGAGAGAGAGAGAGAGAGAGAGAGAGAGAGAGAGAGAGAGAGAGAGAATACGAGGCTGACACGCGATTAGAGTCTATTGATTTATCGAAACCTGTTCGACGCCCCTCGTATTTTTCATCTCTCTACTCTCTCTCTCACTCTCTCTCTTTCCGTCTCTTTTTGCGAGCTTCCCTATCGCGCGCCGGTACTCTTTTCCGCCCTTAGTCTCGCGCTCTTTTACTTCGCTGAAAAATAGTGGAGAGAGAGAGAGAGAGAGGAAGAGAGTCAATTGGTTAATGCTAACAAATACCGCGGTCAAAGATTTCAAATGTATGGGCTTTTCTCGGGGAAGATTCGTTGGTTTGTTTTTGCGAATTTAATTGAAAGTTTCTTTCGAATGATTAAAGTTTCTGTAATTAATTAAAGTGTACAAACAAAAATCAAATTGCGTTTTATTGTCAATTAATTGTGTTTTATGTTTTTAATTAATTTACTCGTTTTATTTCATTGGTGCTGCGCGCGCTTCTTCCTTTAAAACTTGTTATCAATTATTTTGTATTAATTTTAATAACTGTGACTTCCTGGAATAACGACCTCATTGATTTTTTATCAAAATTGAGTTAGCACCGGAATTTATACCTTCTAACTACTCTTTTTCATGTAGACTTGGTCCGGAAATCTGAAACGCGTTCAAAGAGCAAATTATATCAGTTAAGTGCATAACCACTTAACTGCATCTGTGTCCGGAAAAACCACTTAACTGAATATTTATATTTAATTAAAAGCACTGTTTCGAAGTTAATACTATACAATAAACAGATTATGATATACCTATTTTGATAGTAACTAAGATCAAAGACAATAGATAATAGTACATTTCGACACGGGTGGGGAAGTCGATTATTTAGCTGGTGTGACTTTTTGCACGAGCGAAGCGAGTTTAATGTACTTTCATTAATATTGTATAGATTCACATTAATTTTATGGTAAATGTGCATTAAATGATATTTAAGTTACAAGTTCATGAAAATTAATGCGCAAGTGTAGATTAAAAGTGCATTAAATTTAATGATATTTTTAACAGATATAAATAAGAAATACTAAAGTGAAATTCATTTGTAGTACGCCTTAAGAATATATATATATATATATATATATATATATATATATATATATATATATATATATATATATATATATATATATATATATATATATATATATATATATATATATATAGACACACTTATCGGGGTTTATGAAGTGACTAAAGAAATAATGGACCCTGGGGTTATAGACTCTAGGTCGGGCCGCATAAACCCCTATATTTAGAAATATTATGAAGCCCGGGCTGCATAATCAAAATCGGGCTCGATAAACCTCTATATATAAAAAAAACGGGCTTTATAAACCCCTTTCGAGAAATGTATTATATATATATATATATGAAAATTTAAATTGAGTCTAGTTTTTTGGCTAATAAATAGGAGATTATGACCCGAATAATCGTACATTTTTCAGCCTTTTTCTGGCGAAACAAGCGATTTCTTTGTTAAAAATTCGTTTTTGTTTCTACCAGGGATAGTTTCTCGTAGAGACGTTTACACTTACGAAATAACTAAAGAAATAAAAGACAAGTCCAATATTTATATTACAAAATAAAACTATAAATTTAGCTGCAAAATCTATACAAATACTGCTATAGATTTTCATTCGCGTGTTAATTGGGTAATATTGTCACAAAATAAAACCAACCCTATATCGTTTATTTGTTTTCGAATTTATACAAGCGGATTTTAAATTTAGAGATCAAGAGAGCCATGAAAAAGTAAAGTAATCTACAAACAAAAACTATAACATAACACAAATTCTATTTCGCCATTTGGTTCTATTTCTCTCACGTATCGTTGCGGCAACAATCACGTTACACACTATTTCACAAACAACAAAAGTACATAACGCTTTTTTTTCATTATTTACAGTCCAGCCGAAGTTAGTTTCTATAATACTTTCAGCCAACCTCCATGACTCTTCGACCCTTACTTCCATCAAACCTCAATTCAATCCACACGACCACCTCTATAACAAACCTCCTCTGTGCCATAAAGCCAGCAGCCGGCCAGCGTGCAGCCTCCAGTAAAATCCTTTTTCTATTTTACGCTTTCACGTAGCAGCAGCCTCGCGGCCAATGTAATCACGCGGCCGTTCGCTCTCCTTTGTCCCAACTTGCGCGCGCGCTCGTCGCTTTTTCGGCTGTACCTTATACGATGCTTTCTTCTCTCGTGTCATCGTCGTCTCGAGAGACGCCTGTGCTCTCGTTATTTTTGATTTACAGCGCTCTAACGAGAGACTTGGAAGATACACGACGGTATTTTATAAGGTAGGATGGAAGGACCTCGGGAAATAGATGGGAAATGCAAATTGAACGAGTAGATTAGATCCAAACGTGATGCGCTAGTGCAATTGTGGAATTATAGTATGGGGGGGGGGGGGGTCAGTTGTGGTCCGTCGCCGCGATTGTGCTATACGCACATAGTAGACGAAGCGCTTGCGCGCGCCGCTGTGTAATCTGGTTAGCGGCGCGGTGAGCGAAAATTTTGCGTTATTTCGGAGTGCAGAGAGGCAGGAATTTTGTTTTGGAATTTTCTTTGGTTCATTAGAGTGTCTAGACAGCGTGAAAAGAAAATTCGGGGAGGGGGGGTGGATGGATGAAATAGATGGTTGATTGCGACAGCGATTTTTTTATGGTTTTCCTAATGTGTTTTTTTATTATGTTTCTGTAGAATGTAATATACTTGTTATTATTTTCATTATTGTTGAATATTGTATTTTTTCGTTTTTAATACTTTCCAGTTAATATTCCAGTTAATTTAAAACTTTCCAATTAATATTTTATCCTTTGTATAACCTGAATATCAGTTATATATTTGAGGAATTCATAAATAAGGAGAAAATTGATAAATTTGCGCATACTTATATTTTTATTTACATTTTATTTTAGTTATTAAATTCCATAGCTGAACTGCATTATATTAGTACATTATGTAACAAAGGACTAAAGTCACAGATTATTCGCGCGGGTAAGTTCACCCGCAGTGATCACCTAAGGGAATGATCGACTTTAGTCCTGTGTTACATATAGTACTTTATTCCCATCTCCACTGTGGCCATTTCATAGATTTGAAAAGTTATTTTGTATTTTTGTGTTATAATTTTGTTAGCTTTAATCCAATTCACCATAAACGTAAAAAATTAGACTATGTTACTTTATTCCCGCTGATTTCCCGCATATTAAGGACGCTTGCTCATTGCAATCGTAACCAAAAGTACGCCGAGTCGAACGCCGTACGCCTAGCGCTCTCTCGGGTCTCTCCACTCTTAAAATTTCACGCAAGACTGTACACGTACACATGGCGCCGCTTCATCGGTGTGTACATTACATCGAAGCGCTCCGTCTGTGTAGACACGCGTAGCGCGCGGGCACGCCATTGGTTTGTTTACACACACACAAGGACACGCGCGGCCGAAGTTACCTACGTTAAACAACTATATCTCGAAAACGGTGCTGCTAGGCTTTCTGGATTTTAGAGAGCTTATTTAAAATATCATCATTAGTAAAATATCTTTTTCGTTCAATTCTATAGAAAACTTTTTGCGTTATTAATGAAAACGTTAATTTTTTCACGACTTTTTCATAAGACACCGTATTAAATTGTCTAACTTTGATAGCTTATATCTCATGAACGGCGTTGCTAGGCTTTCTGAAGTTTGCAGATGTTGCACATAATAACAATAAGAATCTACCCTGCAAGTTTCATAAGATTCTATAGAAACTCATTTTGTGAGCAAGCGTCCTTAAAATAAATGAGGGAATCAGACATACTTTTGCCCCGCTTTTCAGGCTATAAAATGGCCATCATAGTAGAGATGGGAATAAAGTACTTTATGAATGGTATTTTAAGTTTGAATTTTTCATGATTGATACGATTGATTTTCACGATTGAGATTTCATTATATTTATTTTCGTAAAATACCTATAGTTCTAGATAGAAAGAACAAAAAATATGCCGTTTTCTCTGTTTTTAAAAAGTTTATTATATTTTTTCCATATTTTATATTTTGTCATTTTGAAATCAGCAGTTAAAAAAGTTTTCTTTTATTGCCATTTTTGTGCAATACTCGTTACTTAAAATACTTCAGTTTACATAATTTTGCATTTGTTTTTTTTCAATTTATATCTTGAAGAAAATACTTAATGTACCATTATAAATTTTGTGCCAGTAATCAAAATCATAAATTATTCAATTAATATTTTAAAAATTTATCTGCGTTTGTTTATGAAAAGATAAGTATTATGAAAAGATAGGTATTATAAACAAATTACTTACTACGAAAAATCGTTCTCATTACGAAACCGTAATAGATGTAAATATGTATACTAATTTTTATGAAACTTTGTATAAATTACTGATTATCCTTCTTCTTCGTTTTAAAGATATTTGAGTTTCAAGTGGTTTTTGGCAATGAGATGGCTCTTTTTCAAAATTTCGATAGTAATTCATCATCTATTAATAGAATTAAACAGCTGATATTATGAAACAATACATCAATTTGGAAGAAGCTACCTATGAATTGAAAGTGGCTTTTTTAATTAAGCTGACGAAAAATGATTGAATATTAGCAGAATAAAAAATTTCATAACAGTTTGCAAACCTAATGAAGTGTTTTGACTAAAGACTCGGAATATTATGTACTGTTTCGTCACTTATATATCTGGTATAATAAGTACGAACGTGCGACAATTGCAGTCGATTATCTCAAACGCGAATGTTATTTGAGATTTACTCACGTCTTTACTAAATTTGTAGCATTAACATACGTCATTGATATTCGTATCCCCAGACCAGTACAATAAATACACTGCATCAGGATCCAAGTAGCGAGTTCTTTCTCGACACACCACCGAGTGTATTCTCAACTCTCAGTGTCCAGCCAAAAACCATCAACGATGTCTCTCAAATTCGCGCTTCTCTTCGCTCTCGTCTTCGTTGCCTGCGTAAGTGAATCTAAATCAATCGAAGTAAAAAAAAGAAAGAGGAAAATTCGAATCCATCCGAACCTACCTATACATATCTTGATAAGCAGATAGACATCCGTCTATCCGCGCAGCGCTTCACGCTCATCGCCTGAATGCGCGCCATTAGAAAGGGCGCGCGGACGCCGACGGCTTTTATACGTTATTCTCTTCCTTTTTTTTCATTCTCTCCGGAGAACCTTCGTTTCAACTCTCTTTCTCTTTTTCTCGCTCCTTTTTTTTTCAAAAGCTGTCGATCGATTCGCGCCGCGCTGTCCTCCTTTCGTCTCTCTCGCGCGTCCTCGCTAATGATCCTCGCTGCTGTTGCTGTTCCTTTTCCCACCTCCTCGTCCCGCGGCTGTCTGGAAAATATTTCCCTCGATCAAGGGAAGAGAGAGAGAGAGAGAAAGAGAGAGAACTTGCCTTTGTGTGCTCGACCCTCTCCTCTCACCGATCGCCCGATATTTCCATTGGCGGATGAACGTCACGAACCGTGTAAAAACTTGCCATTATCGCGCGCGGGCTCGATTTGCGTGTATACTTCTTTCGTTTGCATTTTTGATGTTTTTTCTTCTTTTAGAGTAAAGAGGATTTTTTACAGATGAATGAGAAGAGATAGAGGGAGAGCGAGAGAGAGAGAGAGAGAGAGAGAGAGAGAGAGAGAGAGAGATGCGATTTTGTAACGCGCAGAATTCTTAATAGGTTGCGCATATTACGGTTGGGAAGAATTTTTAATGAGGTGTAATTAGGCCGCGCAGTTATTACATGGGATTAATTCTTTGCGGATATATTGGTGTTTGGATTAATTGATTATTTCGTATAGTGTTTGTGCGTTTGATAAGTGGAGGCTCGAGATCAATTGATAAAAGGATAATGTATAATAATTGGTAAATTAGTGAGAAGTAATTAACTCGTGTTGTTACATTATTAATTACATGTAATTACATTATGAATTAGAAATGTAGAAAGATTTTTAATATTTAATAAAACTATGAAATTAAAAATTGAGTTCAGTTTACAAAAAAGTTTTCGTATGAAAACAGAATGTACTGCAAATTTTTATATGAAATCAACATGATTAACGAAATGTAGTTTTTAAATTTTACACGAAGTTAGTAATAATTTGATATTCATTTATACAGCTAAATTTTTACACATACTATTGTTTCAATTCATAAGATAATATTACATAATAACTGCATTATATTTCATAAAAGCAATTCACGTAATATTCATTTCATCTGCGATACGATCGATGGTCCGGAAACAGAAAAGTCGTATAAATATTTTTCGCCGACTGAATTTTCCAAATCGCTCAAAACTCAATTTTAATAATACGTATGTGTAGAGAATCTTTTTGAGCAATTTTGAAAATTCAGTCATTGGTCAATGCTTAATCAGCAAAAAGTATTTATACGACCTTTCGATTTCCGGGCCCTCATTATTTTTGCAACAATGTAACAACCAGAAACCGAAAAACAGAAAAACTTCGAACTGCGACCTCGAATCTCCCCCATTTTCCGGGCTAGTTAGGACGCGGAAAATTTAGGATTATTCCCGCTGAAAGACGATAAACGACTGCGCGCGCGGGGCATTTAGCGCGAGAGTACGGAGGAGAACCGGCGCGTGCACGGGGGAGGTGGTAATGAAAGCGAAGATAGTGGACGTTAAACTTAAAAGGTCATCCCGGGCGACATAATACACGAGTCAGATAGCGAGAGAACGGATGCGCGCCGTCGATGGCGCTGCGTCCATCGTCGACGGCTAACCGCGTGAAACGCGCGCGTATCGCACAGGCGTATAAGGACAAAAAAACACTTGTTGCGCGATTCTGAATCGTTTTTTTTTCTCATGTTTTTGCTCAGGTGTCAGCTGCTCAGGAGTATTATCCAGCGTCGTATACGGCACCGGCTATGGCAGCGAATACGGCACCGTATACGGCACCGTATACGGCACCGTGTACGGCACCGGCTACGGCACCGGCTACGGCACCGGCTACGGCACCGGCTACGGCACCGGTTACGCCACCGGCTACGGTACCGGCTACGCCACCGGCTACGGTACCGGCTACGGTACCGGCTACGGCACCGGCTACGGCACCGGCTACGGCACCGGCTACGGCACCGGCTACGCCACCGGCTACGGCACCGGCTACGCCACCGGCTACGGCACCGGCTACGCCACCGGCTACGGTACCGGCTACGCCACCGGCTACGGCACCGGCTACGCCACCGGCTACGCCACCGGCTACGCCACCGGCTACGGCACCGGCTCCGTCCAGTGGTCAGCAGATAGGGCTCTCGCTGCTCCAATTTCATAACTCACTTATCAGCTTGCTGAAGATGATCGGGCTAACCAATAGGATGTAGATGTTCACGAATACCCTCGGCCCGATGCTGGGTGGTGGTCTCGGTACGCTCACCGGAGGTTTAATGGGCAATAATGCAAATGCGAATGCGAGCTAGAAGATGTTTTTAGTATAATGTTTTCGATGTATTTTTGGGAGGAAATAAGATCTGAATGAAAGATGAATGTTATGTTGATCGCGTGAAAGGATCTGATGGAGTGATTAATGACTGTTTCTTTTTACAGTTGGTTTTTTTTTTACCATGATTTTGTTGTAATTTTGATGTATAATTGCTCGTTGCATAATAGCGATTCTTATTACAATAAAATTTACACAATATTTTTGTGATTCTGAATAATGATTTCTTGTTATTGTTATATTATTATTATTACAATAGCACTATTCTTTTTGATAGGATACTAATATCACATAAAAGATAAAAGAACAATAATTGGTTTTAATATTTAATGCGTAAAATGCATTTTTATAGGGGAACGTTTACCAAAAGTGATCTCTTTAACTTACTCATAATTGAACGGTAAAGAGATCAGAAAAAGACAGAACACATAATAGAAAGAAAAAATAGAAAGAAAAAATAGAAAGAAAATTGTGTAATGACCAGTTCAATCAAGCTCACTAGGAGAGGCCGCGAACTCCGGATCACGGATTCGGCTCAAATTTCGCGATATGTTTTTGGATGTAGAAATATAAAGAAAACTGCAATATTAGACCCTAACACTAAAAAAAAAACTGAAGTTCTGCGCCTTTTTAGCTTTATTTTGAAAAAAGGCTTGAAAAAACCCTTTTCTTGAAACGGTAACCATTTAACTCCGGGGAGTCTTGAATATAATTTCAAAAATAGAAAATAAAACTAGAGAAAATGAGCTTTCATTTGCTTTTTAAAAATTAAAAAATATTGATTCCTTCCAAAGTTATAAAAATTTAAAATAGAGCATCGAAAATGCACTGTTTAATCCCTAAAATTAAACTGTTCGACTGCCGACATATTATTTTGACGCACTTTCGATGCTCTATTTTAAATTTTTATAACTTTGGAAGGAATCAACATTTTTTAATTCTTAAAAAAGCCAATGAAAGCTCATTTTCTCTAGTTTTATTTTCTATTTTAGAAATTATATTTAAGACTCCCCGGAGTTAAATGGTTACCATTTCAAGAAGAGGATTTTTTCAAGCCTTTTTTCAAAATAAAGCTAAAAAGGCGCAGAACTTCAGTTTTTTGAGCGTTAGGGTCTAATATTGCAGCTTTCTTTATATTTCTACATCCAAAAACATATCTCAAAGTTTGAGTCGAATCCGTGATCCGGAGTTCGCGGCCTCTCCAAGTCAGTCAACAATAAAAAACTAGAAAATTGACAAAGCAAGGAAATCGATCCAACACAAAATATGACTAAATATGACTTTTAACAAACAAACTCTGTTACTGTTATACGATAACCAATTTTAAGTATAACATGTGATACGAAAATATGTTTATAATGACAATTCCAGACGTAGCGTGGGCTGTGCGCGCAGCATCTTTTATTATTTTATTACTCACGAATCCTTCACTATACTTAAATTTCAAATTTTGGGAATTTGTACTTTATGAGTTGTACTTTCGACTAAAAACATTCATTTTACAAAAAATGATGCATTTTCTTTTAAAGAAAAATTGCTTTGAAATTATGACCGAAGTTTTGGACCGTATAAGAAAGCATTTTGGAGGAGAAATAACCACCTCATTTAAAAAATCTATCCGTCAATGTGATTTGATTTTTCCTAGCAGTGTTATACCGTTCGAAAAATGCTACCGCAAGCTGGTTTTGGGTGCATACTCCCATAAACACGAAGAGTAAAGTATTTCACAAAGAAAGAAGGAAGGAACTTCAGTATTAAAAAAGCCTGAGCTCACTTACCCAACAATTATTTCTAGTAACAAGCATGACAGACCATCAAACAGTCGTAAGCGTGATCAAGACACTGCTAATTAACATCTTTCTAAGCACGAGTCATCATTTTGCCTCTACAACGCAACCATCAACGAAACCAAGTGAACCGAAAAAACCCGTCTCTTCACAATAGCCCGCAATTACAACCATCATATAAACGCGCGTTACGTAACACTTAACGCACGATTCACCCACGGAAATACCTGCAGCCGACGGCCGACCGCTAAGGAAGCGACTATCTACATCTCACAATACTCTCAACTGCGCAAAAAAAAAAAAAAAAATCGTCTTCCGCGCCTGTTGCGCGAATCTCCCCGCACAAACTTTCTCATTACGTATGAAAATATCGCGGCAGAGTTACTCAGACGCTCGCGCGCGCGCACGGCGACAGCCTGCATCTTAAGTGGCGCATACGTTTTGCTCTCCACCGCGGCAGCCTGCGGGAAGGCTAAACTTTCCACTGAAAACTTTCGTCTCCGTTCGAGCACGAAACAAATAAATATTCCCTGCGGAGGCAGGTACGCGCGCGTGGGGCAAATAAACTTTTCCGCGGAGAGGTGCAGCAGCGGCGGCAGCGGAGGTAGTCTATTACGAGAGCTATTGGAATTTTCGCGGGCCGCGCACGTGCGCCAGATAAAAAGCGGCCGAGTGCTTACCGCGACAATATAAAGTAACGGCTGTGCACGCGTGTGGAAGGTACGTATAAAGAGAGGGAAGTTCGATGCAAAAAGCTGGGATGAGGGAGAAAGAGGGATGCGCGCGCAATTTTTATTGCGTGCTTCGACTTTTTATACGCGCCCACCGTGGAGGGCTATATGGATTTGATAACTGCTCGGATAATATTTGTCGGGCGTAAAAGCGTCGGCCTACTACTCCACTTACCTTCGCTCGCCGTTGTAAAAATTTAGTGTTTATGCGGTACGTGAAGCCTGTGTATATTTACAGTGGGGATATATATATAGGTTTAATCTGTAACTGTTGCTCATGATTGCATCGTAAACTGGTAAAGAGAGTGCTGTATGGGTTAACTGAGGTTGTTTAAATAATCGTTCTTTCCATTGCGAATTATATACGTTTTTAATGTATATATTTCGATTCAGCTTCGGCTGCACAAGTAGAGTAGACTAATTTGAGAGACGGCACGAGTTATAAATAAGAGTCAACGGGAGCGGGAAATTCGAAACTAATTATTAATTATTATCGACGGTTCGTAAATAAGTTCCCGTTTCTTAAATAGCGAAGGCTCGATCGCCCGCGTAGTGAGTAAGTAGCTGGTCTCGGGTAATTGAGCGAGGCGAGTTTCCAAAGACTTCGATTTCAATGGGGCCGTAATATTTCATCGATTAAATTTGAAGGTTACATATATCTTTCGACGCTATACGCGATGAGAAATTACTTCCGTCGCATTAATTTTCTCATTACACTTTTCATCGATCTATACACAATATAACGATGTATGAGCTTACAAAATTGGCGTTGTTCGTTGTAATTGTTTTTGCAATTATTTTTGCAGGATAAATACATGGAAATGTTTTAAGTAACCATTTTGCAATCGCCAACGGTACGCTAAAATTCTTTCCATCGTGATGGGTATATAACATGAAAAAAAAATAAACAAATAAAAAAAAATACGAATAATTACAAGCTACGATAAAGTCCATCAAGTATAAAGGGAGAAAAAGCTTTTTTGGAAAGTAAAATAAAATGAATATACGTATTTTTTCGTTTTTTTTAATCATTTTAACATCAAAGCAGGGAGTGGAAACGCTTGTGCATATTTTTACGTTCGTAATGTCATTTTCATTTGACTCTGCATGAATCCACATCCACAAAGGCTTGCGAACTTCAAAAAATACCTCTTTTAATCTTTATTTTTATGGAAAAAGGAGAAGCGATGTACGCCCATTACATTTTATTCTCTGTCTGTCAATGATGACGGATTCCTTGCTGGATATCCCCTACATACTCTGTGTACAAATAACATTCACTTCCATGTACATCGCCAGAATAAATATTTCGTTGGATCAATATAATTCCCCACGTTTAGCACTTCCTCCACGTTGGACTGGGGTACCAGTACTTCCTCGTCGCCCAATCGCTATTCGCGTGTGCTTCAGCATGTGCACTAGCACTAGCACCGGCGGTAATTATCCCCGACGGTCCCCTCACCACGGCGATCGGTGCCGGTGGTCCAGATATCGCTACAGCTCCCACGTGGTGATGGTGATGATCATCGATGTCGTTGTGCTGGTACTCCACGTGGTGATGGACCGGTGGTCCGGAGAGAGTGACCACAGGACGACCTTGAACCGAGGACACATGGACGGGTCCGTAACGGGAACCTGCTCGAGCTACGGCTTCTGTGGCAGCGGATGCACTCCAGCCAGCGAGCAAGGGAGCCAGCGAGCAGGCGATGCTTTTTTCCGCGTGCACGTGGTCCTGGATGACGATTGGCGGTGAGATATCCTCGTGGTGGTGGTGGTGAACGATGCGCGGGTGCTCGTGGATCACGTTCGTTCCCGGGATGACTTCTGTGATAGGTAGAGAAAAGATTTTATTATTTTTTTCTAATGTGAGAGTTAGGTTGTGCTAGTGTGTTATTGTGTTACAGTGGAACGTAATACTATTGCATGAAGATAACGAATTTATTAAATTCGAAATGTATAGATAGCAATTGCTTGTCTTTGTATAATAATAAAAATGCGTGTATTATTGAAGAAGAACCTGACAAAATGCAAATCGATTTTGTTGTTTAAAACTGATAGCACATAACTATCAACATTTTTTCATAACTGAAATATTTATCTCCAACCACGCTCTCAATATGTAACAGCTTTACGTCGTGAAAAAAAATTTTTTCTCGCGCCTGTGTTATAAAAACCGAACACATCCACTTTTTTCAACAGTCACCTTTGACGTAGACGGTCTCGTGCGGCCGCTCAATGATGGGCACTCGGGCGTGTACACCAGGCGTAACGCAATCATGGGCATTGGCGTGGGCGTGCGCCTCCGCATGAGCGTAAGCATCCGCGTCTGCGCCTACGACGGTAACGGAGTGCTCTACTGGACCAGTAATTACAGCCGGCGCTACCGAGGGTCCGATTATGGTAGCCCCAGCGGATTGGGGTCCGATTATGGTTGCGCCACCTTCCGAGGGTCCGACTATTGTGGCGCCGGCAGATTTGGGTCCAACGATGGTGGCGCCGCCTTCTGAGGGTCCAATTATAGTGGCGCCGCCCTCCGAAGGTCCGATAATCTTGGCGCCGCCCGCTGAGGGTCCGATTATGGTGGCCGGACCCGAGGCTGGTGCGATTATGGTTGCCGGACCCGTCGCTGGTGCGAATATGGCTGCCCGCCCATCTCCTGGTCCGATTATTGTGGCCCGGCCCTGGGATGGTCCCACGATGGTCGCTCCGCTAGATGAGGGTCCGACAATCGTGGCTCCTCCGGCTGAGGGTCCGACTATCGTGGCTCCCCCTTCCGAGGGTCCGACGATGCTCGCGGATCCAGATCGCGGACCTTGGATCAAGGTCGGACCTTCCGAAGGTCCTACTAAAACTGTAAGAGGAAGAAATTAAAAAGAATGTTACGCATGCATAGATTTTATCTTAATCATTATTAGTAGAGAGTAAGTCGGTCGCGTAAAAAATGCTAATGTAAAAAGTTATTGTATGACAATTCCATAACTTTTTTTCTACTTTTTTTAGAATGATTGCCAAATAAATTTTTTTTGGAGAGACTAAATATAAAGCTATGAATACCTTTATACCGGAATTCAATCTTGAATATTTTTGAAATAAAATGCATCTCCAACACGCAATAAACTGTATTTTGTAAGAAAACTCAAGTATATAAAATGCATGAAAGTATACCAAGGCACTTAAAGTTCCAGGAAATTACGCGAAAATTTGAGAAGCACGCCAAAATCTCTCTCGAAAATCAACAAATACAAATTTACGTAGCCTTCTGTATAAACCCCTTATAATAATTCCTCTACGCCAACATCTAACAAAAACATCCTAAAGTAAAAACTTAAACCTCCCTCCCATCTACTTTCCAAAACAACGCTATATTTTCCTCGAAATCCGACATCCCCTAAGCGCTTCTCCCCGTTCATTCATTATCCCGACCGCTCCTGAATCCACTCAAGGCAATAACAAGCCTCGCGCGCGCGCGCGCGGAAATTCATTGCATGCATTAGACATTGATGAATCTGCGGCGCCAGCTCGCAAAGTGCGCGCGCACGCGTGAAAGCCACTACACCACATCCATAGATATAGCGTTAAAGAACGCGTTCACGCATCATCGGTCCGAGGCGCGTGGGCGCGAGCGCGTTATAATTCATACGCGAGGGCGATCGAACCTTTTGACGAGGTGACCGGGCCTTTGACGACAATTGGGTTTGCGGCGAGACTGCCAATGACAGCGCCATTAACGAGCTGGTGCTGCTGCTGGTACTGGTGGGCAAGGGTCAGCCTCTGCCCGTAGTCGTAGTAGTCGTCGCCGCCGCCGTCCTCGGCGATTATAGCACCTGTTGCTGCCGGCGAGCCAGCCACTGATCCGTGATAAGGCCATATACTGGCCTGCGCTCCCGCCGTGACCGCCGCCAGGAAAGTCGATAGCACCAGCTGCTGATTGAAACATATTTACTCATTTATTACATCGGTGTGTGTGGGTGTGTTTATACAGCCAAAGATATTGCTCAGGCCGTGCTTATCTAACTACACATGTCGCGCCGGGCGTATTTACTGCTCGATTTTGCCTTTTTTCACGTTTCGGATTTGTATAACGTGTTAAGTAATTGGGTTACCTAGCGCACACCTATAGCCCCGCACTACTCGGTGCACGTAGCTGGCGCTTATATTTATATATTTATTCGGTAAGTCGATACGTTTCGCGGCTACCGCGCGCGGTTTTGTTTGCTCGATCTCATAGCGGGGGCGTGCGAAATTAATCGAAGGCGCTTAACGCCTGTGGGATCTCGTTTGTTTATCCCTTTTTTGCCGCTGCTGTTCTGGAAATCCGCGAGTGTGCGTCGTAGAATATAATGGTGTGAAGGCTGCTGAATTCATTAGACGTGAAATTGGAATTCATAAGTGTATATATTCATGTATGCACTCGGGCGAGCGCGCATGTAAATCACACACAGAGCGTACTGAAAAATACTCCTAATGAGACATGTGAAAATATGATTTCAGTCACCCGTGAAATTATAAATTTTAATTCATTTTTTAGCACGACTGGAAATTTTGTCAGTTCGAAAGAGTCGACTGTTAAATGAGTTATTACAAGGTTTTGCGTGCGCATTGTGATGTACTAGACTCGAGCAAAAAAGATGTTAGTAATATAATGCTTTTGCATAATGATGCACATAAATTTTGTGAATATTAATAAACGATTATGACACTGCACTGTAACGTGCTCTTGACGCATTGACGAACGCGACGTGTCTCTAATAGAAAATTCCTCGAAGGATAGATTCACTGCTATTAAAGCCCATTTATCACACTCTATCGCGCGCTCTTCGTGTACATACCCCATAGTAATGCTATATTTCACGGTTCGGACAAAATATGACTTACCGCGGAATTCCAAATAAAAAACGTATACGCCGACGCTAGCGGATAAAAATCTTTCTGCTACAAACGCTCGTAGCTCTATATAACTAGTTGAAACGACACGGTAATTAATATCTGCGAACAAAAAAAAAACGTTCCTATACACAAAAACCGTCGATCAATCACTGTATAGAATATCAATTACGCTGCACTTTTTTGTCCCCCTCGATCGTGATCTCATAGGCGTCTGCATTTCATTCCCGCTAAATTGAAATAGAAAACACAGCGACGGCTGCAAAAAGCCCCATTGAAATTGAAGCAACTCCGAAATACCCGTTGCCGCGCGTGTTCTGTGTGCATCACTTTCGTCCCGCCGGGCCCTCGAGCGAAATTAATGAAGATGGCCACTAATAACCCGCTCGGGCATTAAGAGCAGCGGAGTACAACTCGCTCGAGCTCGTTTCGAGCGTGTTTTTCCGACACAGCCCCGCGTAAAGCGTGTCATTTACGCGGCCGCGGCGAGCTTTTGTTCCTCCCCCCTCTCTCTCGCTCTCGCGGGGGTAGCAGTAAAGTGGGCCTGTGAGAGCAGCTCGTGAATCGTCGCGCCCCTCGACGATGATTTCCGCGCGCATATATGTATGTGGGTATATACGTATACGTGTGTCTGTTTCGACGTACATATATTTGCATACAGCTCGCGCGCGTGGGAGAGAGAGTAGCGAGATTTTTTTAGAGAGAGAGAGGAGGGCGGAATGGCAGCCCTTTCGCGGCGGTCCTTTGTCATTAGTGGCGAGACTGCTGATGCTTCGGGTGAATGTTTGTTAATGGGCCGGTTGGCATCGTTAGTGGCTTTTTTACGCGGGATCCTTTCCCGAGCATATTATCGTAGGGTCGGACGTTGGTGGTTTGCTGAGAGATGTGTATGTAGTAGATTTTTTTCGTTAGCTGTTTTCTATGTTTTATTGAAGATAAAAGTTTCATAATTGAAGAAGTTTTGAAAGTATAGTTTCAGCTTGTGTATGGAAATTCATTTTGCGAGTGGATAGAAAGTTTTTTTTTTAGAATTCGTTGAAATAAAGTACTTGGAAAAATAAAATTTGTTTGCTTAACGAATAGTAGTTATATAAAAAAGATTTCTTTTTTAAATAATAAACATTTTGTGGCTTGTAAAGTAACTACAAGACAAAAGAAATACCAGAAATGGTTAAATATTTTACTTTTTCAAAATTAATATATGAAAGTAATTGCGCCTCTTTAAAAAGTTATTTTCACCAACAGTATTTTGAGATTTAAAAAATGTTTCTATTATTTGCCAAATTCATTTGATATTACAGTATAACAATTACGAGGAAACAATTTCGAGCACTATTTCATAGTATACTCTAATTGCTTCGTTCTAATCAATTAAACTTAATCTAATCAGCGGCCGGTAAAATACTGCGTACGTAATATATAATTATCCTCGATACGCCGTTTTATTAGCATAACATATCGTTTAATACACTGCGCTACTGAATCTGAAATTAACTTTGCCAAAGTCCCTGATATTTGTACTTTCTACGCATTATTCGAAGCGAAAGTATTTTAAATATTTCGCCACTTCGCTCACATCGCAGAAATTATTCTCCCTTATAATCAAATAATTTCTACCTGCCACGCACGTATAATTACGTATAATATACTTGTCTAAAAATCCGTTCTCTACAATCCGACCAATTAATCACTCGATGAAGCAGGTTTCATGTCACTGTATAAAAAAAAAGTCTTCGTGTATCACTATAAAACCAGACTCGCACAGTCCTTCACTAAATCCCGCAGCCTCATCACAACTGCTCGTCTCCTTTTCTCTACCCTTACCGAGAAACCCATGATTGCTCTCGTTGTGAGCGCTGAGATCCGTCACACGTCGATGAACAAAATTTCGTCAATGGACCGTCATCGTCGACCGGCCACTCGTTGACTGATCGTCTCACCTGCGAACTTATTCTTTTTATACATTCGTCAGGAGGGACACAGTACACACGCATGTCCGTGAATATCTTCACCACGCCTCGTTCTTTCTCTCTCTCTCTTGCTGACGCATAAACAAAGAAACGAGGATGGCTGTGTGCCTAATAAACCGACAGCCGATGCCTGGCTATTCCTCACGCCTACGGTCGAAACGCACTCTATGCACGGCTATGTATTCATCCCAGATGCAACCGCCGTCATCTCCGATCTATCACATAAAACAAACGCCGGCGGCAGCAGTAGCCGCATCATCCTCGGACTCCTCGTTTGCTCTCGATTCACGCGGTATCGAGGGGAGATTTAAAACGCGGGAAATGGGTATAGAGAGAAAAAAAGTGTCTCGAGGCGCGCAAGCTGTCCTTCCATCGCGTGCAGGCTTTATTGAAGTTGACTTTGCAAGAGCGCGCGCGCGAGGCCCACGCGCTCGCGGTTGCTTATGGCGCGAATCGGTTACACCGAGCGGGGAACTCGGCTGAATGGGCGTATCCTAGTGGAATAATAATCGGCTCAGCCTTGCGATGTCATATCGTCATTTTCCTTTAATAACTTTACAATAACGAGGGAGTGAGAAAAAAAGACGGCTGATGACGGCGGATGAGGAAAGTGTGACGAGTTACTTAAAAGTTGTGTTATAGCTCGACGCCTGCTCTCTTCGCGGTGCAGTGGGACGCGTAAATGGCGTTGATTTCCAGTCGCGTACGGAGGGCAGTGGAACTTTGCGTATAGCGTGCGGAATTTTTTGCTGATTTTTTGGCTTTGCATTGTGTGTTGAATTCGAAAGTTGGAGGTTAGGGGTTTCTGGGTCACTCATGCTTACAATTTTTGAGTTTGTACGAAGGAACGTGTTCGCTCGCGGGAGGGATATGGAATTTTCGATAGGGAGAAACCTTTGGAAAATATTGTTATTATTTTGTATGTATGTATAGAGACGACGTGATGCGTAGTGTAAGGGAACGTGGTTGCGGATGCATTACTTTTAAACTATAGTATAGAAACTACCTTTTTTCCTATAAATCTATGAGTCACTGCGTTTCCAAAGCTTTTTATACTAAAGTAAACGAAAAAATTGTATAAAGTTTATATTTTATTTATTTTAAAATTGATACTACGTTTACAATTCAACAATAAAATAAATTTGATGTTGACTTTTTCATTGATTGTTTATTCATCACGGACATTTACAAAAGTTTTGTTTCAATTCGCTAAAATGAAAATAAACAATGTACCAGCTACAAGCATTTTTTTTTTTGTAAATATAAACACTTTTTTACCATTTTGTTTTCCCATTTTTTTAATCATGATTTAAATTTTTTAGTATTGATTTTGAAAACGTTTCGTACCAACATTATAATATATTATACAGTACTTTTATACACTGCTGCATTTTTCTAAATGAAAAAAACGTGTATTGTATAGAGTTTACAAAAAATCGTTCACCTTTTCATGAAGCAACTTGTTTTGAATTATATAAATGGCACATAACTAATTAATTCCCTCGCCATACTCGACTTGTTCTACTTTAAGGCGTATTTATATGTACTAAAATAAATGATATGTATGTGAGGTAATCCCATTTGTCGTGAGTCATTTCGCGTCGCTTATATGGCCATGTCATATTAGTTTTCATCAACGCTTAATGATTTTACTATCTTTGAAATCTTTTTTTACAATATCGGTTTGACAAATATAGTCAGTGCCAAGGGATACCAGTAATCTAAACATTTAACTTTTGCACACTCAACGTGCGGGTGTTTAAAATAATTATGGACAACGTGCCGTATCGGAAAATATTAATGGAAAACTAAATTAACAAAGTGAAAGCAACACGCGCACTCACAGTACATCATTCAATGCCCGATACAACATAAATGCTCTGAATGATTAACCGCAACGGCAGCAAAAGCATTACAAACATTTGAGAAAAATTAATCTTGCGAGCTAACTCGAAATTATACTGCACGCGCGACAAGTCAGTATACGAGAGAGTGAGTGTGTGGAGAGAGAGAGAGAGCCAACACATCCACGGGGCAATATCAATATCAATCAATTTGTAGATATCTAAAGTTATCCAGCCGCAGAGGCAGGAGTAGCAGCAGCAGCAGCGGTGGCATCACAGTCGGTGCGGGTAACTACATCATTTAAGCAGACGCGCGCGTGTTCGCATATATGACGGGGCACATGAGCCGCGTGTTAGCTTCTGTTTAATATGCACGCGCGTATATTACTTTAACAGGCAGCTTGGCCCATCACTTAGAAGTAATGGCTCACGTGTGCGGGCTTGTATTTCGTGTGTACACATTGGTAGAGCATAAGTCAAAGCTGCGGCACGTGTGTGTACGTGCATATATGTATATATGCATGTATGCAAACACGCACGACGATCGATTACTGCTAGTCATCAGCCACGGATGTAACGCTCAGGCATGACGCTTTTATTAATCCACTTTTTACATTGATTTGTGGACTTATCCGATTGATTTTTCCAGCCAGATTGAGAGAGACAGAGGCAGAGATGGCAGTTCGTGCGGTTGACGCGCAAAGTGTGTATTGCAATTTGTGTCGAAAAATGTTTTCTTTTTTTCCAATATCCCGATATTTGGAATAATTTCGATAATATGGAATGTTGTACGTAATAACGGGTTAAGTGCAATAATGAGATAGGAGCACGTTAGTCGACAATTTTTGCGCTTGGATTAATTATAATTTCTGATTATGTGATTAACCATATAGTACCCGATGAAACGGATATTAGCGTTTTCAACAGTAATGAGCAAATTATATATTTATAATTACATTCATATCAGTGATAATTCATTTATTAATCCAGCCATATTTGGAGTAATAATTCCTTACTAAATCCATACACCGTTACGAAATAAATTCAAAGTGTAACATTTAGCATAACATATTCGTATTCGATTGGCTGTTCCTAACAATAATTTAATTATTTTCTTGTTTGCACAAATAAAAATATGACAAAAAAAATACATCTCCAGGAGCCGAAAAAAACATTGCTTCAACAAAAAGTGAACAAAATTTGTCTGACGCAAGTTTAGATTTTGATTTTTCCAGTAAACATTGCTAATCCCTATAGTTATACAATAATCAAATTTAAGGCCATACTATTTCTCTTCCAAAGAACTGATTAAAAAGTTGAAAAATAGTCTGATATAAAGTTTGACAACAATCAGCTATAGACTTCTAAATACTATACTTATCCTCAGAGTTTTTTCGATTCCGTTTTTAAGCGGATATAATTAACTAATTGTCATCTTTTTCTTCAAACCATTAAAAAAAAAAACTCTATCACAAAATCGCATATTTCTTCTCATCCACGAGAGAATGCGGATCGGAGGGAGGTATATAAGCGTCTCGGCAGCGGTGGCAATTTCCTACAATTATTATCGACGTGACAAACGGCCGCCGCTCTCGAGGCATATATCGCCGAACGCCACTTGGTACTACAATGGGCGCCTGCGCGCAGGATTACATGGGCGGGAAACGGCTTCCTCCGCGCGCTCGGATACCAAGAAAGGCCTCGCCTTGTCACAGACTCCGCGACGTCTAGTATGCATATATACACATACCTATATATATGTAGATCGAAACGGTTAGTTTTTAATGCAGTATTTGCGCGCCCGCACACAGCCACGTATGCGCGTGTCTATTATTTATATATGAAGCCCGGCCTATATATAAGCAAAAGAAAATAAATCGAACAGCAAATAGCACTTTAACGGCCGCGCGCTGACCGATAAACTATTTCTCATTGTGATGTAAAAGGTAGGGGAGTAGTCGGAGCTTTTTTTTCGAAGTGTGTTTTGTAGGAAGGGGGGAACAAATTAGAGGAGAAGGGATACGTGTGAGATTATTGATTCGAATTGTGAGAAGTGCGTATATGGTTTTCTTTATGCAGAGTTCGATAGCCATTCGGTATCAGATAAACGAGGCAGTAATTGATCAGTTAAAGGCGCTATTAACACGTTTTACATTCACTGAAAAGCTCGTGAGTTATGGTCATGTGAAACACGAAACATTTTTCAATGTCTATTATGTTGCTGCGGGGAATTTCATTACAGGTTGCTTTGCCAACAAAAGCAATCGTGTTTCTGAATTTTTGCTGGATTCTTATAATCGCTTATTAATGCTCAATTTATCTATATGCTCATGAAATATTCAATTGTTATTGATATGCTCCGATCGTAAAAATATGAATGAATGTAAATTTACAGCTGAACTTTTTAATGCTCTGTATAATGGAGGTATTATGGAGAAGCTGGTTGTAAGGTTCTTTTCTTTTTCAGCGAAAATTATGCGAACAATAAAATCGAGCAAAATATTGCCACGAAATACAAATCCTACACTGAGAAAAAAGTTTGGTAATAATTATTAATAATTTTGTAAAAATTACTATACTTTCTGGGAAAGTTACCACAAATTATAAAAACTCAAAAGATCACCATACTTTATAAGAAATTTTGCTAAAAAGATAGGAAAATTCACTGTAAAGTATGATAATTTTTTGGGTTTTTTACAGTTTGGTGGTAGCTTTATCAGAAGTATAGTAATTTTTCTAAAACTTTTTCTCAGTGTATAATATGTTAATTGTTCAATTCATTAGTGTAGCATAATGAGCTTTGATTTTGTTTTAAAATAATTAGTATTTTTAATATACATATATTATAGTGGTAGAGGATAAGAATTAATAAGACAGTGAAATCCATTGAAAGTGATATGCCATTTATTATACGTATAAAAAAACGATACATGTGAGGTAGAGGAGGATAGGACACGTTTTGCCTTACATTTTTTGCGTTTTGTACAAGAATCAAAAACGAGTGAAGAAAAAAAAAACAGGTATTGATTATCGGCGGGAGGTACTATAGCGGTCGTAAATGGATGGAGATCGTGGCTAGCTGGGGCTCTCGGTGTGGTACGGCACGATGTGGTATCCCCGGGGTTGATCTACGGTGCCCAGGGATGTACACATCCTCTGTACCGTTGCCGAGAGTTCGAGGTGAAGGTGCGGCTCCTGCTGTTGCTGCTGTTTCACGTGTGTACATGTGAGATGTCACGTGCGCATATGCGTGCGTGCGCGTTACTTGTGTCGATATACGAGTGTTTTTCGAGTATGTGCAACGTGTGTCTGTGTGGGTTGTGGATGTGGATGTGTGTGCATTCGCAGTCGTCACGCTGGCTCTTCTCCCTCTCACATTAGTCGTGGCTCAGCTGCTACGGACGGGTTACCACCAAGGTCCACCGTGGGCGCCACCGGCGTTGATTATTCCGGAGGGTCCGGCGATGAGGGCACCAGGAGCGATGGGGCCAGCGAGGTGAGCGGGTCCGGCGATGGGGCCAGCGAGGACGGAGCCATGTCCCAGACCAAGACCACCCAGACCAAGACCGCCCAGACCAAGGCCTGTGTTAAGGGCACATTAATGATGAGTGAAGGTTTTTATGTGTAGAGGAAGAGGTATTGATTTTAAGTAGAATGGAATACGGTTTTCTTTTGCGGTTGCCAATTGCGTCATATTTTATATAAGAAGTATAACAATTCTGTAGGTGGAAGTTAGTATAGAGTGATTACTTTCGTAGCTGTACAAGGCGCCGTATTATAGTGAGTAAAATGACATTTGATATGCAGAAGTCATCATTATTGTGATGATATATATTTTTAATCGTCAACAATGACATGACATAATTTTCAAACTTTGTAACTAAGCGGAATAATAAAATTGATTACAGAGGAAAATTTATGTTCGTAAAATTTCATGATGAAAAAAATATTGGATATTGATACAAACCAAGAGGTCCGACGAGGCCGCCGTGTCCAAGACCGCTGATGGCGGTGCCGTGGCTCACGCTACCAAGGACGGCGGAGGGTCCGGCAACGGCTCCAGAGACAACGGCGCCCAGGTCGACGGCACCAGAGAGACGGGCGGGTCCCACCACGGGTCCAGCCAGAGCGGACGGGCCGTTAGCCGGGCCAACAAGGCTGTTGGGTCCGGTGACGGGTCCGGCGAGAGCGGCGCCATGTCCCCAGACGGACGGGGCAGCAGTGGCGGTGGCGAGGACGGCGAAGAGGAGGGTAGCGACGAAGGCTTTCATGGTGATTGAGGGATGGTTTCGTGAGGAAACTTAGTAAACTGAGCAAGGAGCTGCTTGTGTGTTGCTGCTGGATTGGATCCCGCTGATGTGACGAACTAACGGCCAGCCGCGGCAGCTTTTATACTGATCGGGAGCCGGGCTTTCTGCATGGCGAGCGCATGCAGGCAGGCAGGCACGCACCGGCCGACCTTTGCAACCGAGACAACCCTTGGGCGGGGCACGTGTGCATAGCTCTCTGGTACACGTAGACGCAAGAGGGAGAGAGCGAGGACGACTGTATCTCCTTCTCCGCAAGAGGGAGAGAGAGAGAGAGAGAGAGAGAGAGAGAGAGAGAGAGAGAGAGAGAGAGAGAGAGAGAGAGAGAGAGAGAGAGAGAGAGAGAGAGAGAGAGAGAGAGAGAGAGAGAGAGAGAGAGAGAGACATGGAGACCGTGAGGCGAGGAGAACAACCTCCCAGAACGGCGACTGCATTGGCAGCCTCCCGATTAGCCGGCCGCGCAGCGGCGTTACACACCTTCCCCCGACGCAGTGCTTTGTCAGCGAAATTGCTCTCTCGCGAGCTCGTATGTATACGCGAGTACTGTATATGTCTCGCGTGTTCGGCGATTCTGCATTTTTCGGTAACAAATCGAATATGTGCTTTCTTTTTTCGAGAAAAGTGAAATTTGGGACATTTTGGATTCGTGGGAAGATCTGAAACGATGACATGAAGGTTAATCGTTTTTATTTGTCAGGAAATGTACTGTGATAATTGTCTTATTGAATGATTGACTTTTACTTGTTATTGCATCATCAAGTCAATTTTAATAACAATTAGTATGGTTTATAAATTGAATGGTTAATGAAATAAAAGTCCATGCTGATGCCTTTTATGGAGTTTTAATTAAAAGAATTTACAAAGAAAAGTGCATACAAGGAAGATCAACATTATAAAAAATGCTGCTAATGAGCGAGCATATTATGTTCGTCTACGCAAGAAAGTATAATCAATTTATTAATCAAAGTTACAAAGATAATTGAGCCTTATTAATTTATTAAAGTTTTTTTTATAAAAAAAAGGAATCGATATTGATTTCCGATAATGAGCCTCGGACTTCATAAACATTCCAACTTTATTGCATCTCATTTTTCCGATTACAATATATTTAATACATTAACTGGCATTTAAAAGTTCCACATAGATTCGATCGGTTTTTCATTCCGAAATACGTCATATACACACGCACACATACTTAACCCCACAGGTCGTAATTTAAATTCTATTATCATATCAGCCGTACCCACACTCACGCGGAGCTGGCAGTTTCGTCGAGAAAGCTGGGCGCAAAGCACAATAAAACGAGCGTACTTTTATGCTTGTAAGCGCTCGTTGCCACCATTACATAACAACCACCAATGCTCTCCGCACTTGTGTGTGTGTGTGTGTGTGTGTGTGTGTGTGTGTGTGTGTGTGTGTGTGTGTGTGTTCGTATCTGAATCTGCGAGAGAGAAAAAAAATCAGGGGCTGCTGCTGCACGAGATCGAAAAAAAAGAAAGAAAGAAAAAAATGGTCGACGCAGCGTCAATCTACGTGACTAATTTTGGTCGTGCATGTGTGTACACCAATAGAATAGTGGGCCGGCGCCGCATATAGCCAGTCGCGCGTTACGTTGACAGGTCGGAATGCCTTGTCCAACAGGGCGCGCGCGCTCGTGTGTATACACTATATATATATCCATGGCGGGCGCGAGCTTATCGGTATTAAAGTCAAATGCTCGGCAGGCTGTCGCGCTCTCGCGCGATATAATGCCAACGCCTCGGTCTCTCTCTCTTTGGGCGCGGGCAACCTGCTTTAAACAAGCCAGAGGCATATAACACGCACACGCTCGTGCATCTCATTGTGCGGCCTAAGCGAGAGTAATTTGCAAGCGGCGGGCAGGCGGGCAGCTCGCCGACAGGCCCGTAATAGCGTAATTGAGCTTGCGCAATAGTAGCGACACGCGCGCACACTTCGTCTCCTCCCTTATACTTTTTTTCTTTTTTTTTTCATTAACGCCACCATCGCACGACCAGCGTGCTGGTTAAAAGCTTAAGTGAGAGAGGGGGCGAGGGTCTTTTGTGTGTCTATGGCTCGCGTCTCAATTACTTTGTAATATAACGATCGCGATGAGAGATTACCGACACGTTGCGCTATACACTGCAGGCGTCAGCGCGATTGGCATCGTTAGCATGCGCGAGCGCGTGAACTTTCTTCGGGCGCGCTTTATCGCGATTTTCATGGGGGCACCGGTAAAACGTGACAAAGAGTGGCGCGGGGGGATGAAGCGCAGCAACGAAGGTCAATTCTCATCCTAGACTTGTGCGTCGACCTTCTCTCCTCATTAGGGATGTGTATTTGTACATGTACAGCTATATTGTCATAGTATACGTAAGGAGGTGTCACGCGGCCGAAGGAACGCGCATGTATATGGGGTTCACGTGGGCCGATATGGCATTGTCGGCTGGGCGCGCGCTTTACATCCGTTCAGATACGTCTGGAAAACGAGTTGTGTATTGCTCCTACAGTGCCCACACCTTGCTCTCTCTCTCTTTCTCTCTCGTAAGTGTGCGTTGCTGGCCCATTGTGTGCGGGGAGCGCGAGCAAGGCCTGCCGGGATACACGCATACAGGCACAAGTTGCTCGCGCCACGGATCAGCAGCTCGCCGCGTGTGCGTGCAGAGCCGCGAGGAGGGGTGGACGACTTTTTTTCCTCGGGCTGCCCCGTGTGTACAGACTCTCGCGAGCCAATAGGAATTCCTTTGATTTGTCTGCGCGTTTGTTACGATAACGACTGTAATACCGTCGATCAGTTGCATCAGCGTTGGTATACGGGGGTCACGTGATTATATTTTCGGGATGCGTTTAATATTCAGAGAGATTTGAGTCATTTGTGGCGAGGATTATTAACCTGGTTCTCCGTAATAGTGCAGATTCTACGTTTTTAAAATGGAATCCGTGCTGTGTGGAAAAATTTTAATGAGGCCTATTTTAGAAGGCCGATTTTGTGGGGTAAAAAATTTAATTGGAAAAAAGGATAATGCGTGTAATCGCTGATGCACAAAAATGCATTTTCGCGAGTCTCCTCGGCGTTCCAAGCTCATTTCGAATCGAAAAAAAGACACAGTTGGAACAATGTTTATCTCTTCCAAAAAGCCTCGCAATCTGAAAAAGAAATTATATGAGTCCTAACTGCAACAGTCGGCCGTGATAACCTCGGAATTTAAGGCGCACCGATAAAAAAGAAATCCAGCCAGCCTGCGCTCCCACGCAGGTGATTTTAACGAGTTCAATATGCGCCCTACAAAAAGCTATATGCACGCACGCACGCGCCCTATATATCACTTGCGCGGGCCACCGCGTACATAACCATCGTCAGGATATATAGTAGCGCATCCACTACAATGCGCGTGCGCGCTCTTCCCGTAGGCTATTATGAATTTCCATTACAAAGCTCAGCACGCATAGCGAGACTATAACGGGATTAGCAAAGTCGATTATACAAGTGGGAGGCGGCGGCGGCATTGGGGCTTGTTGGCATTGTGTTTAGCGCGTGAGATTTGACGCCACGGCGCGGCACGAAATCGCCGCTGCGGTGTGAGAATGACAATCGACATTGTCAACGATATTAGGTTCTATCCGCGAGAGCCGTTTCTCACCTTGATGTCTAAATGATCGTAAAGCCGAGGGATACGGGGTGCTGTATAACCGAGCATTAGGCGCATTTTTCGAGAGTATAATGGAATTGCGCGCGATATGCAAATGTAGGAATTCTTCTGGATGGCGAGACAGAGAGAGAGGAGCATTAACGATCAGCATTGTGTTATTTGACACGGGTGTAATAATTTTAGGGTGGCGGCGCGCAGTGCTAATTTTGACGCGATCGATAGGTGGTGATTAGGATGGGGTTTCATAAAAGTGTCATGGGCTTTTTTCTTATTGTTTGTTTCGATTATGCTGCGTGACTGACGTAATCGGAGATCTTGTGTGTGCGTGTGTGCTTAGTAGTATAAACAGCTGGAAGAAACGTCAGTTCCGCGTAGTCATTGCTGTGTGTCGCACTGTTTCTTTTATATTTTTACGGTTGTCTAAGCTTAAGAAGCTTTGAGTCATTGTTGATACTGAAAAATATGCTGAGATGTATAGCGTTAGTACGACTATAGAAACCAGGAAAACTATGATGCAAATTTTTAATTTAAATCCATATATATACGTGTGAACGAATTTCCCATCTCGTTATTTAGACAAAGAAATTTCACCGTCAAAACACTTGTCTTCCTATATTTTCAATTCTATCGGCACCATAACTCACCCGGGACTTATCAACGCAGTTACACATGCACACATGCACGCGCGCAGAAAGCTTACATAAATGTTTTTTCAAAAACACTCGTAAATTACAATTTATGTAGCATATAAATTCGACACGCATCCACGACCATTACAACTCTCTTCTGCATACGCAGAAAAAAAAACTTCGTTCTCAGCCGCACTTCCTGAATCCGAACAAGATTAAAGAATCGCATACGCATATGTATATACATACAAATGACGCAATGGAAATGGAAATGATAGACGCCTAAAATGCATCGCCTCTCTCTCTTTCACCCCCTACTCATCTTTCTCCGTATATACGGAAATTCATTGATAGACGCGAGTAAACCGCGCGCCCAATACAGGCCCCGGTAATGGCGAGTGAAATTACGGCGTCCCAATTCGGCAGGAAGCGTCGTCGTTTCGGCATGCACGTGCGGCACGATCGATGGGATTGCGTTCGCGTAATTAAGGCACCCGCGAGGGGTGGCTCCTGCTGCTGCTGCTTCCATTCTCTTTACTCAATTGAGCGTAAAAAGCGCATATGAAATAATGCGTCTATTATCGCTGTGACGGTGCGGAACGCGGTTAGTGGAGCAGCGCTGCGAGGGGATTAATCGGAGTCCATTGTGCGTGGATCTCGCGTGTACGGATTATTAGATTCGTCGAATTCGGGTAACAATTGCATCGAGAGTTATGCGATACTACTGAACGGAAGAAAAGAATTGGATGAATGGCATTTTTTTTTCAGTGTATTTGAATTTGGTTCAAAGTGATGATAACGGGACCGTTTATTCTTTGTGTATCTGTATAATGGTTTCGATAAACCGCGGTAAAAATGTTAATAGCCTATAAATTGTCTGTACACTCGACGAAATTGTTTTCCAAACCTAAAAATTACGCAGGAATGCCTTTATCTTGATGGAACAGGTATATGGAGCGCTCGATTAATCATATACGCAGCTTTGCGCCTAATAAGAAATAATCGGCCGAGGGAGTGATATCGGCCAATCTTTTTACCGAGCGCGGGCGCGCCTGTTATCACTGCACATGACGTATAGAAGGATCTAAATTTCATCATGCGGCACGTGAAAATCGCGCGTCTAATAAACAATTACTACCAATCAACGACACACACACACATGAACATAAAGAAATTTAACTAAATTAACATTTTTTCTTCGCACAGGCATTCGCCTCGCTCCCTTTCCCTCCTTATCGTAGCGCGGCTCGCCTATTTCCCAACAACAGCAACGAGAGAAAATACAAAAAAGAAAAAAAAAACCTCGAGCTAACCAATGGAAAAAAGCCAAGATAGTTTGACCTCTGGGAATAAAGAACAGCGCAACCTCACGCGCGATAAAGCAAACGTTCAAGGATATACATGTACACACACACATACGATCTCGTAATTTCGCTCCTAATGGAATTCACTCTCGGATTTTTACGCAGCTTTCGGAAAAAGCGCGAGCATAGGCGTGTGCTTTTTTTACCCGCGTCACGGGCCAGTAAGCTGTAGCAATGCTCCGCCCTATTCTCTCTCTCTCCGGGGGCGCAGCAGTGGTAGTAGTAACAGCGGGGCACAAGCTTCGCCGCGAGCAGCGACCCACGTGATATCGCCCGCCACCGCCGCTGCTATAAAAGCTCACTTTTGTACGGGAGCGCGCGACAATTGATCCATATGATTCCGCCGCGCGGCCAAGTGGACTGTAAACGCCGTAGGTACGATTCTCGACTCGCTTTCTAGCTGCGCGCGTCTTGCCCGCGCGCGCTCACACAACTCTGTACACTCTTTTCGCAATTGCGGATTTATTCCCTCTCTTTTTTATCTCTTTCTTTCTCTCGCTACTTCTTCACTTCTTTTGTTGCTGGTTTACTGTCTATTGTAGATTTAGTGGCGTTTTGACGATTGGTTAATTGGCTTGTTGTTTCGTGTATTAGAGATACGGAGTTTGTTTATTCTAATTGTTGTTTGTTAATATTTTCCAAATGTAAAGTAGTGAAAAAATCTCTATTCTGGATTGATAACTAGATCACTTCCGAAATAGTGAATATGAACTCCGGAATAGTCGGCACTATTTTAATAGTAGTTGCTCACTATTTCGGAGTGCATATTCACTATTTCGGAAGTGACGTACTTATTACTCCAGAATAGTAATTTTTTTCACTACTTTACATTTAGAGAGTAAGGAAATCTGTCATTTTTTCGGACCTATTTTTTGAAATCAAATAAGTAAAAAGTTATTTACTAATGCAAACTAGTGAAATTATGTACTAATTTTATAGTAAATATCTGTTTTTGAAGCTGTGAAATCATAAATGCATAAATAATTGATATTTACTAAAAAATTAGTCGATTACCGCGGTAATTTGTGCGATTTTAGGCAGTGTACCGAAACATTACAGCAGAGAAAATATTGAATTCTATAGTAAAATTACTACGTTAGATTTATCTTTTGATCATTGTTTATTAGTTTTTTTTTTATAATCTAAGTCTGAAAGACATTGAAAATACGATTATAAGAAATTGTTGGACCTTTTGAATCGATTTGAAGCTTGAAATTTAAATACTTAAACTAGCAATCAAAATTATGTAGGTTTCAATATCTTGAATCAGTAGAAAAAGTATATGATTTAGTCAGACAAGTCATGTATTTGAGCATTAACATTATAATTAAGACAACATTTCGTTTCTTTAACTTTCCAATGGTTTGAAGGGTCATCATTTCTTACTCGTATTTTTATTTTTTCAGGAAATTAGGAAATTAGGACTTCATTCGCGACATAGGCAAGTACTATTTATAAATATTTATTTTAACATTTTATATACGTATTTGAAAAAATAACCTGCACTTATAAAATAAGTGGATTTTTATATTAAAACTAGTTCTTTGTTAACACTTTTTAAATATATTATTTTTTATATGAATATAAACGACGGATTCGAACTTTTTAATTAATTTAACGGATGAAAGTAAATGTAATCACGGTTCTGTGGAAACTTATTATGTTTGATTTAAATATTACAAGGGAATCATTCTTTTTTAAATTTAGCATAAATTAACTCTTTAAATTGTTTAAATTACTCTTGGAAAAGCCAAACATACAAAATTGAATTAAAATGTTTAAAGACTACTTTCATTATCATAAATCGTAGTTAATTTATAATTATAAATAATAGTTAAATATTTTAACTGGTTAAATATTTTAACTGGTTAAATATTTTAACTGGTTAAATATATTCTATTTTTAAATTAGCTATTCTAAATTATTGTAATGTCTCTACTATTTAGGTTATTTTAACAACGCGAAGTTCGATACTTCCAGTTATGGTAATACTAAATTAGACGTTTTAAAAAATAAATATCATATGTATCCTGGTTGAAAATAATCTAACTTTGTTGGTTAGAATGTTGATCAAATGGAGGCATTTCTACTTGAGATTAACATCGAAATTAAATTAAATCTATGATTATATTTTAAAGCATCTATCATATAATATTTTCACATTCACATGTATAAATAGTTATTCTTCGTCGACAATAGCAAAATAATCATGGTGTGACATTTTTCATTTAAAAACTGACAAACAACCGTTGATTAACGTTCGTCAAGCGTTGATTGACATTTTTACCTGGGTAAATAAATATGTTACAATCGTATACACTACACAAGTAATTATTAAAAACTATTTTTCAAAATATAACTTTTTTATGCAAGATTTATATGAATGAGTTTTCTTGACAATATTGCTAAAATTGTATTATTTTTAAAGTTTGGAAAAATTTTGCTATTGCACTGAAATACAGAGTTTCTAATTGTAATATTAACATTGTAAAATCTATTGTATCATTGTAATATCATTAAAAAAAATAGACAAATTTTTGGTACGTCTACAATCCCTATAATGCGACTAGTATCTCATTGTATTCAATGCAAATGTTATATACTGTATAGAAATACTGTTTATTGAAACTGCAAAATAATAATTTAAATTATTATAATTCATACAATATATAGGAGAGACTGGGGTAAAACCGAAATGCTCAATTTCTCGGTTACTGCTAGTGCAATCTATATAATAGCTATAGTATCTATTTGAGGATGTTCCTATTATCATTTTGTATATGATCGGCATGTTAAAAAAATAGCCTCGTGTTAACTTTAGAAGAGGTCAAAGATTTCTTAGCTCGCAAGACCGTGTTCATCGCAACCGTCATAGCGCGTATAATCTTCCTGTAAGCAATATATTCTTTCAGTATGTACATAACCTTATTATTTATGTTATAATAAATAATTAGGGACTATTCCGTTTCTTAATTTCACTTTTAATTGCAAAAAATGAAGAATTACTTTTTTTCGAACTTCAGGATAAAATCGGATACTTTAGGTTAGGGTAAAACCGGATAGCTTATTTTCTCTTTTCATTAAATGTAATGATAAAATAAACTAATAATAAATGTATTAGAAAGTCTTCCCGGCAATGATGGAGAGAAGAAAATATGGCAATTTTTTATAAAAAACGTTAATTTATAATTATTAATAAAAAATTTCTTCATTAAACAACGTTTTTACATCATAGTATTATTTCTAGAATGTCGAATATCGCTTAAAATTTATTTTGGAAAGAATAATGAAAGTATCCGGTTTTACCCTGACAATTTTTTTACGGGGCAAGATCGGATACTTTCGTAAATTTCTAATAAAATTTTTTACAAATATTTTTTGGCTATCCAAATCGATTTTTAGTTACCTGAATGTAAACTAAAAACAATTCTAGTGTTAAATATTTTTATTATTTTATTATCTATTTTCAATAAACAATTTCAAAAAAGTATCCGGTTTTACCCCAGTCTCCCCTACACGGTGAAAAAAATTTAATTGATTCTATTAAGTTGAAGTTTTTATACGCATATAAAAAATGTATACCAATTACGGAAGCTTTTAAAGCGGACCCTTTTAAACTTTATTTTCATTTTGCCGAATCAGTTTAAAAGAAATTAGTGCTAGAAATAAATTGATTGTGGGCATGTAAAGAATTGTTTTAAGCAAAAATGTTACTATCTTATTTTGTTCTTAAAATAAAATAGTTTCATTCAGTTTAGGGAACGTTGTTGACTTTTGTAAGAAACTGTGAAGAAGAATAATTCCATATCTTTTATTATGAATTTAAAATTAAAAAATCAATAAGCATTGATACTTAATGAAGATTTGAAACATTAAAAATGTAATGTTCTAAATCGAGAAAAAGTTTTATAACATATTGTCATTTAAAAAAAAAAAAACATTCATTCGTTTATTCAGCTTAGCTTGTTATTTTTAATGCTCACGGAAAAAGTACTTTCATAATTGAGATAGATTTCGTTATTGGTACACCAACTCTTAAATTTTATTAAATTAAGGTAATTTAAAAAAAATATACTTGTTACCGTAACAACTATTTTTTAAATTACAAATATCACCGGTATTGCTAACCGTATACAAAGCGATACGTAAACAGTTTCTTCATAATAAATATAGCTTTGTTGAAAACCATATACTTACATAACTATACAAGTTTATCATAATTTTTACGGCATCCCATTAAATTTTAACAACGTGTGAACAGGCTCCCGCCCTTTATCGCACCAGCTTTTAAAAAATTCTTCGTTTGAAATCGACGGATACAATTAACCCCGCAGTTATACTTACTTACGGGCACGCCGTGTTATTTAACCGCTACCCCGCAACAATTCGAACACGCGTTCTTATGAGTAGCTCTGCATACATTATCGGCTCAATAAAGCCGCTTTAATGCCGTATTAGATATAATTTTTACCTCCCCACCCTCTCTGTCTCTCAATTTTTACGGGCGATAAACTCACGAGCCGCCGCCGCCGCCTCGCTAAAACAATTTTATTGTTCTTCCCGGCGTCGGCGGCGGCTACTTACCTATATATCGGCGCCGAACAAAATAAATTCTTTCCGCGACATGCCGCGCATTTGTGCAAACCCTTATCTGATAGCCGTCGAAGAGAAAGTTTCGCATTATATAGAGTCGTACACTGCAGATATAGAAGAATGGCCTTACTGGAGCGAACATAAGAATAGCCTCGACACATACAGACACGTACGATATACGCATTGCGAAATTCTCCCTCCACCAGCGTGTCCGCTGCCCCGATAGATACACACTGCTTATAAAGTAATCCCCGATGCGTTTTTTAATCTGAATATCGCAATAATTACGGCGGCGTTGGTGGTGAGCGCAGCGGAGAAAAATGCGCGCCTGCCTAATGGCTCGCGCGCGCGCTCGATAATAGATAACCGCAGAGAGCTCGTGCGCACGTATATATGGGCACCGACCTTGCGAGAAATGCAGCGCGGCCGACAATGCGGACAATCGCCGCTGCCTATCCGTCTCGATACACACACGTACACTGCGCCGCGCGACCACACCTTTGGCAGGGGTGGTTAGGTAGGTGCGCGCGCGCGCCGCGGCCTTGTTGGCACACTGTAGGTGTATATATATGCGAAGAGAAATTATACGACGATAGGAATCGGCGCGCGTTATCTCAAGTTCGGAATGCGCAGCGACGGCAACCGGTAGTCGTTGACCCGCCGCCGCAGAAAACACGCGACCCGGACAGAGAGTTAGAGGCTGCCTGATTTATGGAGCAATCCCTGGCAGGCCATTTAATGCGCGCGCGCGAGCACACACCCATGTGTAAATAATGCGGAGCGTTGGTGTCTTGGCTGTCTTATTCTGCCTGGCGCGCCGCGGCGGGGGCAAAAAATCTCTACATGTACACGTGTGTGTGTGTATAGGCAAATGATTCGCAAAGGACAATTGGCAGGTGCTCCATCATATATCGAGCGCAAAGATTGCGCGCGCCGCGACTTTCCATTTCGGCTGCTGCCGCATTGTAAGGGAGGACCGCACGCGAGAGCCCGCATTTGTCTTCGTTTACTGCGCAATCGGGCAATTAGGCTTACTTCCATTCCTCTTCTCTCTTTTTTCCTCGTTGATGGTATCGTGCGCCCGAGTAGATATATATTAATGCTTCAAATTGCTCTATTATGGAGAGCGAAAAGTTCGCGCGGGGTGTGTATTATTTATGGGACTGCGCTCGCGGCCGTGGGGATTTTAATTGAGGAAAAATGGAGCTGTCGATCAGGGGTGAGGATTTTTTCTTTTTTTGCATTCGTTATCGGTCGCTCGTTATGTAGCTCTGGATTAATTAATGATGTTGCGTAATATATAGTTGCCGATTTCAATATTATACGTTGGATACTTTTTATGTCTTATTTTGTTCTAGCTAATGGTTCAATTATATTTCGTTTTAGAGAATAAAAGTATGCAGAAAGGTTCGTGCGTGTTCATGTGCAGGTTTATTGAACAAAAAAATATATAGTAAACGCATATATATCAGATCGATAATCTTTTGTATTTTATTAACCTTCTTTATTTTTCCCGCATTCTCCTGTCCCGCTGAAAATGAAATTGCACTTGTTTATCGTAGCTGATATCTCGCTATCGGTTGTCTCGTTAATAATTCAGCGCGTAGGTCAAAGAAAATAGTTATTATGAATTCGCCGGGGAGTGACCGACGTTCGGTGTGAATAATTAATAACCGGTAAGTCGACGGGAAAAAGTGTAATGACACGTCGTAACTTCTGTTCTTATTTTCTTTTTTTCCATCAAATTTCTCGGAACGAAATCGTACCCCGACGCAACAAAGAGCAATCGTTCAAATCTAAACGTGTGTACCTATATTCACCCGGCGCTGCGCACACCAGGAAATTATAATAGAACTGCTGCGACAGGCATGTTTATTTTATTCTATATTCCAATGTGACGAAACTCCTGCGGCAGCCGATAATCATTTTTATGGACTTTTGTACTTTTGTTTTTTATTATAGGATTATTGTTAGGTGACAATTATTGCGCAACTGTCGCTCACCACCGATGATATTTGCATTGAAAACAAAGAAGAATAATATTGTAACAGCCGAGAGCTGCTTACTCAATAATCCATTTTTCATGAAACTGCGACTAACAATATATTTCTTTTCAATCATCGTTCTTATGTATATTAATGTTACTCAATAAAAAGCAATTACTTCCAAACGAAACAATTCATTTCCATCATCTTTGCGCAATAATTTGCAGCTGCAAAACTTCCCTCGACGCAAAAACTGCGCCTACGAGTTTATATATACACATCGCTCGTAAACGAAAAACGAAAGGAAGATTATATTCGGGCGTCACAACCTGCACCGACCTTTCGGCATTTGTATTGCGGGAGGTTCAAATCGCTCTCACAATGTGCACTTGCGCTCGCGCCCGCGCCGGTGATGAAACGTAAGAGATTACGCAGGGCCGCGTCGTTGCTGAGCTAATAGACCGTTGCCGCTATAGTTCGCGCGAGCGAGCGATAGAGAAAGACGGAGAGTTACATCGCTCCTCTATATATGCACGCTCTCGCGCATATATATCGAATTATCGAGCAGGCGCAGTTGTTCCCACAGGCTCGCCCGCCGCGTGGGAAACAACGCGCGGATGGCTCTTTGTGCGCGCTTCTGAAGTGATAGCGAGGTGTGTATATAGATATATATAGGCCTCCTCTTCGTGTCATAGTGCATACCCCGTAATTCGCCACTTCAGTGTGAGAGAGAGAGAGGTATAGCCCTTATAAGGTGGTATGATTTTTACGCGCGTCTTTGAAATAAGCCTTTTCATATTTTCGCGCTGACGGAATCGTGCGCTCATTGTCTCTCTCTCTTTCTCTCTCGTCGAAAATTTATAATACGCGCTCGCTCGTTTGTCTAATATTTGCGTGCTGCAGGCGTACACGCGATCCCGAAGTGCATTATTATTGCGAGAGGATGCCGCAATAGGGCATGTTTCTTCGGCGCGTGGTCGCAACGAGGAGAGCTTCTTTGAATTTTCGATGATGATAACCCGGTGGATTGTGTATTGGGTAGTGGTAATACGCCGATGGTAAATTGAGCTCGAAGGTGAAACGTGCGCGCGACGGTGTCGATCTGAGAGACGGTAATAAGGGAAGAGTAATGTATTGTTGGAAAAGACTTATGTGACTATTATAGTGAAACGTTAGTTTTAAATTATTCATAATAGAGTAACTAATCGAAATAGCTAATTGATATTGCAATATAAATTTATGCTGTTAATTTCGAAATTTTTAATGAATATAAATAATTGCTTCTAATAACATTTATTGTATATTAATACTAAAAGATTTAATGAATTATGTACTAGTTACTTTACACAAATTTTCGTTTTACTTAAGATATTTAAGTGAAATATTTTCACGTATTTGCAGCATAATCATTACCACTCTATTATACAGAAAACGATGTTCATAAAACTATTTAATATTCATATTTAATTTTTATATTAATATTTAATGCTGATTTATTATATAAATATTATTTATATAATAACCGTTAATAAACATACATTTTTTGATAATACATTTTAAATTAATTAGTTTGAAATGTTACCACAAACTCGTTATTTAGCATTATTTCTCGACGATCATTAATTACTCTTAATGAAGCATTTTCAACTATGTAATTATCTACGTTAATAAAGGTGCAGAGTGAGAAAGAAAGAATGTAAACATTTTGGTTTATAAATCGTGCATTTATTGAGCGTGTATCTACTTATATTTACATACACCGCCAAATTTCATCGAGTCGTAAAAAAATTCTCTCTATATATATAATGTACGTATATGAGTATCAATGGCATGAATCTCTCGCGGCAGAAGGTTACGGTAGAAGGACGATGAAAAGACAGATAGAACAGTAGAGAAATCAAGGGAAGCATACACATCGTGAGCGAACGACTCATCCTCAGCGTCCATGCGTACAACACGTGGCATGTGTGGGTGTGTCTCGCGATGCCTCTTCATCCGTTCAGGTACTCGTTCACCCCAAGGCGTTCGTTCTCTCGTCGTACAGAGTTCCGCGCGATGCTATGTAACCTATACAGCTGGTGTCCACGCGACCCAGTACTGGTAATTACCAGTGGCCGAGTCCGTGACCGAGTCCGTGTCCGGTGACGATGCCAGCACCGTGACCGGCGCCGTGCGTCGAGATCGTGCCGGAGGGTCCGGCAATGACGGCAGAGCCAGCGTTGGGGCCGGAGATGGCCGCGGGTCCGGCATGGGGACCGGAAACGGCGACGGGTCCGGCGTGGGGTCCGGCGAGGGCGACGCCGTGACCGTGGGGACCCCCGAGGATGGCACCATGGTGTCCGTGTCCGGCCAGGACGGCACCGTGGTGGGCTGGGCCGACGGCTACGACGCCGTGGTGGCCGTGTCCAGCCAGCACGACTCCGGAACCGTGTCCGGCCCAACCGTTGTGCCCGGCCCAACTGTGCGCAGCACCATGGGCCAGGTTAATTCCACCAAGACCTGTTGAATTGTGCATTTTGTTGTTAGTAAACAGTATGTAAATAATTCGATTTGTGTAATTTTGCAATGAATAAAGAAATGATAAGAAAAGGGTTTGAGAGTTAATGAAACCGACTTTTTTTTTAGAGAGAATCTAAGTTTAATGTCTTACCACATCCGACTTTTTCTACTGTACGTATTACGACATAGTCATTTGTAAGGAACTTGAACTACAAACGTTCATTCAGTTTTTTCGAGAATAAAAAGTAAATTCCTTTGATCAATCGTACAATGTACGAGATTGCTACTGGTGATTAAGTTTTCTATTAAAGTTACAAAATTCTAATTAAAAAGAAATTTAAAGAAATATATATAAACTAAAATACAATATTATTAAATCATTGACACGACGAAAATAATTTAATAATGAATTTGAAACGTGCTTCATAATAAAATTCTTTATAAAGTTTTGAAATATTTTGTAATTCAATATTCTGATTATCGTCGGGACATTCTACAATCAGAAGAAAATAATCATTTTGAGTGGTAAGATATGCAATGATCATCAATCCTTTCAAAAATATGTTTAATTTTAAATTTAATCAATAGAAAAGTATAAATTTTTA
Organism: Torymus aiolomorphi; assembly: GCA_036365515.1. Classification (NCBI taxonomy): domain Eukaryota; kingdom Metazoa; phylum Arthropoda; class Insecta; order Hymenoptera; family Torymidae; genus Torymus; species Torymus aiolomorphi. The sequence continues at coordinate 89,647,317 of CM070874.1, read as the reverse complement.
TTATCATTAGTATCCTCTTTTACACAAAGTAAGTTTTTCTTTTACTTACTGAATGAATGAGTTACATTAAATAACATTTTATAAAGAAAAACATATTACAAAAAAAAAATGAAATTCATAGCTTGGTCCAAGTACTAAACAAATTATTAGTTTCAACAACCCTTTTCCGAGCAAAATTAATCAATCATTTTACTAATTTCTAACCAACAATGGTCCTCAAATAAACAAAATAAGAAACACTCACCGTAACCCTCATGACCTCCTAATAAGCCGCCATGATGCCCAACCACATGGGCGGGTCCTGCGACGGAAGCGGATACGACGGCGGGTCCGGCTACGGCGCCAGATACGTGCACTGGTCCAGCAACGGCACCTGACAGATGCGAGGGTCCGATGACGGGTCCAGCGAGGACGGAGGGTCCAGCGTGAGGTCCAGCAAGGTGAGCGGGCCCGAGAACGGGTCCGGCGAGGGCGGCTCCGTGTGCACCGTAACCTCCGTAGCCAACGGCTCCGTGCGCACCGTAACCTCCGTAGCCACCGGCTCCGTAGCCACCGTGTCCGAGAGCACCGGGCCAGACGGCGCCGCGCTTATCGCGCGCCTCCGCGCTCACGGCGGCGATCAAGGCGAGACAGATAATCTGGAAATTCAAGGCGTACGTTGGTCAAAAGGGATGGATTTGAAGTATCAGATGGGTTGGGTGTGATTGATTTGTTGACGTGATCGTTTGATAGTACGTGACTCATTGTGTACGCAGTATCAGGATCCAGTCGGTTAATGGTCGGAAATAAAATAGCGATTAGTTTTTCTATTAACCTGTTAATTTTGTTGTTAGAAGAAAATTTATCTGTGTCTCTATACTGAAAGTTATTGCCGTTTTATTTTTAAGTACTCAGATGCGCATGAAAAAATTAAGTGGCGAAGGACAAGATAAACGAGACAGTGTTAAGTAGCTTTTGTTTTATTGACCCTTTAGCCGCCCGTGTCTCGATTATGTTACGCTAGCTTTAGAACTTCTCAGACTTTCCGGATTTAAGAGCATAGACTATTTAAATTTTTTTTCAAGTTTAATTTATTTCTAAAGATAATTTTACGGTTGCCCTCAAAGTTATGCGTTACGGTGTTAATTTGAAAATGAAAGTTTTGTAAATTTTGTTTTCGCATCAAAGGGTTGATTGTAGTAAATTTCGCTTCAATATCTATTAAAATAACTGAAGCTATAATTGCCCTTCATAAATGAACCAAAAGTTTAATTTCAAACGCACGAACACGTTAAACCGAGCTCCCTTACACAAATTTTCAATTTCTTGAAAGAATTTAATTAGCTTTTTAGTACACGAATTTTCCAGAAGTTACTCGTTCATTTGTGTTTCCCGGATCCCTCGAAACGTCGGAATTTTCATTACACGAACATATTTTAAAAAGCCAACTTCTGCTTTAATTTATCACAGCACCAAGCGACATACTCACCTAAAATAATTAAAGTTTTTCCGAGAAACTACGATTAAAAAAATAATGTCAAAATAAAACGGAAAATAAAAATCTAAGCTGCCACCAAGTCTAATGATCAGATACACATGAGCACCATACCACACGTCAGACGTTAAAATACGGGCCCACATGCAACCAATGCACTAACAATGTGTCAAGCCGCCTTCGCGCACACGCACACACATAGTCGAGCGCGCACAGCAGACCGTAATTTCGTCCTACAGCCTTCTCCATCGAGCGGAAAGATCGGCTAGTTACTCGCCCACCCGGGAGCGAGACAAACTTGCACACACACAGAGACACACACCCGACACTTGTTCCTCTCTATATATACCTCTACCTCTACTTCAATACACACGCACATCACAACGAATGATTCGCGACTCGAACACTGTACAAGATACGTGCACCTTGCGGTACATATAGCGTCGTGGATGCTGATACTTACAAAACCCTTCATGTTGTCGGCTGTCGATGGGCTCTGAGAGAGAGTCGATGTGTGCTTGCCGACGTGCCACCAAGGTGCTTATATATGCGCGAAGACCGCGCCCCCGCTAACAAACGCCCAATCCCTTCGAATCGCGCGCGCGCGCTCGGCTGCTCGCGCTCTCTTACACACAAAGCCAGTGGAAAAACAGTGAAGAGAGAAAGAGCGCAAGACAGACGGAGAGAGAAAATGGGGGAGACTCGTAACCCATTGTGCAAGAAGGTCGCAATCAGACACACCCATGTGCACAGCCGCATGGCACGCTGCTGCGCGGCCTTCGCGGGGTCCGCACGCGTGCAGGAACCGGGCTGCTTTTTCATAATCTGCAACCTCACCCCTCTCACTGCTTTTTATCGTGTATTACCTCCCCCCATGTAGCCGATAAGGACCCGCGCGCTCGCCTTTGTCTGGTGGGCGCGCAAACGCGGGCAATATCTATTAATACGCGGGGAGACACGCCCTGCGCGTGCCCCCGACTACTACTGCTAGTAGTTCTTTTCTTTTATTTTCTATATAAATTTGTCTCCTCGACGAGGCGACCTCGCATTTCCCGCGGGGCCGCGACACCTTGCACTCCTGCTGTTGCTGCTCGATTTTCCTCTCGCGCGCGCGTGTACAAGCCGTCGTAAATTCGGTTTTCGACTTTCCTGGCGGTTAGGAGGACGAGGCGGAGGAGGACGCGAAGGTGAGAGATTCCCTTGTTCGGGCGAGCTGAGAAAATAAGTATTTTGTGCTTGTTGCCGTTGTTGTTGTTGTTCGTTGTTGAGTAAAGTCGCCGATGTTAGACTTTGATTTAAAGTGGTTTTTGAATTTTCAATTTGCTTTAAATGAGTATATATATACAAATAGTTTGTAACAGTTTTCAGTTTGGGCAACGTTTTCATCGATATTTTCGTACGCGCGCTAGCAATATAAGTGTTTGTAAATGATGTTGTGCTCGATATCGCCTGCTCGATTGAAGTTGCTTATGTTGTTAACTGTAATAACGAATTGCACCATTCATCCTTAAATTAACGTGTATATGGGAGTGACTTTTAATTTTAAATTCATTTTAAATCAACAGCGTCTAATCAGTTTTTGTAATTTAGATAAGGTTTTTTTATCTCTATACCTTACCATACGCACATTATGCAATTGAAGAAACGTACCTTTGAGTCTCAATTTGTTGGGCCACATAACGAAAAGCAGCGGTAGGTCTAACTATATCGGCCCCCGCCGAATATCCTCGCTGCAATTATATAATCCATTATACCGATGCATCGCGAGCCAGCATGAGAGAGCCTTTTTTTCCACGACCGATAAATCTCCCCGGCGCCTGTAAACCCACTCGGCTCGGCTCGACGCTGACGGAGGGGGAGGACGAGGAGGAGGAGGAAAAAATCGTGAAATCGGTAAGATTGTTCTTAACCTTTTGGGTCTTGCGCAAATTCCGTTCTCTCTCGCGAACGCCTTTTATAAATCTCCTTCTCCTGCCTTTTTCCCATCTCTCCCTCGGCTGCTGCTACGCTTTTTTTTTCGCTTCCTACAACCGTAATGACTATTATCTTAGTGTGAAATGTAGGTGCACATTATATATATATATATATATATATATATATATATATATATATATATATATATATATATATATATATATATATATATATATATATATATATATATATATATATATATATATATATATATATATATATATATATATATATATATATATATATATATATATATATATATATATATATATATATATATATATATATATATATATATATATATATATATATATATATATATATATATATATATATATATATATATATATATATATATATATATATATATATATATATATATATATATATATATATATATATATATATATATATATATATATATATATATATATATATATATATATATATATATATATATATATATATATATATATATATATATATATATATATATAACACCCCATATGAAAAAAACCAGTGTAGGAAATCGTAATAAACTATATGAAACTGTAGCAAACCGTATATGAAACCGTACGAAACCATACAAAATTGTTTGTTTTCGGACAGTTTGCATGGTTAATTTCTACGGTTTTCTGTGATTTTGTGCGACTTCGTACGATTTTGTACAGTTTCCTACGTTTATTATTTCGACAGGAAAAATTGATTGGGAGACAGTTTTCCCAAAAAATTTATTATATATGCGAAAAATTTTCAAATCGTAATAAAATGTATGAAAGTATATAAACCTGCATTAATCTGTACAAAAATATAAGAAAACGTAGACAATCGTAAGATTCATTGAAACTTACGGAAATGTATGTTTTTGAACGTTTTCTTACACTTTTTTACGTTTTCTTACATTTTCTTATGTTTTCTTACATTTTCTTACGTTTTCATACATTTATGTTTTTACAGAAAATTTATAAATCGTATGAAAATGTATAAAACCATACAAAAATGAACAAAAATGTATAAAACCATACAAAAATGTACAAAAATGTACAAAACCGTACAAATTTTTTTCGAAAACCAACAGTTTCCTACACTGTTTGGTACGATTTCCTGCGGTTTTCTACAATTTCCTACATTTATTATTTCCATACGTGACGATAAAAAAAGCAGTGCGCGTGTATATATATAAATAAAAAGTCGGTATCCTCCTTGCCACAGTAAACTTATAGAGAGAAAGAAGGCAAAAGAGAGACAGAATGGAAGGCACGAATGCTCAGCGAGGCTCGAACGTGATCACGGCTAATAGCGCGGCTGACATTTACGGTCATTGTCTGCGCGCTGAGGCGCGGACGCAATAGCGGTGGTATACAGAGACGCTCGTGGATCTCGAAACACTCGCCGCGCGCACAGGTGCAGCGAGGAGCTCGTCTTGTGGCGCCCGCGTATATATACCCCCGGCCAAATTGGACGTTTCGCGCACGTGTCGGCATTCAAATATCGGCAGCTGGGGAGTTCGGTATTTTGACGAGCGTCGAGGTGGGATGAAATGGACGAAAGATGCTTGATTGGACCCGACAGCCGAGGCGAAAATCTGGGTGAGCGGATCGAAATTACCGCTGGAAATTATCGGGGTCAAGCGCGGCGGGGATTTATTTATGGGTGTCTAATAAAGTTCGATAGTTCGCGGGTTTCGCGCTCGGATTGAGGGAATAATTTATAATGCATCGGAGGGCATTGATGGAGTGGCGCGCTATTTATAATGAGGTATTGTAACACTTCAGGAATTTCCAGGATTTTTGCATGTGTTCTCTTGAGGATAATAAAATTAATTGACCTGATTCCGTACAATTTTACTACTTTTCTATGTACATTGTAAATAATGTAGGCGCGATAATCTATTTCAAGGGTACGTGCAGGTTAGAAGAATTTTAGCTTTACCTTGACCCAAATACTGAATGAGCAATTAATTTTCCTTAAGAATCTTATAGGTAGATAATAAGTAACTAAATAACTGTATATTGACTAGTAATAAAAATTGATTTATTAAAGACAAATCGTTTTTGTAGTGTGTTTAAAAATAAGGATTAAAAAAAAGCTTTGTATAGTAATAGCTATTTATTAGTATAATTTTTCTAAACGTTCGTTAATAACTAATTAGTTTTAAAATGACAATAAACGTTATTAATGAGAAAATTAGAATTTTTGTATTTTTTACAACGTGGAAATTACTAAGTATCTATTAAACACCTTCAAGATAATTATAAAATAAGCTTTTTACATTAGCGTACTGTCGAATTACGTTATGAAATTTTACGTCGGAATCGATCGATAAACTTTAATTACAAACGTAATATAATATAGCAGTTTATAGGATATCAAATGCACTTTCATTAATCTAAAACTTAAATTTGTGTAGACATAATTAAATATGAATCATATATGCTAAATGCATCTATATAATTGAAAGTGGGGCTATTAATACCTGATTAAGTTTTAATGAGATGAATTGCATTACAGGTAATCATGGGTCTCTTGACGCCTGAATGCATCGATAGTTCGACACTTGTTCGAGTTGAGGTAAGCTATATTATGTATCAGATAATATTAGGAAAATGGTACCCGTCACAAGTGGACAGTCACGCTAGGGTAACAAAAAAGCATTTAATTACAGGCTTGACGCCTTTGAAAAGGCAAAAAGCTTTCTACTCAATTCTGTAAGCCTATTTACTTTTTTCTTTTTCTTTTTTCGTGTGCACTTGATAATTCATTTCATCTGCACTTATAGAAAGTAGTTCAGAAATAAGTTGATGTAAAATTGTACTACACATTTTTTAAATTCAAGGTAAAATGCATTATTATATACTGTAATTAAAAACAATACGTAAAATTATAAAAATTAATAGAATATCTACTTTAATTAAATTGTTAATAGCAATAAATGTAAAAATTGCTCTATTCTTGTGAAAGATTTGTTATTGTAACAGAACACTTAAAATAGCTGGCTGATGAGAAATTGTTACTAAATACGCCATCTATTGGTTACACTCTACAGTATTATACTTGCAGAAATAGTAACTTTTATAACTGTAATATCTAAGATGCCTAATATCGGTATATACGTTACAGAATAAATTTAGATTTTTCTCTTAGTTTTGATTGTCGATATTTTATGACGAATAATGTGGTAATGACATTTCATCAGCGAAAGTTGTTTTAACTTTTCAATAGATGATTTATTTTTAATGAACAGAAATATATATGTTGGACAAACTATTGGTACTAAAGTTAATTACAGCCATTATGTAGAAATACGACGCTCTAACAATCAAATAATAAATTTAACGAATTTTACTTTGCATAGATTGAACGTTATCGACTGGATCTGAAAGTGCCTAGATCGGTAAACGACATGGGCGTTAGCGAACAAGGTCTGCTCTACCTCCGCAGGTTAGATCGTTACTTGATATTTGTGCGATTCGGCGGGTTCGTTAAATAGTTCATAGAGGCGCCACTTACTAACATAGGTGCTAAATATTTTTCGTGACGAATTATACCTTGCGTATACAGATTAACAATTACTTTGACTTTGTTTAGTTAACTAATTTATGGTAAATTTTTTATAAATAAAATTGCTTATATATTTTTCGTGACTAATTCTGTGTCTTCCTAAAATAACGATATAAGTGACATGTTTGTCAAAATCGGTTTTATGCAATATTTCTGAACTTTGAATGGTCCTCTATCATTTAATCATGACAGAAATTGATAAGGTACATTTCTTTTCTTGAATGAACACAAGGAAAAACGCTATAAATCCATTTTTTCAACAAGTTCCCAGAATAACCATATATCTCCATTTATTATTTTTTTTTTAAGAATAACTTGCAAAAACCATATAACTCCACTTTTTTCATCTAATATCCTGGAAAAACGTTACAACTCCACTTGATCACTTTTTCAATTGAATATTTTCGGAATAAACTATATAATTAAGTACCATAGCCGCCTTTACACAGTCAATAGAGACGTTCATTGATGTGGCTAGTATGATAGAGTATTGAACGAATAATGAAGAATAAAAGAAAGTTAGCGAAAAAACAATATAATTGACATAGAGACCGGAAAAACCATGTAACTTCACTCAAATTTGTTTTATTCCCGGAAAAACCATATAAGTGAAAGTCGGTTTGTAAGACATAAACGCTATTTGGTCTAGTTACTTTGGTAACAAATATGTTATTTAGATTAGTATTCATAGATGCAGTGTTGTTGCATTTTATCTCATTCGTCTTGATTTAAAACACCGGTGTGAAACTAAAAATTCGATCTACTCGAAATCATGAAAAGTGGAGATATGTGGTGTTTTTCGTGAAAGCCACAGAATTATACCTTGGATATGCAGATTAACAAGTGCTTTGACTTTGTTTAGTTAACTAATTTATAGCAAATTTTTTATAAATAAAATTGCTATATATTTTTCGTGACTAATTATACCTTGCATATGCAGATTAACAATTGCTTTGACTTTGTTTAGTTAACTAATTTATGATCAATTTTTTATAAATAAAATAATGAATTGTGACATATACTAACTGATACTCGCTCAGAGGCATACATAAAATCGGATTTTTCTAATTGTTCAAACATTAATTGACTTCAAGGATTAAACTACAGAAAATAATTATTTTCTTTTATGTATTAGATTAATTGAAGAATTTTTCTTTTTCTATTCAAGATCTATACATCGATCGTATTATCATTGTTATGTATCAGAGGATGATAGAGCGAATTAATTGAATAAGTAGCGTAAACAACATGTGACAACCCGGGAGCGAACTCACAAATCTGAGATTTCTAGTCTGGTGCTCTAACCACTGCGCTAATGTTGCAAGGCTTGCTCGAAAACTTCACATGCATCTTTTTCTTATCGTTATGCTGACGGGTCATGGCGCGGGTGAACAAACGAGCTGAGCCAGTGACATCATAAAACCGTAAAATAAAATTTTGTTACTTTTGCACTTAAAACAGCTTAGTAAATTTTTAAAGAAAGTTAAAATCTAATTAGTAGACGTTATTTTGATAAAATAGTTCATATACTAGCTATTAATAATGAAAATTCCAATTTTTAATAAAGATTACTTATATTTTGTAAAATGAATTACTGAAAAAAATTAACAAAATTCTCTACTAATATTTAATCACATTCTATTAATAAGAGTGGCGTACTTACCTTTAACGAAGTGAAATATTTTAATTTACATTATTAAATTTAAATATTTTAAGATTTACATCTGTGAATATCTAACATAATAATAACACTATTATTAAAAAACTGAATTAATCACTTTAATTAAACTTATTACAATTATTACTTGTTTATCATAACCGATACTGGAATTAGGTTTCTAATGCATAATTATAGGTGGTTGCCCTGAATTTTGTAATGCAGTGGATAATTATGACATAGCAAGCAAGTGGATTAAAACTTTGCATTGTATCTTGCGCAAAAATGTACAATGAAATAAAGGATATACTACTAATATATATATATAGTTCTCATGCAAGTGAATGGTTCAAGGATCATTGCAAATTATTAGAATATCTTGATATTAAATTGAATCTTTTTTTGCTACATAACTTTCAATTTCTGTATATTTATTGCAATTTATATAAAACTTGAAATAAGTACTTTAATACTTTAAAAACAACTTTTGAAACCATTCATTTCGTAATAGTAGTAAATTCTTATGCTTATACGTAAGTATATTTTACGTATTATTTTATGTAATAACTAAAGTTTTTTTATTTTATTGGAATGTTAGGAATATAAGAGGAAACAATTGATTTCTTAAACATTGTATATAAACTACTGAATCATATATTTCGATTTAATGTTATTTAACTTTATATTTGAATTAAAGATAAATATTTCTATTTCACGAATTGTTACACCATTTAATGGGAAATTCAATTTGTACAATTCACATACTATTATTTTTGTTTGGTAGTAATTAGAAGACGAATTTGTAGTAGCAATATTGCAATAAATTTATTTCTTTTTTTTTAATTTTTTTTAATGTTAGCAATATAAGAGGAGAACAATTATTTCTTAATTATTGCATATGAAATATGGAATTATATATTTTGATTTAATTTTATTCAACTTTATATTTGGATTAAAAAGAGATAGTATTTCTATTACTTGAATTGTTACATTATTTAATGGCAAATTTAATTTTTACAATTCACAAGCTATTATTTTTCTGTACGACAATTAGAAGAATTTGTAGTAGCAGTATTGTAATGAATTTTGAAAAATTTATACTAGTATAGTAAATAATCTTATAGTTAAAAGTTGATAATAGTAAAATTGGTATTAAGGAAATTGGTGGTGGTGGTGGTGGTGGTTGGTAAAGAACAAGAGTTTGATAATAATTGAGTTTTAAATACTGATGCTTTATTTTTATATAAAGTATTGTATAAATGTATAAACGCTATAAATATGTGGCATCTATCTATGGTGGTGGTGGGGTGCTAGTCGTGATCGCATAGAAAGGGTATGACGAGGGCGGGCAGGGTCGGGGGCCGGCGGCGGCGCGCCATCTATGTACATTCATTCACTCACGGGAACGGCTGACCTACCATAATCTACCGGTCCTCTTCTTCACTAAACATAACATTGTATATGCAAAATATGTATATTTATATATATACGTATAAAAACGGGGTATACACAGTGTAGGCATAATAGTACGTATATCTGCGTAATATAAAAAAAAACGGAGACAGAAAAACACAGAAGAGTCGAGAAGAGAAGTAGTAGTAGTTAAGGTAGCGTGGCACATTCTATATGCACATGGACGAGTATTGTAATAATAAAAAAAACTTGTAGAAAACGTGTGTTGCCTGTGTCTGTGTGCAGCGGTGTGAGTATAATAACAACAGTGAGGAACAGGGCGCGAACACCGTTGTCTGTGTGTAATAATGAACGTGCGCATGCGCCTCGCGACTCGAGGTTGGCAGCTGGAGACTGAAAGAACAATACGGAGAAACGGAAAAAAAGAATAAAGAACAACCACGTCTACATGCGCGCGCGCGTGCAAAAGTCGAGCTTCAGCCTCTGCTGGATGGTTGGTGATGATCAGAGACGGGTGTGGGGCCTGCTCAAAAAACAGAACAGCTCACGCCCGATCGCGTCCGCTCGTTCAACGTATGCGTTTGCGTAGATATACGTGTGTACATATATGCGTCTGCTTGTGTGTACTTGTGGGTATGCGTGTCTGTGTAACTGTATGGGAACAACTCACTGGCAAGTGAGTCGGTGTGTGTGGCTCGCCCGAGACTCGTCCAGCTAACTAGGCCCGTGGCTAGCGCCTCCGATCTCTCCCAAGAGCGCCTTGCAGGACCGGAGCGCGGTAATTTCGGACCCGACGAGGATTGAACTTGGCAATTGACTAAGATAAAAAGTGTACATAACTCTCGTGTGCGTGTGTAGAAAGTGTGTAGCGTGGGTTCTCGTCGCGCCGCGAGCGCCGCTAGCGCCCACCTGAACAGAGGCTCTTCTTCTCTCGCTAACTGTCTCGCCTTCCTCCCTCCCCCAGCCGGACGCACTTGGCATGCGAGCGGGTGGCGCAGGTTGGTAAAGCTCCTTCTCCCTTCGTCTGTGTGAGTCTACGCGAACGTATAAACACTGCGCGTGAGTATCGAGAAACTTGGTGTGTGTATATATGTCTCTGTGTATATATGTGACTGATGCTGCTGCTGCTGCTACTCGGGCACTCCGCGCTGTCCGTCTGACTAAAAGATCACGATTCGGGGGCCGCAAGCCACCTGGGGGCGCTGAGATGTGCCCGGAGGAAGGCTCGGGCTGACAGAAATGGAAGAGAGTAGAGTGAGAGTGAGAGTTGTAGAGGAGAAGATAGACAGAGATAGTCGTAGAGAGTAGAGAGTGTGTGAGAGAGAGACAGTAGAGAGCGCGCTGAGGATCGGGTTGACCGGTTAGACTATGGTGGGTTTGCCGCCGTCGCCGAGCCGAGATCGCTGTGGTCTAGAGCCGTCTACCACTTGCCATGGATGGGACCGGGGATGATCGCTCCGTGGGAGCCGAGTCCAGCGTGGATGGCACCGCTGGGTCCGTTGATGACAGCGACACCGGCGTCATGGCCGCCGATTCCACCGTGGATGCCAGGTCCACCTCCGATCACGGCGATGGCACCAGCGCCGTAACCTGGTCGACAAGAGGAACCCACTTAAGATCAGGCTACTTTTGCGAGCAACATAACAGTCGATGGTCTATGGTATTTGGTGTGATATGTCAAAGCAACTATGGCACCCACGGGGGGCACCATGGAGACCAAGCTAGGGCAGACCCGCATGTCTCTATGTTGCCTCCCTGGGGTATCGTACTACGAAGCAATAATATAGTAATATAATAGTAATAGCTCGGTGAAAAATGTCGAATAACCGATTGATACTCATCAGTGGCCAATCTGTTAGATATTTTCAACCGAGCTGTAGAATCTTGATAAATAACTGAATGACTAAAATCTACCAATCAATGGTTTCTAACAGTCTCTACTATGGGATCGGGTAAAGTGGAGCAATGATGAAACGATAGACTCACCACCGCCAAGACCACCGGGAGCAGCGGCGGCAGCGGAGCCGGAGCTGCCGTCATCACCGTTGATTCCACCGGAGCCAGCGTAGAAGGCGACGCCACCGTAGCTGGGTCCGACGAGGTTAGCGGTAGCCTGGGAAGGTCCTACGAGGGTGGCGGTTCCCTGGCTGGGTCCAACAAGGGTTGAGGGTCCGGCAGCTGGTCCAACAAGGCTGGAAGGTCCGGTACGGGGTCCACCGATGGACTTGGCGCCCTCCTGGGGTCCGACGAGGTCAGATGGTCCGCTCTGGGGTCCTACGTTGGCCTTAGGTCCCTCAGCGGGTCCAATGTCAGCCCTGCCGCCGAGCACTCCTGCGAAATTCCAGAATCGAGATATTCGTTGAGTGAATAGCTGCGCGTGGGTCCGGCAGAGTTGAGGCTCCAATGAAGGGGCGAGGTAACGTACCACCGGAAACGATCTGCTGGACTCCCGCGGCACCGGCGGCCGAAGCGGCACCGGCCGCGTAGCTAGCGCCCAGACCTCCCGATCCCAAGCTGGAGGCACCACCCTGGAGGGAGGCAGCAGTTCCGGCGCCGGCGGCGAGTCCACCACTGAGTCCCGCACCACCGTGTCCACCGCCTAGACCACCGTGTCCGCCGCCCAAACCACCGCCGTATCCGCCGTAACCTCCGTGCGCGATTCCAGCGCGGGCAGTGGCGACGGCCAGGCAGGCGAACACAATCTGCAAAGCGCACAATCGAAACACGGACCCGTGAGTCATCGAATCATTTTTCATCTTACTGTCGCGCTAGGGAAAAAGTCTTCGGTAGCGTCATAATCTCACTGGGATTCCCGTTTACAACTCCATCGACAAGGAGAATGAAAGCCGGAAGGACAGCGAAAGTAGTGTCTTCCCACGAGTCGAGAATTCGCGGAAGCCAAGACTATCCCACGCGGGGTGATCGCGATTTTCTCGAGCGACTCTTGCCCCGATACACACCGATTACTCACGCGGGAGCATTACGCGAGCGCGAGCACGCGTTCTTGCTTTCACTTTCGGTGCATAGCTCGTATTAGCGCGCCGCCGCTGCACAATGGGCCGAGCCATTGTGCAGTTTATCTCTCTAAACGCGCTAGAAGCCAGATGCACGAGGGAACAAAAAAGTAGCTGATCGCGGCCAGCGTATCTGGAAGGGTCGTTATGTCATAAAAGCCGGGTAATAAGCGCGCATACCCCGTCGGACTGCAAAATTTATACGCGGTGCGGTAACGTTTCGTAATTGGACCGATTGCGCTCCAGTCGTAGTACTGGGCTCCTAACTCGGCGCGCGAATACCGGTTGCCGTTTCCCTTATTAGGCCAAAAATTCCAGGCGAGCCGTTGTGGCCTAGACGACAGCGCGAGAGGAGAGTAGTCTCGCCCGGTGTGTGTGCAGCGAGAAGAGAAGAAAAAACACTTTGCGCAATCGCTCGGCTCGTTTAAGCGTAATACCGAACGCGGGATTCATAATTAATCGGTTGCAGCGCGGCGCGGCAGTCTCTTTAGAACCGCCGCATACTTGCGAAACGGCCCGTGTGTCGCGCTGTCCGTTCGCGAGTACATAGAGGCTCTCCGGCTGAGAGGGAAACCGATGCACGCCCCAGATCCCGCGCCCGCGAGATTCGCTCTCGCTCTCGGCTGCTATATACGTGGATGTATGTGTGTGGGTATATGGAGTGCAGCGCGGCGCGGTCGTATAGAGGCGGCGGGAAAGAGAGAAAGTCTTTGCAGCGCGCCGGGAATTAGAAATCAATCCCCGCGAGCCGCTGCGGGGAACTCGGAACTCGAGCCGGGAAATTACGCATTCGTTCGCTAATAATTTTGCATATACTTTCACGCGTCTAACTTCTCTTTCGCCGGCAGCGTTTTTCTTTTTTACCTTTCTTCACCGAAAATTTAATGACTTTTCCGGCGTACCCGTAATTGCCTTCGAGGAAGTTGTGTCGCGAGCTCTAAGCGAATTTATTAACCGTCGCTTGTGTGATAAATGAAAATTATTATTCAGGGGAAATCCTTTCGGCTGGAAGTGTGCGGAAGTGACTTTGTAATTTAGAATTTCGCCTATTGCGGTTTGATTTTCAAGTGAAATTCGGTAATAAAAATTCGTGCAGGGTGAATTAAGCGGTTAAAATTTGAATTTCAATTGATTAAGTTATTCTCTCTAATTACGTTGGAAATCGCAAAAATTTAGCTCTATTGAACATACACATTATGAAAATGAATTAGAAGAATAGTGCGAGACATTAAAGTATTGAAGAGTATTTTAGAAATTTCGTATAATTAATTATTTCGACTAATATAGGAATAGAACAGAATGTTACAGAAAATAAAGAATTATATATATTTGTAATATGAAGTTGCCTACTAGTAAAATGTAAAAAATAAAAAATTTAATGAATATGTCGAGAAAGTAGTTTTTCCGGCCGCTAACACCCCCGAAATGCAAATTCCCCTGCAAAGTCAGATTTTCGCGGCGCGCTTCGTACGGAACCGTTAAGCAACCCATTGCCGTTCATGAATGAAGATGTGCAGAGCGGAGGAGGAGGAGGAGAGCACCGACTCGTGCTGATTCACGCGCCGTTGTGTCTGGCCCCGACCGTTACTACCGGTCTCTCTATTATGTGCAACCGGTTTTGCGCTTTCGCATCAATGAGCTAGAGATATAGAGATATTATCACCGTACAGATGCGTATGTCCGTTGCATCCTCACGATCCCGTTATCAAGAAAGTCGCGACACCGTTGTACTGTATATCTTTCAACCAAATCCGCGATAGTGTGAGAGAGCTTGCAAGGCGAGCTTTAATCCTCGTTGTCGTAGAACAGCAAAGTTGTCGCAGTGAAGTAGATAATATTATATTCCCGAACTGTGTTGCAGCGCACTTTGTATTTATATTTATAATCTTTATCCGCGACTTAAACTCGTGTGTAAGCGTGTGTGAATCGTGAATATTAATAGTCGAAGTGAAGCTCGTATGTGTGTGATCGTTCGGTTGTGATCGTTCGGTTGTGATCGAGCAGTCAGCCGTGGGTGATGTTGAATACTCACAAAGGCCTTCATGTTTGGTTTGTGTGTGGTGGGCTGGTAGTCCGGTGAATGACTGACTTGGGCTAGGCCGGGCTGCCTTATATACGCCCAACTCCTGGGCTCCCCTGGCCACGCTCCACAATCACCATCCTTTCGAAAGCCGCCGCTCTGCCGCCGTCGCCGCCTTCCCCCATTCGACCCCCCCGCAAAAGAGGGAAAGAGAGAGAGAGAGAGAGAGAGAGAGCGTAATCCTCTCCTCTAAGCGAGTCTGTACTGCTTACCGACTCTCTTTGGGCTATCCTTCTCATCCCTCCTCTCTCTCACTCACTAGCTTTTTTCCATTCCCTCTCGCTCTCTCTCCTGGTCGTTCGATCGCTCGGTCTCTTCCACCCCGGCGCGGCGCTCGTCCCACCCGGGGCAGTTGGTATAGGCAGCGTGCGAAAAGAGCAAAACCGGCCTACTCTCCACGTGCGCACATACGCAGCGTATACGTGCGGCTACGCACGGCTTATCGAGCTGACGCAAAGTTTTCGGCCTCTTGCGCGAATATCTCTCTCGCGGTGCGTGCATTACAGGAGTTTTGGTGGATGCTGCTGCTGCTATTGCTGCGATTCCGAGGGACGAGCAGTCTCAGTGATCAGCACGGATCGCATAGGAGCGCATATACGGGGGATAATATCAGCTGCGCCGCGAGCCGAGCTCGGCTAGTCGGAGTCCCGCCTCGGCCGCACACACGCCGCTGCTGCGCCGGGAAAGTGTCACTCTCAGTCTCTCCCTCGACGGCTGTCTCGTTAGATTTTCCGTTTTCGATTCGAGAGTTCTGGTTCTCTCGAAGTTTAGATTCTCGCACGTTGCCGAAGTAAATATCTTGGTTGCGGAGCTTCGAGAGTCATGTATATAGGTGAGGTACAATATTTCGCTGGCTGACAGGAAAAGACTCGCCGAGTTGAGTTATATTTGCCATCGTTGTGATTTAATGTTGAGATTGTAGACACTTGATTTCTAACTGTGTATGTGCAGTGCTATTTATTCCGAATATTCCGAGATGTATATAAGATAGGAAAATCGAGGATTAATATTCTTAGCGTTATTTTTACGTTGAAATTTGTAATTACGAATTATCGTTATTTTAAACGAGTAAAGTAAATTGAAGAATTATTAAGGACGGTTATCATCGATATTTTGCCTAAATACAAAAATTAGACTGTAACTATAATACAACTGACACACATCTGACATGACGAATGAAAGTACCATTAAGTGCTAAAACCGTGAGTATTCAAACATAATGTCAAAAATATTTTACTTTGATATGAAAAAGGATAATTTTAAATATTTAAAATGAGATTTTAATGTTTTTTGGTTAATAAATTATTTTAATGCTTTTTAAAACTACATTAAGTAAATATATTTTATTTAAAAGTTTTCTTATAACCTCAGAATCGTGAATTTTCCTATTATTATATTCTCAAGTTTTCATAAAAATAAGTTTACACAATGATAAAGAGAAATTTTTTATTAATTCGCTACATGCATTCTAAACTAAACTAACTAAATTGCGGGCTAACATGGTTAACTAAATTTTATTGTAGAATTTTTTGAAAATGCACTTTTTAAGCAGCATAACCATAAATAAAATATTTAAATTTATAAAATAACATAAATAAGATTTTGAATTTAAACGCACATTTCTTCTAACAAGTATATTTAAACTAACCGAGATATGAGAGAGTTCAATTATACGATCAAAGAAGTTGTAAAATATTCGCATAATATCTGAGATTACAATGATAAATCACGAATAATACATATGTCGTAACAACCTACGCTGTATGCAGAAACAACACAGATAAGCCGCATCGTGTTATTGCCTCTACAATACCTCATTCGTATAGAATTAAACGTTGAAACTTTTGATATTGTTATTCTGCACTAACGACACATCGTTTTAAAAGCTTCCCGCGGCGGCGCGTGCGCTTTTAAATTTCACGCCGCCGAAGTGTGTGTACACAGTGAACAAAACGATCGGACGACGGTGTGGTACAATTCAGAGGGGGCGACAAAATCTGCTTTAAATTTACCGTCAGCTCTGTGCGCAAACGCGGCAAGAGGGATTGTAAACTCATTATTCAGGATTATGCTAAGTGCTAAACTTCATGGCTGTTGTCTGTGCCATTCCATCAGCAAATCCTTATCTGCGCGCCTTATTGTTTGATCTCTCTTAGTAATTCTTCGCGGTAAATGCCGTGGGAAGAGGTCGGCGGCGACTTGGCTGCAGCTCTGCGTTTTCAAATTCGAGGAATATTTTGATAGGCAGAGATAGAGACATGATCGATTGTAAGCACATACGCTTTGGAATCTGAGAGGGCTCTGTGTTTCGTATTTTTCCTTTTCTTATCAATTGAGATATTATTCTTTTGTTGTCGATCTTTCGCCTTTTCAGTGCCTGACAATTTCATCAGATGCTGTTAAATCTACTGTAAATGATTATTCACATGAATAATCAGAATAGATTGTGTGACAAAATAATTTTACTTCTTTAAATTTTTACAAACAAAAATCTATAATCTAATATTACGCTAAAAATGCCATAGATTTTTCCAAATCATAAATTCAAACAATCAACAGCATTTTTTACCATTCGTCGCTAAAAAAATCCGAACATTATTATACGACTAACCCCACGAATAAAACCGTACCCTCAAACCTCTAAAACTGCACTGACCGATCGGCCAATTTTGTAACGCGTGCACCGCGCCGCTTTATGACTTAATTCAGGCCCCCCGATCCTCGTAAATGCGCCAGATAAGAAAAGCACACTCGCGCTCCTGTAACTTTTTCCCCGCGTTGCATTCCATCGATCATCATCATCATCATCATCATCGACGTCGTCATTTTCGGCAAATTCGCATCGTAAACGGGAAATTACACATACCCGCGCGCGAAATCCATGTTTGGTGG
The DNA here is from genome assembly GCA_036365515.1 of Torymus aiolomorphi. Taxonomy (NCBI): domain Eukaryota; kingdom Metazoa; phylum Arthropoda; class Insecta; order Hymenoptera; family Torymidae; genus Torymus; species Torymus aiolomorphi. The sequence continues at coordinate 89,629,252 of CM070874.1, read as the reverse complement.
TCCGCGGGCAGCGCGTAAAAACGCTAGTGCGCGATTGGCTCTCTCTCTCTCGGGTCGCCGAATGGCCTTAAGAGACCTAAATTCTTTTCTAAACAGATAGCCTGTCGCCCGGCGAGGTATACACCGCGGCGCTCGTTACTTATTACCTCAACCCACTAATTCCGCGGACCCGCAGAGGGGGGCATTGCCAGAGGGGTTGATTTCCACGACGATCGGCGTCGAGCTCTTAAAGTCAAAAGTTACATCGAGCCAGAGAATTCACAATTTGCATACTTTTCTTGTAGCGCAAGTGCGCGCTTTTTTCCATCTAATTCAATTAAGCCAATTACGCAGTTACGCAATTTTACTTTCAAATTTAGTTATTTCAACTTTTTTTTTACCATTTCCTTTGAGTGCGAGTGCACGCTGCTCGAGGGGGTTATGCTGCTGCTGCTAGCTACTGCTACGTGTTGCGTATATGGAGCAAGTGAAGGAGAGGATATAGTTTGCCGTCAAAGGGAACTTGAACGTTTTGTTTTAATTAAAATGGAATATGATATGGTGTAAACTGAATATCATCGATGGTCGAATTGTCGAATTGTTGGAATAATTGAAAGACGAAATCACTTTCGATATCGGAATCGTATTAGGATTTTATTACTAATTTGATGGTAATGAAATACTTTTTTTGGATGAGAAATAGTTTATTTCGTTACAAATGGAGAACTTCTTAATTAAATATTATCCTTCCATTTTATAAGGGAAAACTGGAAAACGAGAAAGTTGTGAATAACTCTGCTTTCGAGGATTTTGAAGATAGAACAATTTCAGATAACAAGAAAAAGTCAAGCAGTATTGTTGCTTAATTAAGCTCAATTGTCAGCGATTTTCATGGGCTTGTTATGCCGATGAGCAACGAAGACAAAATCAGACGAGCGAAGAACCAAATGTTCCTGTTACTATCCACAGAAGGAAAATTATTTATGAGTAATTTTCTTCTTACGTAGCTTCTGCATATTATACGAAAGCTATAAAAACAAGTTTAATAAGAGTGTTATATGCGGTTACGCGAAGCTGCTCTAAATCTATTATATGGTGAACAATAGCAGGTAATGGGAAATAGTTTTATTCCATTGCTTTTCTACTTCTCTACAACAATTTTTCTCAACCAAATTCCTTCTAAAAACCGCATTGTTCCCCCTAAAATCCTGCCGCACAAATTATTCATACACTGACAGAAAAAATCGGGTAAAAATTCTTATGTTGTCGTGTAAAAATTGCCATGTTGGAATCGTAACTCGACCATATGTCGGATTTTTAGCAGAATTTGCAATACACGTAGGAAAAATTCCAAGTCTAACATGGGAATTTTTTTATAACTGATTTTAAAGAGCGAAAAAAATTATTTCATCTTTTTTTTTAGGAGTGGGGGAGGAGCGAGTATCAGACACATAATTATTATATTTAGACAATACAGAAGTTATTTTTTAATTAAACATGATTAAAGAAAATTTATTAAATAAATTAAAAATTTTTGACGACATCGAGACTCGAACCTGGAACCCTTGGCACGGTAGTCGGGAGCGCTAACCACTTACCTATAAAGACATATGTCCTACAAAATTTTGGAACTTGTATATCCCCAAACGTAAGATATGCGCGCTAATTTTATAACAAATTATGCTTTAACTCGAATAATACTATTCTCTATTTTAGCGTAATTTATTACAAATGTTATATATTAAGAATATTGTTTAACATTTTATAAATATTACCAATACCTTAAATTAAACAAGCTCATTTATTTATTAATGAATTTGTATTTTCGATATAATAGTTTTTCACAACCTTCCTTAAAAATATTACAAATAAACAATTATTTTAAAAATTGTCTCATCATAAAAAATAAAAAAAAATAAATAAAAACAAGTATATTGGATTAGAACGGCACATTCAGTTGTTGCGTTTAGCGTTTGTGTTTTGTCTCGATGTTGCCAAGGTGGATTGAGTTTGTTGACATGTATCTGTCTGAATCTTTCCTATTTTGACATTGAAGAGGTCAACTTTTCGTGCACTCGCGGGCTGTTTACGATTGAACGTGTGAATTCTTATTCTAAAACTCTCTCAATTTTTACCATGCTAGCCTGGGAAAATGTACAAAAGATAAAGTTCCATTAGCCACGTGTTAATTTTTACTATGCTGGCATAGGAAGTTTTACTTGTGACATTGGACTTTTTCATATAAAAGATAGTAAATTTTTCGATTTTAAGCAGTTGTGGGCAACTTCCAAGAGCAACATAGGAATTTTTCCCCGGGTTTTTCTGTCAGTGTAGAAAAAATTCATCCTTCCGAACGAGCGACTAATGCTTTCCGCCAGTGACGTCGAAAAAATGTCAGCATCCACCTTCAGAATCTTCGTAATCCCCAATCCCGCGTCATCATCAGGGCCAATTAAGATCGGCAATCGACATCTCCCACAAAAAAAGCTGCTCCACCTCCTCCTCCTCCACCCAAAAAAGCCCCATCACCGTCCAGACAAAAAAAGGGGTAAAAATGGGTCGACGCTTGGTCGGCGAGACCGGATTATTTCCGTCTTATCAGCGCTGCGGGCCCGGTTTACTGCTCTCACCTTATCGCTCTCACAATTTTTCTCCCTCTTACCACACACGTACTCACACACGTACACGAGTGAGTCCCACCCGGCCGCTGTAGAAAGTGAAAGCCATTATATTATTTCGGAAGCGGCAAAAATGCTAGCGCACGCGCCCCGACCAATCGCGCGCGAAAGCAGCGGCGGCGGCGACGTCGTCCTTTTTCTCTTCTCTACGACGAGCGAGCGAGCGACCGGTTTCCGGCTTGAGAGTTTAATAGCCGTGCGCGCGCACGCGCGTAATGACATGCATATAACGCGCGGCGGCGGTTTTTTTTCTTTTAGCGCAAGTCCGTGTGCATGTGCATGTGTGTATATATAAGCCTCGTCGTTTTGCGGCAAAGGACGAGCTCGCGCGCACATGTGACTCTGGTTGATCCCGTTTGTTCGCGCTTATCGCAGTTCATCTTTTAGGTATGTCTGTGTATTTTTGCGAAATCGAGCTTTCTTTTTTTTTTCGTTTTAATTGTGCGTATAGTTTTGCGTGACTTTTAGTTGGGTGGAGATATATTCGCTCGAGAGAGCAAGCGCACTCGTAAATATGTGACCGTGACACAGGGGTTTTCGCAAGTGAAATGAAATGTGTGGTAAGGGTGTAAAAGAAAGAATGCCTTTTTATTTTCTACTTTCTTAAAGATGAAATTGCAGTTTGCCGAGATAACGGCCGCCGCGGTGCTATATAATTAATCTTGATGATAATGATTTTACACTTTTCCGGCACAGCGATACTCGCATATTACGATAAAATTACCGAAGAATCCTTTTATTAATTTTGAACTTTCTTCAGGTAAAACGGCGATCAGAGCGATAATGTACCAATTTGCAAATGAATTATAGTCATGATAATAATTTCACACTTCTAAGATAGAATAACACGTTCCCATCGTATACCCCTTCCACTTGGTAATTTTTCCTTACTCAGATGTACATGTGATGTTCAAATTACCGCATATGCACATTGAGCCATTACAGAACCTGACATAAAGATTCTACCACCTGTAGCACAACAAAGAACTCAATAAAAAGAGCTCACCAACGGCCGCATAGCTGTAAAAGTCCTAATTGAAAAGGTGGCACTCCGTGCGGTGCAGCAATTTTTTTCGCGTGCAGCAATCGCGGCTCGCTGCTGCATTTACAAAGTAGTTTAAGCCCCCTTAAACTACTCGACATTTAGTAATCTTGAACGACTTTTCGTGTGCCTCGAACGCGCACACTCGTAAATCTAAAATGGAAATGTCATGCGCATATAATACTGCGCACTTTCGACGCGTCAAAGGCCATTGTAAATCGGGCGCGCGTAGAAAGTTCCCTGGTTCCCCGCGCGCGTAATTAAGCGCTAATTCGCAACGAAGAAATTCATTAGGCTACACTAAAAACGCCGACAGACAGAGAGAGAGAGAGAGAGAGAGAGAGAGAGAGAGCCGAAAAAAACGAGCAAAAAAAGAGATGTAATCAGAAAGAAAAATTGTGCGCGATGCAGCGCATTCCTTGTCACGCTCGCCGCTCCCGTTCGCGCGCATCATCGCCATCCAGCGTATGTGAGTTACGAAAAAGCCAATTTGCCGCGCGCGAATTTCGCCGTCGATAAGCCGAGGCCTCGATCGGGCTGCATTGTTGTGCATGCATGTATATACATCGAAAAGAAAGAGAGAAAACGCCGTTCTGCAATTTCCCTTGCCGATTTTAATTAACCGAAAAGTGCACACACGTCTTACGCTGATTCTTTCGTGACGAGAGAAAAACGTGACACGCTTGCGCGGCCCGGATGAGTTGAGCTTTTTCGAAGACCGGCGCTAATGCGATTTTCAACAGCCTCGCTTCGACTCGTGCAATTTCGGAATATATTCGGTGTTCGAGGCATATAATACTTGCACGTACACATATAGGCTTGCGAATTTGACGTTGCTTCAAGTTCGTAACAAGGCGCTCGCGGAGGCATAATTCGCGTGAGCGAACACACGTATATACGTCTAATAAGTAATTCCAACTATTCCGAATATTGGATTTCAAAGTATAATGCGTGCGCGGCTTCGGGTGTGTATAACGTGCATGCAGCGTGTGATGTGAGCCCCATAGCGATAATAGAGACTCGCTTTGTATTTATAATGTTCGTTGGCGGTGGAGAGAAAAACGAACCTTGACGTGGGCGGTGAATTTTGTTATTTTTGGGGGCGTGTTGACGAGAGACATTGATTTTCATGTAACATTGACCAGCTCTGCGGTCGGTTGAACTATAACAGGTGCATTGCTGCTGAAACAGTCTATATAAGAAATCAAAATCGAACGAAAAGTGTTGGAATTTTAGTGCTCGAAATAAAGTAGTGCATTAAAGCTGTTATTTTAATTTAGGATTGACTGTAAAAATGTAATTATTACGATTTCTATGAATAGGATATAGTGCGATATGTCTACAATATTATATTGTATATATACATGGATAGAATTTTTCAGGAAAAATTACCGTGAAATTCACGCAATCAGAGAACAACCGAAGTCTCTGGGAATTTTTACCGTCGTCACGGTAATTTTTAATAACACCTTCCCTACAAATTTTCCTTTACATTCAGAGAAAATTTGTAGGGAAGGTTAGCAAAAATTATCGTGACAACAGTAAAAATTCCCAGAGAATTCGGTGTTCCCTGATTGCTGTGAATTTCACGGTAATTTTTCCTGAAAAATTCTGTCCGTGTAGTAAATTAAACTACGATATAGCAACTAATGCTCCAAAGTTTAACGGTATCGATAAAATACTTAATGAATTAATTCTGCGCATGGTTTTTATTCCACCGCGAGCAGCTGCACTAATGGGCTAACCACCCACGAAATGCTACCGACACATCTAGGCGCAAAAACCGGCGGTGCGACAAAAATGTCCCCTTGAATCGCCAGTACAACCATTCCATAATAAAACATTCGGTGTAGGTACCCCGCTAATCTGCTGGAAACGAGGACCGACTCTCTCTGTCGTTCTCTTGGTGCGAAAAACAGGCGTGTTGCGACATTGACCAACCAGCGGTACTCGCTCGAGCGCGCGAACGCAAGAAACGCACATAAAAATATCTGGCGTGCCACTCGAACGACTCAATTCTGCGGCGTGCACGCGTACGCTGTTTACCCCGGCGGCGCGGATTAAATCAGCCCGAACATTAAATTATGAGCGATCAAACTGTGCGGTAGCCCCTGCATATATATATAGAGCTGTGTGTGGTATACCGTTACGGACTGCAGCGACAAAAAGGCGGCTGGAAAGCGTGACGATGGAGATGTGAAGAGAAAAAATATGCGGCTAAGCGATGCTGCGGTGGCATCTTTGAATGTGGCGCTCGGTGACGAGCGCCCGTATCATAACAGAGAATCAATGCACTGGCGTCCGTTTTTGTGAGCTTTGATGGTGGATAAAAAATTATTAGAGTATGTGGTGGTAGGGAAAAAAGTGTGTAGGAAGAGAAGTCTTTTGGTGGATATTCTATTGAAATATCATATAGTAATGTACGTTGATAAATAATTTTTTGTATACATAAATGGCCGGAGAAAAAAGAGAGCTGTGATTCGTTGATTATACGAGCGTAACTTAAAAATTGTTTTCAAATAAACGTGAGAAAAAATAATGCTAAGAAGAGCCTTTCTAAATTTAGGCAAATACATTTTAACAATGAGTTTGCGGACAGCATTCGATTAGAGATAATTTCAGACACAAAATTGAAAAATTAAAAAAAATCTGATATTTTCTTGAAGAAAATCTACTGGTATCGCTTGTCAAGACAATGTTTTTTTTTTTTTTTTTTTTTTTTTTGGCGACGTTTCTGTTACTATACACATGGAATCCTCACCAGGATTAAAACTTAAAAAAAATTAATGCCAAAGTATTTATACGTGGTGTGCAACCACTCTATAGTCAGTATTTCGAAACTCTGGTAAAAAAATTAAATACCTAAAAAAAATTCTGCTACCTCTTTTAATAACGATAAGAAACAACAGCAACAATTTTTCATTACGAGATACCTTCCTCCGCTATATGCACACATCGAACTTCATCCTCTTCATACGCCCATATACAATTCATCCTCATTAACACGCCGCAGCGAAGCCCCCTGAAGCTGCAGCCCATAGCCAACGCACGATGCGCTCGTGCGCATCAGCTGAGCTCCGAACGAGGCTAATGCAGTGGTCGATCAAAGGAACAGGAGGAAGGTCAGGTCGGCCAATCGTCTTGCTCATTAACAGCGACAACATCGGCAAAGGGAAGGGGGAGGGGGCGATAAAGACGCAGCTGACCGCTAGACCCATGGTAGCCTTACGCGCGTCCTTTCTATTTGCGTTCGCTATACGCTATAGAGCCACAGCAGTGAGTCAGAGTCCTGGAATTCTCGGCTTCAGAGCGATTTTGGCGTGTGGCGTGTTTCGCAACGGCCAGAGATTAATTGTTCCTAATCTAATTAGCCTCTCTCTCTCGCTATCTATTATTCTTTGAACTAGGCGTATAGAACGGTGGCGGATTATATTATGATGCTTTTGCCAGCTAGCGGAGATTACGTAAAAAAATACTTTTTTCTTGCGCGGCGCAGCGCGCTGAGTAGTGTAATTAGAGCGAATGTTTTCGCGGCGAACGATCGGTTAAATTTCGAACAGGACCGAAACCTGTTTTCCTAGTTTTTTGCAGCCTTCGTCGACATGCAAAATCATATTTAACAAGATATGAGGGGCGGTTATTAAGTATACGAGTGGAGACGGGCAGGAGGGAGATTCGAGTTTTTGAGCCGCACACGCGATGGTATGTACGTAATGGTAATTAAATTACGAAATGGCGAGTATTAAAATAGCATTGTTATCGTATGCGATTATATTTATTATAAACCGAAATTAAATTATTTACAGTGCGTACACATCATCTTTTCTCATCGCCAGATTCTTCCCGATTGAATTCACATAACGATCAGCTACGTGTTAATTGAAACGCCGAGGAGCAAGAAAGTCATTACATTATCGATAAATTCGCGTCGATATAGATTTTATTATTAGCAGATAGATATTGACGATCTATAACTAACGTTTTCGTCGATTTGTCGATTTCGAAATCGATGACCTACTTTCTTTCTATATCGACCGATCGCGCCTTTATGAAAATTCCCCGCACGCGGGAATGCGAAAATGAATTGCATACATGAAAATAGAGAAACTGTCGACGAGCAAAAAGTACATAAAATAATCAGAAAAGCGGTATATTTTACAGGTACTACTCTATGAGCTACACAGCGCGCGTACGTGTACATGTATACAGGTAATAGTCGTATAAAGCGCGCTCAGTGTACCGGCACAATATCCTCCGACCTATCTTGTCAATTCGACCGAGGAAAGTCGCTCATCGACGCCGACGTGTATACATAAAGAGTAAAATTCTTCCCCTCAACGACCAAAAAGCGCCAAAAAAAAGTACGCAGTAAAAATCCTCACCACGCCAACACACACGTACGCGAAAAATCACGTGAGCGTATACATATATACTTACCCATGTGCGCGTGGGAGGGGGGCCTATAGGTAAAAAGAGACGGCTGTTGCGCCCGCGTCTTTGTAGGTGTTATGGGCACTTCCCTTCGGTCATTTAACTGGAAAGTCCCTTACGTAATATAAAGTGCGGTATACGCGAACGCATATGCACTGCCGTTGCAGGCAGTGTGTGTGCGTCGTTTCCGTGTTCTCGCGAGCAAGCGAGCGAGCGCATTTGCAACGGCGGCGGAGAGATAGCTAAATCGGCCAAAGACATCCGATCGGATCGATACATGCGTATACAGCGCCTACGCCTCTCTCTCTCTCTCTCTCTCTCTCTCTCTCTCTCTCTCTCTGTCTCTCGCTCTTTTTCTCTGTCTTCGATTTCTCGGTTAGTCCAGGGGAGAGTTTTTAAAAGCTATACGGCTTTTCCGGATGTAGATTTAAATTTCGTAATGATAAATCAGTTTTTTATTGCGATCATTATAACTAGACATTTAACGAAATTGAGAAAATGTTCTCTCTTTAATTGCCTATTACTGGCTTTTTTTTATAAGACTCAATAGATCGTTTGAAAAAAAAAGAAAAATTCAATTAAATTAATTTATTGACAGTATTTGTTTGCCACACATGACAATTATATGATCACGTTCTGATTTACGTTACTCGATGTAAAATAAATTAAAGGAAAAATTACAGTTATTACAGTTAGCACATATACATATACACTTTGTGTAACGTATAGTTGGCAACGCGAATAAAGTGTCCAATACCGTTCAAACAAAGCATCATCGTATTTCAGATTACGCCAAGTCGCAAATTACAGTTTCGACACCAAATTCCAGCGTGATTTTGTAAATTCTGTACACTTGAAATATCGGCCGCTAAGTATCCCCGATAAAATGATATTTCACACCTTACACCCATACAACAGTCGATATATACCATGCAACTCTCCCTCTACATCCTATATCGCGCAATTTTTTTTCGCGCTGTACACGCGCCGCGATCGATAAGAGAGAGGGAGAGAGAGAGAGAGAGAGAGAGAGAGAGAGAGAGAGAGAGAGAGAGAAAGATTCATACGAGCCATTGCGCTATCGTTATATTGTGCGCGCTCGCTTTTTACTTTTCCATTTAATAAGCCCCTCTTATCGAACGTCCGGCGAACTATTGCGCGCGCGCGCACACATCCGCGCAGCCGATTCCGCTTACGTAACTTCGCGCAAACGTCGCCGTCGGGTTTGCGATGCTCATGTATATACGCGACGATTATGCGAGAGGGAGAGCTCGAGTTTTACGCCGATAATAATCCAGCTGCAAAGTTACAGAATCTTTTAATTCGTACTTTGAGGTATGCGCGTACGCGTCGTTATGGCGCATAAATAATACAAGATCGTTGCGCGCCCGCGAGGGAGAAAAATACATCGCGAATGTGGAAATAAAGTTCTGAACACGTGGTACACGCGCCCACAATAAAATTGTCATTTTCTGTTTACCCGTGATTGCTCGATGGTAAATGGTCTCTCTCTCTCTCTCTCTCTCTCTCTCTCTCTCTCTCTCTCTCTCTCTCTCTCTCTCTCTCTCTCTCTCTCCACATTGGCGCGGTAATTTATTACTACTGTTATTATTGCTATTTGAGCTATTAGTTACTGCATTATTTATACGCGTATTAACAACGTAATTATATATGCTAAATCGCAGGCTGTAAGTGCTCCGCACACGATGGAATAAATCATATCTAATTTTACAATTCAAATTTTACAAAATTTATGATACAGTTATCATTTGGAAAATGTTTCATTTCTGTAAGTAGCTCGTTTTAAAAGTTGCAGCGAGGATTTTTCAAGAAATATTATTTATTGCTTATTTTTCACTTGGAAATGTCAAGATTGATAATGATAAAAGTGACATTAAAACCTTGTATTTTCATAATAGATTGCGGATTTAAAAGTGACCTAAGTTTTATTTGGAAATCGCGATTGCTTAACAAAAATTAACAAATATATTTGAAATGAAAAATATAAAATCAGATAAACTAATGTAATTTAGTATTCATTAATTAAAATAGAGGAAATTAATGTCTACTATAAATTATTTTTAATGATTATTAAATTATGTATATGAAGAGGAATCATTGGGTAAATACTTATATAAAATAACTGCATTTCATAAAAGGGACATTGTTTCAATAAGATATGTTTTTTTTATTAATTTTCTTACATGTGTTGCAGGTCCGAAGGAGTATGAATAAATATCCATTAATGTAATCTTATAAAATTCAAAATAGATTTCCAGGTGCCATATCAAGGTTAACATCATTTTTTCATCGAGTTTTCGAAACTTTTATATTTTTATTTTTCATAGAATAAGTATCCATTTCCTTTGTTTGCGCCTATTTGTGCATTTTACATATACATTTTGTATGGAAGGCACATAATGCGCAGAACAGCCTTTCACCCACTTTGTTATAATCTGATTATACCACTGATTTATGACACATTATATGTATATTATTGCCATGTATTTTTAGCTATAAAATGAATAAAGTGATATGCCATTTAACATCGAAACATCTAATGTGATGTATTTAACAATAAATTGATTAATGTTTTTAGGTCTCCGTATTGTAATTTTCAATGAATAATGCATTTATAAAAGGTTTATACAATATACCTACCAGGATATTTTATTTTCAATAAACACATTATATCACGCAGTATTGTCTTTTGTTATTATATCATTTTCATTTATTCAAAATATGCCTGTTTATTATTTATAACGTTGTTCTATTTCTGCAGCCATTTAGATGCTTCTCAGTGACGGAACATTGAGCAAACTTGCCAGTAAAACATATGTATAATATTTAGAGTGGTACTTGTCTGATCGACTTGCCAATCCTTTGCTGCACTGATTGTAGCCATGTTATTACTTCCTCAAACATCGAAAGCTGAAGGAATACGAAAAATATAATAAACGAAAATACATTGTATGATACCTTATACAGATTCTATCAGTACTTTGCACTACTTTTCTAAGACAGAATAAACGAGATCTCGATTGACTTTTAAACGTGAAATTTAATACACTGCACCTTACATAATTACTTTAATCTTATAAAATAACGTTCACAAAGAAATGATGACCTGAAAAGTGAATCACGATAAAATTCTTTTCCAGCGGTCGATTATATATGCAATTTCGAATCCTCATCGAAGTCAACCCTAAAAATAGACCCGTATATAACAAAGAGTGCACGCGCTCGTGTCCCTTTTTAAATTTAGCTAGCGCGAAATTAAATTTTCATCGCCTCTTCGGTATATACTTCACATCTAGCCATCACTTTCATCGATCTCAATTCCAGCCCTCAAAAGCCGATAGGCATCGGAGCGGGCGCGCGCTCGAAACTCATGATGTGCTATAAGTCTCTCCTCTACATTATAGGTCACAGAGTCAGCCAGGCGCGGGCAGCGACGCGGAGAACTGCAGCGGGGGCACGAGACGCCGCGACCGCTCGGTCCACTTACCGTATCGCGCTACTGGAATCACCTTATTTACGAATAGCCGCCGCTGCTGCGCAGAGTGAGAGCGAAAGCGAAGAATCGCCGCCATAAAAGTCGAGAGATAGAGAGAGAGAGAGAAAGCCTCCGCAGACGCAGACACTAACCACGCGCGCGCCTGCTTACGTATATATACATACACACCGAAATGATTTTCCAGAAACGGTCAACGGAGCTTAATTAGCGGGTCGCGCGTACGTACGCGCGCGGTCACGTGTGCGTCTGTCTCTTGCCGAAATTCCCCCTGGTTTGCATTTTACATGCCGAGTGCGAGGCGAGAAAAACGGGTTCTGCCAGTATACGTAGTGCGCAGGCTTTTGCGCGCTCTCCTATAACGGCGACGCAGCTGCGGCGAGTGCACTATATGCTTTCTCGGGGGGATGCGCGGCGCGGTGTGCGTACCTACCGCGAAAGTGAGGGAGACGGCTGAAGTTGCGAAAATAGCAAGGGAGCGCGAGGTGATTATGGGACGAATTTATCGGTGGATTGTGTGTGTCGGTTGCGGGTGCTATATGGGGAGATAAGGGATAGGTTGTTGAGTGTAATTCGCGCGGCCTGTCATTCTGGTTTGGTAGTAACTTTGGATATACGTATATAATACGGCGCGTTGCGAAATAAACCCTAATAAAATTCGAATCTTAGAGTCTTCGTGTATTACGACGAATATAAGAAGTGTGGTGGGATAATTTTAGAAAATTAAAATCCTTCTAGGAGGAATATATGCCGTTAATATATTATAGACCGGATAATAACAGTGTTCATTAGACTATATATACTTCTTTAAACTGAAATATAAGGCAGGCATAAGTATTTTCGTTCCGTATTATAATTAAATTACCACTCTTAATTTTTTATTCCATCCAACACTCATCTTTGCGTAAAGCACACGTAACCTCACAGCAAACCGCTAGAAACCGCAAGTCATCTTGACGCCGTCGCCAGTCGATCCAACGTCTATTACAGCATAGATGACTCATCCCACCGATGCACTAATCCTCAAACTGACCTAGCCATTCAATATTTGCCGAGACCACGCGGTCCACTATATCGGTCAACAGACCTCGCCTCGAACGCGGAAACGCCGCCGCAGCCGCGCATCAGCATCATAGAAAGCGAGGCCGACAATGGAGTTATCGAAGCTCTCTCACTCTTTTCCGCCAAAGATTACACGAGCCGCGGCGCCCGAATAAAGAACTTTTCGACCGGATGACCGCTGTGCGCTCGATAAAATCCTTCCTCCTACTTCCTGCCGTCAGAGTGGATGTTCATTTTTGCGCGTATTATATGTGTGCAGCTTTCGCGAAAAAGCGAGTCGATCGATGCGATGTATTTGCCCCCGATGGTGAGATTTAGCGAGCGGATATTGTAGCCGATAGAGCGATTACACAGCAGGTGTGAAACGCGATGGCGTATATTCAATCGCGGAGCTCGAAGCGTCGAGCCACACGATCGCCATTAGCGGCCGTTAATAGCAAATGTACGAGCCACGCGTGTGTGTCTCGTTACATCGAATGCCGTTGTACAAATTACCCATCAATTGGGCCTAAGCATCGCCTAACATCGCGATCGATTCCGCTAGTAACCCAGAACACTAAAAAAAAGCGGAGAATAGAACCTTTTCGTGATGAAACGTCGCGTCGATTTTCATGAACCCCCGGGCGATTTAAGAGCTCGTAAAACGTAAACGCATATGCATCAAAAACGAAAAGGTCGTCCGGGCGACACGCTGTCGATTAAAAGGCGTAGTCGCAATATATATATCCCCTTCTGCTTCTTCCCGTACACCTCGCCGCCAAAAAGTGCATAAATCAAGGCTCGTTTGCAGGAGACCCACTTTCATATCGCGCGAATCTGCCGAAAGGAAACGCGGAGATGATTTATGGGACTGCACGCGGCGACGCTGACGATCCGGCGAGCACAAAATAAAGACTCCACTGTGATGTGTATATGTACTATAAATACAAAAGCCCGGTGCACACCATAAGGGATATTTCGTAACACCGCTATATATGCATTATGCTGAAATAATCGTCGGGGGCTAGACAAACAAGCGAGTAGGGGTATGTATATATATATTTGGCCTGACGACGAGAAAATCCCTCGTCAATTACGGCTCCATAAAATTTTAAAAACGATCGCTTATAATACCGCGCGCGCAGACGTCGTCAATCTTCCACTTGGCCGGGCGCCGTAAAATCCGCCGGCGGCGACTGTCGAGTACGTCCATAATTAATGGAACGAAAGAGGATGTATTATCAGTCGGGTTCGATTACAGAACGGGAGGGTTAATAAAGTCTTTAAAGGGCGCGTGTATATGTAGTCTTGCTGCGTGCGCGTATGTCTGTGCGCGTATCGGAATTCAATTTCGCAAAGGTAGTTTTACTTTCGAAAATGACATTTTTCTGCCCGCCTCCCCAGATTTATGGGCTCTGTCGTCGATTTGTTTATTGCGAGGAAAAAAAAGGACACGAGAGAGGATTGTATAAAAGCGCGCGGGATAGTCCCCGCGAGACAAGTATCGTGTATAATAAATTTTGTGCATGCATAGCTCTCACTCTCTCCCTCTCTCTCGCGTAGTTCTTTTGCGCAACCATCATGTGTGTATGTGTACGGTGAAAATTTCCTGCAGGTTATATTTTTTTCTCTCTTTTCCCGCCGCCGCCCCCGGTAATGAAACTGGTTTTATCTGCGGGCGTGAGTATACCCGCGCCCTAAAAATCGCTGCTTGGGCAATAGATATCGCTAAACGCGGCGACGGCGGCGGCGCCCCACTCACTTTTCGCATTGTAATTGATCCCTTGAAGATGGTGATTATAAGAGGCATATATCTATAGGAACAATGTGTAGAGCGCTGTGGCTATTACCGGCGTTCAAGAATTTTCAATTATTATTTGATGAATCGAAATGGGTATAATTATAAAATGTGTGTATGCGCGCGAGCGTTGCCACATAATCGTATATAATATGATGATAAAAATGCGCGGGAAAAATATTAATTTCTTATTAGCCGCTGCGCGCGGGCGCGAGAGTGGAAAGGGTATAATGCACCTTGTAATTAATCGGTGCAGTACTAGATATCCACCCATATCGGTTACAATTAAGTGACCTTGACAAGCGCTCGATTAGCTTTTCCACACGTACATATGTACATACGAGTGGGGGTATATACATACGCGTTCGCCCGCGCGGGATTCGACTGACGAAACGAAACTGCTTTTTGCGAGTATTTTTTTTACGCTTTCCTATCCGGCCGAAGCTTAATAAGGCGACTTTTCGCAACTGCCGGCCGTGCGACTGCTCGAAAACTCGAATTTCAGCATAAAACATGAGAGCGAGAGAGGGGGAGAGAAAAATCGAGCGCGGAATTTCAAATCGAGATCTATATGCGCGCGAGTTAGTGCGCTCAATTAACCGACTGGATATACCCTAAAGTGCGACGACTCGCATTAGCTCTTGAAGGTTTGAGGGAAAAATTGTGATGATTTTTGCGGCACGCACGCAGTTGCCGCGAGATATTTCGGTAATACACACACTTATATATACCGGGGGTAGGTGAGCGTATCGGGAAAAATGTCGAATGATAACCGCAGCGTTCCGATAAAGCGCATACAAAAATTCACAATATCTTAGGTAAAGCGCGCATTTGTGGCGAAAAGTTTCATCGTATGAAGCATAGTCCGAGTATTACGCTGTTTACAAGCTCGCTAGATACGCAGCGTATCGTTCGAAATTGCAGTGTAGAATACACGTTAGAGGTCACGTTATAGAGTCGCCGCGACGGCGGCGGCGACGGGGAAAACTCGATCGCGCGGATTTCATAAAGTGGATTTGATTTCAATAACTAGTTTTGCTGGTCGGTGCGAGGCCGCGCAGCAATTTTCGCGAAATCCACCTTGCCGAGGACATTCTCGGTGGGAAGCCGAGGATATAGCCGGTGGACAAAAAAAAAAGAAAAATGAAAAAAAATGATTGAGAGAGTTGCGGCAATGCGCACTCGACGACTGCACTTTTGCCTTTTAGCAAAAGTTTCTGAGTTAGATTTGAGGTGGTTGGAGGTGATGTTGAGTGTTTCCTGTTGTTAGTTAGAAGTAAAAGTGAGTAGGAAGTGTCGTGTGAAGAGCGTTAGAGTCGATTAAAGATGGTTATTTTTTTTGTAAATGATGTAGTGAAGAAGTCAGTGAACCAAGTCAATTGATTCAGTAGCCCAAGATTCGGCAGCGAACGTTTTATTATATTGTGATGAAAAATATAGTTCATTATGGAAGTAGTTGCTTTTCCTAATCCGTGTAAATTGATTTTTGAAGTAAATTTGAGATTTTCGAACAGGATTTCCGGAAAATGTAGTGCATAAAATTGCATGAAAATTTAAGAAGACATTGTCTGCATCATTGCGGATGGCAAAACATCACCCCTTTTTCGAAATAGTTTCTTGAATTGTCATAAATAAATAGAATGGCAATGCCGGTTCAGTATTGATCTACTGTTTCACATCCTCTTCAAAAAATAGCCTTCAAAAAGTTTTTTACATGAAAATTTGCTTCAACATAAAATACAAATGATCATAGTGTTCAAAAGTAGAAAGATTTATAAAAGAGAACAAAAATTTTTTTTAAAGAAAATTTTTTTTTGTCATACGTGTCCGTAAAATACGTACTTTACAGCCTGTTTTACGGCTGTAAAGTCGTACTTTAGGGACACTTATAACAAAAAATAATGTTCCTTACTCGGCCGTAAAATTACGGACCTAGTGAGAGTTGTGCATCCTCGGGCGCATCAATTTTCAGGCGGTTCGTAAAATCTTACTTTACGGCCTAATACCGAAAACTACTATTAGACATTATTTATTTTGTAATTGATTTTCTTATTGAAAGTATCTTTTTGTTCCTTAAAAGTTTATTTTTAAATTTAACGTAAAAAATTATAGAATCAACTGTGCGCAAAGTTGGAGCTAATCGTTTATAGATCAATTTTGAACACTTATAAGAACGAATCCATCTCAAATCGAACAGCCCAAGTATGTCTATCTCACCGATCATTTTGGAATCAAAGTATGCTTCTTTAAAAATGATTCGACACGTATTTTTTCATTTTTCGATTGCACTAAAATTGCATCCGGTCGGCAATGTTAAAAACTTTTCACAAAATCCTAACTTTGAAATTTTATTTTTCAAGGTCATCTTCAAACTGCTGCCATTTTACGAGTTTGTTAAGCTTTTGAGTAAACTATACGTGGTTATACTTACAAGGAGAGTGCACAACCTTCGGAACCTGAATTTCAATTCTGAGCACACTAGAGCATAGTAAATATAAAAAAAAAATAGACACGTGTCTCAGGATTTTGTCCAATGGGTTCTAGAACATACTTTAATCAAACAGAATAGTTTATTTTTTAGTGATTTTTTAGCTATAATTAACTGTATCCCCAATAACTTGACATACAACATTTTTTTCACCATAAGCATTTAAGGGAGTCTTCTATAATGGTTAATATTACATTTTTCACCCACTATTTTGCTAAATTTCACTCCACTATTTTGCCAACATTATCCTGAGCCACTTCAAAGCATTTAAAAACTTACAAAATTAATAGATTTCCCGTATTTACTGATTTTTAAAATGATTGTGTTAGTCTTTACAATATCATTCAAACATTCTATGTATGCTTTCTCTTTGCTAAATTATACTATTTTCTTAAAGAAAATTGGTCCAATTTCTAAGTAAACAATAATAAATAATGAACACAAATGATTAGTTTTATATGAACCCGTTGTTTATACTTCAAACTCTCTTCATGTTTTATTATACGTTCCTTTAAAATCTTACATTAATTTCTTGCTTTGTCTTTTGCTCACATTTATATATTATTTTACTAAATTACTTTTTTCTTATTCAACTAAAATTATATGAACATTTTCTGCTCTAAGCTACAATTGAAAATATCGACATTTTTTTGCATTTCTAACGCATCACCTTTCAATTTGCTTATATATCCTTGAATAATTTTTATCACTTGTCACACAAATCTTATTTAAAACGCTTTTGAAACACTTCTACATGTAGCATAAGTAAAATAATTATTTCTAATGGATAATGGTCCAACATTTGACATTTAACATCAAAACATATATGTATTGTTTTCATCTTCATGCTTAATTATTCATTCGTTAATAGTAATATTAATTTGTTAATATTAATATGAAATAAAAAGTTTAAATATCTTTATTACTCACCAATATTTTAATTTTGAAAGTTTTTTTTTTACGGTAATGTGCATTTTCTTTTGATTGCAATAAAATTTCCTCACTGGATTTCATACAAACTTAATTTTTTCCTCACTGTATTTTATAGAGATTTAATTACTCCTGTTTTTATTCTGTTACCTGTAAATAAAAATTTACACAAAGTATCAATCCTTATTATTAAAAAATTGTTTTACAAAAGAAATTTGGTACACTTATCTGATTATTAACCCAAATTTCGTCCTGTTGACTCATAATGAAACTTTTTGAATTTACTACATAAATGAGACTGTAACAACACATGTTACCATATGTAAACACTAGCAGTAGATTCTCTATAGGAATGAGTCCACAAGGCATAGTTTACAGTGTATGTTTACTTCAGACCTAGCCACCAGTCGTTGCTAGGCTCATTCTATAATTTGGGCTCCTGTTTACGGACCATTCACATAATGTTCAGTGTTGTGCTGTGTTATGCTACGCTGTTCCGACTGTTTCTAATTCTAACAATATAAGTCTACTCACACCATCTACAGCTCCTTTACCGTGTCCAGTAGCAGAAAACAACTATTTGATGTCATAAAGTGCTCGTTTTAATTCATACAGTTGAAAGCGATTTTTAAAATGACTAGCAGCTTCATCTGATACCATTTTCTTCTAAATGTGTAATGATCTTTTTTATAACTGGTAAAGCAAATGCTGAATCATGTTTTCTATCGTCATTTATAACTGTCGTGAAAATAGAAATTTGGTTATTCACCCAATGATTTCCTTGAACAGCTTTATTGTCAATTACAGCGAAGTCTACTTGAAGAATTAAATGATGTGCATCTTTTTTAGCATTTTCTCTTTCTGCTTTAATAGCTTTAACTTGTATATCTTTCACATACATATGAGTACTTGCCTTTATGGTCTAAGCAGAAAGTTCGTCTTTAAAAGCATGGATACCTAATGTTTTTTTACTAATTTACCATTGTCCCGCAACGCAGAAATAATTT
Source organism: Torymus aiolomorphi (assembly GCA_036365515.1). Taxonomy (NCBI): domain Eukaryota; kingdom Metazoa; phylum Arthropoda; class Insecta; order Hymenoptera; family Torymidae; genus Torymus; species Torymus aiolomorphi. Next base: position 89,610,344 of record CM070874.1, on the reverse strand, counting down.
CATATGTATCTTCTACACCTTGCAGTTTTAGTGTATCAAAAGTAATTCCCCTACCGCCGGGGCAAATTTTACATTCTTGTAGAAAATATAAATCAGATGGGTCAGAACGTACTGTTGCTTTTATTATTTTCGAGCGAGTTTCATCGAATTCCGAAACCTTACTTCCTCTTAAGTTAATCAAGCTCGTTAGAAATAGATCGAAATTTGCGTAACAACATCGGATTTGTTAGGACACTGTCTCGAACAAATGAAGTCATCATTTAAGTAATATTCCATAGCAATTTGTTCTGTATCTTTATTAAGGTGGTATAATAGTTCTACTTTACCACTAACTCTGTTTTATCGGCGGGACATGTCAAAATAATTAATATTAATAAAAGGATAATGATTTGCGTCTTAAATAAATTTACTTGCCCTGCGTAATCCCCTAATATATCGTTCTACGAAGTTTTGAGACAAAAAAACGACGACACCTTTGTTTATTTTTGGAACGAAAATGAACGAAAATTAACCATATTTCATTCCAAAGATAAACAAAGGTGTCATCGTTTTCTTGCCTCGAAACTTTGTAGAATGATGTATTATAGCATTACGCAGGGCAACTGAATTTATTTAAGACGCAAATCATTATCCTTTTATTTATATTAATTACTTTTACATGTTCTACCGATAAAACAGTGTTAGTATAGTGCGACACCCCCTTAATCGAATGACCTCAGTATGCTTCTGGGTCTGAATATTCCTTTTCTTCACACCGGGCCGAAAGTGTCTCATTCCCGCCCGGCTCCGAAACGGAAATATGGCATTTTCGGCCTCGATGTGAGGAAAAATAGCTATACGCACCACGGTAGTAAAATTGGCCAGCCCCCAGCTCGTGTTTACACGAGCTGTGGACTGTCCAAGTTTTTTCCTCCCGTGGTGCGTAATATAATATTGTTTTCTACAAGATTTTTCGCTTTCAACTGTATGGATTAGAACCAGTACCTTATGATATCAAATGGTTATTTTCTACTACTAGACACGGTAAAGGAACGGTAGATGGTGTGGGTGGATTTATAAAGCATTATGCTACTTCCCATAATCTTCAAAAGCTCCTTGAAGAAGGCTCTCATAAAATTAAAAAATCTAAGAAGCCAAAAAGGTTTTGAATATAATATTACAATTAAAATAATACAGATGTTTGTTATTTCTTAAAGAACTAATTATTTTGAAATATTTTCGGATACTTGTTTTTCAGAGAATATTTGACAAATCGACTCAAAATTTTAACCTCTTATTACACTTATTAAAAACTATATTTGGTTAAAATTTCAATAAATTTTCTTCATTTGTTTTTGAGAAAAAAATTATTTTATAGAAAAGTATAAAAAAAGGAATTGATAAATTAGTTTGAGGAAGCTATGTGCCAATGAATTGGCAGCGGTTTTTTCATTGTTATGCAAATATCATGCAGGGGGTGAAAGAGGGCGTTAAACTGAGTATAACCACGTATAGTTTACGTTTTCAATAGGATTTCAGGAGGGTTTGATTGTAATTCAATTTTGCGACGTTTGCAATGGTTCGTACAAGTATTATTTTTCTGAAGAAATACTGACATTGTATTTATAAATTTAATATATTTTTCATACAAATTCAATAATGCTTAAAGACATTTTTATCGAACCCTCATATTAAAAACAAGGAAAATATCAATGCAGAGTTTCGTCACGAAATATTAAATACATATCTAAAATTCGTCAGCACGAATAATTCCTAAAAATTTATAAACAATGCAAAAACTATGTAGGTATAATATTTTGCAAAAATCTGAAATCAAATATAAACCTTGCTATATTAATAATTTTTATAGCACTGTGTGACCTAAATCCGCACTTAAGTCACGGCTAGCTGTGACTTAAGTAGCCCATTATTACACTGTGAAATAATGAATTTACTTAAGTCACAGGTACGTAATTAACGCCAATTATCTACCAAAACTATTCAAAAATATGATTTTACATATAAGAATGAACAGGAAAAGAAGTAAAACTTCGTTAATAGTTGACAAACCACAAAGAATAAATAAAAATGATGATAATAAGGCTTCTCTATATTATAGGTTAGTTTCATCTGCTATGGAATAGTAGACCGCGCGCTTTTTAAATATTCAATATTAAACTGTATGGATTTTAGTTTTAAAAGTCTTTCTCTTTAATGATATAACGTATACAAATCTTTCACTTTCATAAACTTCAACTTATTGTTAAAGATACAAATCAAATTGCCAAGAATCTAGTTTTATGATTTTTTTATGTATATATTCAATATTCTAGATTCAATAATAACCATATTCTATATCAGGTATTCTATTATTTAAATAACTTTTTATTAATTTTTTTCAGGGCGGGGGCCCCCTTCCGCCCCACACTTCTCCCACCCCACTTCCAACTATCATTATAAATATGCACAAATAAATAAAATAAGAATATGGCGGATTTATGTCACACGAGCTATAAAATAGTATACGATACTCGTGACTTAAATGGCTCATTATTACACGGCGTTTAGCGCCCTCGCTGCGCTCGGGCGCTAACCTCACGCCGTGCAATAATGGGCCACTTAAGTCACACGTATCGTAATATACTATTTTTTTATCTTAGACGATATAATAATAGCGCGCTAAATCACGCGAACCACCGCAGTAAACACGAGCTGTTACGCGCTTTATTAAAAGAAAAAAGGTCCCAGATAACAACAAAATATACAAACGCACGTCATTAATTACCCCTAATTTAACAAACTCCAAACTCTGGTCCTCTAGCAACAGTCGAAAATGCCCTCCCAATTACCCTCGTCGACAACTCTAAAAAACTCTGTCTTAAGGTTGAGCCGATCATTAATGCGCTTGCGCGTGGTTACGCGGGCGCCTACACAGCTCTCTTTTCATTACGTTGCGCGCACACCAGCTTTTCCGCGTTCCCAAACAAGCTCCTTTTCACGCAAGTAGTAACAGATGATACCAGTCCGCCGTCGCCCGCAAATTATAACCCGGCTTTTGCGCCGATGGCTATTCTCAAAATTCCTTTTTTCTCCAATTTGCATGGTGGGCGGACTTGGGGTTATATAAACAGCGCGCGGAAAACTCGCTGCCGAAAAACGCCGGCGGGCCTATGCATACATATAGCACGTATAATAATACCTCTGAATTCTTTCTGCGAATGTTATATATATATATACAGTGCGTGGAAATTATACGAGCGGCAGTTACAATAGGTATGCATACCCCGATTTGTGTGTACGGCGGTTTCCCCAAATTGTCCCTAAAATGTGGAGCCAGTCTCTTTCTATCTCACTCTCGCCTCTCGTCCTCTCTCTCTCGTTCGGGTCGAGCTTTTCCTATATATAGCGCGGTGCACTCGCCGTTCGGTGACTCTCTTTGGGCGCACGTGGAAAGTGTATCTCGCGCGCGCGCACGCGAGAGAGGGAGAGCCGCTCTCGTAAGGCATTTTTATTGTCTAATTCAAGCGCGGTCCGTTGTTATGTAATAATGCAGCCGCGGTGGGATGCATTGTCGGTGAGATTTCGATGAAATTCGCGGAATTTTTTTTGTTTTTGTTTAATTTTATTCGCAATTAATGAAATACTGAATTTCATCAATACACGTGCAAAGTGCAATGTAAACGGTATAGAGATGGATAATTCTATTTATTAAGCTAAATCCCATATTAAAATAAAAGATCCCAATAACAATACTATTTTTCATTGAAATTCAAACAGTTTGATAGGACCAAACACTGACAGGAATCCTGCACACGAATAGTCATACGACGGCTATTCACGCGCTTGACTAATAGCCCCGAAACTATGCAACGACAGACAAAATTCGCGAAACGCCATGATCGCGAATCGCACAATCGCTGAATCGTCCTCCAATTGTTCATTTCTCCCATCATCAACCAGTCTAACTAATTACATTGAAAAGTTAGCCGCACACGTACACGTATATGCGCAGACTCTGAAAAGAGACGAGTATGATAAACGCGCGAGTGGCTCTATACTAATGACCGCCTCGTTCACGCACAAAGGCCTGGGCGTAAATCAATTTCCGTCGAGCTGCATTTGCTCTCTCTCTAGCGCGATCTCACGCGGCCGATATCTCGCGCTACTCTCGCGTTATATAGGAATATCTGCGCGTTCTGGCGCAAGCGAGAGAGAGAGAGAGAGAGAGAGAGCTCTATAAGCTATAAGCGTGTGTTTCCTTTCCCCGTGCAATTCCATGGCGGTACGGCCAATCCCTCTCTCGTTGCGTGTGTATATATGTATACACACGTAGGTATATACACATCGATTCTCGAGTGCAGTTCTAGCCGGCCGGACGAGGAGGCATTGTAAGATCTCGCTTGCGCAATTATAGCGGCTCGCCCGATAAGTTCATGTTCTAGAATCCAGACCGAAGGCGTTACCTCGTTCGAGAGCCGCCGCCGCCGCCGCCGCTGTCTCTCTTTCCTCTCCGCGCGCGTGCAGCAGCTCGCGTGCGAACGCGCTGCACTTGCGCAGGGAAAGAAAGAGAGGGAGTTTGTACGTTCGTCAGCTGATCGCCGCGAGAAAGTTTTACGCGAGTACTGCATGCTGTATACTACTACTAGCCGTGTGTTGGCGCGTCTTTATACTCTTTCGTTGTTGTTGACGGCTGCTGTAGCAGTTGCTGCTGCTGCTTTCTTTGTCGGAATTACGCGAGCGAGCAAGCGCGCGATGACGTAGTTATGCGGCAGCGAGTTTTTAATACTCCCTCATTTTCTTTCTCTCGCAGAGCGCGCGATGCTCAATAGAAAAAATTACGATTCTATGTGCTCGCGGATACCCGTTATTAATCGTATTGCGCAATGCACTTCGCTCTTTCCGTTATGGCTTTTGCCGTTTGTGAAATTATCATGCGAACATAAGGCGCTACATTCTCGTTGTGATCTTACATGACAGGCACTTGTGTGGTCGTTTGCATGTACTCTTTTTAGTCTTTTTTTTTTGAGATGTTGGGGGTAAGATTCTTGTACAAATATTTTATTTTAACATTGAAATTGTATTGAATAATTTACATATTTATTTATTTGACAAAGAAACAAAGGACATGTAGGTGGCTTCTATAATGAGTATAATTGGTACACTGCTCTATAAATTAAATTCAGTGAACAATCACTATTTTAGAGTAATATACACTATTTCGGAGTACATGTGCACTATTTGGACAGTGTCCGACTTAACGCTCCAAAATAGTGATCTTTCACTGAATTTAATTTAGAGAGTCAAGTGTCGAGATGTAAAAAGTATCAAAAATTCAATACTAACCTTAAATCTAAAAACAATAATAATAATAATACATTTTCATAAACAAAACAATAAATTTATCTAAGCTGATTTCAATTCATATTTTAAATTTGCATTTTATCATCTTCAGATTTATTTTCAATATTTTAAGATTGTATGGCAATTTACTAAAGGCTTTCACTAATACATAATTTCATTACTTTTAAATAAACTTTCCGTAATTACTTTAGGTATCACAAGAGTCTCGTTATCTCGGAGTTCCTCGTAACAATAATGATAAACATGCAATTATGAAACATTCTTTATTTTCTAAAAATTTGATGCGATAAGCATATAATTAAAAAGCTCTTGAAATATTTGCAAAATTACAAATTGAAGCAAAATTAATGAAATCGTACGAAACGATGCTTTATCCGTAATGCGACCATAAAAACAATAAAACTTCTCTTTTCCTTCAATTTCTGATTTTGGTAACTCAGTTGGCGATGATATTCAAATGGCTTTTTAGCATAGAACGCCAGTATTAAACTTGAAGCAACTGTTCCATTGAATCGTCGAAGGCTAACTTTTGGCAGAGATCCTACAAACATAGCACCCTAACGACTCATTCGATAAAAAGCATGTAAAAATACGGTAAATTTCAATCGATCGAGAGGGGAGCGAGCCAACGAACCGTGACGGGGGCAGACGAACCGGCTAGACGAACACGATGAGAGAAATAAAGCGCGAGAAGGAGAAAGTAATTGACGAAGGGAAATAAATGTTCGCTTTCGCGCGAGTTCGCTGGGAAAATAACTAAAATCAATAGAATTATAGGTGAGTGGTATACATATATACATACATTCTATATAGGAGGACGACGAACAGTAGCTATATGTAGAGACGAGAGGGAAGAAAATATTAGAATGGAGATCGGAATCTCCTCTCCTTATTGCTTTCCTGCAAAAAACTTTGTCCTTGAAGACCTTTCTCATCTTCGTCTCACTTGCTTTTTTACGAGAGTTAGCTAAGAATAAAACGAAAGAGAATAAGAGAGTGAACGCGGATGCAGGAAATTCATAAGGCCTTCTGAAGAATCTTTATTGCGTTAGCTCTATTTGCCGGGGGCAGTTTTTTCAATATTCGGTTCACAGAACGAGAGTTCTGCTAAAATAATTTTCTCCCTTTTTCCTTCGTTGAATTGAAAAACTGCACACAATAATAGAGATAAAATGTTTTGCCGGTGCGGGCTCGGTGTATTTCTGTATATATCTCTAAAAGTCAAATAGAAGAGAGTAAAAAGTTGGCGTTTTGTTTTCATGCCCTGCCGCGTCCTTTTTCGCTTTTCTTTCTTATCCACTTTTATAGAGCAGACACGTGCACGCACACACACACACACACACACACACACACACACACACACACACACACACACACAAACAGCGACATATATCTATATCTCTTTTTATATTACTCATCCCCAAACTTTGAAAGCCGATGTATATACACTATCCCTAAAAAAATCTAGGGAAAACTGCGGTTATACATAATATGACACCTCGCCCACATTATATACATCATATATACACAAACATCGAGGCCTTTGCGACAACTTACGCAATTTAATCTGGTAATCCTAACACGAGGGGTTATAAGAGAGAGGAGAGAGCAAAAAAATCGAAAACCGAGGTGCTCTCCCGAAGGAAAATCGTAACAGGTAAGGCGTGTATCGGTTTCTCTCGCGCGTGAAATTACAGTACGCGGCGCGCGCTCGGCGCGTTTTCGAAAAAGATCGAAAAGTGGTGGGAAAACTAGTTGCGCGCTTGCCGTTCTGGCGTAAGTACAGCAGATTGCTTAATTAGTAAGTCGATATACACGAGTACGACAGTCGTCCGATTGGACTGCGCTGCGGTGATGCAAAGCTCAGCAAAATTGCAGTCCCGCGCGTTATATATATCGACGCCGGCTTCTCTTTTTTTTTCCTTTTTTATCTTTTTCGGACGAGAATTCGCAGACAATACGTGCAGAGGAAAGTCTCATTAGCGAGGGGGATAAAGTATTATGGAGGGACCGTCATTGTCATACGCCCGCCGGTAGGAAAATATGCGCGCGCCCGCGCAATGAGCTTATTCAGCCGGCGGCGAGTCTCCTTCTCTATGTCTCGCTCTTCTTTAAATATTATATTCAATATTCGGGGACGAAATATAACTGGGAAAGGAGCGACCGCCAGGAGATCAGTGTGCCAAGCGCGGACTCCGGGAAATTTTTTACCCCATGTATATAAAAAGCGCGCTTCCGCTTTGGCGCTCCTTCTAAAGTTTATAGAAATGTGTTTATAGGGATCCGCCTATATACACAACGGCGCCTTGAATTTGCATGAACCGCCCGTTTTCTAAAATTTGCTGACAATCCACACGCGAATCCTATATACACATCATCTACATATATATATATATATATATATATATATATATATATATATATATATATACATCGCAGTAGCGCGCGCGTTATGCCAAGTTCGATTATACGTCGAAACGGCGCTTTAATCAGAAGCGCGCGAGCGCGCGCGAAATCTATGGATCTCTCGGCGCCCGGTCACTGCTCGCCGGCCCATAAGTCGTGTGGGCCGGACAATTATTTACTTCCTCGACGTTTTTATGACCGCCATTACAATTACGGCGATTCCGATCAATGCGTAGCGGCAGCTATCTCAAGAGCGAGCGAGAGGCAAGAAACATCTGTATCGCCGTGCACGAGCGCGCGCAAAAACGCTAATTGAATTACAATCGTTAACACGCTTGTTTTTTTTCCTCCATCTCTCTACCCGTTATTACAATGCTATGTCGTAATGACATTTCGAGCGATATACATTATATATATACGCGAAAAACTTTCACGTGAGCGCGAGCGCCGCGCGCGCATAACCTAATTTCGATTGAGCATTATGCCGTGACGACGATATCTATCCGAAGCCCGCGCTGCACCTCTCGCGCGCGTCATTGTCGGCGGGGCTAATAAACCGCGCCCGCGCGGTTCGAAAAAATACCGCCGAGAGAGAATCGATAGCATGGGGAGAAAGAGAGGTTTCCGGCACACAATGTTATGTAAATGAAACGCGAGCCGATAGGCCAGCTGAGTTTCCCTGGTTATAGGTAAGTATATGGTTAAAGTCATATTGTCGCCGTGCGCGCGACGCGAAGGAGGAAGAAAAAGCTGCACAGACCCGCGATAACTGTATAATTGCCGGTCTCGGCAGATTCTCTCGCGGCATATAGCGGCGACTTTCCTTTTCTCCCCACATACACTCTCCCTTCTTCTTCTTCTTCTTCTTCTACTACTTTTGCTTACCTTTTTCTCCGTCTGCTTTTCCGCAAAATTCCGTGCGTATGGGCGACATGTATATAGGCGCGTGTGGGAGCGGATATCGGTTTTCATTACTGTTTAATTATAGCCCAGGCGAAATTTCCGGTGAAACGGGTTTTCTCGCGCTGCGCGCACGCTCGTGCGGTCGTATTAGCGGTGCGTGGTTCCAGGTGTGAAAACTGCCGGTCCATGTATATACTTTCATATATAATTGGAAAACGTCAATCTCATCGCGGCGGCGCTTATTGGCTTCCTTTTGTTTTCCCAGGTCTACGGTGACGTTTCTTTTTCGACGTTTCGCAGAATCTCACGTGGATCGTCGTTATAACGGAGATAATCAAATGAAATATTTTGATACAACATGTATTATAATATGTATTGTGATGCTCTATATTGTATGCACAGAGTAGGTAAGCAAATCAGCGGATGGATTGTAGTTCTTTTAATACTGTACTGTAGTATTGATAGATCAACAAAGTTATGTTTCACAAAATTAATGTAATTTAATTCTGCAAAGCTTAAAATCCACACTGCTGTATATAATTATAAAAGCAGTACCTAATCACACGGTAAAACTAAACTCTAAAGTATCATTCATTTCACCGCGTCAACAAAAAATGTATATTTATTACACTTCAGATACAGATTTTTTTCCCCTAATCCGCTTTGGTAACCATTTCCCCATTTTATATCTAGCCGGCTACCTAGAAAATCGTTCATTAAGCACCTCTCAAAAGTCAACTATACATTTAAAAAAAAAAAAACAGCCCGCAAGTATCGCCATTACGCAATGTCAGATATAACCGATTAAGCATCATTAACCCGACTCGGCAACATCGTTAAAACGAAGAAACTCAAATTCCGAAAGATCCCTATCTCTCTCTCTCACTCTCCCTCTCTCTCTCTTTCGCGGGCGGAGTCGCGGGAAAACTCTCCCTCGGCTATCGATATACAGGATCGCCTATACAGAGAGCGAGAGAGAGAGAGAGAGAGAGAGAGAAGAGACGAGCCGTCTACCTGTATATGTGTGTGTATTAACCTACGTGTAACTCTGCACGCGGCCTGCACACGTACACACATACAGATTGACTGCGGCTATGGGGCCGCGCGCGCGCGCATGTAACGAGCCCGCGCACGAGTCTAAGTAACTCGCTCGGCTTTTTGCATTACGCAAGAACCACGCCTAAGCCGCTGCGCGCTATGCTATACAGCGTGCGGAGAGCCGCCGAGAGCGCTGTACGGAGAAAAATCTTCGGCCTCATACTTTGTTGCAGTTAGCGGAATAACGCGCGGATAGGGTTACCTCGTCTCTTGGAAGTGGCCAATTTTTTTATTACATAAACATTTTTTAATTTTCGCATATATATATACACACACACACACACACACACACACACACACACACACACACACACACACACACACACACACACACACACACACACACACACACATATATATATATATATATATGCGCGCGCTGGCGCTTTAGGTATTCGGTAATCGCTCGAAAAATATAATTTTCGCCGTTATTGGCGACCGGATGGCGCGGAATTCTCGTATTTGTGTAATTGTAATCGCGCTGATGCATTGTATGCGTGATATAATCCGACGTTATTGGGAGGAATGCGCAAAAAAGGTCTTTTTTTGTCTGTATATAGTTTTTCGTAATCTAATAGAGGAAGAGAGAAAAGTTTAGCGGAAATAATCATTTTTCTTTCTATGTCTCTATCTCTCTCTCTTTCCCGAAAGAAGTTCATGTAATAATGGAATAAATTTTCGTGCTCCAAGTTCGGATGAATTTCAATGCTTTCGAGTTCACTGAGTTTGAATGTATGAAGCTTTAGAGATGCTCACCTATACCTAAATGTTTATAGGGGGTTATACGTATATAAATCGGCGAAATTTTATATGCAGATGGCATTTTAAATTCCATCTATGCGATTTATTCCGATTCCCCCATAAAATATTACGGGATAGACACGCTGGGTAAAATATCGGGAATTTGCGCTCGAAATATATAAAAATCTTGCCTTTTATTATCAGTCGAACGTAAAATTATACTCTCCGGCTAATTTTATGCAAATACGCGAACCTGTGTGTTTTTTTATTAATACGAAATATTTCAAGCAAACAGCGACTCTCATCGCCGTCAAGAAGATGATGATAGCTTTTCACGTGGCTACGTATATATATGTATAAAACAGCAGTGAAAATACACACGCGCACTGCAATTATTGTGAGCTTAAAAGCATTAATGTAGCTCCGCTCGAAAGACAACATTGCCAGAGAAATTCGCAACCGTTTTATTAAGCGCTTACATAATTACCTATTCTCCGAAGTTCGTACGTGTAGAGGGAGGAGGCAAAAAAAATTCGAACTGAAAATATCTGCGCTATCCTCTAACCATTATTGCGGCGTTATATAATAACATTAGCCGTTATTATATCCTTACGTCCTCTGCGATTGAATATGTGCATACGTTATTCGCGCTAAAGTGTCGGATCGATTATTATTCGAAAGGTCGTTAACACAGCGAATATACCTTTACTTATACGTGCACGTAAAACATCACGTTTGTTAGTGATTTTCCCATGGTCGCCTCGTGAAAAACGATGGCCTGGAAGCTGAAGTATGGTAAAAACCGACTGTGATTGGTTGATTATACAGGGGCGGAAAATTGACGTTATTTGAATTTGCTTCAAAACTAAATGTGAAATGTAAATTGTTATAATTGTGCGTAATTGGTTTGTTATGCAAGCATACGATGCTATTTGAATTTAGTTCAAAATTAAACGCGAATAATCAATTTCTGATATAGCATTCCAAATATGAAAATATCAGTTCAGCAATTATACATATAGCAATATATTTTAATCTTAAAATTTATTTTAAAAAATGGAAAACACAGGATGGAATGAAATATGCATGAAGCAAGTATAGAGAAAAAGATCGTTATATGCTAATTCAAAAATGTCTTCACCAAGCAAAAATTGCACTAATTAAAATTAATTATCAACACAACAACAATCATCTCGCATTTCGCAATGCCGCGTAGTCCAGTTCACGCGTAATCTCCTTAAAAAAACCTCTCAAAAAACCGTACACCTGCGCGAAAATATCGGCCGAAAAATCGGCAATTAAAGAATGTTACCAGGGCGCGTGTATATACATGAGTGTACACCAGCACCCAGACAGCTCCAATCCGAACCACAGCGCTGCAGCATAGTAAATTACTGGAAGGCGAAAGCTGGCAATTTCTCTCTTTTGCAAGTAATCCGTCCGACAGCAGCGCGTTCGCGCTCGCGCGCGCCTGAATCATCGAGCGCTGTATAGACTAGAAAGGTCCAGCCAGAGGTACGCCCGAGGTTCCCAGGAGTCCCAATTAGCGCTCGCTCGCTCGCTGGTATATATAAGTACACGGGGGCAGCGCGAGCGCGCGGCAGAATTGAAGTGCGATTACGTCAATGGATCATAATTGGTCCAAGTCTGCGCCGTGGCTGCGATGACCTGTATTACCCCCCGCGCGAAACAAGTCTCTCTCTTCGCCGCGCGTTGTTGCGGTGCGCTCGATCGATTTGCACTCTGGACCGACGACGACGATGGCTTCCGATGTCGCGCACTAGCTGTTCTTCTGTCTTTTTTTATTTATTATTATCGCTGCGGATGGGTTGGCTCTCCGCTCGATTAGCTTCTTTTTACGAGTAGTCGATTTGCGGGATGAACGTCGCGGTGTACATATATAGTGCTCTCTGCTACATTTTTCCGCGGCGATGATTTTTATATATACGTCACTCTGGTATAGTGCTGATGTACGGCTTTTTTGCGTTCGAACACGCCGCTACCTATATACCGCGCGCTTATTTACGGCTGCTGGGCGCGCTGCGAGGGCCATTTTGTATTTCACGCGAGAGAGTGAGACAGAGGCGCCGCGAGGGCTCTCGAAGAAGAGAGCACTTTTCGACTATTAAAGGATGTCAAGTATGTGTGTGTGTGCGTGTGTGTGTGTGTGTGTGTGTGTGTGTGTGTGTGTGTGTGTGTGTGTGTGTGTGTGTGTGTGTGTAGTGTGAGTGGTGGCCATTCGACGTCATTATTTACGCGTTGCAAATTTTATTGTTTGTTAAAATTCTGTTTTTTTATCGTGCGTTTTTCGTTTTTTTGATTGGCAGTGTTGGTAGTGTATTTTATTATATTTATAGGTGCACCAATTTTATGAAGATTAAGAAGAATATTATTATTACGATTTAGGTGTATATCTAAACTCAATCATACCTTCATATTTGTTGTGCCAGTATGTAAAAATTAATCACCATTCTCTTTTGTTAAGTAACTTACTAATAAGCGATATTATAAACGTCATTGATAATATTTTTTTCAAAATTTTCTATAAGTACAAATCTGTGGCTTCCCGGAAAAACCATGTAAGTGACGTGTTTTTCAAAATAGGTTTTATGCCTCATTTCTTATCTTCGAACAGTCCTCTATCACGTAATCGTGACAGAAATTACGAAAGTGCACTGGTTGTCTCGAATCAACACAAGAAAAAACGCTATAACTCCATTTTTTAAAAATTTTCCCGGAATAACCATGTATCTCCATTTTTTTAGAATAACTCCCGGAAAAACCACATAACTCCATATTTTTTTAAGAATAATTCCCGAAAAAAGCATATAACTCGACTTTTTTCATTCAATATCCTGGATAAACCATACAACTCCACTTTTCCAATAAGAGGGACAGACGTTCCTTATTCTCATAAGTGAATTCATAGCAAGGTAGCTGTATTAGAAAAGAGTACACACATTTGCCCCTACAAGATCCCGTGAGCGATAGTTCATATTTATCATGTATAGTTATTGAAAAAACGATATAATTGCCATTGAGACCGGAAAACTCACGTATCTCCATTGAAATTTTTGTTTTCCCGGAATAACCACGTAAGTGAAAGTAGTTTTCTAAGACATGAACGCTATTTGGTCTAGTTACTATGCTAAAAAATATGTTATTTAGATTAGTATTCATAGATGCAGTGTTGTATTTAATCTCATTTGTCTTGATTTAAAACACCGATGCGAAACTAAAAACTCGATTTACTCGAAATAATGAAAAGTAAAGATAAGTGGTTATTCCTGGAAGCCACAGAAATGTATATAAGTATTTTGAACACCAAATAATAGATAAATTAGAATTCCATTTACTATGATTTGATCGAGAATACAATAAGCTTTTTAGCCGAATTAGTTACATACTTATTGTCACAACCATAATAGTGCACATAAAAATATTACTAAAAATAAGATTTTAAGAAATTTTAAAATAGAAAAACGTTAATTTCACAGTTCATTATTGATTAAACATTTGTCATTTCCAGATGCCACTTTCCCTTTACAGCAATATAATCTCATTCGTTTAATCCTTCGAAATCTCCGCGAATCTGTAAACCTCAGTACATACTGTATGTAAATAATTTAGCTATATTCTACACAAGTTATTTCACTTTTACTGCTCGTATAGTTAAATTCCCAACATTCTCACATAAAATCGCTAACAAAAATGCGAATTAAAGTCTCACTGAGACCCCGTTGATTTGAAAAGCAAAAAATGAAAAACGGAAGAAATCACGCTGCTCGAAACATGACATTTATTAAATTCTAAATCCTCGGTGAACCCGCGCGGCGCCGGCTTGCTCTATACACGAGCCTCGCAATCGCGCCACAGTCAATTAAGCTTAAATCCATTCAGGAAGCCATGAAGAAAGCGAACTCGCCGCCTATATGCAGCGAGAGAGAGATAGACTTTCGAAATAAAAATATATATTCATTTGAATAAATAAGCACGTTACGCATTTCATTAGAACCGTTTGAATTCGCGCAAATTAGTACGTACGCCAGCGCTGTTTCGCCATTAAATTCCTCTCCCCCCTTCACCCAACAAGTGTCCGCGCAAAAATTGCACAGGAAGCCCGCTGCCGTTGATACTTTTCCAAAAATTATAGGTCACTTGTATATAGAAATTCCACCTTGCGCCCGGTAAAGAGCGTGAAAAAACGCTCTACACGCGAGATAGAAAGAATAACAAAAAAAGGAAAAACGGCGCCGCGCGGTCAATTAAACTGAAATACGCGTTCAGGAAGCAATGAGGAAAGACGGCGGCGCTAGCGCGCATAATACGCACTATACGTTATCGACGCTCGATTCGAGACTTCCGAAATAAGAAGAAAACATAGTGCAAGACATATTCCGTTATACGCGCGGGCGCACGCGCGTATACGTCGGAGTGTACAGGCCAAGTCAAAAGCTTCGTTGAGTGCGCGGCCTGTGGGGGATAATTGAGCGGTGCGCGGGCGCGGAAAAGTAGAAGCGGCCCTCGCGCAAGAGCCGCGCTTACGTCGCTTTTGTTCTTGTAACGTTGTTACAGCTCGGCGAGAGCGAATGCCTCGCCGACGGTTATCGATGGTATAAGAATGCGAAGGGGGAAATTTTGATTAGCGATGGATCGGTGCGGGTATAACATGTTACGCTGCGGATGTGCGTGTGGGTTACGTTTGTTATTATAGTGCTGTAAAAAAGTTATTGCCAATTAAGGATTGGTATTTGATCGATTTTAAGAAAATATTTTTACGCGTTATGCGTTGAGTGAGGAAAGAGAGTTAGATTCACGAATTAGATAATAGAATTTAATATATTTAGTGTTGATTTTATTGATGTAATCAAAAGTGTGGGAAAATATAATTTTGAATTATTCGTACTGAAATAGCCACTAAATTATGTGTATTAGAGGAATACTGGAATTTACTATTTCGTTAATGTAAATTGTGTAGCTCATCGTGATTTATTATACATTTTAATCGCAAATTATTGATAATTTTGAATATGAAATATATAAAATTAATACTTTATTTAAAATTCGTTAATGATTGCGCTAAATTGTACCTTTGAGCATAATTTCAAGTGGATTCATATAATGAATGCATGTAGGAAGTATTTTTGATAAAAATTCAATTTGCGAAGGATTATTTTAGTTCCAAGAGTTTCACTGGATTTCAAGTAGCAAATTACAAAACCAAAATCGCGTTTTTCTAGCCAAAAGTAACCAGTTTCTTGCACTACTTCTCAATGTATATTTGATATAATTTAAAATTACAAATAACTTTTTCTTTATTTAATCCTTTAGCGTCTACTAGGACGTATTCGAATTAGGATTATAATGGATTAAATCGGATTTAAAACTTATCCAATCGTATTATCGGACCTGAAAAAGAGTGGCCAATACAAATAAAATAAAATAATAATAATTGTTTTTATTCTCGCAGATTTTTTTTTAATTTAACGAAAAATACCCTGGGCACTAAAGGGTTAATCAAATCATTCGACTAATACTGTAAGTAGTAGTGTTAGTAGTAGCAAAACCTGGAAAGAAGTTGAGAAAGAAATGAATCAATATCTTGAAAAAGTAGCAACATGGCTCGCATTGAATAAAGTAACTTTAAACATAAGTAAAACTGTGTACATAACTTTAGGGAATTATTATGACAGTATTCCAAAAATTTAGATATTTTTATTAACAAAGAAAAACTAAAGAGAGTGGACACGTGTAAATATTTAGGGGTTAATTTTGATTATAATCTGAAATGGGATGAACATATTGACTACCTAATCAAAAAAACAAGTTACTTAAATTTCATCTTCCACAAAATTAATAAATTTATGTAAATAAATACTTTAAAGGTTATATACTATGCGTTTTTTCACAGTGTGATTAATTATGTGATAATTGCCTGGGGTGGTGTCTACAAAAATAATCAACATTTGCTCCAAAATATTCAAAACGGATTACTTAAACTAGTTTTCAAAAACATTTTTGAGCAAAATAAACCAATGAATATTAAGCAACTATTCACATTGGACTGTTTAAAATATTGTTACAGCGAAATGAAAAATATATATTTACAAATTCAAATAGTAAGACAAGAAATAAATCTATCATATTACCTAAAATAGACAAAAGAGTAAGTGAAAAAAACAACTACATAACTGCAATAAAGACTTCCAATCTACTTCCAAACGAGCTCAAAACTCTAGAAATAGACAAAAGACCTACTATGTACAAGTTAAAAAAATGAATTGTGGGTAACATTCCTTGAAACCGATTTGATTCTATAATTTTGTTATAGGAATTCAAGTCTAAAACTTAGATAAATGCGTATAATATATATACTTATTACTGTTTTTATAAATTTGTATTATAATGTTATAAAATAAAGATGTTTTATTTAGTGTTAAGATTTAGTATTAGTTTTAGTTTTAAGTAACTTTATACTCCGGAGCTGCAAACAGGGAATTTATTTTCCTCTGCAGGGTTACTATATGTAATGTAATATATTTATTACTCTGGATAAATAAATAAAAAAAAAATAAATAAAGTACTAAGTTTTTTCAAGATCTACGGTACTTATGTCACGACAGAAATAAAATCTTTAAAAGAACTTATTAATAAATTATAATCAGAACAAGTCTTTGAATAAAAATCTAACTAATAGTGGCCGTGGCGAAATTTCTGCCATATATTTAAAAACAGGTTTCGACCAGACTAATTTCCAACTTTTATTTCAAGAAAAAGCTTTCGAAAAAAATCTTTAGTAGTTAACTTATGTTAGAAAGCTTCTCTTTCACACTATGCCTAATATGGATCGGTACGCCATCTCACATAACTATAATCAAAAACTATCAAACTTAAACCATTCGATAAACTAAAATCTCACTGTTCGCAACCTACAGGACATCCAAAACCGCATCCATCAAGAACAATTACTCAAACCGTAATTTTCAGCCCACCAGCCTGGACCTGTATATCCCAGTGCGCGCGCGCGCGCGCAAGTCGAAATCGTTACATTACCGCAACACACGCACCAGCAGCGTTCGCAAGTACACAAACATATACATCTATACCTATAACGCTTATACACACACACACACACACATACTCTCTCTCTCTCTCTCTCTCGCTTACACACTCGCGCTCGCACGCAATTTCGAGGTCGAGATCAGGAGATCGAGTCCCGCGGTTTTCGCTCGCTCGCTCGGAATAAAAGGCTCTCTCTTGCTATACAGCAGGGGCGCGAGACCGATTATGCGAGCACGCGAGGAGCAGGTTTTCACCAGCCGCCGCCGCCGCGTGTCCACTTCCTAACTTTCCTCACGCGCTGCATGCACTAGGAAGGAACTCGCAGCATAATTATTATTCGCTCGCCGATCCCCGTCGCGGGTTCGCTAGCTCGCTGAGGCGCGTCGTTAAAAAATCATCCGGAAGCGAGGCGAGCGATGCGATAACGATCCGCGTATAGGTATAGCTCGTTCATTTACACACGCACAAACATTACACGGTGGGCACCGTGTATATTCCACCTATACTGCAGGGCGGGCGCGCATTGCGTCACACTTGAAGTTCATTGATCATTAAAATGGACTGCGGGTATAACGCTTCGCCGGACGGGAGTTTTATATTGCGCGAATTTTTACATCCTATGCCGCTTTCCTCGCGGAGGCGGCGCGGCGGCTGCGGGAAAGGAGAAAAGCACGCCGTGCGTAAGGTTGGGAGTGCGGAGAACTGCGTTCAATGTAGGTGGATGGGGATAAAAGTTGTCTGGGTGTTGGTATGCGTTTATGTAGCTATATTGGAATCGATTTTTAGTGAGTAAATATTAACGAAAATTGTGCTGGTGGAGTTAGCATTTATATACCTTTTTTAAAGTGTATCGCATGATGTATTAACACGATAACTACCTAATGTGTAAAATTAAAACTTCTGCAACTAAAACTAAAAGTTATATATTTCATTACAGGCTCATTTGAAATTCTACGTAGAGTGAATTTTAACTTTGATAATGGTTGTAGATTGCCTTATAATTAATTTTGGTATTGGTTTTCGAAAAAACATTGAAGGAATTTATGTACGAAGCACATAGACTAAAAATAAAATAGTAAGTTTGATTCTGATACGAATTAGTGAAAATATTATAGGATCCAGAGGCTAAAGTCTACAATTCTGCAACGAAAATTTAATTTCTTTGGCCTAAAATATATATACCTATATTAAATACAGAAATGTATTGTTATGCGGATGAATATCCATATATACGGATATACAGAAAAGAAGAGGTAAGGAGTACAAGTACAATAAGGTACATGCCTACAGTGTAGGAATAACCCTGGTTAGGAATCTTCCATCGCTTAGCAGGTTCAAAACTGCTTTGAGAAGGCATCTCCTTGATCTCGATTAACCACTCGCAAAATGGACGACGTATGTTAATTTATACAATGTGTCGTCCCATTTACACGAATGAATGTATTTATTAGCGTGAGTGGTGAGTGCGAGTGTGAGATTAGTATTTTAGTTCATTTTTAATATTTAGTTATAAATTCTATTTTGTACAACCTGGCTATGTCAGCGATTTTTCTAGTCTATGTCAACTAAATTTTCTAGTCATCTGTGATATCACTAATTCTAATTATTGACTTGCTATTCACTATTATTAGCTTTTAAGAATTAGACTGTGATATCATATATTTAAAAAACAGACTGAGAACTTCTAGTTAACTACATCAAATTCGTATTGCATTTTATAGATTTTATTTTATTGTATTATATGCACGATTTATTTGTGTTTATATTTATACACGACTTATTCCCGACTGTTTTTTATATATATTTTATATATTTGTAAATGCAGTTTATTTACAATAAATGAGTATTCTATTCTAAAAGGAAAAGAAAGTATAAGTACATTATGACGACAATTAGCAGAAAGCCGAGCAGTGGCGGCCCTGGTTCAAGCCCGGGTCCGTCAGTTTTTATTATTAAAAGTTGCGATAGCTCACTCGTAACAGTATCGGTACTGGACTTTTCACTGATTCACTTTTGGAGAGTAGGCATCAGCAGCTATGTCAATGAAGCAATCTGTTAGTTCGCTGCTGCTATCATGTTATACAAAAGAAAAAAAATGATGGCCTGAAAGATGACGCATGATAAAACGGGTCGTTATCAAATTCACTCTCACTATGAATTTGTTTTAAAATTCATCTAATCATCCTTAAAAAAGGCCGGAAAGACTAATACCGCCAAATAATAAGAGAACTGCCAATTTAGCATATTCTATTTTGAAGACTCTGATCTCGGCTAAAGTAAACGATACGACTTGTATTATTTGCAATGCCCGCCGGATGCGTGCGTAACGATACCGAGAAAAGGTAATTTCTATGTATGCCGGGGCGCAGAAAAATAGAACTCCTTTTTTCGCCGAAAGCCGAAGTTAAGCTTTCACATGTAAATTTCATTTCCAATGGCTTCCTTCCTGCTTTTATTTTTCAGGATAGATAAACATTGGGTTTTCGGCAAGCGTTTTCGCGCGCAATGCGGTGGCGACGTAACGCCGAAAGTTCGAAACTTTCAAAACTTTTTCTGGAAATTTTGATTTTGGCGAACAATTTTTCCAACGAGTTTCGTGTGAAAACAATTTTTTTTATCTCATTCAAAGGCAATTTTGACTACCAGTATATAGTGAATTTGTACTATACATTTTCACTTTGACGGTCTCGGGGCGGTTTAGCGCGTTACATTGCCTGTATACCTTTATCAGTGCTCGACAAAGACTTGAATTACAGTAGTGCACTTGTTCCGTAATTCGAACTCCCACTCTTGCCTTTCAGAATTCCGATGTACCAGCCTCGGTGAGTGGAGTATAACTTTGTCAGTTCATAAACGCGAATTGTTCTACTACAAGAGCAACTCGCTGAAGTAGCAAAGAAGTTGTTAAACTCATAAATGATTGCGCATCGAAAGCGAAGATTCCTCAACTATAAGCATTTCATTAAGAAATTCTTTTTACTATGATGTCGATATTTATCGTAAAGTAATAATTAATTCATATGAATTAGTTCGTGAAGATTGTAAAGATTATTGTATCTTAAATTAACATTCTCTGAAGTATGCCAAACACTACAAAGTTTCATTCGGAGTACATACCACACAGGTATACATACATGTCCTTGGCGTACGTTCGTTATAAATTGACTTTACCGCAGGATTTTAAAATGAGTTTTTAACATTATTAAATCGAAACCCTTCTTAAATTTTTTAAACTTTGATTCTCTAAATATGTTTTCTTTGCTAGTTAATCTTTTCATATTATTAACGAATTTTCGGACTGTTTACAATATTGTAAAGTAAAATATTCAATAATATTTTATCAAACTCTATATTTCCAATATTCAATATCAATATTATATATCCAATCCGGATATCAAATATACACCAAAAAACATACACGTAACTTTCCAGGGCTTAATAAACTTCTGAAAACACAAGTTTAAAGCTTATCAATTCACGTTTACATAACCCTCATTAACCCTCTTTATCCATAA
Source organism: Torymus aiolomorphi (assembly GCA_036365515.1). Taxonomy (NCBI): domain Eukaryota; kingdom Metazoa; phylum Arthropoda; class Insecta; order Hymenoptera; family Torymidae; genus Torymus; species Torymus aiolomorphi. The sequence continues at coordinate 89,589,279 of CM070874.1, read as the reverse complement.
TCAATTGATACTTCGTTTTCGACGAATAACCGATCCATGCTTATCGTACCTCCACTATATAACCATGAATTTTCACGCCCGATAAACAAGCCCGCCCGTTATCATCATATCCTACGATAACAACAGGCCGCGCGTCGAACGATAAACAATCTCTGTCCGTCCAGCGGCTGACCAGCAGGATCGCAATCGACGCTAGCCGAGCGGAACCGTTGCATAAGGATATGACGATCGCCGTGTAATCCCTGACAATAAAGAGACCAGAAGAACAGGAGGTCACAAAAAATAATAACCCAGGAGGGCGCCAATCAATCAATCACTTATACGCGCGCGCGCAAAAACCCTGCTAACAATGCAGCGAAGGAGGAGATATCGAACGCGTTCTTATACGAGCGCTCATGATAATGGAGAGAGCCACATAGCCGCGCGCGCGCACACTTTCCCCTCCTGGGCAATTGCAATTTGCCCGTGACTGAGTTGTCGCGGTGTATACTGCCTATGCCATATTACGCCTCGTTTGCTGCGCGTAACAGAGCGTCGGTTATTTTTGCGGCTTTTTTTGGACGGGATAACTAGGTTTTTATAGAGGGACAGGTTAATTAGAGCAAATATATAGAGGTTGCGGCATACCGGACCCGGCTTTTTCTACTGATTGGTCGGTTTTGGGGGAATGATGGTATTGATGTGTGGAAAGTTTGTTTCGTGGTTTCTGTATGCAGGTTATGAACGAATTGAATATTAAGATGTGAAAGTGTTTTTAATAGGGAGATCATATTAGGTACAGAAACATACAAAAGATGATGGTAGCAAAAACAGATGAGCATGGTAAGGCGTTTTGAATGACGGACAACAAAGTTACTAGTTTTTCTTTATATGTATATTCCTATAGCAAATCAATATATATATATATAAAAACTCACCTTCCCCAACAATTAATAAGGTTACAGTGTTGGGCAATTTTCATGAGTTTGAAAATATTAAGTTGTAATATAAAAGTATAATATTAATATTATAATGTTTATGTTTCTCAATTTTTTTGCAAGACGTTAACAAATTTTATAATTGTAATTATTTTTAACACTCACAAACTTTACAGTCACGAATTATTTGTAATTGGATGAGTTGAAATAAGTAAGTTTTTAAACCAACTTATTGTCACTAAAAAAACGAGAACGATTAGAATAACCTGTAACAATCCAAAGAAAACCTACTACCTAAACGTTAAAAAGCCACTGTTCACCCAAGCAATCGGAAGAAAATCAAAATATCATTAGCCCCTGCAGTCAATTAGAAACCCAGGGAATCTGCACGCAGCCATCTGCCAACAAATATAAAGACCACTTTCTCACTAACGCCGTGCTCCACCTCTCTTACCGGGCTATAGGGGGCGGCGAGCGTCTTCTCGTCGGAGCCTTATCAACCGCTCGCGGCGAAGTAGCTCGCGAATTAGGGAATATCGCCGGGAATTTGCATTCGAAGTTAGTTCTGCTTGCGGAACATGCAGCGAATGCTCGACGAGGACGCCCACTGGGAGCGTGTGTGTATATATGCGCCTCGCGCACGCGGCACTGACGTTTAATTTCGGTATTTAGATATTCCCCGGATGGAAGATCGATTTCTGCGGTACGAAGGGGGTACGAAGGGGGTAATTTTTGGACTTGCTTATTTGGTGGAGGGGTCTCATATTGAATTGATATTGAAGTGTGGATGAGGGAGGTATCTGGAATGATTTTCGTGCTGTATACATGGTTGAAAATCGTGGGTTTTTTTGTAGTTAAGCAATGATTACACAAATTATGAATAGAAGAAAAAGATAAACTGTATATTATGATACAATTCACTTTAAATTAGTACTATTATATACAAATTGTGTACAGTTTTTGACAGTTAAATTTTGATTACACAGAAAAGTGTATGAGGTAGGGTAAAGGTTCTTTATATCGTCCATCCAAATTTAAATCATTATACAAAAATTGAACAAAATATTATTTTAATGCTTTGGATTAATCTTTAGCAAAATGTGTTAAAAATGATATGTTAAAGTTTCTAAGTGATTACATAAATAATAAAAATATTAGCTAAAAACGAAATTTCGCTATTTTAAAAAATGACAAACTGCGCTCATTCGATTTTGGATTTCGCTGTTGGAAAACTTTTGACCTGCGTTCGAAACAAACAATTACCTCTCCTAATTCGAAAATACATCTAAATTACACAAATTACACAAATTCTGTTAAGGTTTAGATTTTTAATTAGATTTTTAAAGGTTTCTGAAACTGCAAAATTATGTCTCTGAATTATTACGAACATATGTTTCAAAAGAATTTGCTTTTTTTGAATTCACTGTGAGAACTTGTCTTTGATATGAAAATTCAAAAAATTTACACTGATTTTTTTTTTTAGAATAGCAGCACTTTTTACAGTGGCGTTTTCAAGAATTTACACAATTTAAAGCAATTAATTCGAACCCAAAAATCTCCCTTTGCATCAAAATAAAAAATACGCAATGCATTAAAAGCTTTATGATTCAATACTTTTAATTATAAATGCCTAACAAACAATGAGAAATTCGACAAAGAGTTTCTATAACAAATGCCGGTTATCGAACAATTGCATCAATCGACTCTTCAGCGCGGAGGTGGGTAGATATCCCGATAGGGGAAATCACAGACAGGGAAAATCCCGATAGATGATTTTAGCGACAGGTATATTTTAAGATAGTAAGTTCAGCCGATCAAGGAAGATCTCAATAAGCAATATTACCGACAATTAAATCTTCAGAAAGAATTTTCACCGAGCGGGGAAAATGACGAAAGTATAATTATAGAAAGGGAATATGCCGAAAATGTTTTTAACGAATACCCAAAATATCGAAAGTGAAATTTCAGAAATGAAAATTATCGAAATGAAAAATACCGACGATGATAACATCCATGGGGAAAAATGCCGAAACTTAGTTTCCATAATAGGTATAATGCCGAAATTCAATTCCCATACAGGCGAAAATACCAAAATCTTATAATATAAAATATAAGTATCTCATACTCGAAAAACACTGTAAAATCTCGTAAAAATACGCTGAATATTAACAATAATTCAGTCGGTATGTCAGTGAACTGAAAAGAAAAAATATGCGTTATTGAAATTCAAGTATACATTTTGAAATTCGCCGAATATAAAAAATATCTTTTTGTTTTTTATTTATGTATCCTATACAAACAATTAATTATTATTATAAAAAATTTTAAAGAAATGCATTAGTTTGAGAAAGAAAAGTATGTATTGGCAATATCTAATAAATATTTGTTTTGAACAGGTATTTAATTACTATCCTGCTCGACTTAGTGGTTTAAAGTTAATCCATTATTGTAACAATCATACAAATATAATAACTAAGTTATACTTCTTAACAAAAGATAACGAATCGTTTTGAAATTTAACAGAGAGGTAGTTTTTTCATATTTAAGAATCGATATTTTTATGAAATATTTTTATGAAATTTTTACGAAATTCATATTTTGAAAGTCAATTATTATTATCGTTGCCCTAGTACACGTTGCCGCGGGACTCAATCTCAAATTATTTTCTCGAGGATATGCCGTAGTACACAATAATTATTTTATTTATATATGATGTACAAATTAAATAGAACTATTGCATATTTTGCTCTAAAACGTTATAAGTGTGTTTTGGGGCTAATTTGGAATGAGTTAAAGAATTTTAACCAACACAACCTCTTGAAATTTTAACACAATGTTGTACTCGATAAGTGGAATAAGTGGTAAAAATTTTGAGTGGAAAAATTTTTTGAGATATTAATTCAAGAAATATAAACCATATTTTCATTAATAACAAATGACAGGCTAGAAATAATTTAAATAAAAAAAGAAATTGTAGGTAATTTAAAGACCTTTTAATAAAAATTTAGTTTATTAAGTAATACTGGCTGAAACAAATTAAAAAATCAAAAAAACGAAAAATTCGAAATTGTTTTTTGGTTATAAAAAAAAAATCGGTAAAATCAAAAAGTAGGGTATGCTCTCTCTATTCTCTTCCGAAACGAAGAGAATAAGCCTTTTCCGATGCAAATCGGTCGATCGGTTCAAAAGTTCTCGCCTGTACACACACACACACACTCACACACACACACACACACACACAACACACACACACACACACACACACACACACACAAATTGCTTCCTGTTCCACAACATATCAAAGATAATCCTACACACAATTTTGATTGGGCTAACACATTAATATTAGATAGGGAAATTAACAGAAAAAAACGTCGTATTTCTGAAATGCTGCACATCAATTTTATTGATAACACAATCAACAGACAGGAAGACATACAATTTTTAAATAGTCAGTACAACAGAATTTTTAATAAATTTGATTTGAATTCTCATCGTTTTATATAATTATAATGTTTGTTCATTTGTATTTATGTATTGATTGTTTTGATTACGGATGAAAATGCGAGAGCGATTTATTTATATATACTACTTTGTGAAACGTGAGTTTGTCGGTTGGCGATTTATCTTGTGTAATAGGACGTAGAGCTTCTGGCTCTTAAAAATACCTACGATGATAATAACTATATTGTATGTATTTTTTAGTATTCTCTCTTTGTGATTACAACCAAAATAACCATGTTTAAGATTCTATTGTGTCTTTGTTTTTATAGTTAAATAAATGATTACCTGATGAGGCTAGAAAACTAACTAGCGAAACGTTGTGGTTTTGAAAATGGAAAGTTAAAGTGTTTTTTGTGTACCTGGGTTGATCCTCACCATCGTTTCTTATCATTGATTTTATTTCGACTATTCGACCTTTCGGATATTTCATTTTTGTTACTATGACCCATTGTCAAAATTATTTACGAAACTTTTGACCACTGTCAAAATTATTTTCGGATCTATTGACCATTCAAAACTTTCTCGTAGGAATTTTTCCTATTAGATTAGAACCTTATTCCGATGATTTAGCTATCGGTTAAATTACCTATCGGGATTTTCGCTATCGGAATTTCTGACCATTGTAATTCTTAACCCCCCCCCCCAGAAAATATATCTATTTTACCCATAAAATATTTTCAAATTGTTCAAAAGAACCTTTTTGGATTTTCCATTTTTATAAAATGGCCAAGGGAATCCGAGATTTCAATTCTTAGCTTTTCTTCGTCCGGGAGGATGCAAGCTGGCTTTTCTTCGCCTTAGACGCATTTTTGGCTTTTCTTCGCCTGTAACTTCCAAGTTGGCTTTTCTTCGTGCCGCACGACGAACTAGAGGAAAATTGTTTTAATTCCTTTGAAATTTTGTAGAGATGTAGAGTTTGTATATTATTTATTATACTAGTTCTTATGGTAAAAGAATTGATTTATGCATTTCGGAGATATTTGAGGCTAAAACTGTTTTAGTCCTCTTTTCAAATCATAATTTTTCGGGAACGGCTTTATGTATAAACATGAAATTTATAGACAATTTTGTGGCTGGTATAGGCAATATAGGTATGTGTAAAATTTCACAAAGAAAATATAATTTGAAGTAAACGTTATTAGGAATTTTATTTGTTTTTCACACGTAATTTAAAAAATAAATCATACCTATTATTATTCATATTTTATACATAATTTAAAAAATTAATACTTTTTAATATTCATAAATTAATTTAATTAGAATTATATCATAAATTGTTGAAAAAATTATAAATTTTGTTATTAATAATTAAAGGAATCAGCAAATTAAGTTTGAGGAAGCCACGGGGCCAATGAATTGGCAGCGGTTTTTCTTTTAGAGCGAAAAAGACGATAATGAGATGAATAAAAGACATATGCTGTTGAAGGCCGCGCGCCACGGTACACGTATTACGACGTACGTATGACACGATCACGAAAAATGGTACAAATTTTCAACAACAATACATAGACTACTGAAATTTTCTTGTCGTGCGACCGTCGTAACACGTATAGCGTGGCGCGTGGCCTTCAATAGTATTTATCGTAACAATCACGAAAAATTCTATTTAGCAACAATACATAGAGAAAAATTAGGAAATTCGTTACACAATTTTTGCATTTGAAAATGCAGGTTTAAAATAGAAAAAAAAAATGTGATAAAATTTTCTATTTGGTTCAATAACAATCTTTATTATTGCACTATGGTTTATAATATTCCTAATACTACAAAATTTATTGTATAAAATGTTTTGAAGGAAATATTTGATTAGAACGAAGTTCTGGCGAGTTGAACAGAAAATTACATTAAACTTTTTTATCCAAAAAAAAAATAGTTTATTGGGATTTTTAATAAAACTAATAAAGATGGAAATTTAATTTCTTCATATAAAAATACGCATTTCAATTCTTTACATGCCTGTTCTTTAAAAATCGCGATTTGCTCAATTTTCAAATTTGATACTTTTTCTGCAAAATCGCGGTATTGATTAAAAACTACCTATAATTAAGTATGTGAATTTAATCGACGAGTTTCGGCGATATCATACACAAGTATTTTGTAAAATGCTACACAAATAAAGTCTATGCAGAGAATTTCGGCCCACAAACTATTTATCGAGATAAATTGTGCACAGTTATAATCTACATTAATATGATCTACACATGATGTACATTTTAATCGTGTATTCTATCTCAGTGTAGACTATATATGTGTACATTTTTTCTTAATATTATTTATGTAGAACTTAGCCGTGCTATAAAAGTTCTGTATAGGGGCTTTGTGTAGATACTAAATGTGTTCAATATCGCTTATAGTATCGAATACAACCCAATGCGTAATTTGTTTTTTAGTTGCGTAATTTTATTTATTTGACTCACCAATGTTTTATGTATATGTTTTTATAGCTTATTGGTAATCAGATTATTGACTTAATCAACTTATATTTTGATTAATCAATTGTACTAACGCATCTAGCGCAAACGTTTATCTTTATATACGTTTTAAGAAGTGTTTTATTAGTTTTCGAAATTTCGGCCTGTTTAACCACCGATTTTCGGAATGTGTACCTATCTGTGATATAACCGTTGATAGTTTTTATTTCGACAATTTGAACTTTCGGATATTTCATTTTCGTTACCATGAACCATTGTCAAAATTATTTACGAAACTTTTGACCACTGTCAAAATTATTTTCGGAACTATTGACCATTTATAACTTTCTCGTAGGAATTTTTCCTATTAGATTAGAACCTTATTCCGATGATTTAGCTATCGGTTAAATTACCTATCGGGATTTTCGCTATCGGAATTTCTGACCATTGTAATTCTTAACCCCCCCTAGAAAATACATCTATTTTATCCATAAAATATTTTCAAATTGTTCAAAAGAACTTTCCATTTTTTATAAAATGGTCAAAGGAATCCGAGATTTCAATTCTTAAGAACATCTCTTTCCTCACTTTTGTTGTAACATATTGTTTTCTTGATTTTTTTCATAAAAATGCGTAAAGTTACAAATGGCCTTGGCATCAGTAAATTAATAATAAAAACCTATTATGGAGTCGTTCGCGTCACCCCCCCCCCCCCTCCCCCGCGAGCGCCAAATCATGCTAGTTATAACTCGTGTCTGCGATACTAAAATGTACTATTAAAAAATGTACATTCAGCGTTTTAGACGTACCTTTTCTTAGCTTTTTTATTGTGATATTTGTTTTTTGTAAATTTTGCGTTTTAACTTTAAAAATGTTGGCAATATGTCTCTGCGCAGGTGCACAGAGAAAAGAAAATCTTAACTGTTAATGAACGGACGTTTTGATATGGACAAATGGAATGTTCATTTAAAATTAGACAAATTCGTTAACAGTTAAGTCACGAATCATTTGAGTAAACAAATCTAACTTAATTCTTAACGAAATCATCTAACTATAAATGACCATTCCATTTGTCCATATCCAATCGTCCGTTCGTTAACAGTTAAGATTTTTTGCTTTCTCAAAGAGAAAGCTTATTAACGGTCAAATTTTTCGACCCCGAGATTTCGATGATTTTTTATATTTCTGAGATCCCTGAGTCGAAATATGCGTTTTCTTGAAGATTTCTGTGCATATGTATCTGTGTGTGTGCTGGTGTCTGTGTGTGTGTCTGTGTGTATGTGTGTGTGTGTGGAGGGGGGGGTCTGTGGGTGTGTGTGTGTGTGTGTGTGTGTGTGTGTGTTTGTGTGTGTGTTATAAATTTGTCCGCAGCATAACTTGAAACTGGTCAGAGATATCAAGTTTATTTTTGGCACGTATTTAAAGCTTATTTGGAGTTGTGCAAGTTCAATTATATAGTTGATCGGATAATATTAAGTCGGGTAAAAAAAATAAAGCAAAATATCGAAAAATCGAAATTTTTTTTTTCGTCACCGAATTTGGATATCGGTGGGAAGTAGGTCCATTTTCTGAAAGGTCTTGATATGACTTATCAATTCACATTTTTATCGGCCCAATCGGATGTTATTGTTGAGTAAAATAAAGTTTAATGTAATTTTCTGTTCAACTCGCCAGAACTTCGTTCTGATCAAATATTTCCTTCAAAAAAGGACCCCGCACACAATGTATGGAAAATAATCATTCGGTCAAATTAGATCAAACTTAGGGAAAAGATAGATCTTGAGGTCCTGAACAAAAGTTCTCATGGGTAAAACCCCCCAAAATTTGACCGAATGATTTTTTCCCATACATTGTGTGCGGGGTCCTTTTACACAATAAATTTTGTAGTATTAGGAATATTATAAACGATAGTGCAATAGTAAAGATTGTTATTGAACCAAATAGCAAATTTTATAACAATTTCTTTCGCTATTTTAAACCTGCATTTTCAAATGCAAAAGTTGTTGCTAAATAGAATTTTTCGTGATTGTTACGATAAATGCTGTTGAAGGCCACGCGCCACGCTATATGTGTTACGACGGTCGCACGACACGAAAATTTCAGTAGTCTATGTATTGTTGTTAAAAATTTGTACCATTGTTTGTGATTGTGTCGTACGCTTGTCGTAATAGTGTACCGCGGCGCGCGGCTTTCTACAGCATTTATCGTAACAATCACAAAAAATTCTATTTAGCAACAATACATGGAGCAAAATTCGAAAATTCGTTACACAACTTTTACATTTGAAAATGCAGGTTTAAAATAGTGAAAAAAATTGTTATAAAATTCGCTGTTTGGTTCAATAACAATATCTATTATTGTGCTATGGATTATAATATTCCTATAATACTGCAAAATTTATTGGGTAAAAATTTCTGAATGAAATATTTGATCTGAGCGAAGTTCTGGCGAGTTGAACAGAAAATTATATTAAACTTTTTTTTCCAAAAAAAAAAAAAAACAGTTTATTGGGATTTTTAATAAAACTAATAAAGGTGAAAATTTGATTTCTTCACATAAAAATGCGCATTTCAATTCTTTACATGCCTGTTTTTTAAAAATCGCGATTTGCTCAATTTTCAAATTCGATACATTTTCTGCAAAATCTCGGGATGTTCCTTTTCGGGGCCCTCAATTGAGATCAAATTTTATGTAATTGATTAAAAATTACCTATAATTAAGTATGTAAATTTAATCGACGACTTGCGGCGATATCGTACACAAGTATTTTCTAAAATGCTACACAAATAAATTCTACACGGAGAGAAATTTTAGAGTAAAAATTACCAAGGTGCCTTGGTAGCGCATGGATAGACTGTCAAAAGCCGTGATATTCCCAGGTTTCTAATACAATTTATAAGTTTCCCAGGAAAAACTACCATAACTACTTAAAAAGAATACCAAATTATCGGAATAAAAATTACCAGACACACTGGTAAAAATTGAGATCTAGTCATTTTTACAAGGTAACCTAAGAATTTTTACTAAGAAAACTGATAAATTTTACCAAATAACCTGGTATTTGTGTACTCGCGCATGCGCACTGCGCATTATTGTGTTTCAGAAGATTGATACTAGAGGCGTGCGCGACGTTAAAATGAAAACAATACACATATTTTGAGTAAGTAATAACGGCGATTCAAATAACTGTTGGTAACAGCTTCCGTGGCGCAGTCGGTAGAACGTCGGACTCTCAACCCAAAGATCGTCGGATCGAATCCCGCTTCCGTAAAAATTTTTTTTCAGTTTAATGTTTTTTCATCCTTGTTTCTGTTTCTATTTCTATGTTAAATAGTACATTACGATACGTGGGCCGGAAATTGGATTTCCGGGCCGTGCGTGGTATGACGCCCGAGGCGAAGCCGAGGGCGTCATGACGCACGGCCAGGGCATCCAATTTCCGGTCCAAGTATTGTATACTATTTTTCTTACTCCCCGGCCGAAAGTACGTTCTGTAATTGTTAAATAATTGATAAAATTGCGTTGTCGTCTGCTAGCTGTGTTTGAGACGTTTGAGTGTTATTTTTCCTTCGACCCGCTCGATAGTACTGCCTCTGTCGGCCGCTTTGGGTAGCTCAGTCGATATTACCGACCGTTTTTTCTTTCGACCCGGCGTGGAGAGCTGGTTTTTTGGCCGTCTGCTACTTTCGCTGTTACACAGATGGTTTGATGCCCGCCCGACATTTGCAAGACCGAGGCGAAGCCGAGGTTTTGCTGGTCGGGGCGGGCATCAGAAACACATTCATTAAAAAAAGACAACACCACTTTTTATTTCAACTAACTCTTTTTTCTCGTCACAAGTGTACTTTCCTCTGTCTATTTCGTACGTGTCTAACCTTCACACCACACAAACATATTTCTTCGAACGCTTCCGTCCGTACGTTTACTTAATTGTTTCTACACGACTCGAAAGTACGTGTAGGAAACAAGAGGAAAAAACAATGACCACGATCAAACAACACCACTTTTTATTTCATTTAACTCTTTTTTGTCGTCACCTGTGCACTTTCCTCTGTTTATTTCGTACGTGTCTAACCTCCACACCGCACAAACATCTTTCGTCAGACATGCGCGCGGGCGCTCAAGCGCCGCGGGTCAGGAAATTTCGGCAGCCAATCAGAGCGCGCGGTTGGTCTAAAATAGGATGCGAAAGTTTCTCTTTCGGCCCGGAGATGCGGGCCGAAAGTACGTACTTTCGGGTGGGCGAGTAAGAAAATACTATATATCCATCAATATGGATAAAAAAAGTTAATTTTTTTAATTTAAATTAACTAAAAAAAAATTTTACCAAGGCACTTTGGTAAAAAGTTTGAAATTGTCAGTCTGTCCATCCATTACCATAGAAACTGGTAATTTTGTCTCGAATATTTGTAATTTTCACTACAAAATTTCTCTCCGTGTACACAGAGAATTTCGGCACCCAAACTATTTATCGAGATAAATTGTGCACAGTTAAAATCTACATTAATATGATCTACACATGATGTACAGTTTAATCGTGTAATCTATCTCAGTGTAGACTATATATGTGTACATTTTTTCTTAATATTATTTGTGTAGAACTTAGCCGTGCTAAAAAAGTCCTGTGTAGGTGCTTTGTGTAGATACTAAATATCCTCAATATCACTAGTATCGAATACAACCCAATGCGTAATTTGTTTTTTAGTTGCGTAATTTTATTTATTTGGCTAGCCAATGCTTTATGTATATTTTTGCTTCCTCAAATTGGAAACTTTATAACGGTGAAAAAAATTTTTGAACCAAAAATGTTCAAGAACATGTTTTAAGACTTTTGGGGCTAAAATCCGTTGTTTTTGATAAAAAATGTTCGTGTCGTGTGTGTGCATGCGTGCGTGCGCGCGCGCGTGTGTGTGTGTGTGTGTTTCTGTCTATACAGGCGAGAACTTTTGAACTGATCGACCGATTTGCATCGGAAAAGGCTTATTCTCTTCGTTTCGGAAGAGAATAGAGAGAGCATACCCTACTTTTTGATTTTACCGATTTTCTTTTTTTATAACCAAAAAATGATTTTGAATTTTTCGTTTTTTTGATTTTTTAATTTGTTTTAACCAGTATTACTTAATAAACTAAATTTTTATTAAAAGGTCTTTAAATTACCTACAATTTCTTTTGCTTCCTCCTAGAGGAAGCTTTGTAATAGTAAATTTTTCAACTTCGTTAAAACTCTCTATAAACATCATTAGAGGTGTTAGAAGTTTGTTTCACATGATTTTAGAAAATGTCTGTATGGATGTGTGGGTGTGTGTGTGCGTGTGTGTGTATGTATACCGCTTTATCTCCGGATCTACGCGGTCGATTTTAACCATCAGGTTCTCATTTTTTTTGTTTTTTTATTCCGAATTCGGGAAGAAAATAATTTTTGATGATTTACTGATTCGTTTTTGTTTTATTTCAAATTTTTGATTTTCGAAAAATTTATTTTTGATTTTTTTTTAATGATCGGATTTAAATTTTTGAATCAGATGGGTCGCATTCGAAAGAGCATAAAAAAACCTATAATTTCAAAAAAAAAATTATCTAGCTATCACGGTCCTCTTGTTATTAACAAAAACGTGTTTTTTTTTTAAAAGCTAATAACTCCTAAAGTAAACGGTCAATTTTTTGGAGAAAATTCACGATAATGCAGAATATAAATTGCTATAATCTGTGAAAATTTTAATCCATTCTGTTGGTTAGTTTTTGAGAAAAAAATTAAAAAATGGAAAAAATGTGTTCTCTATGTCACACGTTTTATGGAGTAAACCTGTTATTTGTTATTAATAAAAACGTAAACATAGAAAAATGAAAAAAATTGAGTTTAGTATGTCTAACCATTGCCGGAGTAAAAATTGACTTAATCGCTTCAAAATTCCTCGTAGAGGTGGATTTTGTATAGTTTTCGATCGAGTTATTTGGGCAAAATGATTGGTCCATAGATTTAAGAGATATTTGAAGTTAAAATATTTTTAACCTTTTTTCAAATCGTAATTTTCGAGAATAGCTCTATGTATTCGAAGGGAATGGGCAACATTCGAAATAGAATTAAAATAGTTATATTTCCTAAAAAAAAAATTTTCTTTTATAGGGTGTTCTGTTATTATAAAAAAAAACGTAAGCATTGAAAAATGAAAAAATAAAAAAAAATGAGTTTTGTATGTGCAACGATTGCTGGAATAAAATTGACTTATTCGCTTCAAAATTTCTTGTAGAGGTGTATTTTTTAGATTTTTATGTCGATTTCTTGGGGCAAAATGATTGGTCCATAAATTTCAGATATTTGAGGTTAAAATATTTTTAGTAAAATTAATAAATGAAAAAAATTGAGCTTTGTATGTCTGGCGATTTTGGAAGTAAAATTGACTTAATCGCTTCTTTAAATCATTTATTAGATGCAATTAATAATGTGTCAACACAAAAGTATTTATGTTAAGATATAAATAATACAAAATAACCTACCTACTTGAAACGCAACTAATACACATTCAATTCACGATATAGAAAAACCCTTTTCATAATTAATATTACCTCCAAATTATTTTACTGTGATCAAGATTATATGGCTACTTTTTAAAATATTTGATATTTAACATTATGGTATTTCTGAAAATGGCTTTCTCGGTTGCACAATAACTAGAGTAAAATTGTTTTAATTTCTTTGAAATTTTGTAGATATGTTGAGTTTGTATATTATTTATTATATTAGTTCTTATGGTAATAAAAGAATTCGTTTATGAATTTGAGAGATATTTTAGGCTAAAACTGTTTTAGCCATCTTTTCATATCGAAATTTTTCGAAAACGGCTTTATGTATATGTTACTAAAAAGTGGAAATGACGCGCGATACGCACGCGTGTTGTTTACTTGCTTTTTCTAATTTAATAAGCTATTAGGTTCATTATTTAAAAATATTGCAACGAGGTATAATGAAGGTAGGTTAATGAAATTGTCTATCAATCAAAAAACATGTATTTTTTTATGAATAACTAAAGACGGTATTATTTAAATAAAATTAAAAATATACCCCTACAGCGAGTTTTCAATCATTGTGAAAGCAGATAAGATTATGAAAATAAACAATTTATTAAAATAATACAGATCTTTGTTATTTCTTAAAGAACTAATTATTTTGAAATATTTTCCACTTATTACACTTATTACACTTATTAAAAACTATATTTGGTTAAAATTTGAATACATTTTCTTCATTTGTTTTTGAGAAAAATTATTTTATAAAAGTATAAAAAAAGGAATTGATAAATTAGTTTGAGAAAGCTAAGTGCCAATGAATTGGCAGCGGTTTTTTTATTTAAATTATCTCTAGCCTGTCATTTGTTATTAATGAAAATATGGTTTATATTTCTTGAATTAATATCTCAAAAAATTTTTCCACTCAAAATTTTTACCACTTATTACACTTATCGAGTACAACATTGTGTTAAAATTTCAAGAGGTTATGTTGATTTGTTTACGAGAAAAAAATTATTTTTGAAAACAAGTGCGTTTTCTTTCGTTAACGATATCAGGAGTAAAAGTCAATGAATCGTTTTGAAATTTGGCAAAGAATTAGCTTTTTTATATCTAAGGATTCAGTTCTTTGTCGAAAAAAATCTGACCGTTGTGATCAAAGATATTTGAGGTTAAAATTTTTTTATAAATTTCTTATATTTGCATTTTTAAAAAGAATATTCGATTGATGGACTCAAAATTTTTACCACTTATTACACTTATCGAGTACAACATTGCGTTAAAGTTTCAAGAGGTTATGTTGGTCAAAATTCTTTAACTTATTCCAAATTAGCCCCAAAACACACATATAAAGTTTTAGAGCAAAATATGCAATAGTTCTATTTAATTTGTACATCATATATAAATAAAATAATTATTGTTTACTGGCATATCCCCGAGAAAGTAATTTCAGATTGAGTCCCGCGGCAACGTGTACTAGGGCAACGATAATAATTGACTTTCAAAATATGAATTTCGTAAAAATTTCATAAAAATATTTCATAAAAATATCGATTCTTAAATATGAAAAAAACTACCTCTCTGTTAAATTTCAAAACGATTCGTTATCTTTTGTTAAGAAGTATAACTTAGTTATTATATTTGTACGATTGTTACAATAATGGATTAACTTTAAACCACTAAGTCGAGCAGGATAGTAATTAAATACTTGTTTCAAAACAAATATTTATTAGATATTGCCAATACATACTTTTCTTTCGCAAAATAATGTATTTCTTTAAAATTTTTTATAACAATAATTAATTGTTTGTATAGGATACATAAATAAAAAAACAAAAAAGATATTTTTTATATTCGGCGAATTTCAAGATGTATACTTAAATTTCAATAACGCATATTTTTTCTTTTCAGTTCACTGACATACCGACTGAATTATTGTTAATATTCAGCGTATTTTTACGAGATTTTACAGTGTTTTTTCGAGTATGAGATACTTATATTTTATATTATAAGATTTTGGTATTTTCGCCTGTATGGGAATTGAATTTCGGCATTATACCTATTATGGAAACTAAGTTTCGGCATTTTCCCCATGGATGTTATCATCGTCGGTATTTTTCATTTCGATAATTTTCATTTCTGAAATTTCACTTTCGATATTTTGGGTATTCGTTAAAAACATTTTCGGCATATTCCCTTTCTATAATTATACTTTCGTCGTTTTCCCCGCTCGGTGAAAATTCTTTCTGAAGATTTAATTGTCGGTAATATTGCTTATTGAGATTTTCCTTGATCGGCTGAACTTACTATCTCAAAATATACCTGTCGCTAAAATCACCTATCGGGATTTTCCCTGTCTGTGATTTCCCCTATCGGGATATCTACCCACCCCCTTCAGCGCGCGGCGCGCTTGTCAAATGTGGATTTACCTCGCGCATTTCATAGCTTATATGGTTTCAATTTTCTAGCTCGTGCACGGGCGCACACTGGGGCCAAAAGGTTGAAAACCACCTAGAGGTCATAATTCTCAACCGAATTTGAAAATTTAAAAACAGGAACTTTTGTGACAAAATATCAAAGACCGCTACGAAGCCTAATTTTGAAAATATGAACCTATAAACCTAATTTATAACCTATAACCCCAAAATTTACACTTGTGATTCCCAAAAATGCTATAAAACTTCAATTTATAAGTCCTTGACACATGCTCTCTTAACCTTGATTGATAAAATTGGTCTACAGATTAAGTCTTGGGCCATTCTGTCAGAAATAGTGTATATTTTTATGATATACAATGTATGTGGTTTAAATAACATTTTTTAAATAACATTTTTCTCTTTTTTATAGCTGATTTTGGCCTCAGAAGCCACTGTGTGTAAGACCCCCTTAAGACTTATGAGGTTAGGGCTTATTGGTTTAGAGTTTATGAGTGCATGGCTTACTGGATCAAAGGTCAAGAGTTCACGAGTAAAGGGCTTACAAATTAAAGGTTTATCGTATTTTGTGGGATTTGCAGGTCAAAAATTGAATTGATTGGTTGATGTGATAGGATTATATGACTCCTTAGATTTATAGGTTAATTTTTTGGAAAATCAGGCTTCGTAGGGCTCTTCGATATTTGATAACGAATGTTCCTAAGCAAAAATTTTGAGATTCCGTTGAGAATTGCGACCTCTAGGTGGTTTTGAACCAAAAAATCCGTATGGCCCCAGTGTGGGGCGTTCGGCGTCTGTCAAAATTTTAATTAAAATAGTTTCCAATGTAATTCTGTTTACTCTTTCGGTGTTTCGGGTCCGCATGCGCAATGCTGTACGCGCTAATATGAGATTCCAACTTTTTAATGAAAAACTTATTTCGAAGGGTATTATCCGGGGCGCGCGCGTACATGCTGCCATTTACGCAGAATTAATCTGGGCTATACTCTTTTTATTGTTTCAAATTGCCCGCGCGTGTGCGTCCGTGCGTGTGCGGTGTGTGTGTGTGTGTGTGTGTGTGTGTGTGTGTGTGTGTGTGTGAGAGAGAGAGAGAGAGAGAGAGAGAGAGAGAGAGAGAGAGAAGCTCTATTTGTAAGAGATTACAAAATGTAAGAGAGGGAGAGAGATACAAGTTGGCTTTTGTGTGACTGAAAAATTTATAATTGATGTCTGGTCAGATGAACGTTATATTTTTCATAATTTTTGCGGTATTGGCTTATTGTATGTAGAAAGGTTTCTATTTCAGGATTTATATTGCTACTTTTTGCCGAGTAGGGTGACATCACCAGTGAATGAACAAATAAGGAAATTGTAATTTTTGTTATTCAATTAAGAGTCTTAAAAATGGATTTAAAGTAAAAATCTTTTTAATTAGTATTTTAAAATCTTCAAACTTTACGTCAGTGACAAAATGTTAGATAAAAAATAAAAATAGAAATTTTGTTTAAAAGAAATCTGTAAATATCTCCTAAAAACCAGTAAATGAACACATGATACTAGTGACTGAACACTTTGAAACCAGTGAATGAACACTTACTTTATATGTACTTATGTAAGTTCGGTAACAGTAATTTTATAATCTGAATGTTGAAAGTTGACACCAGGATGATAATGATACATTTTATGTATTAAAACTAAACATTACATATTAAAAATTATTGATTTTCCATAGAGTATAGCATGGGGTGCGAATAAAGTTCGTTCACTGGGTTGCCGGAATAAGTGTTCGTTCGTTCACTAGATTCAGGAGTATAAAATGCTCGATAAAATGAACCAAAGTTGGAACACGTAAATTATATTTAAATAATTAACTTTTTTCTTAAAAATAATGTCGAATCGTCAACTAATAAGTATAAAACTTCATTTAGACGTAAGATGAAAAAAATTTCACTTTTTTTTTGACAAAAACTTTCGATTTTGAAAAAACTTCAGCATATGCCTACAGTGCATCTGCGTCACCCTTATAGCGAATGGCGTATATTTAATTCTCATCACGATATCGCAATATTAATAATTTTTTTTATCCAAGGCAATTCATTTCATAGCATGTATAATATATAAAATAAAATGAAAGGAAATTTCACAAAGATTCAAAATCATGATTATATTTGATACAAAACATGTACAAATTTTACAATTTCAAATATTATATCAAAATATTCATTCACTGGTGACTGTTCCAATACTGGTGTAGTCATCCTATTTTTTTTATTTACATTTATCGGACGAATTGTTTTTGCGAAAGTTGCATTTTGATTGAAATTCTGTAAAGGATCAAGGCTAATTAATAACTGCAAATTTTAACGGTGATACACAAATATTACAAATAAACTTTTTACGACTGTTTTATCAAAATAAAGAATTTAACAATTCAAACGATATTTGAGAAATTTGCATTCACAATACTGGAATACTTTTGAAATTCTATATTAGAAATGTATTCAGACTGTTTTTCAGGAATCGCGATCTGTACGGTTACAACTCTGGTGGAATCCATTATTTACCTAATATATACTATTAGCTAGTTTCCCCAATAATCGTAAAAAACTACACTTTTCTTGGCCATTTCTATCTATCGATAAAACGATTTTTCCGATCATATTCGCCATTTAATTGACAGAATAATAGAATAAGTTTTTTCACAAATTTACATTAGCTTATTTATGAGTATTTAAAAGATATTAAAGTTGGCCAGTTTTTTTTTTAGTTAGGAAATGGCTAATAAGAGGTTTGCTATTATGGCGAGGAGTAAAAGAGACATAATCAAACGGAAAAATCATTGTTTTCGTTTGTATCCCCTGAAACAGTACTATAAACGAATTAAATACCAATAATTCGTGTTTACATTTTCGTTAGCTATCTGTTTTTAATATTTGTTTTTAAATACATGATTAAATTACAGAGAAAATTTAGTTAAAACTTTTTAAGGTTGTGTTATCTCCATAAAACAGAAAATATGACCGGAAAAGTTGTTTCATCACTGTCTAGAAATTAGCTATTTTTACTAGCTATTTATTATTTTCCTGGCCATTTCCGATAGAGACAATTGCTACCAGGGAATTGAACAATAAATTTTGATGAATTTATTGTTTGAGTTAAACATAAATGTATAGTATTTCAACTTTTATTTAGTTAATTAAATGACCTAGAATTGAGTTAATCATTAATAGAAAAATAAATAAATCACAGGTACAAAATGATTTACAAAACCAAATACCTTTTCTACTTCATCCAATCGGCAATATACCTTTTAGCAAACATTGACTCTCGTAGGGATTTATGTCGATTTTAAAGCGCTAAATATATTCTCTAAATCCATTTCTCATATTTATTTTAGAAAAATGGAGTTAGCTTTTATAATTTTCAATTAATTAGGTTTGTGAATATAATTATTTATCGAAACCGTTAAAAATTTAGTGAAAAAATATTCGTTACGGATAAACAGTAATGATAAACAGATTAAAAGTCACGTTATTTGCATTATCGTACTAAAATATATGAGGAATTTATTTCAACTTTTGACGTCCCCAAAACCGGTAAAATTTTTTTTTTAAGGCACACCTGCCGGACGCCGTTTTTCTTCTTTCTTATGTCACAAAATATACGGGACAAATCGTGCACAATTAAAAACGTCTCTTTGTTTCACATTTTTTTTAACGGTTGAAATTATGGGAGAAAATGGCAAAAAGTCCCTTTTCTTTAAACCTCAGTTATTTAGCCCAGAAATGTTCTACTCATAGGTTCAAAAAAAGAAATTTAAACTAGAAAGAAAGAGCTTTCATTTCCTTTTTTGAAAATTAAAAAATATTGATTCCTTCAAAAGTTATAAGAGTTTGAAGTTGAACGTCGAAAAGGCATAAAAATTCTCTCAAAGTCGGCGCTACCGATTCCTGCGATCTGTGCATTTTTATGCCTTTTTGACGTTCAACTTCAAACCCTTATAACTTTTGAAGGAATCAACATACTTTAATTTTTAAAAAAGGGAATGAAAGCTCATTCTTTCTAGTTTAAATTTCTTTTTTTGAATCTATGAGTAGAACGTTTCTGGGCCAAATGGCTGAGGTTTAAAGAAAAGAGCTTTTTTGCCATTTTCTTCCATAATTTCAACCTTTAAAAAAAAATTGAGACAAAGACGTTTTTAATTGTACACGATTTGTCGAAGGTGCGCCTTCAAACAAATTTTTACTGGTTTTGGGGACGCCAAAAGTTGAACTAAACTCTGGATTTCCTCATATATTTCTTGTAATCAGACGTTTTATAATATGAGATCAAGAAACATTTAATACAATCATTATACCAACTTATTCCATGCATTCTTACAACATATCAACATTATCCCAGTCCACTAAAAAAAAAACCACACTTTATAGGCCTACAGAGTACAGGTCGCCGCGCTTCATTGTCGTCGCTTATACCGCGCACAAACCACTCAACCAACCAAGCGACCAACGATCCGATCGAGCGAACGGGCGGATGTGTGAAAATCGCAAGTGCATGCAGCGCTCTCCGCGCGCATATATACCCTGTATATAAACGCACACACAGGCACAAAGTCCGGTATGCGCTGGATTTTGCAATTATCGGGCACTAAACATGCCGGCTAGGCGGTGCTGCCAGTGCAGTGCAGCGGCGCTGCACCTCGCGGCTCGCGATTTGAAAGGTCGATAAGGGATAGCGGAATATAATTACAAATTCGAAAAATGAATGCGCCGTTAAATGGAGATCGAGTCACACCGCTAGCGCGCGCTGCGCTGCAGAGAGACGAGAGTTGCGTAACGCGAGCGAGCGAGCGCCGCTGCTCTCCCAAAGACTTATGGACGAGATCTTATTACCCGCGAGTGTGCTGTATGCGTGTGTGCGTATACAGTGCCGCCTGATATACAAACAATTTCGATCGCGACCGACCGGCCGGTTATTAATGACAACGATCGCCCGCGCGATATTGCCGCGTAAAATGTGCGTCCTATGTGCGCGAAAGCGCGCGAAATTCCGCCGGTGCGTATAGCGGCCGCGATTTCTTCCCTCGTCGTTTTGGGGGAAAACACATATAAGAATTGTCGCCTTTATTTTTTGTCGTCACACGCGAAAATGCAGCGCTCTGGAGTAACGAGGCGGTGGTGAAATTACCGCTGGAAACTCGTTTAGAAACTGTATATATATGTCCAATAACAATTATTGCCAGGCGAGGAGAGCGAACGTTATTGATATTACATATTAGAACCGGCGGACTTTCTCTGTTATCAGTCGATTAGTATATGTATAATGTATAGCAGCGCTTTCGTTTATGCAAATTCGGAGCGGCGATATTTCCTCGAATGGTCGATTTATAATTCGATTTGTCCCTCGTGGTAGCGCGCGCGTTTCCTTTATTCTCTTTCGCGCGCTTGTTTACAAACTCTAACGTGGAAAAATGCCGATTAGATTAGCTCCTGCTGGTTTCTGGCAGGATTAACGGTCCATTAATTATGTAAGGGAGGGCAAAGAGTCTGTATTTATATAACTAAAAACATCTCATGCGCACGCGCGTGCGGCTGTACCGTAATGGCTTCATCATTTTTCGCGAGTGAACTCGTTTCTATCTCTCTGTAATATATATACGAACGAAAGGAGAAGGTCTTAACTCGTGGTTCACGATCGGGTAACAGGTGACTCGTCTCTCTAATTCCCTGGCGAACCATCGTCATTATATACCCTCTCAGCGGTACCGTAAATTTCACCCTCAAAAGTCACAAGCCCCGGGATATAAGATAAAACAAAGAAATAAAAGCCAAAGGAAAGACAGAAGGAGATAAGAGTTTAGAGTGGCGAGAGAGAAAGAGAGAGAAAGAGAGCGAACGCGTCGGACAAAAGTCATGATACTTTTGAATTGTTTTATGGACACTGCGGCCTCGACCAAACTAGCGCCTTTTTTACGCTCGCTCGCTAGTTCGCTAGCTCGCTCGCGCAAGCAGGTAACTTTGAAATCGTAAACGTATAGTATACCGCGCGAGCGAGCGAGCGTTCGGAGAGCCTTTCGCAATCGTAAAGGCGATCTAACGGTTCCCCGCGCGAGATCGTAAAACTATCCGCGCGGCTTCGCGTGATCGCGGCAGCTGTTGTCAGCGAGCCGCCGCTGCTGCATAGGAGCGCCTGAAAGAGACGGAGAGAGAGAGAGAGAGAGAGAAGTGTATGGGAAACGAGAGGGAGAGTAGGTAGAGCGAGAAAAATGTGGAGAAATAATGAGAAGAAATGCTGCGGGTTTTTTAGAAGATGCCGGGGTGCGCATGGGTTGGCGATCGATATGCGATCTTTGAGAGAAAATCTGGGAAGGTTTTTGGCTTTTTCGGTTTACAGGGGTAGAAAAACTCCTAAGCGTGAGTCTTATGTATATGTAGTTTGGTAGTGATGCCATAGTGTGTGCTTTAGATTCAATTTTTTAAGATTTTGGGGAAATTGTAAGTTTGAATTAAGATAATGAAATTCAATTCTTTTGGCGAAATTCTTAGTAGTATAGGATGATTTGTTTTACTTATAGCGTTAATGTTTTTTCACTTTAAAAATTTAAATGATTTGTGGTCACCATTATTGTGACGAATATATATGTAAAACTGCAATAACACTATTTTATTAATTTTGTTATTTATTTATATCTGTTCCATTATTCACAAGCTTTAGGTATCACACTCAAACTGCATTATAAACAGAATCAAATTCGTATGAGTTAAATTTGACTTAAAAACTATTACAGTCAAATAAATTATTTCTATATAGAATTGTGAACTATTACTCACCTATATTGAATTTTTCAAGTTTTTAAGTCAGTCTAGATCTTAATGCCCATCAATTACATACAGTGACTGGCGTATGGTACAGTTTATAATATAATTGAAACAAAAAATTAGAACTGGTCGTACCACTTTACGTCTCACGTATAGCGAACTCGTATACGTAAAAATGCGGTTTATATCAAAGTGAAATTAAACACAGTAAACTTATCGAATAAAATGTTACAATAAATTTATGATACCAAATAATAATGTCGAACATATCACACCCATATCGTTATACTTTATACCTTTTATCACAAATAAATTCAAAAAAAAAAAAATTTGCTTCCTTTTCCCCGCTTCCCCCAATACCAAAAGCGCCCCCGAAAATTCACTGTCCGCGATTTCGGCGGAATCGCAGCGGTACAGTGCCATCCGCACAATACGTAACAATAACGTTTACTCTCGCCTGCGCACCAGCAGCACTTGCGCGATTGCGCAATGCAGCGGCAAAGTATACACGCGAAACATTATCTTTCTCTCTCTCTCACTCTCCTACGACTGTTAAAATTCATGCTTTCGTTTGCCGCTGATTTAATTTATTTGCGTGCCAGGGCAGTAACGCGAGAAGGAAAAAGTTGAGCGCGCGCGCGGAGAAACAATTAAGCAGGGATTTTTATGAGGGGGACCGCGACTGAGAGAAAGAGAGAACGGACGAGCGAACGCCCATGGGGAAGAATGCGAAAATTTATATGTGGTGTTTGGGATTTTTCATTTTTCTTTTGCACGTGCGTGCGCAGTTAGAGAGGATAAACGGCGGCGTCTGTGTCAATGAGAGTTCTGGATATTTTTCTTTATGGTCCGTTTGTTTCGAGGTTTGGTATTGAAGTGCAAATTTTTTTTAGGGTTCGATTTGAAGAGTTGGAATTTGCGGTTCCTTTTCAACTTGTGTTTTAAAGAATTGAAATTTAAGTGTTTTTAAAAGCAATCGTTCCCTGCTGGAAATCGTCCATTTTTCTCCCATTTGTAAAACGATTTTTCGAACAATTTCTAGCCATTTTATGGCGAATTTCGAAAATGGAATAAAAATGGACGATTTCCAGCAGGGTTTAGAAATGTGGGAAATTCGTTATGGAATCGTAATGGTAAAACTAATTATTTCGAAACTGAGGGAAGATATATATTTGTAGAGTATTTATATAACTAAAAATTGATAAAATCTAAAAAGAGTATTTTTAATATTAAATAATTTACATTTTAGTTTCGCACAAATCTAATGCCATAAACCACTTTGAAGACCCTTTCGCGTAATTATACGAGATCTTCATATTCGAGTCGACAATTACATTTCCCTTCCCCTCGGCAAATAATGAAAATTTTGCAAAAGCAGTTACCAGAATTCCATACAGTAACGCGGTCAATGTAATCATAAGCTTGCAGTTTTACTGCAAATAGTAGCTTTTACATTTCGCTTCCCTCTCATCTATAATTTTCCACAAAAAAATACCGGATAAAGACCTTTTCGTCGGAAGCCATCCCTCCTACCTCGCACACACACACACACACACATACGTGTGCACTTTTGCGGCTTCCTTATATGATTTTCAAAAAAAATAATCGGGTGAACGAGTGCACAGAGCGGGCCGCACGCTATAGCACACAGCAGCGACGAGTAAATCGGCGGGGCATTCCGAGCGTTAAATTTAATTACAGCCGCGAGAGAGTCGAAGGGTTTCTCTCTCGCCGTGTCTACTTCACGCGCGAGCGCCTACTGCACAGTAGGTATATATATGTATACATAGGCAACCCCGTGGCCGACCTCGAAAAGCCCGGGCGGATCGCTGCCGTCGCCGCCTTGGCTATTGAATATGCAACGAGATAACAGTCTCGCAGCTTTGCCCACATGATCCGGCCCCGCTAATAAAAGCGCATTTGCATATCGCCCAGAGAGTGAGAGGGAGAGAGTGAGTCGAATGGCTACAGCTCAATGAACGGGAGGAAAATACAGATTCTTTTCACTCGGCTCTGCGGCTTTTGTTTGCTCAGCGCAAGGTGGTTTTTCAAGGGAATAGAGCGGTTGTGGGTTTTCTTGTGACTTTCTTTTTTTGTGTAATAAGGGGCTAGAGAGCATTCGGGGGAGACAATGTTTGCGCGGTTTGATTGGGTGTATAAATATTAGGTGGCATTTGAATATCAGGAATAGCAGATGAACTACTGTGTCCGTTATGTTTGGATAACGGGGACTGCAGATTAACTGCAAACTTTTGATAATATTTCAATGTAACGATTGAAATGTAAGTTTGTTTATTTTGTCTGCAGTATTTTTTTTAAATATTTTTCGTATGTAGAATGAGTGTTCATACGTAATTTTTATTCAGAAAATCAAGAAAAATTTAGGTTCATTTTTGTAAAATTAAAAAAAAAAAAATAAAGAACATTTTAATAGGGGGGTGGGTAGATATCCCGATAGGGGAAATCACAGACAGGGAAAATCCCGATAGGTGATTTTAGCGACAGGTATATTTTGAGATAGTAAGTTCAACCGATCAAGGAAAATCTCAATAAGCAATATTACCGACAATTAAATCTTCAGAAAGAATTTTCACCGAGCGGGGAAAACGACGAAAGTATAATTATAGAAAGGGAATATGCCGAAAATGTTTTTAACGAATACCCAAAATATCGAAAGTGAAATTTCAGAAATGAAAATTATCGAAATGAAAAATACCGACGATAATAACATCCATGGGGAAAATGCCGAAACTTAGTTTCCATAATAGGTATAATGCCGAAATTCAATTCCCATACAGGCGAAAATACCAAAATCTTATAATATAAAATATAAGTATCTCATACTCGAAAAAACACTGTAAAATCTCGTAAAAATACGCTGAATATTAACAATAATTCAGTCGGTATGTCAGTGAACTGAAAAGAAAAAATATGCGTTATTGAAATTTAAGTATACATCTTGAAATTCGCCGAATATAAAAAATATCTTTTTTTGTTTTTTTATTTATGTATCCTATACAAACAATTAATTATTGTTATAAAAAATTTTAAAGAAATACATTAGTTTGCGAAAGAAAAGTATGTATTGGCAATATCTAATAAATATTTGTTTTGAAACAGGTATTTAATTACTATTCTGCTCGACTTAGTGGTTTAAAGTTAATCCATTATTGTAACAATCATACAAATATAATAACTAAGTTATACTTCTTAACAAAAGATAACGAATTGTTTTGAAATTTAACAGAGAGGTAGTTTTTTTCATATTTAAGAATCGATATTTTTATGAAATATTTTTATGAAATTTTTACGAAATTCATATTTTGAAAGTCAATTATTATCGTTGCCCTAGTACACGTTGCCGCGGGACTCAATCTGAAATTACTTTCTCGGGGATATGCCAGTAAACAATAATTATTTTATTTATATATGATGTACAAATTAAATAGAACTATTGCATATTTTGCTCTAAAACTTTATATGTGTGTTTTGGGGCTAATTTGGAATAAGTTAAAGAATTTTGACCAACATAACCTCTTGAAATTTTAACACAATGTTGTACTCGATAAGTGTAATAAGTGGTAAAAATTTTGAGTCCATCAATCGAATATTCTTTTTAAAAATGCAAATATAAGAAATTTATAAAAAATTTTAACCTCAAATATCTTTGATCACAACGGTCAGATTTTTTCGGCAAAGAACTGAATCCTTAGATATAAAAAAGCTAATTCTTTGCCAAATTTCAAAACGATTCATTGACTTTTATTCCTGATATCGTTAACGAAAGAAAACGCACTTGTTTTCAAAAATAATTTTTTCTCGTAAACAAATCAACATAACCTCTTGAAATTTTAACACAATGTTGTACTCGATAAGTGTAATAAGTGGTAAAA
Source organism: Torymus aiolomorphi (assembly GCA_036365515.1). Classification (NCBI taxonomy): domain Eukaryota; kingdom Metazoa; phylum Arthropoda; class Insecta; order Hymenoptera; family Torymidae; genus Torymus; species Torymus aiolomorphi. The sequence goes on along the minus strand of CM070874.1, from coordinate 89,562,818 downwards.
ATTTTGAGTGGAAAAATTTTTGAGATATTAATTCAAGAAATATAAACCATATTTTCATTAATAACAAATGACAGGCTAGAGATAATTTAAATAAAAAAACCGCTGCCAATTCATTGGCACTTAGCTTTCTCAAACTAATTTATCAATTCCTTTTTTTATACTTTTATAAAATAATTTTTCTCAAAAACAAATGAAGAAAATGTATTGAAATTTTAACCAAATATAGTTTTTAATAAGTGTAATAAGTGTAATAAGTGGAAAATATTTCAAAATAATTAGTTCTTTAAGAAATAACAAAGATCTGTATTATTTTAATAAATTGTTTATTTTCATAATCTTATCTGCTTTCACAATGATTGAAAACTCGCTGTAGGGGTATATTTTTAATTTTATTTAAATAATACCGTCTTTAGTTATTCATAAAAAAATACATGTTTTTTGATTGATAGACAATTTCATTAACCTACCTTCATTATACCTCGTTGCAATATTTTTAAATAATGAACCTAATAGCTTATTAAATTAGAAAAAGCAAGTAAACAACACGCGTGCGTATCGCGCGTCATTTCCACTTTTTAGTAACATATACATAAAGCCGTTTTCGAAAAATTTCGATATGAAAAGATGGCTAAAACAGTTTTAGCCTAAAATATTTCTCAAATTCATAAACGAATTCTTTTATTACCATAAGAACTAATATAATAAATAATATACAAACTCAACATATCTACAAAATTTCAAAGAAATTAAAACAATTTTACTCTAGTTATTGTGCAACCGAGAAAGCCATTTTCAGAAATACCATAATGTTAAATATAAAATATTTTAAAAAGTAGCCATATAATCTTGATCACAGTAAAATAATTTGGAGGTAATATTAATTATGAAAAGGGTTTTTATATATCGTGAATTGAATGTGTATTAGTTGCGTTCCAAGTAGGTAGGTTATTTTGTATTATTTATATCTTAACATAAATACTTTTGTGTTGACACATTATTAATTGCATCTAATAAATGATTTAAAGAAGCGATTAAGTCAATTTTACTTCCAAAATCGCCAGACATACAAAGCTCAATTTTTTTCATTTATTAATTTTACTAAAAATATTTTAACCTCAAATATCTGAAATTTATGGACCAATCATTTTGCCCCAAGAAATCGACATAAAAATCTAAAAAATACACCTCTACAAGAAATTTTGAAGCGAATAAGTCAATTTTATTCCAGCAATCGTTGCACATACAAAACTCATTTTTTTTATTTTTTCATTTTTCAATGCTTACGTTTTTTTTTTTTTTATAATAACAGAACACCCTATAAAAGAAATTTTTTTTTAGGAAATATAGCTATTTTAATTCTATTTCGAATGCTGCCCATTCCCTTCGAATACATAGAGCTATTCTCGAAAATTACGATTTGAAAAAAGGTTAAAAATATTTTAACTTCAAATATCTCTTAAATCTATGGACCAATCATTTTGCCCAAATAACTCGATCGAAAACTATACAAAATCCACCTCTACGAGGAATTTTGAAGCGATTAAGTCAATTTTTACTCCCGCAATGGTTAGACATACTAAACTCATTTTTTTCATTTTTCTATGTTTACGTTTTTATTAATAACAAATAACAGGTTTACTCCATAAAACGTGTGACATAGAGAACACATTTTTTCCATTTTTTAATTTTTTTCTCAAAAACTAACCAACAGAATGGATTAAAATTTTCACAGATTATAGCAATTTATATTCTGCATTATCGTGAATTTTCTCCAAAAAATTGACCGTTTACTTTAGGAGTTATTAGCTTTTAAAAAAATAACACGTTTTTGTTAATAACAAGAGGACCGTGATAGCTAGATAATTTTTTTTTTTGAAATTATAGGTTTTTTTATGCTCTTTCGAATGCGACCCATCTGATTCAAAAATTTAAATCCGATCATTAAAAAAAAATCAAAAATAAATTTTTCGAAAATCAAAAATTTGAAATAAAACAAAAACGAATCAGTAAATCATCAAAAATTATTTTCTTCCCGAATTCGGAATAAAAAAACAAAAAAAAATGAGAACCTGCACTGAAAAACTTTTAGGTGCGCCGCTGCATCAGTAGAGGCGCTGCAGTGCTATCATGCTCTTGGCAAAGCGGCTCGCTCAGTTTTGGGAGTGCCTCTACTCCAAAGACGCGGAGACAGCCACTTCCAAATTCGAAAGCGTCGCACTCTCGTGAAAGGGAAAGCGGTATATCTAATTAAGTGGACAATTGCTACATTTACTAGAAATCTTTTTTAATGAAATCGAGCGGTAATCAGTTATATAACGTTTATTAGAATCATTCGAAAATTTTATTTAAAACGAAATAACTAGTAAAAATATTTACAGTAAAAATCCTCTTTTTAATTAAATGATCGAAAATTATAATCACATTAAAAAATAATTTTATATATTGAAACAAATACCATTTTTATAGATTATTGTAACAAAAGTATAAAAGGTGGACCTAATATTTGCATGAATAATATTAACAATATTTTAACAAATAGATACATGCATTTCATTAGTCGTAGATAGATTTTCTACATCATCTACTTCCATTTCGATTACCACATTATTATTTTCAGAGCCATTTTGGGATAAACATCCTTTTTCAAAATTGAATTTTGAAATAAAATCAATAATATCATCAGGATGATCTTTTAGAATTTTCTTAATTTGCTCAGTACTAAGAGCGAAAAATACCTGACTGTCTACACCATTTGCTGTATATAATAAAAGTAAATATTTGAAAACTAGAAAATTTACGTTATCTTTTAAGATACTGATGAATACTAATTTTATAATAAAATAAACATCAATAAAGACATATTTTATAGCAAGAAAGTATAAAATTTTAAAATGATAGTATTAATATGTAACGGATATGAGATTGGCATTCTTATCATTTGCGACATATAGAATTATTTATATGTTATACATTAATTGCTTGATTAAAAAACATGCAATGTAAAACGCAAAAAAGCGAAAATATTATAATGTATAACAGAAAATATAAAGGGCACATTCAAACACCATATTTAGAGGTTATATTGACATTGATCTAATACTTATACACAAAAACAAATGGTAGAGATGTTCTAATTCATGAAACTTCTTAAAAAAGTTGTCCATCGTGCGATTAAACGACAACTTATATATATAAAAGAACTGCTCAGAACAAACGGTGATGTATTAATTATACTCGCAGGCGTTGTATACAACTTCTTTTCCAAACTTCCAAAGAGAGGTATAACCGCTTTCTCGCGCAATCGAATTGCTGCTTTACCATGACGATAGGTGCGCTGCTGTACCGTTGCGGAAGAGCGGCACTCTCGTTTTGGGAGCGTAGCTGTGCCAAACCGAGAGCGTGTAGCACTACGCATATTTGAGACAGTAGCTGTCTCTGTCGGGCGAACCGTTTTACCAAAGGTTTTTCAGTGTGATGGTTAAAATCGACCGCGTAGATCCGGAGATAAAGCGGTATACATACACACACACGCACACACACACCCACACATCCATACAGACATTTTCTAAAATCATGTGAAACAAACTTCTAACACCTCTAATGATGTTTATAGAGAGTTTTAACGAAGTTGAAAAATTTACTATTGCAAAGCTTCCTCTAGGAGGAAGCAAAAGAAATTGTAGGTAATTTAAAGACCTTTTAATACAAATTTAGTTTATTAAGTAATACTGGTTAAAACAAATTAAAAAATCAAAAAAACGAAAAATTCAAAATCATTTTTTGGTTATAAAAAAAGAAAATCGGTAAAATCAAAAAGTAGGGTATGCTCTCTCTATTCTCTTCCGAAACGAAAAGAATAAGCCTTTTCCGATGCAAATCGGTCGATCAGTTCAAAAGTTCTCGCCTGTATAGACAGAAACACACACACACACACACACGCGCGCGCACGCACGCATGCACACACACGACACGAACATTTTTTATCAAAAACAACGGATTTTAGCGCCAAAAGTCTTAAAACATGTTCTTGAACATTTTTGGTTCAAAAATTTTTTTCACCGTTATAAAGCTGCCAATTTGAGGAAGCAAAAATATACATAAAGCATTGGCTAGCCAAATAAATAAAATTACGCAACTAAAAAACAAATTACGCATTGGGTTGTATTCGATACTAGTGATATTGAGGATATTTAGTATCTACACAAAGCACCTACACAGGACTTTTTTAGCACGGCTAAGTTCTACACAAATAATATTAAGAAAAAATGTACACATATATAGTCTACACTGAGATAGATTACACGATTAAACTGTACATCATGTGTAGATCATATTAATGTAGATTTTAACTGTGCACAATTTATCTCGATAAATAGTTTGGGTGCCGAAATTCTCTGTGTAAAATTTATTTGTGTAGCATTTTAGAAAATACTTGTGTACGATATCGCCGCAAGTCGTCGATTAAATTTACATACTTAATTATAGGTAATTTTTAATCAATTACATAAAATTTGATCTCAATTGAGGGCCCCGAAAAGGAACATCTCGAGATTTTGCAGAAAATGTATCGAATTTGAAAATTGAGCAAATCGCGATTTTTAAAAAACAGGCATGTAAAGAATTGAAATGCGCATTTTTATGTGAAGAAATCAAATTTTCATCTTTATTAGTTTTATTAAAAATCCCAATAAACTGTTTTTTTTTTTTGGAAAAAAAAGTTTAATATAATTTTCTGTTCAACTCGCCAGAACTTCGTTCAGATCAAATATTTCATTCAGAAATTTTTACCCAATAAATTTTGCAGTATTATAGGAATATTATAATCCATAGCGCAATAATAGATATTGTTATTGAACCAAACAGCGAATTTTATAACAATTTTTTTCGCTATTTTAAACCTGCATTTTCAAATGCAAAAATTGTGTAACGAATTTTCGAATTTTGCTCCATGTATTGTTGCTAAATAGAATTTTTTGTGATTGTTACGATAAATGCTGTAGAAAGCCGCGCGCCGCGGTACACTATTACGACAAGCGTACGACACGATCACAAACAATGGTACAAATTTTTAACAACAATACATAGACTACTGAAATGTTCGTGTCGTGCGACCGTCGTAACACATATAGCGTGGCGCGTGGCCTTCAACAGCATTTATCGTAACAATCACGAAAAATTCTATTTAGCAACAACTTTTGCATTTGAAAATGCAGGTTTAAAATAGCGAAAGAAATTGTTATAAAATTTGCTATTTGGTTCAATAACAATCTTTACTATTGCACTATCGTTTATAATATTCCTAATAATACAAAATTTATTGTGTAAAAGGACCCCGCACACAATGTATGGGAAAAAATCATTCGGTCAAATTTTGGGGGGTTTTGCCCATGAGAACTTTTGTTCAGGACCTCAAGAAGTAATAGTGTCATCTTTTCCCCAAGTTTGATCCAATTTGACCGAATGATTATTTTCCATACATTGTGTGCGGGGTCCTTTTTTGAAGGAAATATTTGATCAGAACGAAGTTCTGGCGAGTTGAACAGAAAATTACATTAAACTTTATTTTACTCAACAATAACATCCGATTGGGCCGATAAAAATGTGAATTGATAAGTCATATCAAGACCTTTCAGAAAATGGACCTACTTCCCACCGATATCCAAATTCGGTGACGAAAAAAAAAATTTCGATTTTTCGATATTTTGCTTTATTTTTTTTACCCGACTTAATATTATCCGATCAACTATATAATTGAACTTGCACAACTCCAAATAAGCTTTAAATACGTGCCAAAAATAAACTTGATATCTCTGACCAGTTTCAAGTTATGCTGCGGACAAATTTATAACACACACACAAACACACACACACACACACACACACACCCACAGACCCCCCCCCTCCACACACACACATACACACAGACACACACACAGACACCAGCACACACACAGATACATATGCACAGAAATCTTCAAGAAAACGCATATTTCGACTCAGGGATCTCAGAAATATAAAAAATCATCAAAATCTCGGGGTCGAAAAATTTGACCGTTAATAAGCTTTCTCTTTGAGAAAGCAAAAAATCTTAACTGTTAACGAACGGACGATTGGATATGGACAAATGGAATGGTCATTTATAGTTAGATGATTTCGTTAAGAATTAAGTTAGATTTGTTTACTCAAACGATTCGTGACTTAACTGTTAACGAATTTGTCTAATTTTAAATGAACATTCCATTTGTCCATATCAAAACGTCCGTTCATTAACAGTTAAGATTTTCTTTTCTCTGTGCACCTGCGCAGAGACATATTGCCAACATTTTTAAAGTTAAAACGCAAAATTTACAAAAAACAAATATCACAATAAAAAAGCTAAGAAAAGGTACGTCTAAAACGCTGAATGTACATTTTTTAATAGTATATTTTAGTATCGCAGACACGAGTTATAACTAGCATGATTTGGCGCTTTGGGGGGGGGGGGGGGGGTGACGCGAACGACTCCATATGATGCCAAGGCCATTTGTAACTTTACGCATTTTTATGAAAAAAATCAAGAAAACAATATGTTACAACAAAAGTGAGGAAAGAGATGTTCTTAAGAATTGAAATCTCGGATTCCCTTGACCATTTTATAAAAAATGGAAAGTTCTTTTGAACAATTTGAAAATATTTTATGGATAAAATATATGTATTTTCTAGGGGGGGGTTAAGAATTACAATGGTCAGAAATTCCGATAGCGAAAATCCCGATAGTTAATTTAACCGATAGCTAAATCATCGGAATAAGGTTCTAATCTAATAGGAAAAATTCCTGCGAGAAAGTTATAAATGGTCAATAGTTCCGAAAATAATTTTGACAGTGGTCAAAAGTTTCGTAAATAATTTTGACAATGGTTCATGGTAACGAAAATGAAATATCCGAAAGTTCAAATTGTCGAAATAAAAACTATCAACGGTTATATCACAGATAGGTACACATTCCGAAAATCGGTGGTTAAACAGGCCGAAATTTCGAAAACTAATAAAACACTTCTTAAAACGTATATAAAGATAAACGTTTGCGCTAGATGCGTTAGTACAATTGATTAATCAAAATATAAGTTGATTAAGTCAATAATCTGATTACCAATAAGCTATAAAAACATATACATAAAACATTGGTGAGTCAAATAAATAAAATTACGCAACTAAAAAACAAATTACGCATTGGGTTGTATTCGATACTATAAGCGATATTGAACACATTTAGTATCTACACAAAGCCCCTATACAGAACTTTTATAGCACGGCTAAGTTCTACACAAATAATATTAAGAAAAAATGTACACATATATAGTCTACACTGAGATAGATTACACGATTAAAATGTACATCATGTGTAGATCATATTAATGTAGATTATAACTGTGCACAATTTATCTCGATAAATAGTTTATGGGACGAAATTCTCTGCATAGACTTTATTTGTGTAGCATTTTACAAAATACTTGTGTACGATATCGCCGAAACTCGTCGATTAAATTCACATACTTAATTATAGGTAGTTTTTAATCAATACCGCGATTTTGCAGAAAAAGTATCAAATTTGAAAATTGAGCAAATCGCGATTTTTAAAGAACAGGCATGTAAAGAATTGAAATGCGTATTTTTATATGAAGAAATTAAATTTCCATCTTTATTAGTTTTATTAAAAATCCCAATAAACTATTTTTTTTTTTGGATAAAAAAAGTTTAATGTAATTTTCTGTTCAACTCGCCAGAACTTCGTTCTAATCAAATATTTCCTTCAAAACATTTTATACAATAAATTTTGTAGTATTAGGAATATTATAAACCATAGTGCAATAATAAAGATTGTTATTGAACCAAATAGAAAATTTTATCACATTTTTTTTTTCTATTTTAAACCTGCATTTTCAAATGCAAAAATTGTGTAACGAATTTCCTAATTTTTCTCTATGTATTGTTGCTAAATAGAATTTTTCGTGATTGTTACGATAAATACTATTGAAGGCCACGCGCCACGCTATACGTGTTACGACGGTCGCACGACAAGAAAATTTCAGTAGTCTATGTATTGTTGTTAAAAATTTGTACCATTTTTCGTGATCGTGTCATACGTACGTCGTAATACGTGTACCGTGGCGCGCGGCCTTCAACAGCATATGTCTTTTATTCATCTCATTATCGTCTTTTTCGCTCTAAAGAAAAACCGCTGCCAATTCATTGGCCCCGTGGCTTCCTCAAACTTAATTTGCTGATTCCTTTAATTATTAATAACAAAATTTATAATTTTTTCAACAATTTATGATATAATTCTAATTAAATTAATTTATGAATATTAAAAAGTATTAATTTTTTAAATTATGTATAAAATATGAATAATAATAGGTATGATTTATTTTTTAAATTACGTGTGAAAAACAAATAAAATTCCTAATAACGTTTACTTCAAATTATATTTTCTTTGTGAAATTTCACACATACCTATATTGCCTATACCAGCCACAAAATTGTCTATAAATTTCATGTTTATACATAAAGCCGTTCCCGAAAAATTATGATTTGAAAAGAGGACTAAAACAGTTTTAGCCTCAAATATCTCCGAAATGCATAAATCAATTCTTTTACCATAAGAACTTGTATAATAAATAATATACAAACTCTACATCTCTACAAAATTTCAAAGGAATTAAAACAATTTTACTCTAGTTCGTCGTGCGGCACGAAGAAAAGCCAACTTGGAAGTTACAGGCGAAGAAAAGCCAAAAATGCGTCTAAGGCGAAGAAAAGCCAGCTTGCATCCTCCCGGACGAAGAAAAGCTAAGAATTGAAATCTCGGATTCCCTTGGCCATTTTATAAAAAATGGAAAATCCAAAAAGGTTCTTTTGAACAATTTGAAAATATTTTATGGGTAAAATAGATATATTTTCTAGGGGGGGGGGGGGGGTAAGAATTACAATGGTCAGAAATTCCGATAGTGAAAATCCCGATAGGTAATTTAACCGATAGCTAAATCATCGGAATAAGGTTCTAATCTAATAGGAAAAATTCCTACGAGAAAGTTTTGAATGGTCAATAGATCCGAAAATAATTTTGACAGTGGTCAAACGTTTCGTAAATAATTTTGACAATGGGTCATAGTAACAAAAATGAAATATCCGAAAGGTTGAATAGTCGAAATAAAATCAATGATAAGAAACAACGGTGAGGATCAACCCAGGTACACAAAAAAACACTTTAACTTTCCATTTTCAAAACCACAACGTTTCGCTAGTTAGTTTTCTAGCCTCATCAGGTAATCATTTATTTAACTATAAAAACAAAGACACAATAGAATCTTAAACATGGTTATTTTGGTTGTAACCACAAAGAGAGAATACTAAAAAATACATACAATATAGTTATTATCATCGTAGGTATTTTTAAGAGCCAGAAGCTCTACGTCCTATTACACAAGCTACATCGCCAACCGACAAACTCACGTTTCACAAAGTAGTATATATAAATAAATCGCTCTCGCATTTTCATCCGTAATCAAAACAATCAATACATAAATACAAATCAACAAACATTATAATTATATAAAACGATGAGAATTCAAATCAAATTTATTAAAAATTCTGTTGTACTGACTATTTAAAAATTGTGTGTCTTCCTGTCTGTTGATTGTGTTATCAATAAAATTGATGTGCAGCATTTCAGAAATACGACGTTTTTCTCTGTTACTTTCCCTATCTAATATTAATGTGTTAGCCCAATCAAAATTGTGTGTAGGATTATCTTTGATATGTTGTGGAACAGGAAGCAATTTGTGTGTGTGTGTGTGTGTGTGTGTGTGTGTGTGTGTGTGTGTGTGTGTGTGTGTGTGTGTGTGTGTGTGTGTGTGTGTGTACAGGCGAGAACTTTTGAACCGATCGACCGATTTGCATCGGAAAAGGCTTATTCTCTTCGTTTCGGAAGAAAATAGAGAGAGCATTACCCTACTTTTTGATTTTACCGATTTTTTTTTTATAACCAAAAAACAATTTCGAATTTTTCGTTTTTTTGATTTTTTAATTTGTTTCAGCCAGTATTACTTAATAAACTAAATTTTTATTAAAAGGTCTTTAAATTACCTACAATATCTTTTTTTATTTAAATTATTTCTAGCCTGTCATTTATTATTAATGAAAATGTGGTTTATATTTCTTGAATTAATATCTCAAAAAATTTTTCGACTCAAAATTTTTACCACTTATTCCACTTATCGAGTACAACATTGTGTTAAAATTTCAAGAGGTTATGTTGATTTGTTTACGAGAAAAAAATTATTTTTGAAAACAAGTGCGTTTTCTTTCGTTAACGATATCAGGAGTAAAAGTCAATGATTCGTTTTGAAATTTGGCAAAGAATTAGCTTTTTTATATCTAAGGATTCAGTTCTTTGCCGAAAAAAATCTGAATTTCTTATTTGCATTTTTAAAAAGAATATTCGATTGATTGACTCAAAATTTTTACCACTTATTACACTTATCGAGTACAACATTGTGTTAAAATTTCAAGAGGTTGTGTTGGTTAAAATTCTTTATCTCATTCCAAATTAGCCCCAAAACACACTTATAAAGTTTTAGAGCAAAATATGCAATAGTTCTATTTAATTTGTACATCATATATAAATAAAATAATTATTGTGTACTACGGCATATCCTCGAGAAAATAATTTGAGATTGAGTCCCGCGGCAACGTGTACTAGGGCAACGATAATAATAATTGACTTTCAAAATATGAATTTCGTAAAAATTTCATAAAAATATTTCATAAAAATATCGATTCTTAAATATGAAAAAACTACCTCTCTGTTAAATTTCAAAACGATTCGTTATCTTTTGTTAAGAAGTATAACTTAGTTATTATATTTGTATGATTGTTACAATAATGGATTAACTTTAAACCACTAAGTCGAGCAGGATAGTAATTAAATACCTGTTCAAAACAAATATTTATTAGATATTGCCAATACATACTTTTCTTTCTCAAACTAATGCATTTTTTTAAAATTTTTTATAACAATAATTAATTGTTTGTATAGGATACATAAATAAAAAAACAAAAAAGATATTTTTTATATTCGGCGAATTTCAAGATGTATACTTGAATTTCAAAAACGCATATTTTTTCTTTTCAGTTCACTGACATACCGACTGAATTATTGTTAATATTCAGCGTATTTTTACGATATTTTACAGTGTTTTTTCGAGTATGAGATACTTATATTTTATATTATAAGATTTTGGTATTTTCGCCTGTATGGGAATTGAATTTCGGCATTATACCTATTATGGAAACTAAGTTTCGGCATTTTTCCCCATGGATGTTATCATCGTCGGTATTTTTTATTTCGATAATTTTCATTTCTGAAATTTCACTTTCGATATTTTGGGTATTCGTTAAAAACATTTTCGGCATATTCCCTTTCTATAATTATACTTTCGTCATTTTCCCCGCTAGGTGAAAATTCTTTCTGAAGATTTAATTGTCGGTAATATTGCTTATTGAGATCTTCCTTGATCGGCTGAACTTACTATCTCAAAATATACCTGTCGCTAAAATCATCTATCGGGATTTTCCCTGTCTGTGATTTCCCCTATCGGGATATTTACCCACCCCCTTTAATAGTACATTTGTACATTTTAATAGTATATACTAGCTTCGCTCGGGTAATAAACCCATCCACAGGAATAAGCTACGACTTTACTCCCAAGCTGCATGTAGAACATTATTCCAACTGAATCAACTGTGACTACTTTTTTGACCTGGAAAAGTGAGACTAAATGTGACAAATTTTTAAATATACCGCTGTTTTGGCTGTGGCCAGTTACTTTATGTCCCTCAAAACAGGAAAGTAATAGTATAGTACATTATGTAACAAGGGAGAAAAACCTGCGGAAATCACGGACTTTTTTCTCGAGTTATATATACTTTATTCCCATCCCAACTGTCAAAAGTGAACTCCCTTGTTATATAATGTACTATTTCAATTTCGATGTGTCATAAAAAAGATTTAATATCATACGAAAAAATAAATATTATATATAATAAATGTTCTTCTATATGATTAAATTTAAAGGATCTTTATGATTAAATATTAAATTATGCGGAGATGATCGCCATAAAATCCTGATATTTCTCATATCATTATCCCGACGAAATTTTAACTTGACAAGAGCTTCGAGTTCAAATTTCGCAAACCTTAAAACTCTCATCAGCCCATATCTATATAATACTGTAAACTTTTTCCCATACATTTTACGAAATCGACGAAACTGGCACACATACACAAACATACACACTTGCTAAATGCATTGTGCGACTTGCAACGGCTCATATTCACCATAAGACGTCCGATCGTAACTTTTATTATTTATTAGACTTTTTCTCCGTTCACATACAGGCGCGCGCATAGACGCGCAAATAAATTCTTATTTGTTTTCGCCGAGACCATTTCGCCTTCCTCGGTACACAGACCATATTCACTCGCACGCGTGGAAAACCCGTACAAGACATAGACTTTTTTTGTACCCACGGCCGCGGTAAATAGATGCACGTCAACGTGATTAATGCGCCTCGCCGGATTATATTGCTCCCGATAATATATTAATAATTGCTCCTAACTAACACACACGTACGTAAAGACCTGGCGCACACGTATGCAGGCTGTATTCTCCGAAACGCTGCCGATGTGTGCATATAAATTTATGCACTTTTACATTTTTTGCAACACACACACCCATCGGGCGAGGGAAACTCGCTTTCGGGGCTTCAACTTATCATTATCACGCGGATGCCTTAATTTGCGAGGCAAAATTTCCTTTCTTATAAGCCCATTATTTATGAATATTAATTAGGATATCAGAATTTTCGCTTAAACTTGTGCGCGAACCATTGAAACGGCCCCTCCATATACCTATATAATTAATGCACGAAAATCTGCGCAATAGATAATAACGATCGCGCGCCGTTCATGGGTTTATGAAAAAAATGAATATGTATATAAATATTCACATATAGGGAGAGAGAGAGAGAGAGCTGCCAATGTAAGGTCTCTCGCCTATAAAGCAGCATGTAAATTAAAATTTTTTATGGAATTTATAAAGGCGAACAAGCGAGCGTGCGAACAGCACTGTGCACACTTTTACACCCAGCGTTTTATGAAAATATTCTGCTTTTTAGCGAAATATCAAAGTTGCCGCGCCGCCCGTTTTTTTTACAACGTGGTCCCGTCGCTCTTTTTTCTCCCCCTCCTTATCGTATTCTATCGCAGCGAGGTGCGTGCGCGCGTGCTCACAGCAGGCTTTTTCAAAAATTTTTTCCTTAATCTTCGGAGAATTTGTGCGCGCGAAACAGAGGGTAAATTTCACTTCCTCTAATAGACGTAATTTTTCACTTTAACGAGAGAGTTGGTGCGATGAAAAAGGGAAGAAAAATAAAAGGGGCGTGCCGCCGTCGTTGTCACTTTTTCCCGGCAATTTTTCACTCTAACAAGGTGTCGTTTCTTTTTATATTTATACACACGCGCGACTAATCCGTTTGATCGAATCGTCGCGCGCGTATCCGTATTCCTTAATTACCGCAAATTACGGGCGTGTTCGAATATTCACGCACCGTATTTTTTTTTTCATTCAGCTGTTTGTTCAAAAAGAAAAATTTATCCCTCTATACGTATATACACATCGACGCCCCCTCGTATTGTCCAAAAGAATTTTTTCATCTAACTTTTACACGTTTTTTAAACAAAAGCCTGTGGCGTCGCGCCGTCACGCAAAATACAAAAAATATGCACGCTCACGTTTATATATATACATAAATCCGCCCGAAATTTCAGTGCCGAAAAAAAGCGAGAATAACAACGACGATCTTTTGCAAAATATTGGCAGAACGAGCGCGCCTGCGTGCAGCCTAGCATCCATGCACGACGGAAAAGCGGAATCGCGCGAATTGACGACCGGCCGCGCCGCTGTGGCATATATACGTGTGTGTATGTGTGTATTGGTGCACGGCGTGGTTATGCTGCAGGAACACTTTCACCTCCTTTTAGCCTCGAGTCGCATGCAGCGAGGGCTGCACTGGCCACATCGCGGCACTTCTGCATGGGACGCGCGCGCGCGTGTGTGTATGTGATTTTTTTGTTGGGAATACTGAGCTTTTTTTTGTAGCGCGTGATGGGACGCGGCTTGTCGATAAAGTTCTCTAAGAAGAGAGAGAGAGAGAGAGAGAGAGAGAGAGAGAGAGAGAGAGAGAGAGAGAGAGAGAGAGAGAGAGAGAGAGAGAGAGAGAGAGAGAGAGAGAGAGAGAGAGAGAGAGAGAGAGAGAGAGAGAGAGAGAGAGAGAGAGAGAGAGAGAGAGAGAGAGAGAGAGAGAGAGAGAGAGAGAGAGAGAGAGAGAGTTGCGAGTAGATAGATATGGTGGTTCAAAGAATGCGTTTAATGGGCGTTATAGGGTAAAAAGTGTGGTCTGATCGGTTCAAATTTTTCGCGTTATTGTACTAAAATATTTTTCCAAGAACTTGGGGTGTTTCGGGATCACCGTATTTGTTTATTACTTCTATTCCATACATTTTTCTGTTACCTATCTTTTATTGGTGATTGTATGTATATGAAGAACACATTTTTTTCATCGAAGATATTAAATATATTTTTTTTTAATTAATTAAAGCCATTTTTATGTCACTACCCAATTATTGGCTGGTTCAGTAAAATGGACTTATTTAATATTGCGAAATATTTTTAATATTTTGTTGAAATAATTTATTTAAATTAGTTCCTTAACTGCACACCAACCATCTGGTAGCTGATATAAAAGGATTTCTTAAATATAATTCGCGTAATTAAAATAAATTTTTATTAAAAAAAAAAAAAAAAAAAAATATTTATATATATATATATGTCTGTGTGCGTGTGTGTGTGTGAATCTTTAGCTCAATATCATAAAAACTTATAAATTATATGCAACTAAAATACTCGAATGTGCAAAATGGATGATACATTACAGAATGAAGTAGCGAAAAATAATCAAATGAATGTTATAAAGTTATAAAGCACCCAGAAAAATAAAGTTTGTAGTTACATATAACATAATTAAATAAACGTTTTATCACAAAAGTATAAGTCTTCATAAAGTAGTACATAATTATTCCTTATTCAATGCATATATAAAATATAAAATGCAACTCCGAATACGAAATCTTATAGGCAGTTTATTATTACAAGCGATAATAACACACTGCAATATAGCTAATAAAAAAAAACATACTACGAAACGACTTTATTACATATTCTTTATAATCCGAATAATTACATTAATAATAAATTTTCAAACCCCTTTTCCGCCATATTTATGTTTCCTGCAATACCGCAGCTTCTAATTAATCGCCTTATATAACGCAATTTTTCGACTCATTTAATTCAATCCACCGCAGACATCCGACTTTAATTAATCATTTTTTCTCCTACACTCACGCGTGCGCGGGAATTTGCTGAACGACCCACTCGTGATTCCATTGAACTGTCGCGATTTCTACTAGACGTGCGCTTTTGTCCCTTAATAATTAGTTCGGCGTATATCACTCGGCGTGTCACTATCCAACAAAAAAAAAAAAAAAAAAAAAAAAAAAAATGACGCGAATACTTGTCTCTTACTCCGCCGTATACTAACCCTTCTACACTCGCTCGCATATATACATACCCGTCAAATTGAAAAATCTCGATTTCAGAATCAGAGATCCGAGAAACTCAATGCCGCTGCCTCTATGCAGAGAGAGAAAAAGAGAGAGGGAGAGAGAGAGAGAGAGAGAGAGAGAGGGGGGGGAGGTTCTGATTAAACGACTTTTCATTTGAATAATGCGTGCACGCGTGGAAATTGGATCGAGTCGAAATTTCCAAAGCGAGAGCGAGAGCAATTTACAAGCTCGCGGAAAACGCGCTCGGCACGCCGCGCGCATTATATACACGCGCGCTCGCGCGTCTAAGGTTATGCGCTCTTACGTAAGTGAGAGAGGGAGAGAGAGAGAGGAGGAGAGAGAAAGACCTGCGCGCACGCCTATGGAGCGAGCTAGTAGCTTTCGATTTTCTTGAAAATTTTTACCCGCTCCCGCGTCGAGCGAGTATATGTATCACGCCACCGCTCGCGCGTGTATTATACATAGATACTGTGGAGAGACAGAAGTGAAACCTCGGTCGCCGCCACCGCCGCCGCTTTGCATTTCCTACTTTTATTATGTTTCGGCGAGCGTTAATCATTTTTAATCGGATTTGAAAATAAAAGAGCGCTGGTATATATAAGTATCTGTGTGTGCATGTATACACGTGTGCATGCTGTGCGGGTATGTGAGAGAGCGAAGGAAAAGCTGCGAAACTGCTCCGGCCAGAATTACCTGTTTCTGCGCGGCGAGCGAGCACGAGCGAGCGATCGAATTCGTATGTTACACGCGCGGGGATGTAGAAATTGCAAAAGGAGCGTAATGCGCGGCGTGCACTACTGCTAATTACCGGCCGCGGGGTTGTAAAATTCGTATATAGTCGCGCGCGAGCGCGTACTTATATGTAATTCATCAACCGTGTGGCGCGGCTTTTTATTTTCTTGCTTCGCGAAAATTAGAGCAGAGAATTAATAAATTGAGCGGATTTTTTCCGAGAGCTATAATCGCTGCGCTCGAGGATTTTTGCCGGCATACGTGAATTATGTGAAACGTGTTTGTACCAGCGCGAATTTACAAATAAACACATAGCCGTCGCACGTGTGAGTGTGTTTTTATTTATTTTGAAATTCACTCGGGTTCTCCACGAATCGAAATCGGTTGATTCGTAAATGATAATTTCCAGTTATTACACACGTGTGCGAGAGTGTTGCGATAAATATTTGTTTTACAATAAACGATTTACACCGGTAATTAAAACAAATGTCTTCGCTCTGCGCATAATTGAATATCGAATTAAAGCAAATAAGCGGTGTGTGTACACGCACACTTGATTTTCCGGATTTTGTAACATTTACGGATTTAACGGAACGTTTGAATTCGTGCTAATGAAAGACGACAATGGCGATCCTCTTTTTAAGGGGGTTCATCCAACCAGGAACGTATCAAGAATCAATGTCACTCCGCACTGCGCGCACAGGCTTGCTCGCATGGGGCCCCTCACTCTTGTAGTCAGAGCGCGTGTTTATACGGGACTGACACATACACATAGCTTCGTGCCGTCTGTGAGCGTGCACACAGAGCGGCGCTCGTCTGTGTCTTCCCCCACCGCTTCAGCGTCGTCTGCACGCGCTGCCGTACACCTAAAATTCCATACTTTCAACTACAATATCTTAAAAACGGTGAAGCTAGGATCTCTGAACTTGTAATATGATATTCTAATTATTGATCTTAATAACATATTAGTTTTTCAGACAAACGCTAAATGTATCTTTGAAGTTATAGACTGAATCGATCTTTCGCGCGTGTGCGTCCCATAAGACGCCGTGTTAAAATGCTCAAATTTGACAATTAATATCTCGATAACGGTGAAGCTAGGCTCTTTTTTGTGAGGATATCATATAGATAATGATGTCAGGTACATGTGAAAAAAGTTTCAAAGACTTCCTAAATAAACTGAAAATTGGATGAACCCCCTTAAAAAATGGTGGTCGGAAGTAGTGGCTCATTTAAAGACTCGATGTGATTGGTTATCTGAAAAAAGCGCGAATATTTGAATTTTTCTAGATTGAAAATGTGCTAGATTTGAATTTTGAAACTCAAGTATTTATGGAACTACTACATAATTAAAATAGAATAAAAACATTTGATTATTTGCTCAAAAAAATGTATTTAATTATCTTCTCATGTAACTAAGATTTGAGATTCTTATTAAATTGTCGAAAATATGACGTTGTTCCTAAACACCTTACTAATTGTTTGAAACGATTGGAAAATGTCTCTTTTCATAGTAGCTGGGCAAAAAGAAAACTACACTTTCACAAATTTTATATACTGAAAAGACTTCTCAATACAGAAATTACCGATATCAATTTCCACATCAAATTTCTGTTGAAAAATATTGAAACTATCAAAAATAATTTGTTAAACTCAACCTCAGAACTTTTTGTTGATACTTTTTATAAGTTTTTGAATTTAAAGTTTGATTTAAATACATGTCAAAAAGCAGAAACTATAACAAATAAGTTTCAAAAAATCACAAATAATACGAATCTCAATTTCAATAACATTGACAGTGCGAACGAAAATGTAAACAAATGGCTCATCAATCTAACGGAAAACCCGTTGCCTGACTATATGCCGAAAAGGTTCTATCATTAGGTGAAAAATTCAACTTTTGCCCCCATACCGATAAAAAATCTGTCCTTCATATTTGCAAAAACCTGGAAAATTTTATCCAGATGAATGAACTTCCAGATGTGGACTCGATCAGGGAAAAAATAGTGCAGTGTATAATTAAGGATGGCAAAAACAAAAAACATTTGACAGTTTTTGAAAAGAATTTACAAAATAATATTAAAAAAAACAGAACCTTTTTACGTGACAACAAAGATCTATTTGTTATCAGAGCTGATAAAGGCAATGCTACTGTCGTTATCAATAAGAATATGTATATTAATAAGGTCGAAGTACAGCTTAATGACACAAAATATTATTCAAAATTGCCAAAAAATCCTATTTCGAAATTAAGAAACTGTACTAAACATATAATTAGTGTGTGGAATAGCAGAGGTGTTTTTGATGACATTATCAATTTAAACAATAACAAAAGTTTTATTGATAATTCTGTTTTAGCTAGAGCATATGGGTTAATAAAAATCCACAAAACAGATTTCCCGGCTAGAATCATAGTTTCTAATATCAATAGCCCAATTAGCCTTTTTGACAAAGCCATATCGGAAATTTTCAAAAAATACTTGCCACGCCCTAAATTTTCTCTAAAAAATAGCTCTGACTTAAAAATAATTTTAGATAAGTTAGTAGTTCCCAAGAACTATACTTTCATTTCATTGGGTGTAATTTCGTTGTTTACAAACCTACATAGCGAGCTGATAATTGCAGGGATTAGAAATCAGTGGAAGCACCTTCAACAACACATAAACCTGTCGTGCAATGAATTTATAGATGGCATAACGTTTTTACTTAACTCTACTGTGTTTACTTTCAATGACTGTGTCTATATAAGCAACTATAGTTGGATCTCCTATGGGCGGGCATTCCAGCCCTTGGTTTGCCGAGATTGCCTTAGAGGAATTAGAAAATCACTGTCTTAATATGCTCAACGAATCGGTCCTTCTATACAGAAGATATGTAGATGATTGTTTTTTGATTGTTGACAACAAAAAAATTGACCACATTTTTGAAACTTTTAATTCCTACAATAGGTTTTTAAAATTTACAATAGAAACAGAAAATAACAATTCCTTAAGTTTTCTCGATCTCACTATTTTCAGAGTACCTGATGATGTCTCTACGACTGATTGGTACAGAAAAAATACCTTCTCAGGCTGTCTCATTTCTTTTCTTTCACATCATCCATTATCTACCAAAAAAGTAATAGTTTATAATCTTGTTGATAGAGCCATAAAACTCGCTCATAAATCCTTCCATAATAAAAATATTGTCTTCATAAAGAAACTTTTAATTGCTAATAATTACCCAGAACAGTTCTTCAATAAACTTATCGCTAAACGCATATTTTATTTAAATAGTATAGCCAATATTTCAATCGTTTCGTATAATCACCGCATTACACACAAACCGTTTTTAGTCTTACCATATATCAAATCGTTGAATCCACAATTTAAGAGTATTTTGCACAAGAATAATATCATGTTAATTAATTGCTTAAATAGTACGTTCAATAATTTTATTAAACTAGGCAAAGATTTACTACACAATCATGTGAAGAGTGGAGTAGTCTATAGAATTAATTGTTTTGATTGCAACGTCGTATATATTTGACAAACCAGTAGACAGTTGAAAAAGTGCATATATGAACATGATAGATCCGTTAAAAAGTTAGATGAGAGATCCGTCATATCAACCCACTGTCACAAATATAAACACGGTTTCGATTTTGACAATGCCCAAGTTTTAGATTCCGAAAAAAATAAATTTAGACGAGAATTTTCTGAAATGCTTCACATATTTTTACATACTAATAACATTAATAGAAAATTAGACATATGCTTCTTAAAAAATACATACAAAAATTCTTTAAAGAAATTTCAAATAGTCAGTTAAACCGTTTAGTATCTATTTTGATTTTATATATACATGATATACAAACTATGTACACACACTTATATATTCGTACTATAAATACACCGCCTTGTTTTCTTTTTGTTCAATGACGAGTCAATCTTTTTGACTATTTAATGTTTGGTGCAACAATTTGACACAATACGACGAATTGTATTTTTTTAGTTTGTCAATGCGGAATATTTCTTTTTTAACTTTTGTGACTGCGAATGTGTATCTAACCGAAGATTTTTATAACGTAATGTATCTGTTTTGGCAACTTATTACGTAGTAGTACGAATTATTCTAATTTTACGTGTATTCTTGTGTTCTGGTTTATTCCAGTCTTGAAAAGGGCTTCTCTGCGAGAGCCGAAACGTCGACAAATAAAGTGTTTGGATAAAGAAAGTGTCTGGCTCGTGGCGATCACTTATGTTTCAAAACCATAACAGTTTATTATTAAACAAAATTTTTTGTAAAGAGTAAGTGTGCAAGCTTTTTCAGAATGTACATGATCAACATACACCAACATAAGCCAAAAGGGTGTTAATGATGTTTTAAACGCAGAGTCATGGCATTCTCAGTCGAGCATTTTTCTTTAACATTAAAAATATTACTTATGTCGAACTTACTATCAATTGATGAGAACTTTTCCATCGGTTTTAGAGTCTTATAAATTAAATTAAAATAATTAATATTTATGGCAGTCAGATTGCCCTTGTTTATAATCACCCCCGCAGAATCTGAAATAAAAACTTAATTAAAACCTGGAAAAAAAACTTTATTAGCAAAGGACTATCTGACTGCCCCCCACCACCAAATTGCCCAATTGCCCATTTTTCTTTAAGCCAAGGTAGAGATCAGATCATTCTATTTTGTCGTGCAGATTTTAGATAACTATATTATTAGATATGATTTCGTTAAATTTAATTTAATTTTACTAAGATCACAGTTCTCTTATAAAATTTGAGCGTTTGAGACAATCTATTTTATCGAGATGATCTATTTTAGTTATTGTTAAAGGAATGAATTTGGGGTTTCGGCTGTCCTAATTATAGTTCCATTAGCGTAAGCTGTAACTGAGTACCCAGATATTTAAGTACTTATGTATTTGAAGACTTACAGTGGACGCGGAATTATCTAATTTCGAAAGATTATTTTTTTAGTAGAAAATATACCTGAGAACTTTCATAATTTAGATTTTCCTTTGACTTTGATGAAGCTTGAGGTCGTGAGTTCGTATAATTATTATACTCAGGAACAATGTAAAACTGATATCTGGACTAATCTTCAAAACTGAAATAAGAAATAGAAAAAATAACAAGTCAACACTGGAATTAGTTGTGAGATCTTTATCAGTTCTTATACTATACTTTAGTTTTATAATTTACGCAACATGTAGTAATTTTATATCCCTGTATCTAAAATTCTCATTAATTCTTCACTCCGTTAATAAAATTCCTCCTTTAATACCACTGTTACAACGAAAATGAACTCCTTTTAAAAGGTTTATTTTAATTCCAATATATAAAATGACGTTGAAAATATTTGAAAAAGCATAATTTTTATTCTTTCGTATAATTATATAATGTATTTGTATTAATATTTCTTTTGCTTCCTCATACAGGAAGCTTTGTAACGGTGAAAAAAATTTTCGAAAAAAAAATGTTCAAAAAGATGTTTTAAGGCGATATATGTGTATATTAGTTGATTTTGATCATTTTTGTTTTCGTGGGTGTATGTGTGTGTGTGTGTGTGTGTGTGTGTGTGTGTGTGTGTGTGTGTGTATTTGAACTCTTCATATCTCCGAAACGAATCGACCGATTTTCGTCGGGTAAAGCTTATTCTCTTTGTCTCGCGGGAAAAGAAAGGTACCCTGATGGATTTGAGTTTTTATTGATTTTCTTTTGTTTTATAACCAAAAAACGATTTTGAATTTTTAGTTTTTTTGATTTTTTCATATCTTACAGTCATTATTACATAATATAATAAACTTTTCTTGAAAGGTATTTAAATTACCTATATTTTTCTTTTTTTAAATTTAAAATATCTTCACTTTGTCATTTGTTATTAAGGAAAACTTTTTTATATTTCATAAATTAATTTCTCAAAAAATATTTTATTTATCGACTTGAAATTTTAACCAGTTATTACACTAATTGAAGACTATATGTGGTTAAAATTTCAAGAGATTATCTTCATCTGTTTTTTAGAAAAAAATTATTTTAGAAAAAATTTGCGTTTTCGTTGTCGCACGATAACTAGAGCAAAAATTATCCACTCGTCCTGAAATTTGGCACAGATGTAGCTTTTATATACCTTCAGATCGAGTTCGAGAATAGATTTATTAGCTGGATATGATTCTTTTTTAGAAAACCACATTAACGTGTACGCGAATAGAGGAAAAGGAAATGTAATTACTTATATAATAAGTACTTTAAGTCTTGTCGAAATTTTAATGGTAATTCTGTATAGCGATATTACTACGTTAACAATCAGCTCGTTATATTACGTGAAAACTTTCTGACATTTATGATTAAACAAGTTATAATATGCAATTTAAAATGCTGGTTATAATATTCATTTAAAAATAGTAATTATTGTTGTATTATTGAGCACCCATGAAAGTCAACGTACATAGCGGAAATTCTTGTGCTATTTTTTAATGCCAGACTTTGGTAAATCTGTATGAATTACATCATAAATTTTCACTGGTGACCGTCACTATGGATCACGAGAGCTATAAGAAATCGTGACCATAGAAAATTTTACTATTAAAAAGGAAAATCGCTAGGCGTCTCAAAACCTAGTTATAGTTCTTATAATTAGAAGTACAAATTTAAATTAGATTTCAGTAATCATCTTTACGAAGTATCATCGGATTATGTTCATAAAATCCCAGGCAGAGCTTTAGTAAAAAAAAGTGATGATAAGTATCACGTGTTTTTATTTGAACACAAGGAAGTGCAAAGAACTAAGATTATGAACATTAGTTGGGAGAGTGTAATAAGAATCGACCAAGAAAATCTGCAATTGATTCATTTGTGTTTCACGATAGATCGATACAGTAAGAAAATTAATAATGACAAGAAATTATCTTTTTTGACAAGTATGGAAGTCTCGTCGAAATCTCAATGGTAATTCTGTAGCGACAGCACTACCTTAAATCAAAATATTTCACGAAAGGATTGCAAACAATTTTGTGCCCCAATGGCAAGGCAAATTTCGTCGTTTTATAAGTAGACTCTTCTTAAAGAGTTATTCGAACGTTTAAATCTCAAGGCCTTATAGATACACTCGGCGTTCCAATGTGTTGACAGGAGTCTTTACCGATGCGCTGCATAGCGGCAAGTAGCGTTAGTAAGACGTTAGTAATATTCAATATATTTCCAATATATTGCCGATATAAGACAAACTCTTTGTGCTGGTTATTGGAAACGAATTTCTTGAAAAAAATGTACTTATTATAAATAAAGAGAAATTTTCTTAAAAATTATCAACTGTTTAATTCAAATAAGAAATCCTTGTCTTTCTATATTAAGGTAGATTTATTCACCTATAGAGAAATAATTTTGATTGACTCAATTAAACCCGTACTTGAATACGGACAATTAAATCATTTTATTGAAACAAAAATATTAGATTGAATCGAATACATCGGTATTCCATTGAATTAATTCAAGCAATCCTTAATTAATTATGAATTAATCCTTCTCCGTATTCAAATACGGATTTAATTTAATCAATCAAATTTTTTTCTCATGGTTCGGTTTTCTACTAATTCATTTGAACAGCAGTACTTTATTTATAAAGACTCGCTGAATATTTTTATATAGGTAAAAAAAATGACAACGGATTAGATTTTCAAGTTGAGAGCAAAATCTACTTGCAAAACTAAACTGACTCCACTAGCTTATACCAAAATATACATTTTTTCCAGTGCGAAAATCTTCCTCACCCACTCATTTAAACTTTACTCCGCCGCACGTAACAATATACCATACTTACACACAACTGCCCGCAAGACCCATATATCCCACTCACACATACACAGATACCTCTACCACTTTTTCCCTCCTCCCTCAAAACGCACGCATGACCACGCATACACACGCTGCACAACAAGCTTCCAAAGCGATATATTTCCAAGGCACTAGTTCAAAAGAACAAGCGCTCGCGCTCTGCTGCAAAAATGACGGGGTGAAACGCAGCTCGCATTGAGAGAAGAAAAGACTTGCGGCCGTAAAGAACGAGAGCGAGACGGGGGTGGGGGAGAAGAGAGTTCTCACTGCGCGGCGGCTTTTTCAAATGAGTGCGCCCCCGTGAGCTCGCGTATCGGCGAAGTGAGAAGAGAAGAGAGCAGCGGCGCAGCATCCCTCGTTTATACGCTCTATATATGCGTGGCGTTTGGCCGCGATCCAAGACGCCGCGCAATCGATACTTAGACACCCCGCGTGTATATACGCTGCTGCCGCCGTCGGCGGTATAATACGCAGCTAAGCTCGAACAACGGGCAACAGCGCCTGTCGATCTCTCTCATTAATTTATATTCGCCAAGCGTGAATTATCGAGGGTGTTAACCTATCGCGAGAGAAAGAGAAAGAGAGGGTGAGTGAATTTTATTCCTTTCGTTCTTTTTCAATGCGCGCGTGCGAGTTACGCGATGAGATATTGTATAATGAGTCCTTTATAATATACAATAAGTTCTTTCGACGTAATTAATGGGCCGCGCACGGGTGGCTGTCAGCGGCAGCGGCGAGTGCTTAGTAGACCTCGAAAGCGGTGACGGGAGCGTTGGCCGCTTCGCGGTTTGTTTATTCCTTTTTACGAATTGCGTATACTTTATTAGATTTGATAATTACGGTTGACTCTTTGTTTTATTCGAATGTCATCTTGATTCTGGTGTTTTATAGTGCTGAAATTTGAAATATCGTATACGGTAATCTGGTTCAATGTAAAAAGTGTATTTTTCGTTTGACATTATTTTTTTGTTTACATCCAAATTTAACTCTGGACAGTTTTAATTCGAGCTGTCAGCTCAAAAAAGGCAATTAGTTTTTTTTTAATTCTACGCGTGTGGTTTTTAATCTTCCCGATAGATCGTACAAAAACATCGCAAATTTGGAAAAAAAGAAGAAATTAGCCATAATCGACCGTTAAAATAGCTTTAAAATATTTTAAAATCTGCAAACTCGAAAAAAAATTAAATAAAGATAACAAAAGCAAAATAAAAACGGAAAATAAATGCAGCCGCGTATTTATTCTAAAATAGAGGGGAAATAGTACCGTGCGAATTTCCGAAATCCCTTCGCTAAACTGGCCCGCGTGAAAGTAAGCAATCGCGCGGTGAGCGCGAGCCGTGTTCAAAAACCTTCTCTAAAACTAACTCTCCTAGCTTTCGTATAATACTTTAAAGCAAACGGACTCGCGCATATTCCGACTTTCTCGAGCCTCTCGTATTAACGTCGCGCGTTAATTAGGAGGTGAGAGTGCGCGGAATATCCGCCGCGGCTAACACCTCTCAAGTCGCATTTTTTCCCGAAACTTTTCCCGTTCCCTAAGCCCTAATTGCCAGAAGAAAAAGAACACCGAGAAAACAAAGCGAAAGAGAACTACTCGACCCGAGAGTACGTAAGTACGGAACGAATGACGCGAGGGGATTCCTCATACGCTTACGGAGCAAAGAAGAGAAGATCGATCGAGGTGAGAGGCTCGTTATCTTCCTGCTGCTGCCTCCCCCGAAGTGTAGTAGTTGCGCCTGGGCTCTGTGCGGAAGACAAAATAAAATAGGCGAGAGAGGGGAGAAGGAAGGGAAAAAATAGATGCGGGGGAGAGTGGAGAGTCGAGAGGCTCACTCGGACGATTTACCGCGGCGGCGGAAAAACTACTCTCTACGCGCGGCGTCAGTTGTTTCTTCGGGCCGCGCGAAGTTTGCGCGGAACGCCGGAATTCATTATCGTTCGCTGCCTGCGTCGCCGTCGTTTTGTCGGACTAGTCGCGAGCTTTTTGACGGCTGGGGAAGGGAAAAAAGGGAATTTGCAGTTTTGGATTGCGCGCTGAAATAAATCTTTGCGATGACTGGCGCGGACTGGCGTTTTTGTCGGCGAGAGTAAGTTTATATTCGGTAGTAACGGGGAGTAACGGGGATGCCGAATTTACGCGGTTTTTATGGCTCATGAATAATCTCGCGTGAGATGTTACGTGATATCTTCTCTCACGATGCTCAAGATGTCACTTGGAGTCTCGTGTAATATGCTGGCTGAAGTAGCGCATGAAATCTCACCTGAAATTACATATATCTTAATGAGATTCTATGTGGTATCACTCGAAACTTTGTGCACGTTTTCATGAAGAAATCGCGTAAGCTGTTACATGAAATCTCATGCAAGTGAGATGAAATCAATTCACACTATCTGGCATAGTGAGATAAAGTTAAATAGTTATCGGAGCAAACAATTTATTTATTACCATGAGAACAAAAAAAAATTTGATCTAACATTTCTATTAACTTGTCCCATTGTGCCCGACATAGCAAAGCTACTTAGTAAATTGACTATGGTATCTGAAACAAATTAAGATGGTTATTGAAACTAATCAACTTTTTTGTCTACTGAGATAAAAGTTAATAACGCACCGCCTGTTTTGGCAAGCGGTTTCAGAAGACAATTAATGTTATTCAAAATCTCATCTGAAATCTCGTACAATGTTTTAGTAGATGCGATATTTGAGATTTGTATATAATATCTCACATATTATTGTACGCGATGGGTTATCCCCAAAAAATCTTAATCCGTATAATGAAATATGTATATGCACTTCTTATAGATAATATGAATACTGAATTAATTTCTTTAAAATGATATAGATTCCAACGAATATTCTTGAAATTCCAAAAATTTAATGACAAAAATGAGCTCAAGTTCAAGGAGGTCGCCGCTGTCCCGCTCACCGCGCAACTCCTCCCGCAGCCGACGAACTGGATCGTTTATTTACGGCTTACCGCAGTACTCAGAATCCATGTTGTATATCAAACTTTGTACAAACATACACCCTGTATATTTTCTAAATTGTCAAAAGTTTTTTGATCATTTTTATCATTTTAAAAAATTGAATCCTAAGCGTTTTGTATTTTAGCAAGGTATACTTACTCTTCCATAAGAACCCGAGTATAAGAGTTGAACTTTGAAGTTGAATAATTATTTCATAACCGCGTTACCAAAGGATCTAAAATTTTGCCTACTTACAGAAAATCAATCGAAGAACAATATGTTAAATTTGTTGAATGATCTTAACATTTTCATTTGAGTATTCAACCTCCTTAATCTCACCCGTTCGCCTGAAGATCGCGTTATCCTTGTGCCGTGCGTGAATGAAAAATCCTCGCAATCTCGTAATAGTTCTTTCACATCAAAGCAACGTGTTCTCACTCTATCTTATACGAGCGCACGCACGCGCGCAGGAAGCTATAGAGAGGCGCACTTTTGTTTACGAAAATGAAAAATGTCCGCATCATTGTCTCTTTCTCTTTTCGAGTCCATTAGGAAATTATGTTCTCGCCATCGAGCCGCTATGAAGCATCGATCTTTACATCACAGAGCACCGTTGATTGATAATTGGGTGTCGATCGTGTGTACTTTTCGGCGAACGTTACACACGTACACACATACACACACACACACACACACACATATATATATACACGCACACACACTGCTCGTTCAGTGTCAGCCACGGCACGGCCAAAGAACAAATTGGCTATGCGCGACCTGTCAGGCGGGCTCTTCTACTTAACTCAATTTACTTCAGTACCGACAAAATAAACAACCAAGAGAAAGTGAGAGAGAGAGAGAGAGACCTGACCGTTGACCCGTGAAATCAAAGGAACTCAACTTTTTCGCTTTTAAAAGCGGATGGGTAAAGCTCCTATGGATGATTCTCTTTCGTTTCTTTTTTACTCGCCGCGAGGGCCACGCATTTTGATTGCGCGCCCGGTGAAAGAGAGAACGAGAGAGAGAGAGAGAGAGAGAGAGAGAGAGAGAGAGAGAGAGAGAGAGAGATCGCGCCAAGCGAGACGGAAAATTATTCTCGCGCGCGCGAGCTCGGGGCTATGGAAGTAACGTGCCGGTGCCGTCGTATATGATACGCGAACTTTTTTCACCTCTCACTTTCCAGTGTCCTTTATGTGTGTGCGAGTGTGGATAAAAACGGCGGCTGGTCAAACGAGGAGGAGGCGACGACCCACTCGGAGAAAAAAATTTTTCATGCGGATAATAAATCCGTCTGGCGACTGATGGCCGAGTTTCGTCGATTTCTTCGGGGCACCATTAATGGTTCGCTCAATCGATTCTTTATTGGAAGAAGTAAAGTTGTGTGACCGTGAGAGAGATATATAGGTCAAACGTCGAAATTATTTTAGAGCTTCGGTTTGTTTTACAAACAATGAAAATTTATTATTGGAATAGGGGAATAGTTTTCATTTCGAGTAAGATTATTTTAGATTTATTTTCACTTTCGCATATCCCGTATAAATTGATCCTCATTTAATATTGTAACAATATTATTTTACAAGACTGGCAATATTTAATAATGTTCCATAAGCATTATATTACTAAGAAAATTTGTTCTTCTTTATCATTATTTTCAAAGGTTTAATCGAAGGATCATTTTGATGGCACTACCCCAACTGATAACCTTCATTGTCAAAATATAGTTTTCAAATATTTACAAAGGAATATTTGTTAAGAATATTGCAACAATATTGTAACTATATGGTCACAATATCGTGTAGAGGTAAAAAATGTTTTGTAAGAATATAGTGCGGTGTCTAATCTCATAATACTTATACAATGTTATTGAGTCGTGCTCATGTTGTAAAATAATATTTTTACAGCTTTCAGTAAAAATCGTGTGCTATATACGGAACATTATACGTACTTTGATGTGTGAATACTGTGATGGACAAACTTACTGTATGCTAATGTAATTTTCTGTAAACATATTTTCTTGTATGCGCATTCTTTTTCTCAGGCGACAGAATGCACATTTTGTACGTGCAAGGGTTTTTTCATATTTATATATATATATATATATATATATATATATATATATATATATATATATATATATATATATATATATATATATATATATATATATATATATAATGCTGGTAAAAAATATGAAAAAACCCTTGCACGTGTGTATATGTGTATATATATATATATATATATATATATATATATATATATATATATATATATATATTATAACGAGGTTCCAAGATAAAATACGGAGAAGATAAGCATCTCGGTCCTCCGTATTCTATCGAACCCGTTAGGCTCTCGTTCCCGCGAATTCGTATATCTCGAGCGAGTATTGACATCGCTCAGACGATGTATTCGCGTTAGCTACGCACGGGGCAGGCGCGACTTTGACCGTTGCTAAGTCGCGCCCGATTCTTTTTGAATCAGATTCTCTCGGGCTGTCAAACCGCGCGTACGCGAGTTAATTTGATCGTCCGCGAAGAAAACTGTATCGTGCGTCCTCACCGGGGCAGAGCAGCGCCCGTACACATACGTTTTTTTAGTCCGCGCGTTACAAATGGCGCCCTAACGTGTTGGGTTTAAGGAGAAGGTTAGCGGCCGGTACGTTCGAGACCGGCCTATTCAAATCGCGTTTCGTTTAAATTCACCCGGGCGCGAATCACTGCACCCGACTATTCAGCTGACGGCCAATGGCCATATGCCGGTACAGCTGATAGGCGCAGTGATTTAAACTCGCCAAGTCGAGGTGCCGGGCGTAAACAAACAGACAAGAAGGCTCGCGACGCGCATTCAAACATAAACACAAAACAGCCGATTGCTTGTTTTTGTGTGTGTTTATGTTTATGCTCGGGTAGTATTGTGTATACTTAGCCCGAGCCTTTTAAACTGCTGTAAAGCCAGGGCGAGAGCATTTAAACGACGATTATCGTTGTTTTCGTCGTCATATGTGGCGAGAATTAAATTCCTTTTTTTGACGCGAGATTTAAAGCGATTTTCACGCGATTTTTTTTTGGTTTGACCATGCCTGTGCGTGCAGCCGGTCGAAAGTGAGAATACTTTCATCCTTTTTTTTTGGTTGCGGGAATTATTTAAATCGTTATCGTCGCGAATTTTTTTTGGAATAGCCACGCTCTCTCCCTAGCTAGCTGCATCGAGATACGTCATTCTCGAGCAGCTTGGGACAATTGTGTGTGGTAGTTAGAATTCTAACATTGTAATTTGCGTAACAGACGGCCAATTAGAGAGAGAATCTCAGCAGTTAGTTGCGCATACACACACAATTCGTCACCAAATTTTTATATAATCGGTCTAGCTTCGCAAGATGGAATCATCGACCCCAGAAGAACTAGCCGATAGGATGGAGCATTGGCGCAAAAATCTAGAGCTGAGCTTTGAAGCTGTAATAGAAGCAAATATAGCTCTAGATTTAAGAAGCACCGGACATCTCGAGGGGGATTCTAAGTGAATCGCTCAATGGCTAATGGGAAGTTACAACCCAGCCCACTTCACACAAGAAATAAGTGGAAGTGATTACGAGCAGTTCACAAGGAGGCTCGATTGCAGGAATAAGTTCGTCAACACGACGACCCTCAATACAAGCGGCGCTCCAGAAGTGAACCGAATTGCCGATCCCTCAACCCACAGCCTGTTTCAGCAATTGGCGTCGAATAAAGCAGTCGACAACAACTTGCTGAGTTCCATAAAGACACATGTCTTGCAGATGAGGAACCAAAGAGCAGGCAGTCCTCCTGACGTAAGACACGAGGCTCTTACGTCACCACGGAGCACTTTATCTCCAGCCGGAGGACCGGGTGATGTCCAGGTGCACCTAAGGTGCAGCACAGCTTGGGGGAGGGGAGATTTCCCGATCTCCTTCCAGTCCGAAGAATCCGAGAACGCGAGTCGCTCGGGGAATGCAGACCGCACATGGATTTCGGACAGCTGTGCAGCAACCGCACCATCGCCATCATCTTCAGCTTCCATCCACGAAATCGACGTCGGAGTAAGCACAGCCTGGGGGAGGGGAGATTCTCCAAGCTTCCCCCTGTTCGAGAAGTCTGATACTTCACGTCGCTTGGCGTATACAGACTGCCTGAGGGCACCGAACGGCTGTGCTGAATACTCCCAAGCCCAAGACGACGGAGTAAATGCAGCCTGGGGGAAGGGAGATTTTCCAAGCTTCCCCCTGTCCGAAGCGTCTGATATGGCCCGTTTATGGAATATATCGGCATCGTACGGCTGTATTACTCATTCAAAGACTCCTGAAGACGAAGAGCAGACAAGCCTTCCAAGGAGCAACGAGGAAGAGGTCGATAGTCTGGTGACGGCACAACCGGTGGACCGAACGCTGATTACTTCGCAATTTCGCGACGTATCGACGCAAGCAGAAGGCGAGCGTCATTGCGAATGCGAATGTAATCAGACGCGTAAATTGGAGGAGGAGAAAGTTAGGCGCCTAAGCGAAGAAGTGAGGCGACTGCACGACGAGCTGCGCCAGCTACGCGCGCAAATGTCGTCACTTCATAATTCCGCTGCGCCTAACAAGAAACGAGCCGCAGATACAGCCAAACACTCTGCAAAGCAACCTCAATCGGACCTAGGGACTAAAGACAACAAGAAGTCGTCCCAAAGTCTTCAAAAGTCCAGCTCGACAGGGAAAAAAGAGGCGTATGCAGCGGCCATGCAACGACCTCCAAAGTTATCCAAAAGAGATAAAGGCAGAAAACCCTCGAGTGGACTGGGTTCGAATCAAGGAACAGGTTCGAATCCTTGGACGACGGTAGCCTCTCGACGTCCCAAACAGCGGTATATCCAGCAGGGGTTGGATAGTCGAGTATACCGCTCGTCAAGATCGAGGAACGCGCTCGGAGCATATAACTCCCCACCACCGAGTCCAACCAGAAAATTGTGTTGGACGTGTAGGTCACCAACGCACCTTCACTGGGCCTGCCCGGAGCGGAAAGAGGGCCCGAAGACGAAGACAAGAAGAAGACGAGATGATCTGCCAAGTCAACCTTGGAGGAATGACTGCAGTTGTCGACCGGAGTCCCAGCGCCAGAAGTGCCAACAGTCTCCGGTCCATCAATCGTCTTGGGATTGGTCTCGACCGCCGTTGGAATTCAGCGGAATTACGGTGATGAGCGACCCACCGTGTGCGTGCGGACGATCCCTCGACGTGGATCGTCTGATCAGCCGTTTAGTACACGGCTGATCCGCGCGTATCCGGAACTGTCGTCTCTGCCGCCGACGACGACGTAAAGTCGAATCGAACGAGAGCCTCAGTATCGAGTTGCTTCTCTCCCGCTACGCAACGTCTGGGAGAGGGGTATAACGAGGTTCCAAGATAAAATACGGAGAAGATAAGCATCTCGGTCCCCCGTATTCTATCGAACCCGTTAGGCTCTCGTTCCCGCGAATTCGTATATCTCGAGCGAGTATTGACATCGCTCGGACGATGTATTCGCGTTAGCTACGCACGGGGCAGGCGCGACTTTGACCGTTGCTAAGTCGCGCCCGATTCTTTTTGAATCAGATTCTCTCGGGCTGTCAAACCGCGCGTACGCGAGTTAATTTGATCGTCCGCGAAGAAAACTGTATCGTGCGTCCTCACCGGGGCAGAGCAGCGCCCGTACACGTACCGACCACGAAGAGCAGCGCACGTGAGCAATCCGAGCCACTCCTGGGGTCCGAAGCGTCTGTAGGTGAACGCTGGACGTTAAGACTCGGCCTGAACACTCCGAAGTCGACCGGAGGATAAGGCTTGACGCAGGAGCGGATTCGTGAGCGAGCGACGAGGGGAGTGCACTCCCCTCCCGGTAAGACTCTTCGCCTATTTTCCGCGCAGCGATTGATTTGTATTTTCGGCTCGCACCGGCGAGCGGCCGGTGTCTTGATCGCCGGCCCAGCGAAAAACAATCACATCGATCCGCCCGCGCCGAGCGGCGGATCTCCCGCCTTCTTGTCAACGCGCAAAGCCCACTCGTTATTTATTAACCTTCACCTAACCTTCTCCCGGATACCGCCGCCTCCGCGGGATCGTCGAACCGAGACGACGATCATTCTGAGTGGCCGCGCCTCGCGTCTAGCTAGCGCGAGTATTAACCCTTTCCGGCACACGGAAAAGTCGAGTTCAATCGTGAACTCGACATTTGTAAACAGGGATCCAGAGAACATCAACCCCGAGTACTCGTCGTAGAAGTAGCACTCGACGGCACCGTCTCCGTCTAGGGTTCGGTTCGCGGAATTACAAAAGATTTCCCCAGGCCTCCCGTTACAATATATATATATATATATATATATATATATATATATATATATATATATATAATGCTGGTAAAAAATATGAAAAAACCCTTGCACGTACAAAATGTGCATTCTGTCGCCTGAGAAAAAGAATGCGCATACAAGAAAAAAAAAAAAAAAAAAATATATATATATAACATTTACACATTCTTACCTATTTCTTCAAAGAAAAATAAATAAGTACGTAAATAAGTAAATAAAAACGTTCCTCATTTATTAATTAACTCAGTATTCGTCTATTTTTCGATAGTTAACCATTTGCATAAAGTAGACGAAGTGAATTAGCGCATGCGACAATATCGCAGAAGCAATTTCCCAGCACAGCAAAAAATTATCACAATAAAGTGAATTATCGCAGCGATAACTTTCCAGAGCAATACATATACATATATATTTCAACGTAAAATGATAACATTAAGCACACATACTCTCGACCGCTTTACCCAAGACATAGAAAAAGATTCTGTCCAGAACGAGGACACACACTCGCTCGCTCTCTGCTCCTCCCGCTGCCCGAAAATAAGCCAAGAATTTCTAGCGCACTTCGTCCCCGAATCTCTCGGCTCGGCCCGTGAAAAAGTGGTACCCAGATATCCGCAAATTTTTTACTAAGTACTAGCCACTGGCTCTGCCCCCCTCTTCCTTCCTTTTCCCACGCCTATCCCACCCCGGCAGCGCTTAGCGTCCTTTGTCTCCCTGAAAAATCCTCCTCCGCCGTTCCATAATCCAGGTTTCTTATACTCCCCTCACCCTCTCTCAAGAAACTGCAGCCGGCGACTGCTACACTATACAGCATGTATAACGGATGAAAAAACGCGCGTTTCCGCGAGAGCATTTTTCCGAAGATTATGCGCCCCCTCCCCCGCGCACAGAGGACCGATGGAGACAGAATATACGCACGCGACTAATGCGAAGCACGTGGGTATGTGTGCGGTATATAGATGTAGAGGGCATTGCTCTCCACGGCGCGCCCGAGCAATCGGACTCTGGTCAGCGCGCGCGCGTCCAGTAACCCAGATAGAGCGCGCCTCTGTAGGGTATCCCACCCCGCGCGCGTGCGGCAAGCTGGAAAAGCTCTCGCAAGGAAATTTCGAGTGCCGTTATAGGGAGCTTTTAAGAATATCGATATGTTCGAGTTCCAAAGTTCGAACCCCGTACTCGGTTATTCTTGAGTATATACATAGGTACTTTTAATTCTTGGCGCGGATGGGTGACGAAGCGTGCTGAAAATTTTCCAGCCAACTTCGCGGCAAAACTTCGCCGTATAAGAACAAAGAAAAGTTCGGTATAAGCGTCGCTTGTATTATTAAACCTCGCGCAAATTTCGTACTATATATATATATATATACCATACACTTCCATATATAACACACTCTGTACGCGACGATTTGTTTACACACCATCAATCCGAAAAGTCAGAGCGAATCTGCGGAAAGCGCGCCTGATGCACAGTACACTCTATCCCAGGGTGAAGGGAGAGGGGGAAGGGAGACGTCCGCGGAGGGTGTCATATCTGTCGCGCGCAGCTCTGCGCGCGCAGCCCCTCGCCGCCGGCGCGCGCGCGCGCAACCCCTTCGTCGTGTCTCTCTCTCTCTTCCTCTCTCTCTCTCGCGAAGAGCCGCGGCTCGGCAGTGCCCGCGCGTCTACCGCGATTGCCGGACCGCGTGCGTGTGTTTTTAGGAGAGAAGAAGAGTGTGCAAGAAAGAGAGCCCGCACGTATCGCTAACCGATTTTTGTTCCTCGCGCGATCGCGAGACGAGAAGACGCAGGGGGTAGAGTATATTAGTGACATTGTATTATAGTTTTGTATGTACATATAAGTGTTGGTGATAGTGGTGGTGGTAAAAAAAAGAAAAAGAGTGACGAGAGGAGGAGGAGGATAAGGAAAGAAATAAAGGGGGACTACTCCATGAGGGCCGGGGGATCATGGGATCACGCCGACGGCGCCGTCGCGATCATGCAGACGCTCGCCGGCGGCGATAACGGCGACGCGTGTGACTACTGCTGCTGATCGCGCGTTTTTTTTTTTCGTCGTACATACGTACACGCGTGTGTGCATATACATATATACACATACGGGCAGTGTGGAGTGTACAGTAGCAAACATAGGGATAGGGATAGTGCGCGTGTGTGTGTGTGCGTGCGCGTGATAAGAGTGCCAGAGAGATAGAGAGAGAGAGAGAGCTCGCTATGCCGTGAAGCGGATGATGCCGAGCGAGGAGACGGACTCGAGGGACGACGCAAGAAGGTAATTTATACCGAGAGAGAAGTGACGACGAGAACCCGTATAGCATGAGAGTACCTTTTCTTTTCAAAGTCTTATGTATCTATATAGAAGGGTGAATATGCTGGCGGTAGGGTTTGAATTTTCAGCGGACTACTGCGCGTGAGCACGGGGCTTATAGGTGTTTGAAATGTTTGCGGGTAAACAAAAAGCGCTGGGAAAATAAACATACGCCTCGGGGGGGGGGGGGGGGGTGGAAAATATTGAACGCCGCTCGTTAGCTAATTGGTATGTGTACTTACCGAGAGATGATGTAACGATGCAGCGATGTAATTTTATTACCACGATTGCGCTCTGCATTTCACGTATATATAATATCAATTTGACGAGCGCGCGTTGGCACTTGGCGATATGTTCTCGCTATCTATGTGTACACGGAGAGAAAATTTTCAGTAAAAATTACAAAAAGTTCCATAATTTTTACCGAACTTCACCGTACTACGGTAACAGACTGACATTTTTGTAAATTTTACAGAACAGTTCGGTAATTTTCTAATATGCACTGAAAAAAATGGACTCGGACTCCCCCTTTCGGGAGATCCAAATAACAACATTTATTTATATTTTAAACATTTATTAATTATTTAAAGTTGAATTTTATTAAGGAAATAATAATTTAAGACAAGAATAAATGAAATAAAGAAATTAAAAAATTTTCGGTGGCATCGAGACATATGCATCATCAAATTCTGGAACTTGTATATTCAGTACCGTTACTTTTATACGAAAACTTCCAAACCTTCTCTTAAAAGTTACTGAACAGTTCGGTAATTTTTACTGAAAATTCTATAAAATGTATAGAAAGTCAAGTAAATCCGCTCATTTTGGTAGTCTGTTACCACAGTACCGAAAAGTTCAGTAAAAATTGCCGAAATTTTTGTAATTTTTACTGAAATTTTTCTCTCCGTGTACCCTCCGTGTAAAATCATTTGCGCGGGTTCTGACAAGGACAAATTAATTGCCGATAGCAGGCTCATCTGGTGTCTCTCTTCATAAATCACGGACATCACACGCGCGGGATCGCGACCCTAAAACTCCAGTCGCGTCGATGTAATAATGCGCGCGCGTTTAACGACTCGTCGCGCTATCGAGTTTCGCGGTCGGCGAGCACAGAGCAGCGCATCGCTAATTGATTGTCGTACGCGCGTATAGCTGTGCGTGCGTAATGCGGCGATAACAATAGTCGATTTTCTAAACGACGATAATAATTGCTGATTGTCCGCCGTGCGCACGCGAAAGAGAGGTTTTTGCGTTTAGCAAATGGGGCTGCTGGCAGTTTGCACTCAATGTTTGTGTGTGCATGCATGTGTGTATGTTTACACGCTGGTTACGCGCTGTTACCGCTCGCGGCCTCCGGTGCGCATTGGATTTACATATCGCGATTGAAAACGTATTCGCTCGGATGCTTTGGTTACATGAGAGGGGGAGATGGGGGGGGGGGAGCTTTGGTTATGAGTTTGCTTGTTAAAAGCATGTCAGTAGTGCTGCTGGTAATGGAATATTTCGCGTCGAGGGAGGAAATTTCGCAACATCGCTTCGGGATAATTTTCTATATTATTCTCTCTTTCGCGTGGGAATTCCAATACTTCGCGGAATAACTTTAACGGCAACTAAAACTAAGTTTCGCGTACTTATTAAAAGACCTTTTAATTATCGAACGCGTAATTGGAGTCGCGCGCTCAACTTTCAACGGTTTATTATAAAAAAAAAAGTTGCCTAACGACGTTATCGATTTTCTAATTACGATTTTTCATCGTTCTCAGAGTACGTAAATGAGATGCAGTCACAAATTTCTGAACGTAGTTGATTAGGGGTCATTGACGGCCCAATGGGGACATCCATGGCATTTCCGGCCACAGATTTTTATGCTGTAGTCCAAAAATAAAATTAAAAGGAAATGATACTTGGAAGGCCTATAAAGGGGTGAAATAGTTTTTTCAATTATTATAATAATAAGAAGTTACTTGAAAAAATAAAAAAGTTTGTTTTTCACGATTCCCATAAAGTATTCCCTAGTTTTGGCCACCTCAACTTTTCACGAAATTTTGAGTCGTAGCAGTTATTGTTAATACAGTAGTGAATGTCAAAAGGTTCAAAAACGTCCATATTAATAATTACGTTTTTTTTTATTATTATTCTTCAACGATAAAATAGAAAATTACGTTATTTACAGTACATACATAGTAATTCAAGTTAAATATTAATTCACTTTAATATTAATAAGAAAAAAAGTTAGATTTATTCTGGTTGGTATCGACACTCAACATATGTACCCATATGTAATACTAGCGTTAATTAGCTAACTACGCTCGTCACCCTTCAACTTTTATTTACTCTTTTCTCTCGTTGTATTAGTAATAAATAAACTGTGATGAAATGCTAGCTTTTATTAAAGGGGCACTATTATTTTAATCTTTTTTTTTTATTTCACACTATTTTAATAACATCCGTTTGCATGTGATAGCTTACTATACAATTCAAAGTAATTTTGATTTGTTTATAGCATCATATCGGACAATTTAACCAAATATTGATACTATTCAATCTGATCGTCTCTTTCACTCTTTGCCATAATTAAAATTTGATTGCTGCTCAATAGCTTCTGTGGCTTTCACCGTTAATTACCACAATGAAAATAGATCGTTCTGAATCGACTATTTCTGCAGTTAATATAAATGTGAAATATAAATTTAAGAAAGCGTTTTACTTGAATCGCGACAGGAAAAAATTAAGCTTTACATCATACCATCTCCGATCAAACTAGCCATTTCCTACTCCAAAGATAAGGTACATTTTCGCCAGCAAAACTCTTTATTTTCATATGCTTAAAATTCTTCTTCCAACCCTTCTTCGTAAAGAAAACTCTAACTTCATCTTTAACATTTGTCCTATAACACGCATGGGTGATTTTCAAAATACGAGAACTTTTATGTCTCTAAGCAGTGGTACGCGTGAGAGGTATTTAAGGTGGCTTCAGCGGTCTAGTAGACCTAAAGCTATCAACATTTTTTACAAAAATTCATTTACACATTCCAATCTGAAAACTGATATGACAGGAAGCAGAGTTCTTAAAATAACGGAAAATATTTTTATTAGAAAATTTCCAATTTTGCAAAAGTATATTTTGTCCATTAAAAAAAATTCAATAAGAAATATAAATCTTTTTTGTTTCTCATTCAATTTTAATTTGCAAGGTCTCATTTTCCTCCTTGTTAAATTTCAGGGGGAGTCAACGATATCAAAATTGAAAAATTTTCAAAACCTGCAAAGTTATATGCAATTGTTTATAGAATTCAGTGACAAATTTACAAACAATTCATATCAGTTTTCAGATTGGAATATGTAAATGAATTTTTGTAAAAAATGTTCATAGCTTTAGTTCTACTAGACCGCTGGAGCAACCTTAAGGGTATATATGGAGTTCTAGTGTCGCTCCAAGTTTAGTACTTGAAGCGATACAATGAAATATAACTCGATATGGTATGTGATTATTTATTGAATAGCTAGGTTACGAGAGAGAGAGAGAGAGAGAGAGAGAGAGAGAGAGAGAGAGAGAGAGAGAGAGAGAGAGAGAGAGGGATATAGTTTTACTTTCAGACCGTGGCACTGGATCGTCCTGACGACTTCCTCATGGTATCGTGGCGTCGTTCTAGCACGTTCTTACTCTCTCGTTCGTCGGTACGCGGTACGTGCAGATTGTACTCTCGTTCTATTTCGTTTCTGCGGTACTCGCCCTTCCCACTCTTTCTGATTGATTCCAAGTGAGTCATTTCTTCATACTCCGGGTTTTGTCGTCAGCATTTCGCGTGTTCCGATGTGCTGTTGCGGCGTCTCCTGCGGCTCATCCAGTGCTGACGATATGTGTGTTGCGGAACACTTACGAGCGACGACGCTTCATGTACTTATATGTGTCCCATAGGCCATTGCTATGACACATATGCATGTGACGATACGTGGAGAGTACTGCTTCTGAGGACATCCGCCCGTAACAGCAGTAATTACAAAGAATTTTCAAATGAAATATTTAAATCCATTTTAGTTGAAGGTAAAACTCATGCATAAATAAATAACTTAGCATAACATATTAATATTAATTATTCTATAAAGAGTTTCATACTAAAATCGTAATTTCTCTGAATGACTCTTAATAATTTAATATTTCTTTATGAGCAATTCTCAGGATTTTCTGCAAAAAAGAGAGTCCAAAAAAAAAAAATAAAATAAAATAAAAAAATTTTGAGGCACACTTCTGTTATAAGTTTTTTCTCATTCTGTAAGTCATATAGTATACGAGAAAATTTTCGAACAGTCGAAAACAATCTTGTGACACCGTTTTAGAAAAAAAATCCATTTTTCTTATGGAAATTTAACATGGGAAAAATGAACGAAAAGTAGTCGCTGATGATGAGCCAATAGTAAGCTTCTAAATGTGCCAACAAATATTCCACAAAAAAGCGATTAAAGTAGAAGAAAAGAGCTTTAATTTAAGCTAAAGATTGTTAAAATCGGTCGGTTCTGCGCAAAGTTACGTGCATTTGAAAATCGCGAAAAATTACCAAAAATGAGAGATTTTTCCCGAATCCACGTAATTCAATCATTTTTGGTCATTTTTCACGATTTTCAAATGCACGTAACTTTTAACGATCTTTAACTTAAATTAAAGCTCTTTTCTTCTACTTTAATCGTTTTTTGTGGAATATTTGTTGGCACATTTAAAAGCTTACTATTTTGGCTCATCATCAGTGACTACCTTTCGTCCATTTTTCCCACGTTAAATTTCCATAAGAAAAATGGATTTTTTTCTAAAACGGTGTCACAAGATCGTTTTCGACTGTTCGAAAATTTTCTCGTATACTATATGACCTACAGAACGAGAAAAAACTTATAAAAGAAGTGTGCCTCAAAATTTTTTTTTATTTTTATTTTTTGGATCTCTTTTTTGCAGAAAGTCCTGAGAATTGCTTTTATCCCTTCTTAAAAAAGTGATGAGCGGCCATGTTGAAGCATCTAAAGGCTTGATTTTGATTGGTCGATAAGAAGAAGGCGCGAAAAATTTATGTTTGAATTTTTAAATGAAATTTTTACATTTAGAGTAGTATAAAAGTAGTATAAACTTTTACATTTAGAGTAGTAGGTTAAGTACTGACTTAGAAAAAATTCTTAAGTTAAAAGTAAAACGTAATAAAGATAGCATACATAACTGCAAAAACAGAAAAGTAACGCGCGAAGCGCGTTTGAATATAGCTAGTATGTTAAAATTTATTAAAATGGATTATTATAAATTAATATAATTTTATTGTTTTCTAAAAGTTTTACAAAGTTAATTTACAAACTTATATAGGTAAACTCTTTGTTATTTATATGTAAACTCTTTAACCTTTCAAAAATTAAAAGTGGTCTCAGATTTTTCATAAGTGCAGTTACTTATTTTCGTTGATTTTTGTATGTTTGAGATTTCAAAAAGTTTTAATTTTTATAGAATTTTCTCAACACTCACAGCCTTTCAAAATTAGAAAATAAAAAAGATTACGTTTTCTGAAAACCACCCATATAATATAATCTCCAAGCCCATCCTTCACTCTACCTTTCCCCACCAAACCAATTGGAAACCGCAATTTCTAAATTGACTCTAACAAGCTTTAGAATAGAAAAAAAAATACAAATCAAAATCCATTTGTCGCAATTTCTCCAATAAAACTAAAATTGATACGAATCCGTACGTGTTCAACGCGCGCTTTCAAATTGACGACACCACGGGTGCCAAAAAAAGAAACGAACGCGCGCAAGTGCATTACAACCGAAACGAACTAGTTTCCATCGCTTACACATGGCGCTCTAAAAAAATCCTCTCGCGTCCTACATACGTTTTCTGCAGCCCCAAAAATATACCCTACGCGCCTTGACTGCGAAACCGTGCAAAATCGATCGTTTCCATAATTAGATATCTCGTCATTCGTTCGTTCGTTCGTTCTTCTCCTCTTTCTTTCCTCCTCGGACTCTTCTCCTTTTCCCCGCCCTGGAGGTAAAACAATTATCTCGTTACTTTTCCCGGACGGCTCTCAATTAACAATAAAGAAAGCCTCGTATATTTTTCCGCGGTCGCCCCGTAACAAGCTCCCCGCAAGAAAGAGAGAGAGAGAAAGAGAGAGAGAGAGAGAGAGAGAGAGAGAGAGAGAGAGAGAGAGAGAGAGAGAGAGAGAGAGAGAGAGAGAGAGAGAGAGAGAGAGAGAGACTATATGTACCTCTCGTGCACAAAGAGAGCTATCAGATCAACCATAGAACGAACGAACTAAAGAGAGAAAGAACCCAGAGACGGAACGCCCCTTCGATTCGCTTAAAGGAAAAAGCGCGAACGCTAGTTCACGCGAATTCCGTCGTCGCCGGAATTCCATTGAGGAAACTATGCGGTTCGTTCCTCTCTTATTTTGAATTTCATTGTGTATTATATACGTCTGTACGGAATACGATATCGATAGAGGAATTCGCGTTCTAATCCAATTTGGGATGTTGAGTGTTGATGCTGGCCGCTTGGTTATACCTATGCAGAATCATCTGACGGATCTCTCCCCCCATCGACTTACCTTTTTTTCTGTGTACCTATACAGGGCTCGCCTGTCGAAGGCTCCGGGTAAATATCTTACACAAAGCCCTAAATATCTTACAAAGCCCAGGAGAGAGAGAGAGAGCTTGTTGCCGCAGCTACCGACGACGACGACAACAATGATGTCGACAGTGACGACGTTTTTGATCGGATTACCGACCCGGCTCGAGGCGTATAACGCTCGCCTCTCTCCTTTTTTTATAGAGCCTGGTAATGACGGGCATTGTATCTTTAACGGTGTAATTAATTATTCTATCGAGGAGCTCTCCGCAGAATCGAAACGTGAGAGGTGACGGAATTTTGCAGCGAAGATTATGAGAATTTCAAAGGTTTAAAATGACAGACGAATTTTCAACGAGGCAAATAGTTCCATTCGATTTAAAAGAGAAAATACATTCGTAGAAAATTTATTCGTATAGAAAAATACTTATTAGTTTTTTACGAGTTCAGTATAATGTGTAACAAAATGAGAAAATTAAAACTATATATATATATTACTCTTTAATAAATAACTTTAATGTTATTCAAGTGTCCAGCGTAAGCCTGGTAATATTATCTTAAATATCATGTAACATTTGATGTTTGATTATCATTGTCAATAAATCCATGGTATCGTTACGGTCAAATACTGTTCATCTAACAGATCAAAAAATTAGTATTTGCAAGCCCACATTTGAAGATATTGATATATATATATATATATATATATATATATATATATATATATATATATATATATATATATATATATATATATATATATAAAAATATATATATATATAAATATATATATATATATATATATATATATATATATATATATATATATATGTGTATATATATATATATATATATATATATATATATATATATATATATATATATATATATGTATATATATATATATATATATATATATATATATATATATATATATATATATATATATATATATATATATATATATATATATATATATATATATATATATATATATATATATATATATATATATATATATATATATATATATATATATATATATATATATATATATATATATATATATATATATATATATATATATATATATATATATATATATATATATATATATATATATATGAATGTAATATCGT
Organism: Torymus aiolomorphi; assembly: GCA_036365515.1. NCBI lineage: Eukaryota > Metazoa > Arthropoda > Insecta > Hymenoptera > Torymidae > Torymus > Torymus aiolomorphi. The sequence goes on along the minus strand of CM070874.1, from coordinate 89,519,188 downwards.
TAGATGCATCGATCAAATAATAACAATGAAATATAACGTATAAAATTATAGAAGAATTTGTTAATGCATACTTAATTGAAACATATATATATATTATATATTTCAAAAAATTGTAACTCTTTTCCCTTCGCTCGGCCAACATTGATCGAAAAACCATTTTGAAGGGTTTTCGAAGAAGAATCCAAAAAAAATTTGTCGAATGAAAAAAATTTGGCCGCAGTCTCAATATTCTTTGATGAAGGTGTATCAAAAAGCAACCAATCAGAGGCTTTCGAAAAGGGTTCTAAAAAAAATCTGGCACATTCTAGAGATAAAATGCAAACTTTTTCCCAATCAATGTCCTATACAAAAAATTTAAAATTTTTGAGTAAAAAAATGATTAAAGTTGAATTATAACCAATAAATGGAAAAACTTTGAATTTTCAATGTTCCATAACTGGCTTATTTTTGAAAATTTTGGTCTCAAACTCTAGGAACATTATTTTTTCATGAAAAACTAGAAGTAAACCAATTTCCAGTGATTACTTCTCCGACAGGTTTTCCGCCTGCTTAGAGATATCTTTTTGCTTAAGATCTAGGAGTGCTTTACGCTCTAAACCGTAAGGACAGAAAGCCAACTAACAAAAAGTCGCACATTTTAAATCAGTCTTGTCATTTAATACGTATTGGCCCTCAAACGATCCTTTCATCATTCAAGAGTAGAGGTCGTGCCTAAAAGAGTTTAATTTTTAAGGGTTTTTAAATGATTTTGCGTATACTGCTATGTAAGTATCGGCATATATTTAATGAAGAGAACTTCAAGTAACGAAAAACATTTTTTGTAACAAAATTTAACTTCTTCTAAAGTAAATGCAGCCATACCTAAACAAAAAATGAATAAAACACTGAAATCTTTTTCAATTATTATCTGATTTTGATTTGGAAGGGTTCATTTTGTTCAATTTCAAGAGCATTTACCAATATGAAATATTGATCCTTCATCCCCATCACTGCATTCGTCAGTGAGCACACAGCCGAATTACGTCTGCGAAGCTTGTTGTTTTCCTTTTTCACAGGAGGAATTCAACATGATTTGCGGGCAGTGTGCCGATGGTATAATAGAATAGAAAAAACTCATGTTTTAATTGCATGAAAGTGGGTCACAAATTTAACGCGTGTCCGATACGACAGCAGAAAGATTTTTGTGCTAAATGGGGCTAGAGTTTGGAAGTGTGAGTGTCGCTGGAGAAAAAAAATAATACAATAATACATCAATACATGCAATTTGGCAGGTATCATTTTTATAGTGTCTTTGGCACTTGTTCTGTTAGGGCTCAATTTATTAGCTTTTGTGACATCCACTATTTAGTGTCAATAAAATCTTATTAAAATACGTTTTTAACTTTAATGTATATATCTGAATTCAAATTAAAATATAATTTTGAATTATAATATAATTTTTAATTTAAATCCAAACTGAATTGTGAATTTTAATTTAAGGATGTCATGGCTATATCGTCCCTGTCAAAAGTTAGTTTTTATAAAAATCAGGAATCGAAGCAAAATTGACAGTTTCATTATTTTTTATTATCATGCGAAAAAGCATAGTACACAATATTTTAAAGATTTTGATAAACTAATGAAACTTTGTCAATTTTGCTTCGATTCCTGATTTCTAAAGCTTATAATATTCTTATTTCATTTCCCGTATAGATGTACTGGACGGAAAAATTGTTAAGTATTCCATACAATTCTTTATCGCAATTCGAATGATAAAAACTAACTTTTGTGAGGGACGATAAAGGATCGTACACGAAAAAAGGAACAGATAAAAAAAACAAGAATTACATGGGTTTCTATATCTATATATACGAGGAACAACGAAATACAGAAGGAACAAGAGGTATATATAGATATACTAACCCATGCTATTCTTGTTCTTTATATCCTGTTCCTTTTTCCGTGTACGATCCTTAACATCTTTAATCTGAATATATTTTTTTATTCCAATCTAAAGATGTCGTCACTTATTCAATTGTCACTGCAAGTGTCGTGGGGTCGGGTTAAATAAAAACAATTATCAAATTCTCTATATCCCCTCGGTCCAAAAGTTTGAATGAAAAAAGATCAACGCTGACAATTCGTAATATTGTTTTAACATTAAAGAGAATGTTGTAAAATTGATAAAAGTATAAGTTACAAATTTAATACGTTATTTGTAAAGATAAATCTAAATAGTACATTACGATACAAGTACGGGTGACCTATTGCGTACGTGTTGCGTATACTATTTTTTCTAACGAGCTGCGCAGAGTTTGATTTTGCAAACCCGAATGAGTGCGCAAAGTATAGCGTATTCTCGCACCAGCGTGCAGTGCGGGAATGTATTTTGTACCACTCTAACCTCAAAATCATAACTTTAATATGATTATTCGGCTCTCGTGGTATAAAATACTGAAGGGCACTGGTGTGTAAGATGATTTTTATCGCATTCGACTTTTCTCACTCGCTTCGCTCGTGCGAAAAACGTCTCATTCGGTAAATAATCACCTTCCACACCCGTATCGTAATGTACTGTTGCACACTAGTGCGGGAATATGCTATTTTGCACACTCATTTGGGTTCGCAAGATCGAATTTTGCACACTCAGTTAGGAAATAGTACATTGTGTAACAAGGGACTAAAGTCGCAGATTATTCCCGCGGGTGAGTTCACTGCCCGAGCGAGCGTAGCGAAGCGAGAGCAGTGATCACCCAAGGGAATGATCGACTTTAGGCCCGTGTTACATATAGTACTTTATTCCCATCGCCAATGTGGCCATTTCATAGATTTGAAAAGTTATTTTGTATTGTGTTTATGTGTTATAATTTTGTTAGTTTTAACCCAATTCACCATAAACGTAAAAAATTAGACCATGTTACTTTATTCCCGCTAATTTACTTTATTCCCGCATAATGCGGGAATAAAGTAAATTAGCGGGAATCAGACGCCACTTTTGCTCCGCGCTTTTCAGGCTATAAAATGGCCATTATAATAGAGATGGGAATAAAAACATTTTTTGTCTAGCGGGCCGAAAGTACCATTTTTGCTTCCGGCGCCCAATCGTAAAGGTTGTATTTTCGGCCTCGCCAGGCAAAAAAATCGTATACGCAACACGAGGATAAAGAGGGCCACCACATAGCACATGTTTGCCACCCTCGCCTTCGGCTCGGGTTGCACTTTACATATGCTCTGAACTGGCCAACCCATGTAAAAAAAATATGTATAAACTATACATAAATTATGCATAGTGAGCTGTGCATAGACTATGTATGGAATTGAACATGCATACTCTATGCATAGTCCATACACAATCTGCACACATACTGTTTACGCATATCCTATGCATAGCAGACAAACTTAATTGTTTATATATAAAACGAACAAAGGCAACAGGACCCCCGCGCAACCGACGCGCGACTAGCAAGAGGCAACACTTATTAAATGGATGTAGAAATATTGTAGGTAGACATGGACGAGAAAAAGAGAGAGAGAGAGAGAGAGAGAGAGAGAGAGAGAGAGAGAGAGAGAGAGAGAATTTATTTTCATGTAAATAATTATTTTACATTTTTCACGGCAACTCTTCATTGATTTTCTTGAATGTGCAATCTAGCAGGCCATTGTGCTCGTTGCCCCTACTTAAGTGATTTCAAAAATTCTTGTCCTGAATATCTGAAAAAATGAAAATTTGCTAAATGTTTTTATTCTACGTAAAAACGAATTAATGAGTAAAATACGTATAATTCCGAAAAAAATGTTATAAAACTTTGAAATTGAAAACATGAAAAACATCTATTTCTTATAATTGCTTGTACAAGTCATACATAGTACCTTTATCTCGTTTCAGTCAAGTACAGAACTGACAAGGAAGGTACCCCAAGTGTAAGTCGCCGATTTGGACGATATTGCAATATGGTGTAGTACATTAAAAAATAAGAGACACGTATTTTTTTTACGTGCTGATAGACACTTTAAGGGGGTGAAATCTACCCCTAAAGTTCACCCTCAAAAACAGTTTTTTTCAAATATTTCAAAAACCAATAAAGCTAGCTTAATGAAACCGACGCCAAAAGTTGTAGAATAAAAAAGCCTTCAAAATAGCATTACTTTCAATTTTAAGGGTAGCAACCCCTATTTTTTTTTTCAAGAAAACTAAGCTTTTTTTCATCAATTTTCAGCTATAAAAATTACAATAAATTATATATCGCCTCAAACTGATTCCATTTAAAAGAAAATTAAAAAATAAAGTTGACCTGTCTCGTGGTTTTGGCCAAAATTATTTTTTAGGGGTAACTACCCCTTATTTATTTTTTGTTCATTATTTCAGAAATAAATAAAGATACCTTAATAAAACCAACGCTAAAAATTTTAAATAAGAAAGGCTTCAAAACAGCATTATTTTCAATTTTAAGGGTAGCAACCCCTATTTTTTTTTCAAGAAAACTAAGCTTTTCATCAATTTTCAGCTATAAAAATTATAATAAATTATATATCGCCTTAAAACTGATTCCATTTAAAAGAAAATTAAAAAAATAAAGTTGACCTGTCCCGTGGTTTTAACCAACATTATTTTTTAGGGGGTAACTACCTTAATAAAACTAACGCTAAAAATCTTAAAATTAAAAAGGCCACAAATCTGTATCACTTTCAATTTTAAGGGTAGGAACCCCTATTTTTCTCTTTTTAAGGAAATTAAGAGACTTTATTGACTTCAATGGTGAAACTTATCGATTTTTATCGACTTCTACTAACTTTTTCTAGCAGGGAGGGTAAATGTGTTTATTATTTTTTCTGAAAAAATTGCGTAAATAATCAAAATTTAGTGAGATTAATTTTCTTTCAAAAAATAATAAAAATTAAAGTTACGTGTTGCAGAAAAATACAAAATGAAATGATAACTAATGTAAATATGGTTTTTGTTTTAACAACACAAGTTTTATTATTACTATTACTACAAAAAATTTAAAGTATTCTCAAAAAAGTAATTGTTTGTCGAATAGCTCGAGGCATTATGGATTGTAAGTTGTACAATAATGATATTCTTCAAAAAAGTGTTTTAAGTATAAAGATTTTTTACATCACGAACATCTAACAATTGCAACATTATTACAACCATTGATCTCACAATGCGTTGCACAGGAATCTCCGAAACTGAAACTTACGGGGTCATCGAAATCTCCTGGTCGATTCACAAGATACCCACTTTTATACCACGAATATTTAAATAGATTTTCATATCGTGGAGATGAAAATTGGTTATGAACCAAAGACTGTAATTTAATTATATTATTTCTCAAATGTAAATTTAAGTCTTCGTCTATGAGCAAAACGTGGTCTGAAAAATGTTTAACATAGTTCTTCCATGTGCGGAATCCATATACATCTAACGGCTGTATGTTTCCAGTCGTTCCTGTAGGTATCATTTTGAGATGTAGTGTTTTATCGTGTGGCGTAACTTCCTGTACAATCGTTGGACAATGACCACTCCACGAATCAATTAGCAGCATGCTTCTAGGTCCAACTTGAGGAAAATATACCTCTTTTAACCACGCCTTAAAGAGTTCTACAAATTTTGATTTTATTTAAATGTGTCTTCCGAAATAATTAACGTTTTATTTTTAGAAATTAATAGAACGTGATTTTACCTGAATTAAGTTTTCCAGATGTCGAGGATGTAACATATACGTTTGTAGGCACAAACAAATTTTGTGAGACAATTGGTCCAAATTCTCCGCTTCGTTCCTTTAATACTAAAAATAATGGTGATAGTAACTTTCCTGTGGCTGAAATTGTCGGCTGTACAGTATAGCTATGAGTTGTTGATGTGACCGACTGTACAAGGCACTGTAATTTCTTTTCTCCTTCAAAAACAAGAGATCGATCAGAATGCATTTCCAACTGAAAACCAGACTGGTCTGAATTATATGTATTGTCAGCGCCTATTTGATTAATCAATTGTTTGACTTCTGTTACGAATTCTACTTCTTTTTTATGCAAATCATTTCTATTTTCTATACTTTTTTTTGTGATAAATTTATTAATTTTTCGAGAAACAATTCTATGGGTGTTTTTAAATTTTGAAAGCCAATGTTTTGAAGCTGTAAATCTTACGTCCTCATTTCCGATTAATTTTCGTGCTTGTAGAGCCCATCTTCTTAAATCGTTGTCATGAATTATTAATCCAGCTTTAAAATTTTCTAGTGTGAAATCGCAAATTCTTGCAATTTTTTCTCGGTAAGTTCCACCTTGATTGATTTGGTGAGCCCAGCGATGTAACTGTGTTTCAGAACTGACTTTCCTGAATCTAGTTTGAACTGTTTTAAGCGATAAATTTTTTTTTGTTTTTCCACTTCTCCAATATTCTACAGCCCTTTTTTTGTATTCAAAACTCAATGGTTCTTCATGTCCCGTACATTGATCCGTAGGTAATTCAGGATAGTAAGGAAGTGTATGTAAATCAACATCTTCCACAATACGTGCATCTGTTTCTTTATATTCTTCTTGAAAATCCAACGATTTTTCCATTATAACATCTATGCTATTAGACGATTCCATTAAATCTAACAGTATCATTTGGAAATGGTCTTTTATTTCTATTTCTTTAATATTATAAGGGCTATCTTCAATATCAAGTGTTTGGAAATAGGCAAGCAGCAAATTAATAACATTCAGAGGATTAATTTTCATTTTGAGTGCTAAAATAATCAAACATTTATAAGAATAATTGCATACAGAAATAGTATCTTTACAACACACATATATAGAATGCTGAAAATAAAAACATTTTTTTAATTTGTATGCGTCACCCCTCTAAACGTTACATTACTATGTTGCGAGAACATAGCTATTTCTCAATGAGAAAGCTTCGTACGTTGTACGTTGTACGCTTTTACTGATGTACGCCATCATGCGACCAATGTCTTTTTACCGGGAAATATTTGTTTAAATATTAAAAAAATACCATATTTTCACAAGATAATAATGTTGCATTTAAAAAGGCGACACATACAAATAAAACAAATATTTATACTTTGGGCCATCCTGTTAAGAATCTATTAAGAATATCGTATCTGTATATTTCTTTACTAAAGCGCTTGATTAAAATGAAAAGAAGATAATCTCGAGTTTTTTTTTAAATTTGTAAACAGTAATCGATAAGATGTATTGCACAATGCCTGTTAATTTAGATTTATTAAAATTAAGATTTAGTTATTTAAAATTATTATTTGTATGTAAAATTTATTATTTATAAAACATCTAATAGTAAAGGAACCGTATACAATTTTGGCTAAAAATTGAATCAGGAGTCTATAATTTTGTTAATAACAGAAAGTAATCAATACAGTATACACAATAAAGTATATTTTGATACATTTTTTAATTTTCGTAAAAATATTAAAAATACTTTATGCACTTATAAATCAAGATTTTTTAAATCTTTAAAATTAAAGAAAAATCAATTTAAACTATTTGTGCTCTATAACGTCAAATGTATCTCCAAAAAAGGTAACAATGTACGAAATTGCATACTTTCTAATATGTTCATTAAAAATAACGCAAAATATAATTTTGAAAAGCTGTTATAATTTTATTAAAGCCTATAGACAGATACGAAATTCTTACAATTAATGCATTAGATCTGATATATAAATAGACATTTACCTGTAGTTTTGTAGTGCGCTGACATTAAAAAAAATGAATTGATGCAATATTACAGCCACAATATTGTAGAAATAACCACTTTCACAAAACAACACTGCACGACTGGAACTCTACCGATTTATAAATACAATGTTTGCCAGCAATATATGAAACTACGAGTTAAATCACCAATCTATAAATATCGGCCTCATAATAACATAAAAATAACATATTATTTTCTCATTCACAATCACCAATTACTCTTATTTACTGCATAAAAATCACTTACATCCCCGTACACACACGCACACACACATTAATTTTTTTTAATGCTTTATTTATCACGTATCAAAACGGTACGATTGCCTTTGACGAAATATTTATAATAATACATAAAATATAATAAAGGGAAGTAAGAACATAATGAACTTCCGGGGATGATTTGCACCCCTTTAAAATGTATTATTCACAGATAAAAAATATAAATATTTTTCGTTTTTTGGTTCACTACAACATATAAAAGTTTAAATAAACATGTTACTTTTCTTGTGGAATTCAAGTCAAAATTAGTTTTTCGAAAAAGCTTTACAATAATCCGTTTAAACAAGTAGTTTAACCAAACTAATTTTGCAAAATTAATGATAAATTAGTATTTCGTATTGTCCGAAAGCGCTAAAATTACATAGCGTTTGTCTGTGTTATTGGTCAAAATTTTATGGTCAATCTTTTCAATGGAATGGTTTTTAAAGAGATATATTTATTGTAATTTTTATAGCTGAAAATTGATAAAAAACTTAATTTCCTTTAAAAAAATAGGGGTTGCTACCCTTAAAATTGAAAGTTATGCAGATTTATGGCCTTTTTAATTTTAAGATTTTTAGCGTTAGTTTTATTACGGTATCTTTATTTATTTCTGAAATAATGAACAAAATAAAAATAAGGGGTAGTTACCCCTAAAAAATAATTTTGGTTAAAACCACGGGACAGGTGAACTTTATTTTTTAATTTTCTTTTAAATGGAATCAGTTTTAAGGCGATATATAATTTATTATAATTTTTATAGCTGAAAAATGATGAAAAAAGCTTAGTTGTCTTGAAAAAAAAATAGGGGTTGCTACCCTTAAAATTGAAAATAATGCTGTTTTGAAGCCTTTCTTATTTTAAAATTTTTAGCGTTGGTTTTATTAAGATGTCTTTATTTATTTCTGAAATAATGAACAAAATATAAATAAGGGGTAGTTACCCCTAAAAAATAATTTTGGCCAAAACCACGAGACAGGTCAACTTTATTTTTTAATTTTCTTTTAAATGAAATCTGTTTTGAGGCGATATATAATTTATTGTAATTTTTATAGCTGAACATTGATGAGAAAAGCTTAGTTTTCTTGAAAAAAAAAAATAGGGGTTGCTACCCTTAAAATTGAAAGTAATGCTGTTTTGAAGGCTTTTTTATTCTACAACTTTTGGCGTCGGTTTCATTAAACTAGCTTTATTGGTTTTTGAAATATTTGAAAAAAACTGTTTTTGAGGGTGAACTTTAGGGGTAGATTTCACCCCCTTAAAGTGTCTATCAGCACGTAAAAAAAAATACGTGTCTCTTATTTTTTAATGTACTACAACATATTGCAATATCGTCCAAATCGGCGACTTACACTTGGGGTACCTTCCTTGTGAGACTCGGTGTCCTTATGCGTAATCCCGCTATCATCCCTATTTTCATCTCCTCACCGTGCTACCACTGTAGCGCAGTATTTCAGCAACGAACATTTTTTCTGAAAAAAAGTCATATATTTCCATCAAGTAACAGATTATTTTAAATAAAACAACATGAAATATACGCATAATACATCATGTAAATAAGTTATGAGAGCTTGTATAAAAATTCTATGAATATGAATAATACTTTTAGTCATAAATTTGACTTATACAAATTTTACATACTCATCAAATTTTCATAAAATCAATCCCTCCAGTTTTTCAAAAATCAATTGGTAAGTATAATTTTCGTTCGAGCTTACTTTTTCGCCGTTTCGTCCTTGAGATCTCAACGTCATGTTGAGCACTTGCCGAGCGCGTCAGACCTGTGGACCATGTTTTTGCTCCGCGTCGCGAACACAACCTCCTCTTCGCTGTTATCGCCGTCGTCGCCATCACCACCAAACTCTATCCATTTTTGTTCCTAGTGTAACTAAGCTATCAAATGTGTGGAGATTCAGAAAGACAACTGTTTGAAAATCTTTAACCTGAAAATAGATAGTACCACAAAGCATCGCTTTCTCTGACAAATGAAATATATTACAGAAAATATTCTGCGTATGTTATGATTGCTTCAGTCGATATCCATCGTAGTGTCATCTGCAGAATACGTTTATCTCTTTTAGATGCATGCAGAGAAAAATTTTCTAACCAAAATACGAAGCGTTTAAAAAGGCTATTAAGTCTAAGAACAATGAACTTCAATATTCTTTGTCTTGAATATGTAGCTTATATTCTCACATACAAAAGGTGTCAACAAAACACAATGTAATATACTACAATTTCATGTGGTTAGCATTTAAAAATATTTTCATCGTACTACACTTTTTACGTTTTCTGTGTAAGTATTTAACTTTAGAGAAGTTAAAAACATTCTTCAGACGACACTGCGATGGATATCGACTGAAGCAATCATAAGATACGTAGAATATTTTCTGTAATATATTTCATTTGTCAGAAAAAGCGATGCTTTGTGGTACTATCTATTTTCAGGTTAAAGATTTTCAAATAGTTGTCTTTCTGAATCTCCACACATTTGATAGCTTAGTTACACTAGGAACAAAAATGGATAGAGTTTGGTGGTGATGGCGACGACGGCGATAACAGCGACGAGGAGGTTGTGTTCGCGACGAGGAGCAAAAACATGGTCCACAGGTCTGACGCGCTCGGCAAGTGCTCAACATGACGTTGAGATCTCAAGGACGAAATGGCGAAAAAGTAAGCTCGAACGAAAATTATACTTACCAATTGATTTTTGAAAAACTGGAGGGATTGATTTTATGAAAATTTGAGGAGTTATGTAAAATTTGTATAAGTTAAATTTATGACTAAAAATATGATTCATATTTCATAGAATTTTTATACAAGCTCTCATAACTTATTTACATCATGGATTATGCGTATATTTCATGTTGTTTTATTTAAAATAATCTATTACTTGATGGAAACATATGATTTGTTTTCAGAAATTATTGGTTGCAGATAAAAAAGGCATTACCTGATCAATGTTCGTTTCTGAAGTACTGCACTACGGTAGTAGCACGGTGAGGAGATGAAAATGGGGGTGATATCGAGATTACGCATAAGGGCACCGACTCTCAGTTCTGTACTTGACTGAAACGAGATAAAGGTACTATGTATGACTTGTACAAGCAATTATAAGAAATAGGTTTATTTTCATGTTTTCAATTTCAAAATTTTATAACATTTTTTCGGAATTATATGTATTTTACTCATTAATTCGTTTTTACGTACAATAAAAACATTTAGAAAATTTTCATTTTTTCAAATATTCAGGTCAAGAATTTTTGAAATCACTTAAGTAGAGGCAACGAGCACAATGGCCTGCTGGATTTGCACATTCAAGAAAATCAATGAAGAGTTGCCGTTAAAAATGTAAAATAACTATGTACATGAAAATAAATGTTCTCTCTCTCTCTCTCTCTCTTTCTCTCGTCCATGTCTACATATTTCTACGTCCATCTAATAAGTGTTGCCTCTTGCTAGTCGCGCGTCGCTCGCGCGCGGCTCCTGTTGCCTTTGCTCATTTTATATAGAAACAATTAAGTTTGTCTGCTATGCATAGGATATGCGTAAACAGTATGTATGCAGATTGTGTATTGATTATGCATAGAGTATGCATGTTCAATTCCATACATAGTCTATGCACAACTCACTATGCATAATTTATGTATAGTTTATACATATATTTTTTACATGGGAACTCTTTACCTCCCTAGTTGCGTAATATACTATTTCAATCGCATACATTAAAATTCACAATGTTTTTAAAATTGGAGAACATTGTTCTCAACTTAACAATCAGTTTGAAAGATTAATACACAAATATGCGAATTCTGAGCTACAATACTATGTTTATGAATAAAAATTAAAAAGTTTATTAAAAGTTTCTTAAAATTAATAACATTTTTAACAGTGCAATTATTCGAGTATCCATATTCGAGATATCAGTAGCTCCATATACCCGATCTGACGGGCATTAAAATCTCCCAAAATTTGTACACAGACATGACAAGCCATCTCTCGAGGAGATCAACAAACGGCGAAATAATGAGCGACGCATCGGCGGCCAATCGCAAACCGGAGGCCGTTTCAACGCGGCACGCGACTGCGAAATTCTAGAGGGAAAAGAGAGCAGTAGCTAGCGACTAGGAAGCGGGAATCTCAAATTGGATTCTCCTCCCACCGTTGAATATTGATGACGAAGCTTAATTTGCTCGCGACTCTCCGACTCCTATCCCTCCGCGCGCTTTTTCTCTGCCTTTTTTCTCTCTTTCTCTTTCTCGTTCTTTCTCTCCTCCCGGCGCGAAAAAGTGCAGCGCGCGACGGTTTCGCGCCTCTATAAATCAACGCTCGCGCGATGCTCTCGATCCGCGCTTTATAAATTGTAAATCGCGCTCGGCTGCTCTTTCTTCTTTCGGAACTGTTGCTTAAATACTGACGAACGCGCGACTCCTGCACTTTTTTTTCTTTGCGCCGAAGCATCGATTATTTCGATGTTTTCGTCGGGGTGGCTTGCTGTCGTTTGTATGACCTGTGGCATAAATATGCTGAAAGGTTTGAGCTGTTTGCGGACGAGGCTTTTAAAGACGAAAGTGCAAGATTATAATTGGGTTTTTCTGGAGTTTCTGGAGATTGTGTGTCAAATGAATTTGGGTAAATAATTTTGAAGATTTTTCATTCGTGAAACAATGTTATACTTCAAATGAAAACTCGTTTGTTTTTTTTGAACATTTTTTAAAAGAATTAAATTAAAATTTTAAATTAAAACCGTTGTAATGCAAGTTTTCGGTGAAATATTTTTAACAGCCAAAGCCACCCTCCTATAGTAAAAGTCGCTTTTATTTTCTGTGAAACATTATTCAACTATTTTTCTGCACAGTTTTAGACAGCTATATTATATTGTGATATTTTCGTTCATTTTGAGAAAATACTTTGACAAAAATACTTTGTCGTTTGTCATTTCATATGAAGCAAGTGGAAATAAAATGTGTCAGTATGGAACAACAAGAGGCTATATTGTTCTTGTTAAATATTTACTGTACAATTTGGTAGTATGACACTCGTATATTTTTGTACATTATTTAATACAGTAATATTTAGAAGGCAAAAGAATGCAATATTTTCATATAATATGTGATATGACTACAAACCGGTACATATAACAGCTAGTGCGCCTGAGAAAGAATCATCTCCCTTCTCACTGATAAGCCCAGCAGATGATTCGGGGCGAAATGCACATTTTCGTAAAATTTATTTTCATTTTCAACGTTTATATTTTGATCCTGGTTTTCGATTTTCATTTATACCTTTTACTCGCAACGAACGATCGAGTATTATATTCAAAAACAATACCTTCAGTATATTTTATTGCATACCAATAAAACACCACTTCGTTTGTACAGGAAGCATTTTGTTCATTGGATATCTTCAATGATTTCTTTTTAACCTCTAAACTCAATTTCTATAATAAAAAGACCACTATATAACCGGGTGCAATAATGAAATTTAAAAAATAGTATGATCCTATAAGATAAATTGATCTTTTTATTCGTTTGGTTTATTATCGAATAACATTTAACGCATTTTTTAAGAAAATATGACCGCTTATCAAAGATTTGATTAATATTATACTAAAAATATTGTATCGACAACTTCACAGATAAGTAACTATGTAACATTTTGCCTTTGCGATTTCTATACTTATACGATAAGAAAACATACGAATAATTTTCATTCATTTTACAAAGAAATATGTAAACTGGTGTTTACACTTTTTATTCAAATATTTCTCTCAACCGAACGGCATATTCATCCTTCTGCATTATTAATTTTTTTCCAAAGAGCCTCAATCGCTAATAACCAAATTCACCGAAAAAAGTAGCAACCGCTCACTCCTCTACTTTCGTCTGCCTTAGGTACCGGAGCTGCTGAAGTGGGATGCGGCTGTGCGCCTCCTAGTCAGCCATTCGTCATCACCCTCATCATTATCATCGTCGTCGTCATCGGCGGGCATGGCCTCCTCGTCGCACGAGCGGACCGAGGAATGCGCGAATTAGGGAAGTACCGTCGCCGGTGACCGCAGTAGGAAACGCCGCCATCGTTTGAGCGGGCGCGAACAATGCCGTAGGGAGCGCGCCCGAGAAGTTAGTGAGCAGAGAGAGAGAGTGAGAGCGCGAGAGTGAGAGGAAGAAAGAAGAGAAAAAGGAAGAGAGAAGAGACAGAGTGAGAGGGAGCGAGGAGCACACAATGGCGCTGCTGTTTGCCGTCATCGTCATTATGGTCACCACTGCCATGTCTCTGCCACCGGTCATTAGAATTGGTGAGTACCTATACATGTATAAAGTCATACACGCACACACGTCGTCGACGTACTCTAATCGTGCGTGCACACTTGTCTCTCTTTCCGATGCTTCGGCGTATTAACCCCTTTCCTATATTGGCCTTTTTGCGAGCAAAGGGCAAAGTGAGAGCCGCTCTTTTGAATTCGTCGGCACTCTGTATGCGATATTCCAAATTTAAAAGAAAAATATATATATGTATCATACTTAAAAGCGCGGGTTTTAACGTTTGTGCACGTGTGCGCCCGCTAAATTATTCATTGCTTCGTTAGCGTAATCGGCGCGGCCTTGTTTACGACATTCATTTTGAAATGAACTTTAATTAAAAAAAGTCGAGTTCATTATTATGTCAACGAGTCTACACGAAAGATTCCACTTGCGACAGAATAGGTTAATTGAGAATTCAATTCTTTTTTATAATATCTTCCTGGGAATCATTATACATGGTTTTCTACTGTTATCAATGCGTATACTTTATATATAAAGTATAAGTGAAAAATTAATTTTTTTATAAATAGTGTACGTATATCAATGTACCTACATTCTCATTTTCAAAATTATTCTTATGCGCCAACTGGAATAACAAAGTTTATTAAAGGTACATACCACAATACCCATTAAGTTTGTTATTTATTTTAATTATAGCTGTAAATAAAAGTTTTTACTATCATCCATTTCGACGTGCCAATTTGCGTAACATTATATATCTACTCACGTTATCTATACATATAACGTACTATCATATTACCTTATCCGCCATTATCTCGCTCGCTGCGCACACGTCCCATAACTTTGCACTATTGAATGTACTCCGACACACCTTAGCCGCGTGTACAGCGCCGTATGTATACTTATACACTTCTGACCGTAAAGCACATGAATGAATAAAATATCCCTATAGAATTCTCAGCGAACCTCCGAGAAAATCTTCGCTCCCTCCTGAGATGCAAAACAAACACCTCAGTCTTGCTCCTTGCAGACAGCGAGAGGGAGAGAAAGAGAGGTCGAAATGAAACGCGCGAGACTCTTGCGGGGAAAATAATTTACGCACACTGTGAATGGAAACCATTCGGCGTCTCTCTCTCTCTCTCGCGCGCAGAAGGTTTCGCAGTCGTCGGTAACTCTCGTCGTCGTCGTCGGCGGCGGCGACCGCCGCGAGAGCGGAAACCGATCCTAAACTTTCCAGGCACCTAATTGGACGAATTTCAATGGGAAGCGGGGCTCGACTACGCGGAAACTTCGCGGCAATTTCACCCGGAGACGCGCGCGTGTGTAATGACGACGGTTTTGGGCCGCGCTGCAGCGGCGCGCAGGCGCATGTGCTGCTCTGCATATATACCTATAGCGAGCGGGCTGCTCGATGATCTGTGCGAAGGGTTGCGTAAAGCCGCGGCGTTTGGTGAATGCGTGGCAAGGAATGAGTCGAGGGACGGCTGTTTGGTGAGGGAAAATTGATAAACGTGAAGATGATGAGTTGGAGGAGCGGACTGTGGTATAGATGCAGATGATCGTTTGCTGAGTAATTGAAGTCAATCGACGATATTTGATGAGAGAAATATCCGATTTCATCATTTGAAGTAAAATAATACATGCGCTAAATAAATTTCTTTTTAAATATTCGGTCGCACAGAAGACATAGATAGAAATTAATACATTAATAAAAGAGTTTATTAGGTTCATTATTTCGAAATTTTTAAAATAAGTTATTATAGATAAACTCTTAGCTGGCACCTGCCGTCATAACCTGCACCAGCGTCAGTGTGCCAGCTATACTATGTTGCGGAAGAATAATTATATTCCTACACTATCAAATCAATGCCATGACTGATTTAGATACACCATTTTTAGTGAAATAAACTGGGAAATAAACGACTTTAATTTTACGGGAAATCGTTGAAATGTCCGAAATTGTTCTTATATCAAAGAATGTTTTAATATGCCGATACTATTGAAACGTACTCATTAAATTTCTCGGAACTCCAAAGATTAGCTCTGCGCGACAGAAGTTTAGCTTTTCACTTTTGACTTTTGGAATTTTGTGTCCTTTCCCATAAGGTTGAAAGGTGGGAGAAAGAGAAAGAAAGAGGACAAAAGCGAAACAGCGCGGCAGAGATACAAGAAACAACAATAGCTATGTACACGCACACGCATGTATACACATCTATATATACATATAAAACTCCGGACGGACAAAGGCTAAAAAATACATGTAATTAAAAGCAGAGGTCAGACCCGAGAAATGGGATAGGTGCGAAAGAGAGTCAGAGAGCGAGGATGAGAGAGAGAGGGAAAGGAAAAAGGGACCGCAAGCAAAAACAAAAAGCACAGAAGAAGATAAAAAAACTCGGAGAAGTAGGATAACAGGGTGCGAGCGCTCGGTAGGAAAAACGCCCGCTGCCGCGTGTGCTAGCTGCAGAGGGATTTTCTCGCGCGTGCGCTCGGAATATAATTTCAAAGGTGAAAATTACACGAAGCTGGCCGAGATAATGGAATGGGCGAGCCCCTCTATGGCGCACTTTCTAAATCCCGTTGCAGGGCATTCTTCGCGCGGAACGTCGCGGCTGGTGTGACGAAAATTAAAGCAAGAGGGACTTCCGCTGCTTCTGCGACCTCCTGATAATTCGCAGTGGCTGCGCGCGCTGAGGGCGGAATTTGCATCCAGGTATTATTACGAGGCTGTCGGGGCCACGGCATCGACGGCTAGAGCACTTGAAGTCGCGGCGAGGTGGTATGTATGTACCCTCGGAGGGAGAAGAAAATCGGATAATTTAGGGGCTGATTGAGGTGACACGTGATTGTGCGCTGCGTTTGAGCGAAGTGGCTTTTGGGTTTGGGAAAGTTTAGTTCTGATATAGTGTAGCGTGAAAACGAATATTATTAAATATTTCGTTTATCCATGTAAAAAAATATTAAAAAAAAGCTCTGTATGTGTAATATTGAGGTTATAATTAAGTTCTTGAAATTTCTAGGATTCTGTAAATAACTGTGTATATGCAGCGTAAAAGGTTTAATTAATGATTAAAATTTTGTTATTAATAAAGGAACAAGGATCCCAGAAAGGTACGATGTTCTACTCAAATTTGATAAGAGTTTTATATTAATAATGTATTTTAAGAATGCAGTTTTTAAATGCAGATATACTTTTTATACAGTTAGAAAGATTTCATTAAAAATTCGCATTAATGAAGAAATGAACTTATATGTATTATGTAAGAGTTAGCATAATAAATTATATAATTTATTAAGTATAATTTATTTATAAGTATAATTTATTATACTAACTCTTACATAATACATATAAGTTCATCTCTTCATTAATGCGAATTTTTAATGAAATCTTTCTAACTGTATAAAAAGTATATCTGCATTTAAAAACTGCATTCTTAAAATACATGAAAAAGCAAAAATGATAATAACTAGTATAATGAAAAAAAAACTATATCAATGGATGATTTAATCAACTGTGAGTCTTATAGCGAATGAGGTCCGTTAGTGAAATATACCAATACTATTTTTAACAAAAAACATAATCAGTTGAAAAGTCAGATCGGACTAATCAGGCGGAATATCGGGTGATCGAGTCGTAAGATAAATCAGCCGACTTCTCGCAGTGGAAGAAACTCTTTAATACTAAAGGGAATGCCTTATGGGATTTTACGGGCGGTGATAGCTTGCGCGTGCTTTCAATGGCGTGTGAAAGCGTTTCTCCCGCCACAAACGGTCTGTTTGAAATGGTCCTGCGCTTGCGGCTGTCTCATATACCCTCCGCCTCGGCCGCTGATACGAAAATATTGAATGTCACGGGCTTGCGGCTGGAAAGCCCGTAAAAATATTGAAATGTATAATGTACGATTGTAGGCAAAATAGATATATAAATTTCACCGTTAATTCGCGAGAGTGGGTATGAAATAAATTAGCGCGGGAAAATGACGTGCGATTGAAGTAAATTAACGGTGCAGAATAATTTAATGTGGCTCTTTGAAATGCGTTGTTTTCATGCGCACAGCTGTCTTGTTTATTGAAAAATGTCCGTTGTAACGAAGTTACGAATTCAATGTGCCGACTGAATTCGATAGATTTAATTTAATATTTTCTCATCGTTGGTGCTGTAATTCCATTTCGTTTGATTACACGGTATCGTTTAAACGAGGTGATTTTGTTTCTGGGCAGTGTATCAAGCAGAATGATGCATCAGCTTAAATAATTGTATTAACTAAAATTTTGCCAACGTTTTAAAATAATTTTCATTCATATATTTTAAAACTGTAAAACTGCATTTTGTAATGAATGAAACGAAATACTCAGCGAAAATATTGGTTTCGTGAGAATATTATTTCTGCTTAAACCTTTAAATTCGAATTATTATTTAGTAATAAATATATAAATTACGTTTATTTCACATACTGAATTTTAATCGGTAAAAGAATGAATGTGCAACAAGAAAATTCATAATTTTCATGATGAATAAAGTTGATTGAAATAAACAACGTATTTAAATAATTTCAAAAGAATTCAAATTTTAACGTTAAAAAACAGTATGATATACACTACTGTTCCAATAAAACAGCCCAAAATTCATAACACAAAAATGCACGGTTATTGAAACAGACACATGTTTTCCGCTTCTCTCGCGACTTCATTTATTCATATATATATTCTCAAGGAAAAAATATTTTATTTTCAGGACTAATTCTCATTTCGTTTATTATTTTCCAAAAAAAAAAGAAAAAATCAAATAACTATAATGTATCATGTATTCATATACCAGTCGGCATCCAATTTATTCATCGTACGAAACGTATCCCCGTATCACTCCCAATTTGCCTTATGTACCTTTCCGCTGCTCCGCAAAGACCAAGCCACCCGTAAAAAAGGATCCACCGCGGGAAACACTCGCTTACAACGGCAGCCACCTATACACGCTTTTTAACACCCATTTCATTTCAGCGTACTTACACACATACAGCGCTGCCGCACAGCCTCGTATAAACGCAACTTAGGCGCGAGCATGAATATAAGGAGCGCAAGAGCGTGGCATCAGCGCCTTGTAAGCCTCGGCGCGCCGTCGAAAATTCGCGAAAATTCGCGCCGCTGCCGCAGCCAACAGTGATCTCATCTACGTATTCAAAGCGCGCGCCCGGTATAACTGAGTTTTCGCATGAACCCACGCACGCGAGAGCGCGGAGCAAACGTCTGCTATGCATGTATTTGCGTATACGTACATATGCATGCCTGCTTGCGACTTTGGGGATACACAACGAGTATATATAGTAGAGGTATAGGGTGCGCTTCTCGCGAGTTCTAACTGTTTCGTACCGAAACAATTTCCCATTAACGAATGTGCGTGCAAGTCTGCGCGCGAATTTCGTCGCGCTTAATTATTCCCTATAATAGCGCGCGGAGGTGGAGAGAATCTATAACCGCGATGTGTTTTCCTTTGCGGGAGAGATACGGGGTAGCATTTTTGACGGATGAATGATGTAGCAGGGAAAAATAGAGCGAGAAAGAGAACACGGAGAGAAAGAAAGTCGCGCGAGGGGAATTCGCTCGTGTACGTTATACAGAGTCTCATAGTGTATGATCTGCACGTACCGCTCGCGTATCACGCGGTGCGCCAAGATCCAGCGCGATTTCGCGAACGCTTGCTATATTATTCCCTCCCCCCCCTCCCCCCGGGCCCGCACACACACGTAGTTTTGATAATTCTCTTTGTTTCGCTTTTTGCGCTGCGCGCGGTTATCGTGTTATAATGTTAAAGCGCGAAGGTCGTTATTTCAACATATTTCGGTGGAGGGGGGGGGGTTGTTAATGTGTGCCGAGGAGAAATGGGGTTAGAAAATTTATGACGGGTCGCTTTGAGATTTTTTAGGATACTTTTTTGATATTGTACTTTGTAGGCGATAATATGAAGGCAAGTTAGAAATTCAGCTGTAGTTGAAGTTGTTAAAAACTGGAGTGTGGTATATGTAAAGAGGTCAAGTTTGAACAGTTGTATTATATAAAATTATAGTAGAATAGAAAATAAACCAAGCAACCGCAAATGATAGTATTTTTTGATTTGAAAAATAGTAATAGTAATAGTAATAGTCATTTATTGCAAATATAATTGATTTACAAATGTTTTAAGTACATTGGTATATAATAAGCAGTCGTGTATATAATACAAAAAGAATTGTCAATATGAAAACAATTTTAATATAAATACAATAATACTTTTAGAATAAAAATCTAACACAGCCAATTTACACTTCTCAGTCTATTTCTCTTTAATAAAGATAACTTGCGATATCACAGTCATTATTCTTAAAAACTAATAATACTATATAAAAAGTAAGTCGAAAAACAGAAAGTAGTGATATCACAGACAGAAGCTCACTTGACTAGGTAATACACGAAGAAATGACTAGTTTTTAAATAAATCAAAATTACCGCTGACTTAGTCAGGGAGTCAAAAGTAGACTTAAAGCTAAAAATTAAAATACTAACCTGACACTCAGACTTTCCACTTGCGCTAATAAATACATTCATTCAAATAAATAAATAAATAAATGGGACGACACATAATAATTTAACATTCAGAAATCGCCCATTTCGTAAGTGGCTAGTCTAGTGTAAAAAAAAATATTTCAGTTTACTGTAATTGGTTAATTACAGGGCCGACACTCAAATTAACTCATACACGGAGAGAAATTTTGTAGTGAAAATTACAAATATTCGAGACTAAATTACCAGTTTCTATGGTAATGGATGGACAGACTGACAATTTCAAACTTTTTACCAAAGTGCCTTGGTAAAATTTTTTTTTAGTTAATTTAAATTAAAAAAATGAACTTTTTTTATCCATATTGATGGATATATAGTATTTTAATATAGAAATAGAAACAGAAACAAGGATGAAAAAACATTAAACTGAAAAAAATTTTTACGGAAGCGGGATTCGATCCGACGATCTTTGGGTTGAGAGTCCGACGTTCTACCGACTGCGCCACGGAAGCTGTTACCAACAGTCATTTGAATCGCCGTTATTACTTACTGAAAATATGTGTATTGTTTTCATTTTAACGTCGCGCACGCCTCTAGTATCAATCTTCTGAAACACAATAATGCGCAGTGCGCATGCGCGAATACACAAATACCAGGTTATTTGGTAAAATTTATCAGTTTTCTTAGTAAAAATTCTTAGGTTACCTTGTAAAAATGACTAGATCTCAATTTTTACCAGTGTGTCTGGTAATTTTTATTCCGATAATTTGGTATTTTTTTTAAGTGGTTATGGTAGTTTTTCCTGGGAAACTTATAAATTGTATTAGAAACCTGGGAATATCACGGCTTTTGACAGTCTATCCATGCACTACCAAGGCACCTTGGTAATTTTTACTCTAAAATTTCTCTCCGTGTACTGAAAATTAATTAATATACCAGTTATTCTTCCTCCTAGAGGCAGCTTTGTGATAGTAATTTTTTGAGTTATTGTAAAAACATGTTATAATTGTTTTTTGAGGTGTTAGGAATCAAAATACATGATTTTTGAAAAATGTCTGTATGGATGTGTGTGTGTGTGTGTGTTTGTGTGTGTGTGTGTGTGTGTGTGTGTGTGTGTGTGTGTGTGTGTGTGTGTGTGTGTGTGTGTGTGTGTGTGTGTGTGTGTATTTATCTTTGATAAATAAATGATTGTGAATGTATCTATATTTAACTGATTATTACAAATGTGTGAATTGAAAATAAGTTTCTTCATAAATTTGATTAATTATTGGGGAGTTTAATTGTGTAACTAATTCTGGTAATTGTTGATAAATGTCAATTTATTTGAAAGTCGACGTATTCTTAACTGTTATTGATAATTACTTATTATTTATTTATCCTTGGATAAATAAATAATTCAAATCCAAATAAATAAATGTGAAAATTTAATCAAAATAATTGTGAAAATTTCTTAATTTCGTAACGGGTGTTCAGACCCGATGCAAATTGTTTTACGGTTTTTTTCAAAATCGTAGTTTCTCAATGACGACTTTATGTATCAGCTTGAAATTTATAGACTATTTTGTATGTAATATAGGCAATACCTGTGTAAAATTTCGTCCAGATTATATGGTTATTTTTTGAGATTTTGAGACGGTGGCTCGTACGTTCCAGAATATTAATTTAGGATGGAGTGAATAGGTCGATCAACGAGGAACCATAAATAATAATAAAACTTAGTTTATTAGGCCGACGTTTCGGTACTGAAGTAAGTACCTTCTTCAGGGCTAAATAGAGAAAATACATAATAAGTACATATATACAGATTTTTTATAAGAACCAATAAAGTTTTTTGACAGTGTACTGACCTAATGATTAAAAAAAGGTTTACACCATGATTCGGAGATCACGACAGGTGACTTCGAGCATGATTCGGTACATTAGAGAAAATAATGACATTGCAAAAACGAATTGGTACAGGAAACCAACCTCTTCCGGTAGATACATTAACTATTTTTCACATCACCCTACCCACCAAAAAATTGCAGTTATTTACGGGCTAGTTGATAAGGCAATCAATATCTCACACATTTCTTTCCACAATGAAAACTTAAAAATTATCAAATCCTTTTTAATGCAGAATGATTATCCTCTTACCTTCATAGAAAAATACATTAATAAACGCTTACATTCTTACGAACACAACAACAATCAAACTTACAATAAACATGATCACCGCAACAGGATTTTAGTAATCCCTTTCATTAAAGACTTAAATAAAAAACTTTGCAGTACTATGAAAGACGTTAAGAACTTACGAATGATCAATAGAAACATTAATAAACTAAGATTTATAAAACTAGGTAAAGATCCGCTTGAAACAGCATCTGTTGTCTACAAAATTAACTGTAAAGAGTGTGATGCATCTTATGTAGGCACTTCAAAGTGGAAATTAAGCAAACGTATATATGAACACAAGTACGCGGTCTTTAAATCGTTAACTACCTCCGCCCTTTCAGATCACGTTAAAATAACAGGGCATAAAGTAGACTTCGAAAAAACACAAATAATAGACACAGAAACTAACTACCAAAAACGCACTTTTTCCGAAATGTTGCATATACATTCACAAAAAAACAGCTTAAATCGAATGGATGACACTAAGAATCTCAAATATATTTATAAAAAATCCGTTGACACAACCAACAAGCACTTTTATAATAACAATATTAATAATAAACGCGGGTAGTCGTACACTCAGAATCGGGCCGAGCCCGCCCCTCCAGTATGCTTCCAGCTAGCTCGCTCCCTCTCCCCCCACTCTCGAATTACAAATTTGAATTTGCGTTATTAACGTCACCCGCGTGGGTATATAAACGCCGGGAAATTCGCTATTCTCTCATTGTTGAAAAAATGGGACTCCAGAGTACAGGTTGGGTAAGAGATTTAGCTGTTTATTATTATTTTTATTTCATTTAAATAAATAAATTTTCAATTCAAATTCTCGTTAACTTAAAAATTTTTTTTCAAATTCAGTTGTTCTAGTTGAATAAAAATCCGTGTCTTGACGATGCACTACGTGCTGTACCGAATCATGCTCGACGTCACCTGTCGTGATCTACGAATCATGGTGTAAACCTTTTTTTAATCATTAGGTCAGTACACTGTCAAAAAACTTTATTGGTTCTTATAAAAAATCTGTATATATGTACTTATTATGTATTTTCTCTATTTAGCCCTGAAGAAGGTACTTACTTCAGTACCGAAACGTCGGCCTAATAAACTAAGTTTTATTATTATTTATGGTTTCTCGTTGATCGGCCTATTCACTCCATCCTAAAAAAATATTTTTTGAGATGTTTGATATTTAAAATTTTAGTTTTTTTTTAAATGACTTTCTTTGCTGTCGCACAAGATAACTACATTCAATTTGTTTTAATTTCTTTGAAATTTGGTGGAGAAGTAGAGTTTGTATATTATTTATTAGAAAAGTTCTTAGAGTAAAAGAATTCGTTTATGAATTTCAGAGATATTTGAGGTTAAAACTATTTTAGCCCTCTTTTAAAATCGTAATTATTCGGGAACACATTTATGTATACTAGAAAATGGATATGACATGCGCTATGCGCTATGCGCCGATGCGCGCGTGTTGTATACCTACTTTTGTTTTGTAATAGCCATTTATTATTTTTAAGGTTAAAACCGTTTTCTTACATCGAAAATTTCAGAAAGAGCACACAAATACGGACAGGCATACTACTAGAAACAAGTACCCTATGTGTGAAATTTCACAAAGAAAATATAATTTGAAGTAAAAGTTATTTCAATCAATTATGTTATTTATTTTTCATACATAATTTAAAAAAAAATCATACCTATTATTTTATTCATATTTTATACCTAATTTAAAAATTAATAATTTTTAATCTTCATAAATGAATTTAATTATAATTATGTCATAAATTGTTGCAAAAATTATAAATTCTGTTATTAAAAATTCATTAAAGGAATAAGTAAATTAAGTTTGAGGAAGCCACGGGCCAATGAATTGGTAGCGGCTTTTTTTTCCTTATACTAGTCCTGGCTTGATATAAATCGATTTCAATAACTCTTAGTAACACTAGTGTTTACCTAATATTATTTGACTTTATGCTAATGTCCATAAAGCGGAACGTATAAAGAAAAAATATAGGTCTAATAATCTTAGGCGTCTTTTTTCGTTACCATGAAGGTTCTTTACTTTTCGTGGTGTTTAGTTTACGCAAACGGCGTTTACATCAGTAAGATTACAATTCCAAATCATGAAGAACTTGAATTATTGAGAGTTGCCTGAACAATAGCTAAAGTTTCTATAAAATTACTTTGAAAAATATTATTGTTTTTTTTATTTAAGGGGGTCAGACACCTTTAAAATTTTCTTCATAAAATGACATGAAAAAAATTATTTTCAATAATTAGAAAGATGTAATAGTAATATTCTGAAAATATATTTCATTTTTGACAAAATGAGATCCAAAAAAAATTTTTTTATCGATTTTATCTGAAGATATGGCCATTTGTAAATTTTGGCATTTAAAATGCTAATAATGAAAATATCATCCTGTTTTTTAAATATTTCTTATCACAAAATTATTGAAAAAGGAACCAAATATTCAATTATATAACATTTGGTTCAACCTTCATTTTTTTAAAATTCAAAATTAGTTTTTTATTTGGAGTAAAAAATACTTCGCATTGCATTTTTTCAGCAGACGAATAACGAAGATCCGAATTTGAAAATTGAGCAAATCTCGTTTTTTAAAGTACAGGCATGTAAAGAATTGAAAATTTTCTGTGAAGAAATCGAATTTTCATCTTTATTAGTTTTATTAAAAATTCCAATAAACTGTTTCTTTTTTTTTTTTTGCGAAAAAAAAAAGTTTAATGTAATTTTCTGTTCATCTCGCCAGAACTTCGTTCAGATTAACTATTTCTTTCAGAAATAATAACAAATTTTTCGTGATTATTACGATAAATGCTGTTGAAGGTCGCGCGCCACAGTACATGTGTTATGACGTGCGCACGACACGATCACAAAAAATTGTACAATACATAGATAACTGAAATTTTCGTGTCGTGCGCATATCGTAACATGTGTACCGTGGCGCGCGGCCTTCAACAGCATTTATCGTAACAGCGAGGAAATAAACAAGCTAATGATAGCACGAAAGAAACAGTTGATTCTAAC
Source organism: Torymus aiolomorphi (assembly GCA_036365515.1). Taxonomy (NCBI): domain Eukaryota; kingdom Metazoa; phylum Arthropoda; class Insecta; order Hymenoptera; family Torymidae; genus Torymus; species Torymus aiolomorphi. Next base: position 89,493,223 of record CM070874.1, on the reverse strand, counting down.
ACTCGTATTTATTTTATTTTTAATTTATAATTCAATTAATGATCATTTGATAAGATCGGTGTGTATAAGGAAGATTTTTTTCTTCATTACCACTTCTTGCAGTCATGAAGGTTTTGTGTATTTTGTTGTGCGTCACTTTCGCGAGCGGCTTCTATATCGGTAAAAGAGATTTTAAATAGTATTTTTGTTGATTAAAATAAATTTTTGAATTACATATTATATTCCAATTTCTAATAGATAACAATGGAACATATGAAGAAAAAATTCTTGGAGGAGATCCCGTTAGAATACAAGATCTACCGTATCAGGTAAATAAATATGAACTAAATTTTTTAACATTCATTCCTTTGCAGCAATTTCTTTAATATAACTGGTTAAAAAATTAATAGATTATTTGATAGATTTATTAATAGATTTATTTATTAATACATTATTCAATAAAATAGTCCATGAACGATATTAATAGATGTACTTGCTTTATCGCATTATGCATTGAATAAATTTCATACAAAACAGTTTATAGAAATTTAAAAGCTTTTTAATTAATTCAAGAATATGTTGAATCTGATTAAAGCTACTTATATCTTGTATATCAACATAATAATTTCATTATATATCTTTAAGTCTATAGCTCTCAGGATGAAAGTATTTAAATTTGTTTTTAGGCTAGCTTGCTTTGGTTCAGAACAAAAAGCATCTGCGGTGCAACTATTATACATGCATCTTGGGTTATAACTGCTGCACACTGTGTCAAGTAAGATTTCATTTAATTTTTATAATTACATTAAGTATTGCTATATAATAGAACTTCTTACAAAAAATTAAAATAATCTCTTCATTGCAAAATAGAAATAAATCGCATATATTAGTACATACTGGCAGTGGATTAAGAATAATTTTCGGTAAAGTACACCCAGTTGAAAAAATTATAATGCATGAGGATTTTCAGACCATCCGCAACAACAATAACGATATTGCTTTAATCATGGTAATTAAATATGTTTATTTTACGTGTGAATTACTTAAAAAGGATTTAGTGTAGATATAATATCACTATTCATGACAATGTTAGTATTTGAATGTGTGTAATTATTATTTTATACAACTTCGAAACTTGTTAAATAAATTTCAGTACAAATTTTAATTTTTTATTAAGAACTAATAACTTGTGACTAATACGAATATTTTCATTATATTTTTCATCCAGCTTCAAGAGCCTATTCAATTTAATGATAAACAAGCACCTATAGAACTTGCAAAGCCACACGATATTCTCAGAGTAGGTGAATTGTTGCGGATTTCTGGTTTTGGAAGTACAGGGGTAAGTTCTTATTCTTCACAGAGAAAGATTTTCTTTTTTTTTCTAGAATTTCTTTAGTTAATTTAATTAACTATTTTTAGCCACATCTGGGGCAAAGTCCTGTTTTGATGGCTGCGTACGTACCTGTAGTGAGTAAAGAAGATTGTCAAAGAGTTTACAGGTCAGATCCCATAACCGATAATATGTTTTGTGCTGGCAATGAAAACACTGATACGTGCTTTGGCGATTCTGGTGGACCTGGTGTTGTTCATGGTAAACTTTATGGAATCGTTTCCAGTGGTATACATTGTAGAATGAGAACACTTCCTGGATTGTACACTAGTGTGAACAAATACTATGATTGGATTAGAGAAATAACTGGACTCATATTCTAAAATTTATAAACCTAACTTAGTATAAAATAATACTAAAAAATATAAAAGTTATACTTTATGCCCTTGATACGAAAACTACTATTTAATAATCATCTTTCCACACAAAAAGCCTGTGTAAATTTTTTTTATGGTTGAAGATTGTTCTAACAAGGGAAGTACCCGAACTGAGAAATTAAAAAAAATTCCAAACTGATATTAAGTAGTAGTACTCAATGTGACATTCACGAAAACATTTTTTTTATCGGCTGAGAAGCCCTTTATAAGGGTTAAAACCACACTTAAAATTGACCCTCAAAAGCGTTTTTTTAATATATCTCGGCTTCTATTAAACTTTTTCTAATCAAACTAACTGGAATGAGTTCCTCATAGAAAAACAAGATATCTGTAATAATTTGAACATTGAGGGTTGCAGCCCTTATTTTTGAGTCAGCGAAATTGTGTTTTTTTAAGTATATTTTTATTATAAAAATTCACAAAATAACTAAAAATGGATTCAAATATTATTTTTAGAAGCTACACGAAAAATTAAAGTTGACGTATTTCAGGATTTTCCTTTAAAAAGCCCCTTAAGAGGGTAAACCACCCCTAACACAAATAAATTATGTATATTTCTTCAGCCATTAGTTTCTTCCTATAGATTGGTATATATGGGTTTTCGGGGACGCTGATTACGAATTTTCAGTTAGATTTAAAAAATTTGAAACGGTGGATTCAATATGGTAGACAAATTTTTTAGGAATATTTTTAATTTTACTAAAAATAGTATATAGAGGTTTTCAGGATTGCCGAAATTATGAAAAGTTTTAACGTGGTTCTTTTTATTTCCAATATACTATATACGGAAAGCTTTGAACCCCGAAACACAGAAAATTACTATTCAAAAGTTTATAACCCCAAGATTCAGTAAGTTACATTGTTTCGCTATGAGCGAATTAACGGCAGGAGAATAGCAAATAGTTTTAAGAAGAAGAATTAGAAGAACAAAGCTTTATTTAGATTAAATACAATATTCGTAATACAGGGTAAATAACGACGTGCTTGCTTTAATGGTTTCTGACAGAATGAATTTTCGCTTAACGCAACTTTCAATTAAACAAATTCAACTATAACCACACTGAGAGAAATGTTGTAGTAAAATTTATTATAAATATAAGAAAAATTACTATATTTTGTAGGAACGGAGGGACAAATCGAAATTATAACAATTTTTGCTATGCAACATAGTAATTTTTATGAATGACCTTAAATTTCAAAAAATTAAATTTTTTCTCGTTCTTCCAGTTTTCAGAACTATTTTCAGACTCTAATCATACAATATTTAATGTGAAAATAAATTAAAATGATAAATAAAAATATTTTTTTTACGAGCGTTGGGATCGAACCTGCAACCTTCACCGCGGCAATCGGACGCGCTAACCACTTACCCAAATAGGATTCTTGAGTGTAAAATTTTGGAACTTGTACATGTCAAACCATCGATTTCAAGAAAATTTCAGATAATATTAAATAATGACAATAAATAACTTTGATAACACAAAGAAACTTATCATTAATGTGCATAATATAAAAATAAAATAATTGAAGTAAGGTTTTGAATGTTTTGTAAACTTACAAGCAAGACAAAGTGAAATTCCCGTAGAAACATAACCTCAATCAGACACGTGGGCGCCTTGATCTGCGCAGAAAGTACTAATGTTGTAGCAATTTTTACTATGTTGGATAGCAAACTTTCTTATGGCCTGTAGCAATTTTTGAATGTGGCACTTTTTACTATGTTTATAGTAATTTTTAATACGCTACAAAATAAAATTTATACGCTACAAAATAAAATTTAAACGCTACGAAATAAAATTTATATTCTATTCTAATAAAAATTAAAAGCATATATTATAAATTTTATTATATCACAGTTTTTGCTATGTGTATAGCAATTTTTCTTTTATTTCGTAATACTTTCTAATCAACAACTGTCATAAAAATTACAAGAAATGTTGTAATTATTCATACAATTATAATAAAAATGCAGCATAAAGTACATATATCTCACTCTTCCTATACATTATAGTAATTTTTATTACAGTTATAATAAAATTTACTACAACATTTTTCTCAGTGCATAGAAACGCTTCTACTCTTGTTTTTTCGAAATAGCAATGAAATTGCGCAGTAGCCAACATCCACGAGATAGCCTTTTCGCTACCTTCGTGCCGTGGTCTCGTCTTTTATCGACTCATGTTCGAATCGGTGGCGAGACAAAATGCGGCCCCATGAAGTCCTTTTTTCTTCATGTGCACGCGGCTTATGCCAACAATTTAATCATAATTAGAACATTCTCCACCCCGTGTAAAACTTACGTGTTTTGCACTTCTGCAAATTTAATGAGCTTTCTACTAGGTCTTAAAAATATTCCTTTAGCTGTTTTGACTTCTGTTATTCTTACTTCACCATCACGTCCTGGGAAGGTGCGTGTTACAATTCCTTTTCGCCACTCATTACGAGGAGTTTGTTCATCAGCTATTAAAACAATATCACCATTTTTTATATTTAAACCCTTATCAAACCATTTTTTACGCGGAAGTAGAGTGGGCAAATATTCGCGTAGCCACCGTCGCCAAAACATTTCTGTATAGGCTTGGGCCAATTTCCATTGTTTTTTTGAGCATAAATTATTGAAATTCAAACGTCCTACATCCGTTTCACCTGAGGAAGAACCGATTAAAAAATGGTTTGGTGTAAGGGCTTCGTCATCTCTAAGGTCAGGCGATATATGAGTCAGAGGGCGTGAGTTGACGGAATGTTCAATCTCTGCAAGCGCAGTAATAAGGACTTCTTCCTTTGGTTTTTGTTCCTTTAAAATTACTGCCAATGAAGTTTTTACAGATCTTATCAGTCTGTCCCACGCTCCACCCATATGAGATGCGGCTGGGGGGATTAAATTTCCAAACAATTGATTTTTTAAACGCAAATTTGTTTAATTTACCTCGATCAAGAGCTTCTATTGCCTGTTTTAATTCTATGCTTGCACCCCTAAAGTTAGTGCCGTTATCACTATAAATTATGGTAGAGACTCCCCTTCGCGCTGCAAAACGTTGTAAAGCCATAATTGCCGAATCTGTAGTAAGACTATGTGCTAATTCAACATGAATTGCACGAGTCATCATGCAGGTGAATAAAGCTCCCCATCGTTTTTCTACTCTTCTGCCAATTTTCACACTAATCGGGCCAAAATAATCGAGTCCACAGTGTGTAAATGGCCGAAAACGATAAGCTAACCGCGCAGGAGGTATATCGGCCATCTGAGGTTCGGGAGGACGAGCCCTTTGCAAACGACACGTTACACAAGAGTTTATAATGTTACGTAGAACTTTTCTTAAATTTACTATCCAGAATTTTTGTCTTAATTCGTTGACCACAGTCTCATAACTTCCGTGAAAATATTTCTCGAGATAGTATTTTAATAATAACTGAATCGCCGGATGTTTCGCGTGTAATATTATCGGTTCGTAATTTGTTTTAGTTAAGGGTGACTCTTTTATGCGGCCATTAACACGCATTACTTCATTAATGTCGAGCTTCGGTGTGAGTGCAATGATGCGACTATCTTTTGGAAATTTACTCGAATTAAGTAAACTTAATAATTCTTTAGCAAAATAAGTTAGCTGAACATGTTTAAACCACGATGTCTCGGTAGTTCTTAAGAGATCTAGAGTCGATGATTTTGGATTTTTCTTTGTAAATATCTCTTTAGCTTTTAAAACAACGCCAGTTGTTGATAACAAGCGTAAGCAAGAAGAGAAACGACTAACGTCTGGAAGATAAAATACTTCATTAAATTTAATTTTGAAAGTGCAGACGTTAACGCTGGTTGTTTTATCTTTTCGCTCCTCAGTATCGTTTAAGCCAGCAGTACTTCCCTCTAACTCTCGGGGCCAATGACCTTCATTCTCGCGTAAAAAGGGGGGACCAAGAAACCAACGATTATTATTACGTAACGTACCGGGAGTCCATCTAGTTCCATCATCAGTGGGATTTAATTCGGTTGGAACCCATCTCCATTCCGAAATATTTGTTAATTCGTTTATTTCACCTAAGCGGTGCATAACATATATTTTAAAATCTTTCGGATCGGATCTTATCCATCTTAATACCGTAATAGAATCAGACCAAAAAACGCGTTTACTGCGATGCTTTTCGCGATTCGAGATGCTATCACTGCTGATTGCAATTCTAAACGCGGAATCGAAAGAGGGTTAATCGGCGCAATTCTACTCTTGGCTGTAATAAATGACGTATGAAATTCATTTTTTGAAAGTGCAAAACACCAATACGCGACTGTTGAGTAGGCCTTTTGACTTGCATCGCAAAAAACGTGTAATTCCGCTGTGGTAAAATGATAGCCTTTAATTTGATAACAGCGTGGCACTCGTAGAAATTTTAAATTTTCCAGTTCGATTAACCATTCTTTCCAATAACAAAATTCAGGTTCACCTATCTTTTCGTCCCACTCAACTTTGCTCTCCCAAATCTTTTGCATTATGATTCGCGCTCCTATTAGAAACGGTGACAAAAAACCAAAAGGATCATAAATTGACATGATTATTTTTAAAAACTCACGTTTTGTTGGCTGACGCAAGCCTAGTTTTAATTCGTCACTAATTTTCCGATCTCCTAATTGAAACCCAATGTCAACATTATCTACATTTAACTGATCACAAACGGCTTCGACTTCACTAGCTGAATTAATGATCTTAATCTGAGCTGATATTTTACTGAGATTTCGCTTGAAGTAGTTGCAACATTGGTCAGTTGCATCAAATTCATCCATGTTTGATGTAAAAACTTAGATGGAAAATATTTAAGATATATTATGGGATCATGGATGTAATTACAAAAAATATCGGTGATTTTTAAACAGTTACTTGCGTAATAATCAATCCTTTTTAAAGTCATTAAGCTATTATGTAATTATCACAAAATCAATGAATTTGATTATTATTTCATATTAAAATAATTTTTTTCACCAAAAAATATAATGCACTTAAAACTATTTTGATAATAATTAAGGGGATGCCTTATACCGACAGAGTTCTCTGCCGTACCGACCCCAACGTTTTTAATTAAATATTAATTGTTAAATGATTTTTCTTTAATTCCAAGAGTCGACGCACAAAGGCAAACTTATTACCTAATCCCCGGTCAAATTTCAGATAAATCTATTGAAAAATAAAGACGAGATTTGAAAAATCGCAAGATGTCATATTTTGAGGTTAATATAGTAATGTGCGACGTTGCGATTTTTCAAATTTCGTCTTTATTTTCCAATAGATTTATCTAAAATTTGACCAGGAATTAGATGATAAGTTTGCCTTTGTGCATCGACTCTCAGAATTCAAGGAAAAGCTTATAACAATTAATATTTAATTAAAAACATTGTGGTCGGTACGGCAGAGAACTCTGCTGGTATAAGCCATACCCTTAATGAATGGTAAAAAATTAAATATTTCTTGAAATGTGGACTGTATTCTGTTTTTTGTTAGGTATTGTTCGAAATTGAGGTGACGATATATTCTAATTGACTCGAAAGTATAAGTATAGACATAGATAATTTAAGCAAAACGAAACCTTTACAAAGAGAGAGCTTTTAATACACTCCTTTTAAGGGGATGTGAGTACCGACGTTATTTTTCAAACGAGCATAACTCACGCAAATATCAATAGAATAATCCAGAAAAAAATCTGCATATAGTGTTTGCGTGTACGGAGCGCTTGACAGACGTCTTTTCCCAAAAAAATGATGAGAATTTATTTAATTAAATAAAAACAGTACTGTCGGTAAGTAGGAATCTACAATTGACCTACTTTTCAAACGAGCATAACTCACGCAAATATCAATAGAATTATCCAGGAAAAAATCTGCATATAGTGTTTGCGTGTACGGAGCGCTTGACAGCCGTCTTTTTCCAAATAAATGTTTGAATGTTGATTTAAAAAAATATTGAAATTAGGGTTGCACATCCCCTTAACGCACACCTTTGTGAGAATGAGATTATCTATATATAAATACTTTTTTGGTAACTTGCTTGCGGAAAGCTAAGCAACATCTAGTGACAATCCCATACAATCACTAAAAAAAAGAGATGTTCGAATCTCGAACATATTTATCAAAATGAAATACAAAATCTTTTTTTTTTAATGTGCATTGATGGAAATTAGTAATTATCATAAAATGTGATGTCTATAGAATACATTTGTATCATCGAGAGTGTACTACCTAATGCTGTGATATATATTTTGAATTTTTTATTTCTGAAACGTTTTTAAATAATAACAATAAATAAAATAAATAAATAACAATAACAATAACATGTATACGAATGAACGTATACGAGGGTTTTATATTGACAGGGTTCGTCACCGAGAAGAAATGAATTGAGAATTTAGACTCCAAGAATCTATGCTTCCAACTTTTCTCGAAAGAATAAATTGGAAAGCAGAAAAAGTAAGAAATTGTCTTATTCGCAAATAAGACGAAGTAATTATAGGCAACGTAAAGTGTAGGCAATAAATGTAGGCAACGTATAGGCAAATATGATAGGCTAGGTGTAGGCAAAGTAATGTGTATGAAGCATGGGCATAAAGCACCTTCCAAATCACCCAAAACACCCGGCGAGTGGGCGCCGCAGGCCTCTATATGTATACTCTTAGGTGTATTTTTCATAGAAGGTTGCTCGTCGGTGCCCATCTAGTGGCTCACTCGGATACTACAATCCTGAACATAACATCTTTGGTAAAATTATGTTATATAAATATTTGAACAGGAAAAGAATCCCAATGAATTGATAGTTATAACTTACCGTTATAAAGTATTTAAAAAAACAACTTATTTTTTTTAAGAATACTTATTCTTTATTTTTAAAATCTTAGTATTTTTTTTTTAAATTCACATTTGTGTGTATTTTTTATGTATAAGTCACATAATTCAATTTTTATTTTTATTTTATATTATATTTGTAATCATAAAGATTGCTAAGAAAGCGACCCTCAAAGGAAGGGAGTATAAGCCCCATGGCTATGGCTTTGAGTATCACATGTAAGTATATTTATTGTAAGCGGCAACTGAGATCATACAGCACATGAAGAAAAATGATTTTATTTATATGTTAAGGAGGTTGGCTACTGAAATGAAAATGGTTACATGACATCATTCCAAAAACTTGATATTGTTGTTCTTCGATTCATTTCCTATCAGATCGTTTGACAACTCGGTTATGGAATAATTCAACTTCAAAGTTTAACTCTTATACACGGGTTCTTATGGAAGTAAAACCATAACCTTACTAAAAACACAAGACATTTAGGGGATGCGATTCTTTAAAAAAGTTAAGGACAAACTAAAAAACTACTGGCAATATAGAAAATATACAGGAGAATGTATATACGAAATCTGAAAACGACGTACAACACCGATTCTGAGTACTGCGGCAAAACGTAAACAAACGATCGAGTTCGTTGGCTGCGAGAGGGGATGCGCGGTGTGAGGGGACTCCTTCCCTCTGCCCCGCGCGAGTTGTTGTAGCCAACCTCCTTAAGCGTTGGCATGTATTGTCATTATTAACCTGACCAGTGCGAAGGTATCATATATAAGGAAAGGAATTAATTAGTTTTCATTAGATGTGTAAAATTAAATAAGCTGTGTTCTTAATTATTTATAATATTGTTTAAAACCTGGACCATCATTATTATCAATTTTCTTTAATATTAACTACTATTAAAATACTATTACAATACTAATAACATGTTGTGAAATTATATAGTACAATATTTCATTATATGTAGGTTTAAAAATGTGCATGACAATGCTTGATAGCAAGTTCTTATAAATAAAATATATGTTTTCAATGAAAAGATTTTATCTTTTTTTATCAGTCAATAAAAAATTCATTGGATTTGCAACATATTCCAAGCAACTAAAAGTTAATTAAATCTATACAATATTGTACTTAATCATTAATTAAGTTACCAAATATGTTGCACAATGGGTGAATTTTTAAATTTAATAAAAACCTCTACTCATTGGAAAAATCTATTTTATTTATGAGAAGATGATATTAAGTATAGTGATACGAATTCTTAAATCCCACATCTAATATTTTCAAAAACTTTCCAGACAAAAAAAGCTGGATTTATGACTGCATTACACAATGTTATTTCACAACGTATTAAAAAAAATTAGTAAACGGTTCAAGATTTGTTTAGGTTATACAACATGATAAATGAGATAAAATTAAAAAAACAATTTTGATCGCTTCATTAGAAAGCATTAAAAGTTTACAGAAATGAAATATTTAATAAAATCGATGCTAGTAGATTTCATATATTTTGATAATCACCAATTTCTATCAATAGTATGTTCGTGTATTTATCAAATTCAATTTTGCAATAAACAGTGGTTTACAGAATGGTTTTCCAAAACATACTTTAAAAATGTATAACCTGACTAATTAAATATTTAGTTTGTGTTATGGTGCAAAATAACCGATACTTTCCTTTGATAAAATTAAATAAGAAAAAAAAGAATAATAATATTCTTCATAACATTTCCTAACCAATATATTAATTTGTTAACTAAAGAGGTTCAGAAGCTCAAGAAAACATTTATAAGCTCACGAGTTTCACACAACCGAGATCGAACTTTTTTCCAACTTTTACTCGAAAAAAACCTCGAAAAAATGCACGACACAAAAGTTATTGTTAACGACTTAATAAATAACAAAACGTTGCAAGTTTATATCCTAAAAAATGTACTTTCACCAACATGAATTTTGTAATGGAAAAAAGGAGAAATAAACAATTTTCGAACTATTCGTTCGCAATTTATCCTATTACAAATGTAATCAATTTTTTACACAAGTTGCCCCAATGTACGAAACTACATCTTCTTACAGCTTATATTTTAAAGCATAATATCGAACGAAGCTTTCCTTCGCAATTCCATAAAGAAAACTGTAAAACGCATTTCTCATCAGCAACTTCGCGCTTCAAAAGATCTTTTGCACTATGCGTCTTCAACTTGATGAAAAATTTCCCATGCAATTCCTTTTCATCAGTCGTCAGCAAAGTCAATCGCTCGCCCTCCGACTTAATCGGATTTCACCGAAAGAAATATTCGCAATTGCAGTCTACCGGCGCGCCAATATTATTTTCGACTATTTCCATTTATATGAACTGCACACTCTTTTTCTCTCACTCTCTTTCTCTCTCGTCAATTCTCATTAAGCGCGTTTCGATCTCTCCTTACCTCGTCGGACGCGCGCGCGTATATTTGCATTCGATTTTCTCCCCGGTAGCGCGAAAATTCGATAGCTCGAGCCTCTCGCTCGCCGTAAATAAATTTTTATATAGAGCGCGTGCGCACACACGCGTCCACATACGCGCAAAACGGAACTAACTGCCATCGCGCTAACAGCATTAAAGATTTATTCCTCGGCCCTCTCTCTCTCTCTTCTCTCTCTGCGGCCGTAGCGGAAGGAATTTTAATATGCTTAGAAGCTCTAGAAAGGTGCAATAGAGCTCTGCCGCCCTCATTGGACTTAATCCCTCGGCCCAGACGATTAATAAATTCGCGAGGTGGTGCGCATATACATATATACACTATTCGCGCGCCATGTGTATACGCCCTGTAATAATACATGACGGTACTCTCGATTCATGATGTACAAGGGTTATGGTGTACATATATATATCGTATATGCACATACCAGAACGTCGGATTACACTTTCGGAATGAATTTACATGCGCCGGTATATATATGTAAGCCGGTCATAATGTTGCTCGAAATTACCATAGAGCGCGCGCGACCGCGCGGCAAAATTCCGAAACGTAACGGCCGGGTAATTGCGAGCGAGTGCGTCTTGTTTGGACGGCATTAACGCAAATGCGATAGGACATTAAGCGAATTCATTTGCCGGAAGAGAATGAGAGAGAGAGAGAGGGAGAGAGAGTGTACAAAAATCGACTAATACATCCATAAATTTGCTAACGCAAGCGTGTGTACCTCTGATGGCTTGCTCGACTAGTCTGTCCCCTTTAACAATTAACCGACAAAGGGCCGAGCGACTATTTTTTTATTGGGCTATGAGCTGTTACACGGCAAACAAAGCAAATGACAGGGATTTTCATGCGCCGAAGTGCCTCCTGTATGTGGCTCGATGTTTTATTTCATTTTTGGTTGCTGTATGTGGATGGTAAGCTGTGTATACGCGGGGAATGAAGTTTGCGTAAAGGTTGTTTGGGAAAAGTGTTTGCTTACAGAGCATACGAATTTTTTGGTTGTCGTATTCGCAAGTGGATGTGTGTGCGATTCTCTGTTTTGGTCTTTGTAACTTCGTGGCGTTCATGGAATATCTTCGGAGTTATACCTCGGTATCGATTTTTACCGAACGACGGACAGTCTTTTTTATTTCTCTTAGAGCGGGATGGAAACTGAAAAATCGTGTTATGATTGGGTTGATTTTCCTTTGTTTTATACGGCCGAGCTTCGATTTTCAATAGCCGGTTTTTTTCAAGGTAAAAGAATCAATGCTTTTCAACTTTTTAAAATACCTCTGAAAGAGCCTTTATTTCCTTACATTTTCTTTTTCGAGTTTTTACAATTATACCCATCGGCTAGCTAGTAACTTTATTAAAGTTTTACGGTTATTAACGGTTATTCGTTTCAATGAATATAAGATTTATTCATTAAAGGAGATACTTTTTGTGTTACCATAAATCTAAAATTTATGATAGAACTGGTTAACTTATCATTTTCAATCTTTAAAATATGTGTGTCTGCCTACCGTTACTTTTATAGCATTAGAAATGAAAGTGATAAAATATTAGTGATTTGGTAAAAAAACGGACTCCAGACGAACCAATTTTGTGCAGTTTACTTTTTTATTGCCAACGTTTTGGGAGTATTTTGACTCCTTTCTTCAGGGCATAAAAGTAGAACTATTACATTCTGGGTTCGGCCAAACATGTCAAAACGTTAGACGTCAAAAAACGACGCGTAGTCAACCAAATAAAAAATTTACAAAGTCTTTCACTCATTGTCGTCTAGGCTCTTGTTAAGTAATTGTTAACTTAACCAGTTAAGTAAAAATTAACTACACAAAATTGGTTCGTCTGGAGTCGGTTTTTTACTAGATCACTAATATTCAATATTACGAACTCTTCTACTCAATTCAAAATGATAAAATGTTAAATTGATTTGGGAAAAAGTAAATGCCAATAAATCATCAGTTGTGTTTTTCGTAGATAATTTTATGCCACGTTAATTCTAATTTTATTTTGTATTTTTGCATGTAAATGGCATTACGGATCGAAATAATTATCGATTGGAACTAATGAAAATCGAGTTTTTATTCCCCACTTTAAAGGCACTTTTAAAAGTACCTTTATACCACAATACGCGGAAAATTAGGTATTTCGGTTCTTGAAAATCTTTTTAAACTCGACGTTTAAAACACTCTAGCCCCCAAAATATAGTCTGGAAATTTGCATACAAATATCCGACTAAAGTGTTCGGGCATAAATTCGAAAAGTGGTATTTTACTTTTTATGAACAAACGAAATTTCGATTGGCGTTCGCCGACCGGTTAAGTAGCCATGGGTTCAATCTACTAAATTTTATAGTCATATATCGTGTTTTTGCTCCCCACTAAACGAGCGGACTTTCAAACATAAAACGTTTCATTTTGGCTCTATATATTAACGATTATTCGAATACTAAAACACAAGCATTTACGCATATAAAACGTGACAGCGAATGTATATATAAAATCATCATCTTTCCACTCGTGCGTTTAAAAATCTTTCCAAAAGTGACGTTATATCGTCCCGACAAAAGATTTCAATAGAGCGAAATTCAAGCTCCAATGGAGGGCGAATTTTGGCAGCACAGTGCGCCCTTGCAAAATGTGTTTTTACACGGGCTAACGCTCGTCTCCCGCTTCGCGAGATCTAAATTTGAATTTAAAATCCCTGTCGCGCGCTTGCATTACGATTCAGGCACATAAAGTGCTCCACTTTTTCAAAATCTCATCAATACGCCGCGCAAAACGAGCAGCGCGGTCCCCCGCGATTTAAATCTCTATCTCCCTCTCTTCTAAAGAGTTTCGTTCCGCCCGCAGACGCACGGGTATTATATCGCACATAGTCGGCACTTGAAAAGAGACAAAAAAAGTGAGCAGCCGTAGCACAGCGCCGGTATTAATGAACCAGTCGAGTCAGCTCGACGTCTCGTCGTCGTCTCTTTTATCTTTCTCTCCCTCTTTCTTGCGAAAGAAAGAGAATCGTCGCGGAAGAGGATATTTCAAATTCGCGTATACGCGCGTGCGCCTCGTGTACCCGAGGCACGATCTTACGACGCCGCTGGAATTCTCCGTTATATACGCCACTGGTTTACGTAACGCTCTCGCGAGCGCGTTTTATTCTCATATTTATCGAGTGGAACTCTCGCTGCGGGAAACTGCGAGCAGAGAGAGAACAAAAGTAATTGCCTCCAAGAGAGAGAAACAGGGACGGAGAGATATGACGCTCTTCTTCCTCGCCAGCTATTATTTTTATTGTCCCTCTCGTTGTCGATGCGGCGTTTAATTGCGCGGGAATTAACGGCTCGTGTGATTCGGAGAATTTCGTTCGAGCCGTTGCCGATGACGCGGAATCGAGGGTAAACATTTGATTGACGCTCGGCTACGGAGATTGGAAATCCGTCTGTTTTCCGAACGAATCTGTGTGTGTGTGTGCTGGTGTCCATTTTGAATTAGATAAAGAGTGTTCGTTACGGCAATAAATCTTATATTCTTGCTTATTGTACTGGATTAGATCGAAACACGCCGTTTAATTCTCATATTCGTAAACGAATATATAAGCCGCGAGCATAGAATAATACAATAGCAGCGTAGCGGGGTAATAATTTTTGCAATCCCCGCGCCTTTCACGCTCCGCAATCTCGCGCGGGATCGCACTATATTCTTTCATCCATTTCCTAACCCGCCTCTCTCCGCAAAGTCAAAAGATATGAAATTATATCCCCGCCATCCACACACACACACACACAAGCTCTCCTCGTAATACGTAAAATACGCCGCTCACGACTTTCGAGCTACTCGAAGTTTATGAAGATTGGCCTCCCAGCTCTACCGGCCTAATTTCTCCTATAATTGACACTCCTCTCTTTCTCTCTCTGGCTGTGCTATTCTTATCTCCGACCGCACAGCGGCAATTTATCCGGGGCGACAAATTTTCACCTGCACACCACTACTCTCGTTTCTACATAACACACACACACACACGCACACATACTTCTTCTTCCTCCTGCTAGCGGATAAATTGCGCTGATTACAGGCGCGTCGCCCGAAATTATCCCCGCTCGCTCGCGCGCATAGACTCGACGAAACTCGCGCTGATAACTCATTGAATTACAGCCGTGCAGCTATGCGCGCTCAGATATATACATATATACGGGTGTGTATATATACTATATAGATAGCGACCGAAGGAACGAACGAACTACCTACTTCGCTCTTAAGCCCGAAATCTTCCTGCACGCGGGCGCGCGAAGCTCGTTAAACTGCCGAGTGTTTGGATAGCCGCGCTAGCTCGTTCTCCCCCGTATGAATTATTTACCGGTTATCCGGCTCGCGCGGCCCGCCGAGAGCTCGCCGCGAAGAGATAAACGAGCGCGCGCCCTCCGCACCCCCGACACGCTTTTTTTCCCTTCCCTATAGCTGTCGCCGTCGCCGCGGCGAGTTCGTCTTCTCTTCTTCAGAATCAATCTTTGCCCGCGAGAGAGCGTTACCTCAAGCCTTTCGGCGCCAGCTCCATTAACGAAAGCCGATCTTCGGATGTATGTATACTTTACATACACGTGCGTATGTGTTTGCGTGTTATATAGCTCCGGGCGCTAACAGTGTTTACAAGCCTCAGCGGCGGCTGGTTTTGAAATTACGCGAATTTATACAAATTGTGCAAAAATGTATAATATTATGTTTATATATACGCCGGGCTGGGGATTATTTTTTCTTTTTGCCACGCGAAGGTGCGGGCGCGCAGTATTAGCCTGCGCGGCGTGGCTGCCGAGTGACAGGTGCACACTCTGATGCCTTGTCGAGCCGCTCAAACAGCTGAGTATTGCAATATTGGAGCTCTCTCTCTCTCTCTCTCTCTCTCTCTCTCTCTCTCTCTCTCTCTCTCTCTCTCTCTCTCTCTCTCTCTCTCTCTCTCTCTCTGTCTCTCTCTCTCTCTCGCCGGAGATAAATGTCGACGGTGGCGGCGGTGGGTTCAGCCTTGATCCACATTCCCCCGATACACTCACACACACACACACACACACACACATGTTCCTGTCTTCTCCAGCATATTGCGCGCTCTCTATGCGCTATGCGAATTATTGTCTACCCCCCGCTCTCTCTTCTCTATCGGTTATTCGATCCTGTATCTGCATTCTCAATTTTTGCGTTATATGTCTCCATACCATTTGGTCCGCGTAAATATGTATTCGCGGAACAAGAAAAATTCGAGAGCTAATGACTTTACGAGCGAATTAGTCGAATATAACGCGTGCAATCGAGTTGGCAGAACAAAGGAGAACTTTTCTTTGTTTTTTCTTTTCGTGTTATTGCTGGCGTGCACGAGAGAGACCGGATTGTTGGGGCGCGAAGTGAGTCATAAACGCGTTGACTTTCTCACTCGCGGGCGCGCGAAATAACTGAAAAATTACGCCTAAAGGTCGTTAAGTGCCGCGGTATATGACGGCGGGCGCGCGACTATATGTGCGTGCATTACCACATGTCGGTGTATATCAGCAGTCACCGTTGTTACGAACGGGTTAGCTGACACCTGCGGTGGTATACGGTTATTAATAGATCTGGCTCATTGTTGAAAAAAAGTTTATTTGAGATATATGTATATATAGTTGATTATAATGAATAAATGGAGGGGGGAATTAGGCTTGGTTTTGATAAAGGTGGCGGCTTACCGTAGCCATCTGTTACTACTGATTTTATGGTAGGACTGAATCTGCTGGTACCGCGCAGTATCTGCGCATCGTGTTAAACTATTATCTGAAGAAAATCTGATTATTTTAAACACGTTTGCAGCGATCGTCTACTCTCAGAATGATCTTTGATTTTTGTTAATATGTTTCGTAAATAAATAAATAAATATATTAAATAACTAGAAAAATAGGAAAATTGAAAGAAAAAATTTGCGTTAAGGTAAATGTATCAATGATTGGACATTGGACAGTTATAGTTTTATTTTTAAAAAATCTTGAGAACAACCTCTTTTTCAAACCGTAACAATTCAATCTTCTAAAATCTTAAATACAATTTAAAATCGTAAATAAAACTAGAGAAAACGAACTTTCATTCACTTTCATCAGAATTAAAAAATATTATAATAATTCTTCTATAAAGTTAACCATTAGAATTATACTATCCTATTTTGTCAAAACTGAAATTGCTTTTGTGTAAAGTATCGAAAATCATTAACGAGTGCAACGTACTCGCACTACGCCAATTCGTACCTGAAAAAAAAATAGATATTTTCGTCGCTGTCGTACTAATCGCACCAAAACCAATATCCACCCCAAGGCTCACATAAAGTCGATCATCCATAACCGGTTCTATCGGTCGTTCGATAGGCCAGGATATTACTGAGAAGTCAAGAGGAGATGAGTGGGGGGGGGGGGGCGAAATAAAGCCTTATGATTATTCACGAGTCGATTAAGCCGTCCGTTAATCACTCTTGTTGGCGAATTCGTGAAACTATGCTGGGAATCCGACGCTCCTCTGGTTGGGGTGGAGGGAAAGACCGTCAGTGGAACTCACCGAAGAATTTCTATATCGGCGTCTCTCCGAGCCATGAGGATTTGCGCGATTGATCGCATATTTATTCCCCACCATCCTCTTTAGATTTTTGTTTAGAGCCTCTTTTCCACTCGTAACCCACATTTAGAAGTCGAATGAATATTCCCACGCGTTCGGTATATGTCGCTTTTCTGACGGGCCTCTGATAATATTCTTTGTTGTCTAACGAGCAGCATATCGCTTTCCACTGATTACGGGGTGGAATATATATGTATGTATAAAGTTTTATGATTTACGAGCGTGCGAGTGCACATATACGGTGGGTGTGTATAATAAAAATACCGAAATCAAGATTAAAATCGGAGCGCGATTTTAAAATCATGCGCGAAGTTATGAGCGTAATAAAGAATTTGTAAAAGTTAAATTGGATTTTAAATTAAAAAGTTCCGCTTCGCGGTTATTATTATCATTACGATGTGTGCGTGAGTGCGCGCGCCACGAGCGAGTGAATGGTAAAATGTGTAGCGTTAAATCGTAAAGAAGGCGGTAATAACATAATCCTGGTATCGGCATTTAAATTATGGGTGGAGAAAGCGTATGGATACTATATATCTGGAGATTTTAGTACTCGCGATACTTCTTGATGTTTCCAAATTATTTGTGTCATTTCGTTCGCGGATATATATTAACCAGGTTATTGTAATGGCCGGAGCGTGTTCAAATTATATACAGGGATGTTATACGTGTATTTGGTTTAGATATTATACACAGCTTGGTCTCGCTACAAAGATGTTAACGCTAAGCAAGCCAGCTTTTGTGATTTATGCCTCAGCATAAATTTAAAACAAGATAGATCAAGTTACGCGTCTTAATTGATACGCTGCAGTACAATGCCTCAAGTATCATATTTTTCGTATAACTTTCAGAATCGTATACTTATGTAATTTGTCTTAGCGCTTGTTAAATATTTTCATAATTTTACTGTTACACTTTTGTTACTCTGTAATTTCACTTTTCACCTTGTACGACTATTATTATCCATAAATATTTGGTATCACGTATCCTTCCCACTAGTTCATTATTTATTTTTATTTCAAAGTTGATTGGTGTACTATTACAGTAATCATCGAGGGTTATAAAAAAACACGTGTCTGTTGCCATTCTCAAACGTAATATCCACTGCTAAACCCGATGCATGTTAAAAAGCTTGTATTATTATTAGCTTTTATACGCGCTCGATTGCTTGTACAAAAATTGCTATTACGTCAGAGGTTTTCATACACTGAAAATTCCTTCGAATTGATCTTTTCTCTTTTAACATTGTTATTACTCGCTTCCAACTCGCTATACGAAAAAACGATCTTTCTAATTCTCCCCTCTGTTTATTTTCTCATACTCCTCAATTTTTAGAATATCCTCGCTCCAAAAAAAGACCATTTCATCTCCCTTGTGCACACATCACCCGTGTGTTTCAATAACGGAGCAACGAGCTCCGTAAAATAAAAGCGCCATAAAGAAAATAATCATAAAACGGAGGACGAGAGGAAGAAATAAATGAATGTACATCAGCAGCCTATATAAGAAATCGACGACGACGATGGTGACATGGAATATCGGCAAGGGCAGAGTTAGCAGGCTGATGTTGTCGTACGGGGTGTGGAATAAGTGGTCATTTCGGCGATGAGATCAGCCTGTCGAACTCGGCGCCGTATCTTACAACTGGCTGCTGCTGCTGTTTCTGCTGCTATACTGCGCGTCGTTCCGTCCGATTGAGCGAGAGAAGAAAGAAGGAGAAGAAGTAGACGAAACAAGCGTATACTTACCTACCGGCGGTTTAACGCCTGCTTGCGCCTGACGACGGCGTTATACGACGAGCGAAGGAGCGAATGTACATTGCTGTGACTTTGTTATATTGCAACCGTAAAACTGTTATAGCGTGTGCATGTCTGTGTGTGTATGCGTGTCAAAATGAAATTTCGTGTGTTTTTGGAATCGACGACATTTGCGTACGGTGAGTATAAATTGATAATTGTATATATATATAAGGTTCTATGAACATGACGGAGAGTTAATTAATTTACAAAACGTCGCTGGGAATTTATGAGGAAAAAATGCACACATACATAATACACCTGGCTTCTAACAAGACGAGATAACCCCTCTATACACACCCTAAGCAGAGTGCGGTGTATTTAGCCGCAGTCAATAAGTCCAGTGTAAATTGGGGATAATTTCAAGGAAGCTTTGAGGGCAAAGACGTGCTATGGCGGAGCCCATATAGCAGTGGTACTCGTATCCACGATTGGCTCCGCGACTATGAAAGAGATAATTAACGAGTCGAGAAATCAAAGAGCCGCGCGGTCATCGCGCAGCTGTGGCGAGAGCGAGTGAGTGAGAGAGAGAGAGAGAGAGAGAGAGAGAGAGAGAGAGAGAAGCTACGGGCAAAGAGACATTTTCCCCGAGGCCACCTTTGAGGCGGAATATAAGGGCTTTGAATTCGCACACACCGAAACTCCTCGCCCGTAATTGAGACCGCAGCTATGCCAGTATCCGTCATAAACCGGCACGCGCGCGAGTATAGCTGAGGCTGTTTGCGCATGTTTGTTTCAGTGCGGTGAATTAATTATATGGCAGATGGGGGGAGGGGCATTTTAACGGCGTGGGCGTTGAGCTAGAAAATGGAAGAAGTGTGGGAAAAGGGGGCTTGTAACGTAGTGTTGGTATTTTGCGGACTGGTAATGCAGAGAATTTCATGGAAATGTTAAATATGAGGGGAATTGTGTACTGGGGAAACATTGACGGTAATTTCGGATACACTAAATATGCCATTTTCAGTGCCAACGGTTAAATATGTAAAACAAAATTTGAATAAATCTATAAAGATTTTGCCGAAATATTTTGATAAGGAATTAAATTATCCTGGTAGAAATGTTAACCAGAAGTTACCTATTTTTCAGTTAACTTTATGGCATTTATACTTCATAAAATATGTATTTTAAGTAATAGTAGAACTTTTAGATGAATTATATTATTTTTGCATTATGATTTTTGCTGAAAATGCTTCCATTTAATTAACAGGTTAGCTATAAAATATGGTTAATATTCTACCAGGGTAATTCAAGAGTTTTTAAATTTTATTACTCCACAATAACCGCATCATTATATTCTCATACAGAAAAGAACAAATGCCGACGGTAAGAACGCCGAAGAAACAAAAGATCGAACTCTAAAATGCCGAAGATATTTATGCCGAAAATTAAAAAGAATGCCGAAAACACGCTTATTAAACAGAAAATGTAAACAATAGTCAAAATATTAATAGAATATAATTTTCGGCATTTCTAACTCTCGGTTTACACCCGTTCTGTCAAAATTCTTTTCGGCAACTTTAGCTATCGATATTTTCATATTTATGCTAAATCACGTTCTGCAATTTTAGCTGTTCGGCAAACTTAACTGTCGGTATTATATATTCGGCATTTTTAGCTTTCGGCAAAAATATTTTCAAAAAACCTACCCCCACCCTAAATTATCACGTTTATAAAACTTCCGAAACATTTAACACGTTATACCTCATCATACCTCAGTCAGAAAATCAAGCCGAAAATATTTCCCGACAGCTAAATGGCCCAAAGAAACTCTGCTCGTGAGATTTCGCAACGATTGTTATTATTAATTCACCATTCGCGCGATGCATTAACCGCGCATAAGCGACTCGTAAATTGCCGCCGCTAAAATTGTACATAAGCTCGCAGGAGCAAAATTTCGCCGGATGAAAACGGCCTGGCGCGCGGCGGTTTTTCATCATTTTTACGACGGCCTGTCAAAGCCGAGAGCTGCTCCACGCGCGGCTAAAGTTACTCTTATTTTCTTCCTTTTTTTTTAAGACTGCGGCAATTTCGCGCGCGCAACCCAAATATCGCCGAGAGTCCATATAATTCGCAAACTGCCCGACGGGTATACACACATAGAGAGTTAATTCGGCGATGTCGACAAAAGTCAAACTGTCGAGAAAGTTTTGAATGTTTTAAGCCGTACATCGTCTGTATGCACGTGTATGTATGTATGTATATGTGTGTTGGTCGACAAAATTTTATAGTGTATTATTTTAAGAGCACAGTAGAATGTCTTGTAGGGAGGTTTGTAAGTGCAACACTGACCTAGTTACGAGCCATAAATTCGACGTTCCGCGCATGAAAACGCGCTGTTATTGAATTTTTTTCCATAATATTTCGGTTTTTATGAAATATTCATGTAGCTCGGATAATATTCCTTTTATCGTATTTAGAAGCTTATATTACCGTAAATCACTAGTTGATTTATCATTATTTTCGTAATGAATTACGCTGCGTACAAGAAGAATATCGAGTTCGCGAGAGAGGTCAGTGATGTAATGGACGGCCATGTAGCGAGAGTTATACGATGAAAATTGTAACGTCGCCAAGTACGGTTGTAAAATAGCAGTTGACATCTTGCGTTCGGTATTGTAATAAAGACGAACTTTCAGCTGATGTAGTAATAGCCGTACTAAAGTGAAATACGAATTTATATTCGTACATTATTTTATGCATCCGTAAGACGCCGATAGCAGTCGGAAATTTAAGAAATCGAATTTTTCAAGTTAGATTAAGAAAAATGTTTTTAATATTTTAGTGTTCAATGCAAAATTTCGTTAACTGATGAGGACAGAATTACTTTACTTATAAATTAGTAACAAGTCTCACATTGTGTAATTTATTTATATCCAAACGTGACTTCGGAAGTTCGATTTTTTTTCACGACAGAGTAAGAGCACCTGCGTGGGGTTTGAAAGATGTCAATATTGAGCTTTAAATTTAAATGAAGATGCAATCTTCTACACTAAGAGAAAAAGGCGTTAGTACTGTTAACTATATTGCATAGTAAAACTGAATATTATTGCCATAACTATGTTTTTTTGTAAAATGAACTATAATAATAATACATATATTCATATAATTCAAACGACTATAAATTATAGTAACTGAATTATTGTACATTTACCCGCGTAAAAATAATTACGTTTGGCTAAATTAAAGTTTGTATAAAGTTGACGTTTTGGATAACTTCTCAGCAACTGTAACCAATGGGACGCTGCCAAACTTCAAATTTTCGTAGTTCAATGTTCGGCGTAACTTTATAATAACTTTATCAGGACTTTACACGAATATCTTTTGCGTAAATTTCTGGGTACTACGTTCAGCGTAAGTTTAGGATGACTTATCTGGATGTTTATAGTAACTTTATACAAAGCTCTGTGAAACTTTTTCTAAAGTATTGGGGTGCCCAATAAGTTTGGGGCAACTTAATCCCAACTTTGGCCAAACTTCAAATCAGTCAATAATTAATACAATAAGTTTGGCGCAACTTAATCCCTACTTTGGCGAAACTTCATGTCAGAAGATAATTATTACAAATAATGTTCGGGAAAAGATCAGGTAAACTTTTGCAGGGCCTACACGCAAGATATTCACAGTCTACCGCCTCGATAATGCTGCCGGTGGCCGGCCTCTAGTAACAAAATTTACAAAGATTTTATACACAATTCATAATTTTTACGATAAAAATTCGTTAAACAAAAATGCTACTATATACACGGAGAGAAATTTTAGAGTAAAAATTACCAAGGTGCCTTGGTAGTGCATGGATAGACTGTCAAAAGCCGTGATATTCCCAGGTTTCTAATACAATTTATAAGTTTCCCAGGAAAAACTACCATAACCACTTAAAAAAAATACCAAATTATCGGAATAAAAATTACCAGACACACTGGTAAAAATTGAGATCTAGTCATTTTTACAGGGTAACCTAAGAATTTTTACTAAGAAAACTGATCAATTTTGCCAAATAACCTGGTATTTGTGTATTCGCTCATGCGCACTGCGCATTATTGTGTTTCAGAAGATTGATACTAGAGGCGTGCGCGACGTTAAAATGAAAACAATACACATATTTTCAGTAAGTAATAACGGCGATTCAAATGACTGTTGGTAACAGCTTCCGTGGCGCAGTCGGTAGAACGTCGGACTCTCAACTCAAAGATCGTCGGATCGAATCCCGCTTCCGTAAAAATTTTTTTTCAGTTTAATGTTTTTTCATCCTTGTTTCTGTTTCTATTTCTATATTAAAATACTATATATCCATTAATATAGATAAAAAAAGTTAATTTTTTTAATTTAAATTAACTAAAAAAAAATTTTACCAAGGCACTTTGGTAAAAAGTTTGAAATTGTCAGTCTGTCCATCCATTACTATAGAAACTGGTAATTTTGCCTCGAATATTTGTAATTTTCACTACAAAATTTCTCTCCGTGTAGTATATTGTTAGATTTTTTCTGAAAATTAAAAAGACATTAAATAATAAGAATAGATAACTTTTGAAATTCAAATAAAAATAGAATAATTCAGAAATAGATATATTATGTATATATTGTATACTCATACCATTTCATGACACGTAAATACCGTAAACGAAGCAGGCGGGGGGACATACCAGCAGGAATACATCTATAAGTTGTACATCTCACCATTGTTCCTCCGGAAATATAATAAATTTTTCGTTAGCCTTTGTACTTCAAAATAATCTTCGTGCAAAAACTTTAAGCTTCCAGCATTCATGAATTGTAAGTTCTGCAACAATGCCGAATTCATGCACCTATAAACATAACAATTCACAAAGCATTTGCTCTGGCATTTTGCTAGAATTTGATTGTAAATTTTATGATTGCAATGTAGGTATGGATACAAATATTAAGGTTGGAAGGTTAGTTTATAATACAGTATTTTACAGTATTATAGGAAGAAAGACTTATCTGAAAATGGTGCCTTTTCCTTTCTGCGGATCATAGAACTGTTGGCCACCAGCAGCGTTATTGAGGCAGTATACCGCGTATATCTTGCGTGTAAGCCCTGTAAAAGTTTACCTAATTATCTTCTGACATGAAGTTTCGCCAAAGTTGGGATTAAGTTGCGCTAAATTTATTCTACACGGAGAGAAATTTTGTAGTGAAAATTACAAATATTCGAGACTAAATTACCAGTTTCTATGGTAATGGATGGACAGACTGACAATTTCAAACTTTTTACCAAAGTGCCTTGGTAAAATTTTTTTTTAGTTAATTTAAATTAAAAAAATGAACTTTTTTTATCCATTATTGATGGATATATAGTATTTTAATATAGAAATAGAAACAGAAACAAGGATGAAAAAACATTAAACTGAAAAAAATTTTTACGGAAGCGGGATTCGATCCGACGATCTTTGGGTTGAGAGTCCGACGTTCAACCGACTGCGCCACGGAAGCTGTTACCAACAGTCATTTGAATCGCCGTTATTACTTACTGAAAATATGTGTATTGTTTTCATTTTAACGTCGCGCACGCCTCTAGTATCAATCTTCTGAAACACAATAATGCGCAGTGCGCATGCGCGAATACACAAATACCAGGTTATTTGGTAAAATTTATCAGTTTTCTTAGTAAAAATTCTTAGGTTACCTTGTAAAAATGACTAGATCTCAATTTTTACCAGTGTGTCTGGTAATTTTTATTCCGATAATTTGGTATTTTTTTTAAGTGGTTATGGTAGTTTTTCCTGGGAAACTTATAAATTGTATTAGAAACCTGGGAATATCACGGCTTTTGACAGTCTATCCATGCACTACCAAGGCACCTTGGTAATTTTTACTCTAAAATTTCTCTCCGTGTATTAATTATGGACGGATTTGAAGTTTGGCCAAAGTTGGGATTAAGTACCCCAAATTTATTGGGCACTCCAATACTTTAGAAACAGTTTCACAGCGCTTTGTATAAAGTTACTATAAACATCCAGATAAGTCATCCTAAACTTACGCTGAATGTAGTACCCAGAAATGTACGCAAAAGATATTCATGTAAAGTTCTAATAAAGTTATTATAAAGTTACGCAGAACATTGAACTACGAAAATTTGAAGTTTGGCTGCGTCCCATTGGCTACAGTTGCTGAAAAGTTATCCAAAACGTCAACTTTATACAAACTTCAGCCAAACGTAATTATTTTTACGCGGGTAACTAAATTTTTAGTAAACTTTACTATATTTATTTAGTATAATATAATATTTACTTTCGAATTCCTTTGATATTTCAAACTTTACTATAATATAGTACCCAATAACATATTTATATCTATATCTTCATCATAATTTTGTTGTTTGTATCACTATAAAATATAGTTGTCGCCAAATATCACTATATTTTATAGTACTTTTATGTGAAAATATACTATATTTTTCTCAGTGTACTCTAATACGTTGTATTGTAAAATAATTATCTGTGTTGTTTAAGTGAATGAGAGGGTTATCTATAAATATTTACGAAAATGAATTCAAAACAATTTTAAATTGAATAAGTGAGTGTCGTTTCGAATTTACTGCTTGAAACTGGCAGTTTTATCCCGAGTAGAATTTCATCCAGGCATGCCGGAGTTAATAATCAGGCTCTGTACAGGGTAGGTAGAGACGGTCGTATCCAAGCATGTTACGCGGATATTCACCGGGCTTGACCAGTTACCTTAAAATCCATGTTTGATGCTCGTTAAATACTTATCTAAACCTAAACATATGCCCTATTTTTAGAAGTATCATCCGGATGGTACTTCGAAATATGAAGACCCTGTATACATGTAGAAAATCATAAGAAAGTTATAAAAAAAAATAAGTCAGGCTACCTGTCCAGGCCCGGCCTAGAACTGCGTAACCTGCCTGCAAATTGTAATGTATAAAGCCCCCCGGGACAGTAAAGCTTGATCAGGCACCGGTACAGGCACTGACTTTCACCTTAAAATCATTTCTACTCGAGTAATACCTCATGTAAAAGTGTCATGATACTACAAAACAAGCCATAAATTATGTCTATCTTCAGCATAGTATTGAAATATTTAGAGATTATCAAAACCGTTCACATTTCATAAAAAGCCAAAATCAACAATGTTTGATCAAAATAATTACTAATGTTCCAAAAATGCGAATAGTATAAAAAAAAAAAAAAAACGAGATATCTAATAATGATACACATCCACTTATCGTTTCATCTATACTAATTCTTAACAACCACTCTCAAAAGCCACATTCACCTAACCAACAACCCCATCACCTCTCACCCATGATGAAAACTCCAACGCCCAGCTTTGAAATAGAACCATTACCAGACCTAGCAAACGTTCAATACATTCAAACGTTTATATCGCAACCCTTCTACTTACCCACTCCACTCATAGCACTCGCGTACATACTTATACCACAAATACACATACGTAACACACATCTCCTGCGGCGAGACAGAGCGGAATTTATTCATCCGCGCCGTAACCCGGGGATACGATCATAAAATCTCTCGTCGCCTTCTCTCTCTCTAGCTCACTCTCTCACTCTCTCACTCTCTCTCTCTCTTTCTCTCTCTTTCTCTCTCTTTCTCTTTCGAGTTGATCCCCCGGGGATACGACCTTGCGACCTGTCCACATACACATACACACTTGAGAGCTACACGTTGATCTCAAAATCTGCGATGCGTAGTCGACTAGCCCAGCGGTGCTGCGGACGATAATGAAAGGCAAACAGCGGATCAGTGTGCGCGTCAAAGCCGCTGATTGTAAAGCGCAAAGAGGTATATAGTATATATATATATACGCGACGCGCATTTGCTGCATATATGTGGTGAGGGTCGTTTTGGTATAATTCTGAAAATGTCGTCTCTTGGCTGGGTGCCCCGATGCCACGGAAAGCCGCCTGTAAGGGTTAAATCGCCGTTATACCTTCCGACGACGCCTTTTTAATCGCTCGCTCGCTCTTTTCCCCTTGATGTCTCTTGTCTCTCATCTCTCTCTCTCTCTCTCTCTCTCTCTCTCTCTCTCTCTCTCTCTCTCTCTCTCTCTCTCTCTCTCTCTCTCTCTCTCTCTCTCTCTCTCTCTCTGCCTCTTTCAGCAGAGAGCATAACCCCCGCCTGCGCACGGCTCACTTATTTGATAGGGAATTTTCAATCTTTATGTAGTTATATAGAGAGAGAAAAGGGGAGAGAGTTCTGAAAGAAGTCTCTGCTCGGATTTCCACGACGGCTTTTCATTAAAAAAATTCTTGGCTGCACGGGCAGTGATTTTTCAGAGGGCGCTATAAGTTAATTTAGCTGAATGAATACGTAAAATAATAATCTTTTTCGTTTTTTATTTTTATTCGTTGTTATCGAAGTGCGCGATATTTCCGCGAACAAATGGAATATTTTTGCCGCCGCGCGACATTAATTTTTCTACATTCGAATGAAACACGACTTCCCGTGTGAAAAACAAACTATAATTCTCGTCGGCAATGAATGTGCAATCGATCGCCAATATCAATTTTTTTAATTTTTTTACACTCCCGTTTCCTGATAAAAATATATTTTGTATAAAAAAATGGGGTGTGTAAGTTAATAAATGACCGGGGAAAAATGGGTCTCGATATAAGTGAAACGTTTTTCTTTTAACTATTTCTCTCAGTAATAGAGCTGAGCAGACGTGGAAATGATTGTAATAAATTCTCATATAAGTAACAATTTGATCTGAAAACTAAATTATTATCCAAGATATAACTTTATTATTATAATTATAAACAAGAACTAATAATGGTTTTCGATCTGTGTACGACTTGCTTTCACTATTTATTTCATTATTTTCCACCATTATCACCACCATTATTATTATTATTATTATTATTATTATTATCATCATTATCACCAATTGATTCAACATCTAATTTTTTTCGCCATGCATGTATTACACTCGAAGAACGAAAATAAAGCGAAACCTCGCAAAATTTATCATCGCGAGAATCTCGCACGATCCTGCACTAGGCAAATGGAGCGCGAAGTATATATCTGGAGGACGGAGTGACCTGAATATCTCATGCTCTCGAGCAATAAGAAAATCGGGGTTGTTACGCCTCTGCGCGAGTGAGGGGGAGGGGAGAAGGAGGGGGGTATAGTGGAGAAGAGCCGAGCCGAGACTGGGAATGAGCGGCGGCCTATCGCTGAAGCGGCGATAAAGCGCACTGAAGCCATTTAGATAAAAGCGAGGTTGCGCACACGTACACACACACACAGAGGCACAAGGCGTTCGGCGTCGAGTCCCAGTTTAGATTATTTGGCGCCCGGCGAAGGATTCACCTCCCCTCCCCTCTTCCCTCCTGAACAACAACAACGAGGAGCTTGACTACTGCTATCCTCAGTTAAAGCTCGCCGGATACATGCGCGCATTATATACAAGCTGCTAAAGCTCGGCGAGCGAGGAAAAAAAATTGAAATGGGAAGAGGAATGGTTTGTAAGTATAGAGTTGAGCTTTGGATGGGTGATAATGGTTTGTTTGGAGAAATGGAGGGTAGGCTGGTGTGAATTTAATATCATGTGTGGGACGAGGAAAAACGAGATGTTTGTAGTTATTGAATCGCATATAGTAGGGGAAGGTTTGGAGAGTTCGGGTTGACAATAATATTGTAAGAAAGAGAATGGTATGTTCGCGAGATTTTGAAACACGAGTTGAGCAAGAACGATCGCAGCATGTGGGAAGTAAAACGATCAGAGCATGCGCCTACATCGCGCTCGCTTCTATCAAACAGCGTGCGCGAAGTATAATGATCTATGCATGCGCGTATTCCGCTTCCACGCGCATGCTCTTCAATAACGTATGTGTAAAACAAGTACTTCACGCATACAAAAGAAGCGAGTTTTGCGCACTCCGTTAAAAAAAGTCATTTTTCAATTCATATTATAAAGGGTTCTTTAAAGTAGGGGAGACCGGGATAAGTTAGCATACGAGGCAAGTTGGCCAAATGCTAATAACTTGTAATTGAAGTAACAGAAGTCAAGGCTGTTGGTGTCAGTGACGTAAAATGGAATCAGGATTATTTGTTTTAATTTTTAGTTGAAAAGCTTTATGCGCCATAGAAAGACGCAAGTTTGAAAATTTTTTTATATGTCTGAACAAATTTTACATTTTAAGAAATATCGGATAATACTTTTAAAAAAAATTGTGATTATCTATTTTCACTTAATGTAGATTGTAATAATTGCTTTTTTATTATTTTACGACTTTTAATTATTTTATTTTTTATTTTGACTATTATTAGCCTAATTTTTTAAAATTAAAACGAACCCTTGGGGCATGTTGGTTGACTTGTTTGGAACACGCTTGGCGTTCATATAATCACTTCACTACTAGATAAAAATGGTTTGATATATATAGAAAACCCAAAAGAGCACTATAGAAACAGTGCTAATGAAAGTTGGATCATTTATAGTTGTTAACTCATTATAGCTTATTTGGTTGTTCAATTATTTATTATGTATTCAATTTCATGTTCTCCAGTTTAATTGTTTTATTTACATATCCCGGTCGAAATGTTAACGAGAAGCTAGCTATTTTTCAGTTAACTTTATGGCTAAAAACGAACATTGTTTGTATTCCATAATTATGTACCAATCCGAAATAAATTATGGCATTTACGCACTTGATAAAATATATATTTTAAATAATAGTAGAACTTTTAGATGAATTATATTATTTTTGCATTATGATTTTTGCTAAAAATGCTTCCATTTAATTAACACATTAGCTATAAAATATGGTTAATTTTCTATCAGGGTAATAATATCGTTAATTCTTGTATTTTATTCTAAGATTTATCGTCGATGAGCTTATTTTAGATCCATGGCCAACCTACCCCGCTTATCGAGCAGGTTGGTCAAAAATCGTGCGATTAAATAGTACATTACGATACGTGGGCCGGAAATTGGATTTCCGGGCCGTGCGTGGTATGACGCCCGAGGCGAAGCCGAGGGCGTCATGACGCACGGCCAGGGCATCCAATTTCCGGTCCAAGTATTGTATACTATTTTTCTTACTCCCCGGCCGAAAGTACGTTCTGTAATTGTTAAATAATTGATAAAATTGCGTTGTCGTCTGCTAGCTGTGTTTGAGTGTTAGTTTTTCTTTCGGGCCGCTCGATAGTACTGCCTCTGTCGGCCGCTTTGGGTAGCTCGGTCGATATTACCGACCGTTTTTTCTTTCGACCCGGCGTGGAGAGCTGGTTTTTTGGCCGTCTGCTACTTTCGCTGTTACACAGATGGTTTGATGCCCGCCCGACATTTGCAAGACCGAGGCGAAGCCGAGGTTTTGCTGGTCGGGGCGGGCATCAGAAACTCATTCATTAAAAAAAGACAACACCACTTTTTATTTCAACTAACTCTTTTTTGTCGTCACACGTGTACTTTCCTCTGTCTATTTCGTACGTGTCTAACCTTCACACCACACAAACATATTTTCCTCGGACGCTTCCGTCCGTACGTTTACTTAATTGTTTCTACACGACTCGAAAGTACGTGTAGGAAACAAGAGGAAAAAACAATGACCACGATCAAACAACACCACTTTTTGTTTCATTTAACTCTTTTTTCTCATCACCCGTGCACTTTCCTCTGTTTATTTCGTACGTGTCTAACCTTCACACCGCACAAACATCTTTCGTCGGACGTGCGCGCAGGCGCTCAAGCGCCGCGGGTCAGGAAATTTCGGCAGCCAATCAGAGCGCGCGGTTGGTCTAAAATAGGATGCGAAAGTTTCTCTTTCGGCCCGGAGATGCGGGCCGAAAGTACGTACTTTCGGGTGGGCGAGTAAGAAAAAATTGATTCTAGCTTTTTTTGAACTCATCCTACAAGTTTGAAAAAAATCATAAATATTCTCTAGATGGAGTATTTTGAAATATTGAAAAAGTTTTGTTCATTAAGTTTCTAGTTTTTTGTAAAAAAAATAAAATGTAAAAAGTCGGCCAACGAGTCCCGGTATCCCCTACTATCTACTTGCAACTTTGCACATAGGATATTTTTCAGTTTTCTAAAAGAAGTATGAAGCGATTTTAGCTTCAAATGAGTTAAATGGTTGGGTTGAAATCGCTTCATACTTCTTTTCGAAATCTAAAAAATATTATATGCGCAAAGCTGCAAGTAGATAATACAATAACTGTTGCGCAAACCGCCAGTTAAAGTTGAACAATATACAAAACCAAATGTTCTGTTACATTTCCATTAGCTGAATTATCAAGAATTACGATGAAATCTTTATTTTTGCTGATTCATTAGTTTTGTTAATGGATTGTTTTTTCACCTTTATAATAGAAATATCTAATTTTATCTAACGTTATTATATCTTTCTTTATATTCATCGGTGACAACAAATATTTAAATTGTTAGTATCATAGCAAATATTAGTAAAGAAAAAGATTTTTTTATATATTTTGTAGTCTTACGAGTATGTGGAATGCATAATGATAAGCAATATGTGAACGACCTGAAGAAATGATGTATATAGGCATCGGTAGCGCAGCTGGGAAAGCATCCATAGCGAAAACGGAAGATCCCGGGTTCTCGGCACAATACATTTTTTTTTTATCGAGTCCTCCTCTCGTTATTTATTATTTGCAAATCGACCCTTCATAACGGTAAAATATTTTTAAATGGCCTGAATTAATAATTGGATTAAAAATTAATATAACTTTGGTAGAACTGTTAACCAACGGTTAGCAAACTGTTTGTAAATTTTTTAATTAAAGACGTCTGATATTGTCGACGAAGAATAACTATTTATATATGTGAAAATATTATATTATAGATGCTTTAAAATATAATCATAGTTCTAAATAGTTATAATTAAATTTCGATATTAATCTTGAGTAAAAATGCCTCCATTTGATTAATATGCTAACCAACAAATTTGGTTTACTTTCTACCAGGGAAGGAATTATTAGCTTAAACTTTAAAAAGCACCAATGCAATTTTTAAGACTGTAAGACGGATGGAAAAATTCTTATCAGTTGATAGTAAATTGCAGTCGACATAAGTAATATTTTTAATTTAAAAAGCACCATCATAATGCAACATCCTGGCGACGGTTTTTACTATATCCATTGCTATCAACTATCATATTGCTATAGCCGCATAGAAAACCAATATTATACTTACTATAGAATTCTGTACGCTATCCCTCAACTCCGTTCCCTGTTTCAGCCGCTAAAAAAACCACATTTCCTACAGCCCTCGATGCTGTAGCGCGCTTCCTTCCATCATCCATCAAGCTCAAAAAACACACAGCCCGCAGGTCTAACCTCCAATTCAAAAGCATCGCTATATACCGCTCAAGAAAGAAAAGCTCCCTAATGAATCGCCTCCCTCCCGCGCGCGCGCACTTCATCATCGTGCGGCGCCGCGCATTTCCGTCGCGCTTCGAATTCCTTCCGTCTCCCACGAATTTCGCAAGTTTTTTGCCCAGCTCTCGCGCAGAGTATCTCTGGCCCACCATAAAGCTCGAAAGTTATTAAATTTTTCTCCACTCGGGAGGCGAAAAAAAGCCGCCAGCCAGAATATATATGTAATGAAAAGAATCGGGTTGCTGTGCGGTCCCACGGGACAACGTCGGATTTATAATGCGGTGGCGGGGCTTGGGAGGTAAGAAGACGAGAGAGAGGGTGGGAGCAGCGACCGCGTGTCCGACGAGAAGAGGGAGGCAATTCTAAGCGGAGCCCCGAGGCTGTTATACCCTCTCCTTCGCTCTCTTCTCTCGACGAATTCTCTTTGCTGCAACGCCTCGCCGCAGCAGCAACTGTCCCTCGGCCAGTCGTTTTTCTCGCGCGCGAGCGCACTACACGTTTCCGCGGCCTAAATTTTACCCTGCGTCTGAATGTAACGGTGAGAATGTGTGTGTGTGTGTATGTAGCGTTTACGCGGAACTTTTTTCTGCGGCACACGCGCGCACCTCTTTCTCGATACACAATAACCACGTAAGTGCCCTTGTATATAGGCTCATCCCTCGGGCGGCGCACTTTTAAAGCCTATAGCGCGCTTTCTCTCTCTCTCTCTCTCTCCTGCCTGCAACTTTGCCCTCGTCCTTTGTGATAACTTTTTACCCCGGCGAGAGAAGATGACACGCAGTGCCGCGACGAAAAGCCGTTTTTCCCAGCAAGCTCTCGCTCTCGATGTTCCTTCGTGTCACCACCGCCACTGCCGCGTCGCGGAAAGTGAATGAAGGAAAAAGAGAGAGAAAGGAGAACGCTTGGGAGGGGGAGAAGGTTTACGAGCCGACACGCGTTATTTACATTTGACGTTTTAACTCGTCAGTGTGCACGGCCCGGGTGTCATAATTTACGCTTTATCGAAGAACGAATGTTTTTGCAGGCTCGCTCTCTATATCGTGGCCGCGTATCGGCTCGTAAAATTGTTATACCGCTCCCGCGGGGTGTGCCATACGTACACGCGACGTGTACGCGTTTGAATTCGCACTTCCGCAGAATGGATCAAAACATGCGGTGTGTGTGTAAGTATGTGTATAGCGAAGTTCACGTGCGGTGGAGTGCAATCAATTTCAAAAGCGCTGATTTCGAATGGTTTCGCGTGGTTTTTCTCCGATGTTTTCCGCGTAACGTAATTTTGATTAAAATACAAGGTTTCTTTAATTTTAACTCGCGTGTACGCGTGAAAGCGCTACACGGAGAAAAATGTTATAATAAATTTTATTATAAAATGTGAGAAAAATTACTATATTTTATAGGAACGGTGTGACATATCGAAATTATAATAATTTTTGCTACACAACATAGTAATTTTTATGCTGACTAAATTTCAAAAAATTAATTTTTTTTTTCATTTTTTTGAACTGTTTTTGCATTTTAATACAATACTTAATGTGAAAATAAATTTTAAATTAGAAATAAATTTTTTTTTTGACGACGGTTGGGATCGATCCTGGGACCCTCAGCGTGGTAATCGGACGCGCTAACCACTTACCCAAGTAGGATTCTTGAGTACAAAATTTTGGAACTGACATATGTCAAACCCCTGGTTACGAAATCTCTTAAATGATAATATTGAATAACTACAATTACACAAAAAATACTCATCATCAATGTACATAATAAAAAATAAAATGATTGAATCGAGATTTTCAAAGTTTTGCTTACTTAAAAGCAAGGCC
The DNA here is from genome assembly GCA_036365515.1 of Torymus aiolomorphi. Taxonomy (NCBI): domain Eukaryota; kingdom Metazoa; phylum Arthropoda; class Insecta; order Hymenoptera; family Torymidae; genus Torymus; species Torymus aiolomorphi. The sequence continues at coordinate 89,458,636 of CM070874.1, read as the reverse complement.
AAGTGAAATAGCGGTGGAGTACATAACCTCAATTAGACCATGTGCACGCTTTAACGTACGCAGAAAGTACTATAGTTGTGGCAATTTTTACTATATTGGATAACAAAATTTCTTATGACGGGTGGCTAAAATTAAAAGAATATATTTCAAATTTTACTATTTCACAGTTTTTGCTATGTTGTATAGCAATTTTTCTTTTATGTCGTAATACTTTTTAACCAACACTGTAATAAAAATGACTAAAAATGTTGTAATTATTCATATAGTTATAACAAAAATGCAGCACACAGTGGAAATGTCACACTTTTCCTATATTATACAGTAATTTTTATTATACTTATAATAAAATTTATTATAACATTTTTCTCCGTGTATAACGAGCTGTATATCCGTATATATAACGGCCCGATACTCAAGCGTTTGAACAGCGGTGGAGTGGGTATACGCACGTCCCATAAAATGTTGCGTTAAACGCATTATTACGGGAGTTACGAGAGTTTTGAAAAGTTCCATTAAAGTCGTTGCAAAGTCAAATGTCACCCGAAGATTTACGGGCCGATGATATACCACAAAGTGAAGAGAGAGAGAGTGAGAAAGAGAGTGAAAACTCGCACTAACTTTTTAATTATGCCAATTACGCGGTTCATTATTGGTTTCATTATATGCCCGCGTATGGTACATAATTAAAAGCCTATAAATAATGGACAGGTAACGGAGCTTTGTAAAATATGTGGAGAATGAAATACGGCCCTCTGAAATGTAATTTATTGTAAACTGTGATAAAATAAAAAATCTCTAACGATATCGGTTCGATTATATTCACGGTAACTAAAACTATGTAAAATTGAGCGGGTTAATTGGATATCAATGATTAAATTTAATATTGTTGCTATTATAACGAAATCGTGTAATGATTGCTTTATCATCGATACCCAAGCCTATAATATGAACAATTTTATTAACAAGTTTGTAAAAATAGTACATTTCGACACTGCTGCGGAAGGTCACATGAAGTAAATAATCAACTTCCGCACTCGTTTCGAACGGTATTTTATACTAAGAGCGCCGAAAAATCATACCAAAGTTGTGATTTTGAGGTTAGAATAGTATAAAAATCATACAAAAATGATTGTATCGAATTCATTGAATGCGTGCGATAATAATCAAACTTTTAATTGCCACCATTCGAAAGGAAATGAGCCGTCATATGCATGACCTACGTAACACACCCACCACCATGAAGCTACATAAATCATAAAACTACCAGGTGAACAACCACGCCGATAACCGCCGCGACGTGCGCGCATCTCGCTCGCTCGTTCATTTTTACCAGGCAATCGCCTTATACTCGGCCAATCGGGACTCGCTCTTCCAGACAAACGTGGAGCAGCGAGCAGAAAGTTCGAGTAGAAGTAGTACACAGAGGAAAGCGCGCGCGAGTTTATTGATAAACTTTCTCGACAGAGCGATTCTCGAATATGATGGAACCGCCGTAACTCTCGGGCCCGTAAAAAAGTTAAATAAAAACAGCCTGAATGCGCGCGCGTGAGATATATATGTGTAATTCAGGGTGCACGTGCACGCCCTCGCATTTCATCTTTTATATTTTCCCGTGCGCCCATCGGCCAAGTGCTTCTCTTACGCGACTTTCGTCCCATTACCATACACACTTAGGGCGCACGGATACTTCTTGGCGCGCATTTAGTTGTTTATGACTTTCCATTTTCTGGAGCTGAGATAGTGAGAGGGAGAGAGAGAGAGGAAAGCTCGCGCGAGTGGCTGCTGGAGTATGCAGCTTTATCCTCGTGACAGCGATATACTCGTCATAACGTGAACGTGCAGGTAGTTGATGCTGAGAGAGCTTGCGCGTTGTAAGGGAAATTTCGGAAAATCTGGTTAGCAGTGCGACGACGTTTCTGGGTGGCGCGGAATATATTCAGTGTCGTAAAGTGCTATTTTATTGCAAATGTACTTTTTAAAATTACTAAATTTTATAGTCGGGGAAAGATAATAGTAGAATTTTATAATATTGTTATGTTACATGGAGAGAATTTTTCTATAATAAATATTACCGTGGTTGTTTGATAAACCCGAAACGAATACGAAGCGATTAGAAAAAAATTGCCGTCATAATCCGCCAGTAAGCATTATAGGGGATTTTACTGTAATTTTTAACCGGTCTATCACGGTTATTTTTTCCAACCGTTCCAGTTGTTTCCAGGTTTACCAAACTGTCAAGATATTTTTTACGCGAAAATTCTCTCCGTGTTATTATCAACATGTTTTTCGAAATTTTGAAATACGAAAACTCTTTCTCAACTCTAAATTACCTTTTATAGTTGTTTATATTCTGGATAGTGAATGAAATAATGCAGATTAGTAAATAAAAATATTGTTTATGAAAGTAAGCTACTAAAAAATAGTTATATATTAATTTCATCGTGATATTAAAGAACGTAAGTGAATAGCGCGTGATGCCAAAAGATTCAGAGTACTAAGATACCGTCAGTAGTAACAGACGGCTATGGTTAGCCGACCCATTCACTGAATCAAGTATTTCCATAAAAGTACTTTTACAATTAATTAATTTATTTTGATCACAATAAGATGTATTAGTGTAATAAATTATAATCAGATAGTACATATTTTAAAACAATTAACATTATCACATCGCACCCTATCATCACGAACACAAGAAGTATATATCCATATACCGATCCACCTCTCAGTCCCAATCCACTCGGAAAGAACATCAGCGACGGGAGCAGCGCCGGCAAGTTTCGCGAAAAGGCAAATTAAAAGCTCCCCCGGCATTGTTAGCCGCAGCCGGTAAAACCCGGAGCGAATTCAATGCACAAAACCGAGCCTTCCAAAGTTTAGCGCGCGCCCGCGACGCCAGCGCACCACAGCAGCAGCCTACTTTCGCGCCCGGCAGCAGTACAAAGTTCCGTGATTTACTCCCCGGGGCGTAAACAAAAGCGACGGCGGCAGGCAGCGGAGAAACCATTAACCGGAAAATAAGCCGAGAACGCAGCCCGCAACTCTGTACTCGCCGTAGGGAAAATATGCGGCTACTAGCGAGTGAGATATACGGCGAAGAAGCATCGCAACGACACGCACTCCCGTCGATTAACGGTCAGCATTCGCACGCCCTACCCACTGGGGAACGCTGCTACTGCAGCGATGGGCGAAGCGCACTAGCCGGTCAGGTAGTTTAATCAGATGCTACTGCTGCTACTGCAGCAACGTACGTGTCCTCTCGTTCTCTCTCCCTCTCTGTCTGCTTCTGCAATTAGCCAGGCGGAGCGTTAATGCCGTGTCGATTCCGTGCGGTACTTGATAAACAGTTCAGTGAGAGCGAGGCACGTGTACACCGATGCTTCGTCGAGTGTGAAATGCCCGGGACGGGACACGAGCTTGTAGATCAGAGAGCAGGGGAGAGAGAGTCGATCTCTCGCGGGGCATGGCCGGAGGAAGTCAACAGTGGGGTCGAGGGGGTATAAAGACTTCCGGGACAGGAGGTGGCTGAGGAATGCTGAGTGGGCGGTGAGAGGTTGGGCAAGATGCGAGATTGGGCGGATGATTATTTTGTGATTGGGTTTCAAACGATGCTAATGCTCGAGTCAGAGAGCGGAGAATACGGTAGTATGGAGGTTAGTTAGTTGTGAGAGCGTACGTAATAAAATGTACGTTGGGTGGATCGAAGACACTGACATTCTAGGATTAATCTTGTGTTACTCAGGAAAATATTGTCGGAATAATGGAAGGTGATTATAAAACAGTGTATGATTGATTGGTTATGCAAGGACGCGAAAACAACGGCGTTTTGAATTACTTCTGAAGTTGACATGATAAATGACGTGCATGGTAATTTCAGAATACAGGTATAGTTGAACTTTTCCGATGTAATAGAATAATTGATAAGAATGGAACATTAAAGTGATCCTGATGACCTCGCTGCCGAAGTGTTGATAATTGTCGATACATTAATATACATCATATTGTTACGTAAATCATATTATGAATTTTAAATGTTCAAAATCATCAATTAATAATCTATAATTGAAATTCGATGTATAATTTAAACACTGTTAAATTATAGTCTGATAGTGCTATAAAATTATCTTTTTGGATATTCTGCACTGAAAAAAAAAAATTTTTCTTTTCACAATGAAATATTTAATCACAATGCCGCGAGAAAATATTTAATGAAGAGAATTATATTAAAATAATCAAATATATGTGCGATTCTCCTGAAAATTTCCTTTTAACCGATCACAAAAACGACGAAAGAAAAGATTTTAAGATACACTCTGCAATAAGTTTTTTCTTATTCTATATGCCACACAATACACGAAAAACTTTGGAATATGGGAAAACAGTCTTGTGACAAAGCGTGTGTCACATAAGTGAATATTCACTTATTCACAGTGGACAATTTTTTACTTTTCAAATAAGTGGACATTGACATGTAATAAGTGAATTTTCACTTATTTATATTATTTCTACTATTATGCAATATAACGTACTACCTTTTAACGTCCACAAGAATTGCGCACTTAATTTATTTATTTTTTTAATTTGGGGAATTAGGCGAGCACGACGAAAATTGTGATCGTTGACGCACCCCGCGAGCTTCGCGGAAGCTCGCGTCACGGCTTGTTCGACAGACTGCACCCCTCGGACGTACAGGGAAGGAAGCGAGCTGCGGCCTCACCTGCTGACGTTACCACTGCCCTTACGGAGACTAATCAGAGGGCTAGAAAAACTCGCCCTTCCTCCCCTCCGAGGTATTCTTTTGCTCTCCGAAATTTCAAAGCACACTCGCTCTTTTTTTCAAATTGTAATTTCTTGAGAACGGTACGATATTTCAGCTTGAAATTTATAGACAATTTTGTATGTGATATATTCCATATGTGTGCAAAATTGTATCAAGTTCATTCGATTATTTTTTAAATAATCGCGTAAAATTTATATATTTACAAACGCCGATAAAGAACCCTCACTTAAAAAAATTCATATATAATTATTAAGAATAAATAAAATTACGATGTCGAAATAAGGTACACACTTACATCAGTATTTTGAAATTGTTTCGATTGATATGGGATGCTACTTAAGTAAATGCTACAACCACTTTGCGTCTCTCATTCGATAGTAGAAGTCGCTGAACAGGGATTTAAACTCACCCCCCTCCGGGGGGGGGGGGGCAGTCCTTGCCAAAAACCCCTTATCTGTTCTTATCAGCTTGATATCTGAGACGCTCCCCATTGGCAAGGCGTCTTACGTCATCTTAGGATGAGAACCGTCGACTAACGCTGTGATAACGATTCCAGGTGATATTTGTGCGAACTTCTTCGCATTAATTTGGAGCCGTGATGGTTGCGTGGTATGTTCAGTATCTAAAGTTGCACAATCAACCGTCATTTTTAATGCTTGTATGTCGGGATCAGGTGAGCAAACCTGAACGACGGTGGTCTTATTCTGGATATCATCTCCCATGTACTACAAATCATTTTCGGGAGGATGTTCGATTTGCATCGGGTTACCACAAATGTCTCTCCTTTTGGAGGTTATTGGTCGACCGACAGCTCGTCTAAACGTTGCAACCAAACGTAAGGGGCGGGATCACTTGATACAAGTCCAGTCTTTGATCCACTTGCACCCCAGGTAGGCGAGCTGATGAAACTCTTAGGCAACCTGTTCCCCACGCGAGTAATCAAGTTATTATACGTATGAACGTCATCTGATAACTGATCTGCTCCATAACCTGCTAGCGAGATGGAATCCATATTGATCAGAACATGGGAGTGATCGGCGGTATCATGCCAGTACGCTCTAGGGATTGGATTAAGAGCGTAGAACTCGTTACGATAAGATAGTGGAGTTGCTTCATCAGATAGATAATTTGAGGGACACCGTGCCATGTCGACAATGCCTCTATGTGTCCGATTGCAGCGATAATATTGTACGTCGAAATGGGCATGACTGACACAGTACTCAGGACCTGACGCGTTTCCTCATTGAACAGAAAGTTGCTCTCGGTTGAGTAAGATACCACCTCGCGTTGTCCGTATTGCAACATGTAAATCTTGCACAATACAAGAAACTTTGATATACGGTAGTATTGATACACCGCACATATCTCGACGATCGCTGCCAAATTCCAGGTAGTACACATGCTGCTGTACTCGATGACAGTGGAAAATCCAACTCCTCGTGTGGCAACAATTAGTGACACAGCACGAGACTGAACGGAAACTGACATAGCAAGGAGTGATCGCTTCTCAGCCTTTTGGCTAAGATCAAAGTGTGTTAATTTTTAATAAATTATTATCATAACAACGTTACAAATACATTAATGTTAAATTCGAGATTTATCGCGTTGATTCCTTTATAAATGGATGTAATATTTGAATTAAATTAATACTTATTTCAATAAATTATTTATTAGTTTTCACTATCACCTAATTCATTTAGATTAATATTTGATAAATTAATATTCATAAACGTTACGATACCGGACTATGGTGTATTATTAACACTATAATAGGTATATCTTCCACTAAATTGTTCAATAATATAGGATGTTCGACGTTAAAAACCAAATATGTTTTGAATAACAAGTAGAATAGTAAGACGTATTTTTTTTTTATTTTAATAATTCTATCGTCGACTAGTACAAAAACATGTTTTTTCCCTAGCGGGCCGAAAGTACCACTTTTGCTCCCCGGCGCTCGATCGTAAAGGTTGTATTTTTGGTCTCGCCAGGCAAAAAAATCATATACGCAACACGGGGATAAAGAGGGCCAACCCAGAGCACATGTTTGCTACCCTCGCCTTCGGCTCAGGTAGTAATTTACACGTGCTCTGAACTGGCCAACTTTTTACCCCCATAGTTGCGTAATATACTATTTTGTAACACATGCACGATTTTCGCTGTTTTTCGGCCTAAAAAGAGGTCCTAAAGTGACTTTTTTTGACCGACGGGAAAAAAAATACTTGTTTGCCCGGTGGGCGCAAAAACATCTTTAGGTAGGGTGAAGTCCATTATTACGGCGATCACGGCGCCGTTTGATCGAAAACGGAACAATTTCGGAACGTTTCGTAATGTACGTAAATCATTTCGGAGAGTTCTGAAATATTCTCATTTCGGAACGGAGCAGAACTCGGCGATGCAAAAATAAACTACAATAGTTGTACTGTATTTCATGTTTCCATTTATAAAAGAGAAAATGTGATTAATATAAATAACTGTAAATAATAGGTATTACTGTCTCAATGGGCGAAGTCCATTTTCTTCTTATTATAACCCCTTTTTCTTCTTCAATTATAACCCTATTAAGAGAACTTATCGGTGTTTTTTTTAGAAAGAGAGTGGGCTCGCAACACGCCTTGCTCGTCGGCGACTCGTACTGCAAACTCTACACTCTGTCTAAAAAGGCCCACTTTACGCCTTTGGTACACAATATAGTATTTCGTACCCCTTGTGATTGTACACTCTTGGAAACATAACGCTGTTTATTATTAACATACATCTCTACAGCAGTGACATTCTGAAAAATTTATAATAAATTAGTTAATAATACTTTATTTTGTCAATCATTTTACGTTGATAACATTGGAGCGTGCAGAGATCACATATCTTAGCGAGCATTTTCACATAATTACGTTGAATCGTATGTATGTACACAGGCTACGGCGGTCAATTACTAATAAGTTTATTTTTGTTATGATCACTGTCGAAATAAGTAAAAATTCCACTTATCCATAAGTGAGAATCTTGCTAACTTATAGAGAAAATGAAAATTTCCCTGATTTGGAAGTAAAAGATTATTTACTTGTAGAACAAGTGGAAATTTAACTGATTAATAAACCACAAAAGTGTTTACTTGTGAAATAAGTAAAATTTTCACGTATTTGAATTTAGAGAGAAGAGAACAACCTTAAACTGACAATCGTGTACAACAAGGAATATTTCCCGTCTTATAGTAATTTCTCGATAAACCCTTTCCACCATCTCCCTATTAAAACCTTTAAATCCCTCTGAACCGCCTCTCCAATCCATTTACCCACCTCTCGGCTAGGTACGCTTAATTGATTAAACGCAACAGCAGCCGCAACAGTGTCATTGTCATCTCTAATGACGGCGAGCAACAACATCCGTAACAGTGTTTGGTTACGCAAGATGTGATTCGATCGCCACAAGAGAGAGCGAGAGGGGGAACTTAGTGCGTGCATGTAAAGGCTTAAGGAGGAGAAGGAGGAAGGGGGATACGCGACCGCACGACTGAAGACGCGGTGTGCACTCGAGCGACCGGACGCGTGCCGCCGCCTCCTTATCGGCAGTGGGCAGCGCGCCTCGAGATTGACCAAATTTTAGCGGTTAACCGACGGATTATTAAGGGGGGAGCGGGTGTATGGAGTACTGCCCCCTGCACTTTGCTATTTTCGAGGCTCGGGAAAGTTGGTAGTGGAGAGTTAGGGGACGAACGTCAATGGGATTTGGGAGGTGAAATTACAGCTGGAGCGGCGTAGTTGTATGGGGTGGCGGATTTTCTATTTGCGGAGGTCTAGGGTTTCCGGATTGCTGAGGGTTATAAAGAGCTATGGTTTCGGATAATGATGATTTGTTTTTCCAGTTGATAAGTTTGGGACAGGCCTATGTGTTAATTTAGTGTTTATTTCTTTCGAGGTGATGCGTTGGTTATAGTTTGAATGAATTGAGGATATTTTTTTTTTTTAAAAACTCATATTCAAGTGATATTCTTCATGAAAGTTTTAAATAATATTGTTTTCAAATTGATAGAATTACAAAAAGACAACTTTGAAGCCATTTTGAAAAAGAATCTTATTTGAACAAATCGAAAATTGAAGTATTTTGATACTTGCACCATTTGACAGTGTGACCAGTTCTTCCATCACGTTATAGATAATTTTGTTTTTTCCTGATATATTTTTACTTGATTAATTTTATTTATTCTATCATTAGAAAAATACAAAAAAAATTGTTTCTCAAATCACCATAAAACAAAAACGCATCAACGAAAGAAAAGACTCATTTTGTATCCTTATCCAAGTAAAAATAACGAAAAAATACGCGTAGCCGTATTAATTCCCGCGTATAAAGTATACATTTCAAAAAGCATTTATTTTGATTACAAACACTTTTCTAACACATTTTTATCGAAACTTAACTTTTTACTCTAAGAGGAAGCAATATCAAATAAAATTGTAATATGCCCCAATGAGAGGATGTTATTAGCACAGAAGATCTCGTTCTCGAATTTCAAAGCTCATTACAGACATTTATAAGATATTTCCCAATATTTAAAATTAATAATCTTTCTGTGTTCAGCATGAATCATAAAATTATAAATGACAACTAAAATAATTGTTACTGTAACAAGATGGAAAAGTAATAAGGAATAGGAATTCAGCGCCAGCAAGTACGTCATTTCACCTTTAAGCTTCGGCATCTCTTTAACTGTTACTCAATAAGCTCTCGAAGCTCTATACAAAAAAGATCAGACGCGTAATAAAAAGTTGATCCCGCCCAAAGCGGCACTTAATATAACCGAATTCCTTCAAGCCCACGGTCAGATTTAACGTTCAAAGCTATATACACGCTTATACACCCATTCAGCCATACACGCTTCGTCCAACGTTAAAAAAAGAACATCCCGACGGCAAGTTTTACGAGTGACATTCCCATGGATATACACACATGTCCTTTGGCTCTTTCAATCTCTACCGGTCGTGTAAGCCGTTTGATGTCCGAGACAGCTCCAATCTGTTTGTTCCCGACGGATTAACGCATAACTCTCCGCGAAGAGTCGCTCAAAGAGCTCGCGCACCAGTGTATATATATACACGCCGGAAAAAATCCATCGGCTGTTATAGATTCGGGACAAAGTGAGAGCGAGTGACTGAATGAGCGCATCGACGAATTATCGCGAGTGGATTGCGCGGGAGTAAAAGGAAGACGAAGCGCCACGCGCGTGATGAAAAATCGTGCAAACCGCACGCTGCAAGACGGGAAATTTAACGAACTCCCCGTGTGCGAGCTAATGCTACTGCTGCTGAGCGTAACGTGGTTATCGGATTACAATGCCGAAATGGAGTTTTTTACGCTTAACGCGCGGCGCGAAGTAAAGGGAAGAGAGAGAGCGAAAGAGAGAGAGAGAGAGAGAGAGAGAGAGAGAGAGAGAGAGGGAGAGAGAGAGAGAGAGAGTAAACGCGCTTATTATTTCGATATTCAAATAGATATAGCGGGTAAAAAGAAATCACGAATTATTATTCGGTAATGGACAGACGCAGCTCAATTCGCAGGCAGCAATAATGTGTGCTGCACCCAAGGATAGATCGAAACTCGAAGAAAAGTAAGCTCATTCCCGTTTATATAAATATCTGATTAAAGCTGGAATGCATTCACACTGAATGAAGACGCATCTCCACGTCAATCTGAACCGCATAGTGCAAAACAGTACCGAGGTCCGTGTATGCATATATACGTAGCGCGCAGATTCGAGTGTAGTGGCTGTCATTGCACCGAGCGGCGGCGCACACTCGTGTGCACAATATCTGCGCACATGGATGCGTGCACAGGCTCAGACGACGACATCGACGACGACGACGACGACGCCATCAGAAGCCGAGGAAGCCCCGCGGGCGCTCGCGCGCTTAGCTAAGTCGACGTCCACCTATATACACATCGGCGCGGTGCCACTGCTAGTGTATGTGCTGATAAAACGAGGGAGAAATCAGTTTTCGTTGGCATATCCCTATCCGCATATCGATTTTGTCGGCGTTTTTTAGGGAGGAGTAGTAAGGTGGGTTCTTCAGAGAGGAACAACTGACAGGTGTAGTAATAAGTCTAAGGTTAAGTTGTGGGATTTCGCGCGATTGGCTTTTGTCGGAAGGTAATGTAGAAAATTTGCGGAGTGTAGTAACGGGTTTATCCGCATTTGTGTGTGTCTTGGAAGACAGACGTGGATTTTATATATGTTTTTATAAGTTTTCGATGCCGATGCGCTTGTGATTCCGTAATGTGATTGGTTTTATCCGATTGAAGTTGATTGATTCTTATTTCGTAATTGGGTTACACGTCAATTTTGATTGCACACGCAGGCCGAGACTGAAGGAAAACTTTTATTAGTAAAAGTTCTCTAATCAAGGTTGAAAACAGTTTTTTAGATAATGTAAAAAAAATATTTTGATGATGAAGTTTTCTCCGAAATTCATGAATATCCCCGGGAAAGGGACTGAATTCGATATGGAAACAAATTACAATAAAGTAATTATTGAAAATAAATGAATGTAATATTATTTTTGCTTCCTCCTAGAGGAAGCTTTGTGATAGTAAAAAAAAAAGTTTGTGAGATAATGTCTTAGGAATGTTGTATAGAAAATTTGGAATCGAAATACACCATTTTTAGAAAATGTCCGTATGGATGTGTGTGTGTGTGTGTGTGTGTGTGTGTGTGTGTGTGTGTGTGTGTGTGTATGTATGTCCGTATACTCTGATATCTCATGATCTACTCAACCGATTTTAACGAGAGAGTGATCATTTTTTCAGATTTTGCTTCAACAATTGGGGTCAATATTTTATTTTTGTCAAAATCGATTTTTTTGTTTTTTATCGCCATTTTTAAATTTTCAAAATTTTTATTTTCAATTTTTTTATATTTAGAGCAAATATTATTTATATACGATAAATTCTCTGTATGCAGAATAAAATTTTCTACAATTTAAAAAAAAAAAAAAAGCCGTTAGCTATATTTCGTCATAAGTTATTCATGAAAACGTCATTTTTAGTAAATAGGTTATATTTCAAAATTAAAAAAAGATATTAACATGAATATTTTTTTGGTTATAAAGAATACTGAGTACTATAACTTACTAAATTTTTAGGTTTTTTTATTCATTATTTTTGGAGAAAAAAAATAATTTATAAAAAAAGTGTTTTTTTTTTGTCGTTCAATAACTAGAGTAAAATTGGCTTAATCAGTTTGAAATTTTTTTTAGTGGTACATTTTGTATCACAATCGATTGAGTTCTTTGGGCAAAAGGATTGATCCATAAATTTCGGAGATATTTGAGGTTAAAATTTTTTCACTTTTTTTTTAAATCGTAATTTCTCGAGAACGGCTTTATGTATTTGAATCGGGTGGGCGACATTCGAAAGAGAATTTCAAGACCTATATTTTCTAAAAAAAATTATTTGTCTAGCTATTACGGTTCTTTTGTTATTAATAAAAACGTAAACATTGAAAAATGAAAAAAATGAGTTTGGTATGTCCAACTATTGCGGGAGTAAAAATTGACTTAAGCGCTTCAAAATTCCTCGTAGAGGTGGATTTTGGATAGTTTTCGGTCGAGTTATTCGGGCAAAATGATTGGTCCTTAAATTTCAAAGATATTTAAAAAAATTTCAAGTTAATATTTTCCATAAAATTTTCCCAATTTTTTTTAAATGTATTGAGGATGGCTCTATGTATCTGAATGTGATGGGTAGCATTTGAAAGAGAATTAAAATATTAATATTTTCTAATACTTATAGCATTGACTCAGAGACTCAATTGCGGCGACACTTTTGGCCTTGCGGCCTTGTCCGTCAGCTCGTGTCCGGGGCCTTCCTACATAAGTATGTGTGTTCTGTGTGTTCCGTGTGTTCCCGACAAAGACAGATAGGATCTGTTCCGTTTATGTAATACAGAGACAGACATAGAGAGAAGTTGTCTAGAACACTAGAACAGACAGAACACACATATGTAGAAAGGGCCTCGTGTGTGTTGTGTAGGTACGCGTATGCCCAAGCGCATGCGCTGCCGCTCGTTTGTCGTCGTAAAGGAATCGAGCCAATGAGGATCTCTATTGCACGACTGCAAAGTAGAAAACCCATCTCCAAAGCAGCATTACCTAGTGCAGAGAATATAGTTAGTTGTTTTTAAAGGGCGGCTTTGTACCAAAGTCTCAGTAAATCGTTCTCACTAATTTTAATTGTCGTAACGGACGAAGAAATGGAGTGAGTATTTCCGCCGACGAAGAAGAGAATGAAAGTTGCTTGCCGACCGTCGGATGACCAGCTCTAGAAATTTGACGACGAGAAAATCGACAAGGTGATTATTGAGGATGAGGACAGCGATGAGGATAACGATGATGACGACGAGGTTCAGGACAGCATGAAGAACGAGGCTGAGGTTCAAGCTATTGAGTCTACCCTAGCCCAAAATAACTATAACTACGAGGCTCACAAAATGCTTATAGAGAAACTGCATTCGATGGCAGAGTTGGAAAGGATTGCCAGGGAGAATATGAGTTCCAAGTATCCACTGACACCAGAATTATGGTTGTCTTGGTTGCGATATGAAATGAAGATTGTTGTAACACCAGAGCAGAAGATTGCTCTTATGGAACTTTGTCAGTAAGCTGTTCAAGATTACCTCTGTAAGTTAATTAATATTTCTTGTCATGAATCCTGCTAATGGTTTTAATTTGCAATTATAATTCTTAGTTATCAATTTTATTTGTTGATTATAATGACCACGTTGTTTTTTAATACTTGTAGCTATCGAGTTATGGTTGGAATATTTACAGTTCATTACAGGACTGAAACAACAGAGAAAATTTGGAATTTATTCGAACGAGCATTAACAGCAGCTGGACTACATGTTAAAAAAGGATCTTTGATTTGGGATACATACAGGGAATTTGAAAATTTTATTGCTTTAATGGTATATAAACAAATGAATTATTTTATACTTACTTCTATAGTCTTACTTTCACAAATTTTATTAAATTTGAATTTATGTTTAGATGGATTCAACTGATCGAGAAAGAATTGATCAAATAAATCGGATTGGAATACTTTATAAGCGTCAATTAGCTTGTCCACTCTTATTTGGTGATGTGGAGAAGGTTGTTACTGCACTGAAGACGAAAATATTGTTAAAAGTGGATATGAAAAAGTTAAGTCTTGAATCCAGTTTATGGCTGGATTACACAAAATGTGCCATGGTGTGTTAAAATTTGGCAAAATTGGATTAGATTTTATAAAAAAAGCAATAATCCACTTACAGATGTTCAAAACTTGATTGAAAGCGCCTTTGCAGTTGGGTTTTCTACACCAAAAGAATATAAGAATTTATGGATACCAGAGCAGAAGATTGCTCTTATGGAACTTTGTCAGTAAGCTGTTCAAGATTACCTCTGTTAGTTAATTAATATTTCTTGTCATGAATCCTGCTAATGGTTTTAATTTGCAATTATAATTCTTAGTTATCAATTTTATTTGTTGATTATAATGACCACGTTGTTTTTTAATACTTGTAGCTATCGAGGTATGGTTGGAATATTTACAGTTCATTACAGGACTGAAACAACAGAGAAAATTTGGAATTTATTCGAACGAGCATTAACAACAGCTGGACTGCATGTTAAAAAAGGATCTTTGATTTGGGATACATACAGGGAATTTGAAAATTTTATTGCTTTAATGGTATATATAAACAAATGAATTATTTTATACTTCTATAGTCTTACTTTCACAAATTTTATTAAATTTGAATTTATGTTTAGATGGATTCAACTGATCGAGAAATAATTGATCAAATAAATCGGATTGGAATACTTTATAAGCGTCAATTAGCTTGTCCACTCTTAGGCATGGAATAAAATTTTGGAATAATTTTTAATTTGGTGATGTGGAGAAGGTTGTTACTGCACTGAAGACGAAAATATTGTTAAAAGTGGATATGAAAAAGCATTAAAACATATAAAGCTTATTTAATTAATGAGAAACAAATTGGAGACACTGGAATAGTTACGGTACTATATGAGCATGCTATAGCAGATATAAGTCTTGAATCCAGTTTATGGCTGGATTACACAAAATGTGCCATGGTGTGTTAAAATTTGGCAAAATTGGATTAGATTTTATAAAAAAAGCAATAATCCACTTACAGATGTTCAAAACTTTATTGAAAGCGCCTTTGCAGTTGGATTTTCTACACCAGAAGAATATAAGAATTTATGGATGTCGTATCTTGAGTACCTACGCCGCAGAATTAATGATAAGTCAGATGATGAAGCTAAACAAATAGAAATACTTCAAAATGCATTTGATACAGATGTTCAAACCTTGATTGGAAGCGCCTTTGCAGTTGTGTTTTGTACACCAGAAGAATATAAGAATTTATGGATGTCGTATCTTGAGTATCTATGCCGCATAATTGATGATAAATCAGATGATGAAGCAAAACAAATAGAAATACTTCAAAATGCATTTGATAGAGCTTGTGTTCGCTTACCAACTTTTGGTCTTGAAGGAGATCCAAGTTTTGAAATTTTTCAATTTTGGATAAGAACTGAAGCAATACATGTCAACGATATGGTAAAAGCTAAATCTTTATGGGTAGATATGAAATTTTGCAATTTTGGACAAGAACTGAAGCAATACATGTCAACGATATGGTAAAAGCTAAATCTTTATGGGTAGATACACATGTCACAAGGTCATTCTCAATCAGCTGCCAGTTGGTTAGAATATATTTCACTAGAAAGGTATTTAATTTTTAATTATTTTTTAGTAAATCTAATTACTAATCCTTAATATTTACTTTTTATATTGCAATACATATACAAAAAAAAATGAGTATAGAGATCTGGCATCAAGCAATTGGCATCCTTTTTTTAAAATGTATTGAGGATGGCTCTATGTATGAAAGAGTAAAAATAAAGTAGAACCTTCTTATTTTTTTTATATAACTTGATAGGATTTAACTTAACAGAAATATGTTAAATGGGAAAAAGTTTTATGTCAATATTATCGACAACTTTTATATTTAAAATATTTGAGGAGTTATAAATAAAATGGGCGATTTTTGGCTATAACTTGATTGGATTTGATTTTACACGAAAATGTTAAATACAAAAGTTGTGGATAATATTAAAACAAAAAATTTTACTATTTAATATTCTCGTGTAAAATCAACTCCTGATGAGTTGTTAGACTTATAAAAACGATTTTAAGCCGTTTACATCGTACAAAATAAAGTATGAAATTTTAAATATTGGAAGTAAAAATTAATTAAAGGAATCAGTAAATCAAGTTTGAGGAAGCTACGTGCCAATGAATTGGCAGCGGTTTTTCATATGGGAAGCCTGTAATGAAATTTTAATGAAAGCATATCAGAATATTATATATGTGACAAAGTAAATTCACATTTGCATTTAAAATTTTATTAACAACATTTCATTTGAAAGGTTTTATAGTAGATAATTATAAATTTTATTATGTACATAAAAATAAATGATTAATTTTGTGATTTGTATACTAGCCTATTTGAAAGTAACTTTATAGCATTACATAGCATAAATCCGCATTTATGTCACGCCTATCCGTGATATAAGTAGTCCATTATTGCACCGTGCTCATCACCCTCGCTGTCGCTCGGGCGATACTGCACGGTGCAAAAATGGACTGCTAATGGCACGAATAGGCTTGACATGGCGGATTTATGCAGTCAGTACTATAAAATAATGTACGATACACGTGTCATAAGTCGTTCTTTATGGCATAGTGTTATACACGCCGTGCCGTAAAGTGCAACTTATGCTACTAGTATCGTAATGTATTATTTAATGACATATTTGTATAAATGGATGACAAGTTCAATATATATGTTTTAAAATCCTGTGTTACATATTACCGAAATATTACGCATTGTTTTGCAGTAAACTGAATTAAAACTACAGTTTAAATAAATAATGATACAAAAATAAATAAATAAATTACAATAATGATGTGGCGCTATTCAAAAATATTTAATTATAATAACAAGTATAAATCTAAAAAAAAATGTAATTGCAATAGCTTTGACAATTATGAATTAAAGCAGAGTAGAAAATAATTAAATACGATGTTACCAAAATGGTGACATTTTTGAAGTCTGAAAGACCAACCGTGCAATATAATTTTGCTTCCTCAAAGAGGAAGGTTTATAACTGTGAAAAAAATTTTCGAGACAAAAATGTGTTTTAAGACTTGGCACTAAAGTTCGCCCTGTTTGAGCAAAAAAAATTTCGTGTGCGTGTGTGTGTGCGTGCATGCGTGCATGCGTGTGTGTATGTGTGTGTGTGTGTACTGGCGATAACTTTTGAACCATTCGATCGATTTTCATTGGACAAAGCTTATTCTCTTCATTTCGGACGATATTTTGAAGGACATAACCTATTTTTCGATTTTATTGATTTTCTTTTTTTTTATAACCAAAAAACTATTTTTAATTTTTCGATTTTTTAATATGTTACATCTATTATTACATAAAATCATAAATTTTTATTAAAAGGTCTTTGAAATACCTACATTTTCGTTTTTTTTTTAATTTAAATTATCTTTAGTCTGTCATTTGTTAGGAAAATATGGTTTATACTTCTTTAATTTATTTCTAAAAAAATATTTTATTTATAGATTTAAAAATTTAATCACGTATTACACTTATCTAGTACAACATTTAGCTAAAATTTCAAGAGATTATCTTCACTTGTTTTCGAGAAAAAAATTATTATAGAAAAAAAGTGCGTTCTCGTTCTCCTACGATAGCAGGAGTAAAAATCGACCAATCGTTTTGAAATTTGGCACAGAGATTTTTTGTATCTTCGTACAGAATTCGTTGCCCGAAAAAAGCCGTCTATCACGACCAAAGATACTTGAGGTTAAATTTTTTTTTAAATATTTTCTAATAGCGTTTTCTAAGAAAATATTTTATTTTTCGACTTAAAATTTTAAACATTTATTACACATATTTAGTACAACATTTTTATATCTTCGAACCGAGTTCAAGAAATTTTTAAAAGATAAAAAGCTAAAGTTAAGTTTGTAAAATAAGTTTTAAAAAATAAAATATCTAAAAAACATGTACATTGATAAATAACAATTATTTACCTATATAATGATGTAAAAAATCAATGTACTAGAACAAAAACTTTAGTTTGAGGAAGCTAATCACCAAGGCCGAATTTCACCTTTCTTAAGCTATGTTTTTCTTTTTGAAGTCCAGTTTTTTTGATGAGTAATACTATTGCTTTCTGTCACATTTGATATAGCACTCATTTACTCTCATGTAAAAATAACCATTTTCAAGAATTTTTTTCTCAAAAATTTGTTCCGCAATGTATGTAAACAAACATATGGTATCATTTCTGTGACTTTGAAGAATATTTTTATATTTTTTTCAGAAGCTTTTTCAGTTTTTGCAATATGAAGAGAACTACCTTAAGTGACTTGAATATGTTTTCGGTGTTAAAGCCTACGAAATAAGACATAAATATCCAAAACATATTCGAACATCGGGTGATGTGATGACTGATGAAGCGAATGCAGCAAACCTACACTTCCTCGCCATGTCCGAAACACACGGAAATCTGACTAATGGGTCCGCTCTGAAGTTTCGCATCATCGAAAAATAAAGTATGGCTTTTTGTGGAAAAAGATAATTTTACATCACTGGCTGAGCCAAAATAGGCTGCAGATGGATAAACCGTAAATACATACAATATTGTCTAAAATCCACATGAACATATCACAATGGTTATCAAAAATTGCTAAATCTTGTCAGTCCTATAAAATAATATTACCCACAACGTCAAGTAGAAAGCGAGTGCTACATGTGTACATAATGTATTCGCGTGACGAGTACTGATGTTTCCCGATCCACACGGTCTCTCTATATAGATCTAAAAAGCCCAGACGGATTTGAGGCGAGAGGGTAGCACGGCGGCAACCGCGCGCATCGCGAAAAGAAGAACCGCAACCAGATTCTCCTGCGGTCTGGGGGGTCCAATCGCAAGGCAAACGAACCCTCGACTAAAGCGCATTGCCGCCCGTATTAGGCGCTCATGCGAAATTCATGACTCCACCTTTCTCTCTGCATGTCCCTCGCCGAATATAGAGATAGCGAGTTAAGATGCGGACACGCTCGGCTGTGCGTGGGTGCAGGTTCTCTCGGCCGGGCTACTGGCGCCGCTAATAATTTCCAAATCGATTGGCCTTGATTTTTTCCCCGACGTTGCCGCGAGCCGAGAGAGAAGAAACTACTACTATCTACTCTATTTCTTGCCGTGTGACAGGGAGAGAGAACTTCTTGCGCGAGATCTTCGGAAGGGGGTGGGGGTTGCGGCCGCCGATCGATGAATCGAGAGGAGTAGAGGAGGACACGCTCGAGTGGCGCTCTAAGGCCGTCAAGAGGCTGCTGCTGCTGGCTAAGTATTTCACGATCGCGATTATTAATGATGCTGAATTGGAACGATGTGGGCTTGCACCTGGATTTTTCTTGCGGTGGTGATGAAGATTTTTTTTTTGCTTTAGCTCGTTTATAGGTTTTAAGTAGAGGATTGCACTGATTTATTTATTGAATAAAGGAGGATGTTTGTTGAAAAATAAACATCTTATTGACTTGAATTCTGTAATTCATGAAAAACAATATAAGTTTCGAATGTTTCTCTGTACTTGAAACAAAATTTGCAACAGTGTCGATATGGATATTTTTATTAAAAATTTCAGAAATCGTTACGCTACATAAATAATGAATGTGATAATGACAAAAATTGGAAATTTTCTCCTTCTCCAAATATCTGGAAACACGAGAATCTCGATAAAATATTCAAGTATCAATATAAATTAACAGACAAAATAATGCTTGCAGCATATCAAACTGTCGCATTTCACGAAACCACTACTTGTTTTTATACCATCGCAGTCCACTTATATATATACACTCCGCCAACCCCTATATACAAACCGTTTTTCTCCACGAGATACACATCGGCGGGGGGACAAATTACACCGGCACGGGCAGAGGATGCGCACGCGCGTACGCAAGTATTTTGAGACACTCTGAATTGAATCGGACTCGAGAGCGATGCAGGTCGAGCACGAACGTGTTTAAAAGGAGATTCCGTGCCATCTCTCCCGGAGCTAATCAAGCACGTGATCTGCATTCGTCGCATGGCCTTTCCCTCAGAGAAGCTGTATAATATACACACGCAACGCGTGTCATGCGCGTGAATGACACTGCGTGGTTTTTCATCGCAAAAATTATTTTCTGCCATTCGAATTAGTGCTTCACGAGATAAGAGTAGTCTTGATATTGTCTTGTATTGATTTTCAAGACAATATCGAGACAAGAATGAGCTATACAATAGCCAAGACAACTCAAAATGAAGGTCGCCAAGATTATTGGTATTGTCAATATTTTAGAAAAAAGCTTCTTTTAATTAAAAGGAAACAATATTCAATAAATGACTAGATTAAATCAAACACAATGATACAATTTTTTAAATATTTAAAATCATTTATTATTATAACAAATTTAATTAGAATAAGTCTTTACAAAGGTTGTAACTACAAGTAATAGTGGCAGTTGATACAACAAATAACTAAGCACGCAAAGTAGTATTAGGTACTACGAGTAAAGAAGTAGCTTCAAGCCTTTACATCAAATAAATAATTAAATGTTCTTACAGATCGTTTCATGTACAAGATTAATGAATACATTATTCTGTTCAACACATAAATTGTAATTTAGAAATCAATTCCACATATTCTCACTTTCAATAAACTTTTCATCCATGAATTCATGCACATTAAGTTTTTATAGATGTAGATTTAAGTGAATTTCGTTTATTGGGCATCACAAGCGAGCCTTCCGAAAAAAAACCGTCCTACTGGAACGGAAGATGCAGTAGTACTCAATATGTCTCTTGCCATTTTCGCAACGTTAGGATATATTTTGGCGTGGTTTTTCCACCATTCAAAAATATTAACATCAGCTGTTGCTCTTGATGCTTGGTAATAACCGTTTATTTCACTTCGCCACGAATCTGTATCTTTCGTATTTAAATAAATAGAATTTAAATCTATGCAATCATCCGTGATTTCAAAATCTTCATTATTGGTAGTTTTTAATTCTAATGAATTCATATGATTTATTGCAGAATAATACTTATTTTTGTAAAAGCGCTCAAATTTTTCAATTGTTTGTTTTTTTAATTCTTTCCCCCACGTCGTTGCATCAAAGCACTCTATTTTATGCTTTGGGTCCAATATAAGTCCAATACAATAAACCCAGTTACACTTTTTGTAATGCTTTAATATTTTATCTCTTGCTGCTTGAAAAGCTAGTAATAATCCGTATGATTTCTATCATCTTTTCCATCTAATTGAAAAACTATCGATTCAATTTTGTCAATAATTTATTTTGTCAACAATTTTGTCAGAAAGATTTACCGTTTCGTGCAGTCCAACCATCAATAGTAAATGAAAATTTAGAATCATTCTCTTCCAAAATTTGTTTTAAGTTTTCTTCCATTTTAGAAAACTCGTTAGTAACTTTTTCTGCCATGATGTTCTTTTTGGGCATACTAATATTTGAATTTAACATTTGAAAACAATTTTGTGTGGTCGTGTCATTAAAAAAGTTAAGCGGGAGATTTTTATAAGCTAACCAAAGAGATATTATTCGATCCCAATTTAATTCTTCGTCTTTCTTCTGAAATCAAAAATGAATTTTTTAGATATTTTGCAAAATAGGATAAATATATACTTATTTAAAATCATCAAAATTATAACATTTTTTTTATAAAATAGTTGCGAAAAATATTTACACAAGGCTATTTTGAAAATTATGTTATTTTTATTTGACTTGTAAAGTTTAAAAATGTTATTAATAAAATAGTTGAAAATAACATAATAATAGCAAGTTGTTCGGAATTTTAGTACCCGAAGTGACCGCTAGATGGCAAGCGCCAAGCGCGCAACCTTCAATGAAAAACATCACCCCGCGTGCTTAAGTAGGGGCCTGCGCCACGCACTCTCTCTCTCGCCAAACATTATTTGCCTTACTTATATTTACCCCTTGCTTTACTTATTGCCCAATTGCTACTTTTTTGCTTTGCTGATATTACGCGAGGCTCTCGTATTATTAGTTTGCCTATTGCATATACCTTGCGTATTGCTTACTTATTTTACTCGAACGCGCTTAGCGTTCTTATTCCTTTTGCTTCCAATTTTACTTTCGAGTGGGTTGGAGCAAAGACTTTCAGAGTCAATACAATTTATTATTTTCTCTCGGCGATAAACCTTAACAATATAAACTCCGTATACGTTCATTCGTATACACAAGACAAATGGTAAAAAATCGAATAGTTAATAGAACACATACTAATTTTAACAATAAATGGAAACGTATTTATTAACTATAAGATGGCGTTTTTACAAATACTTTTGAAATTCTAAGCACGTCCAGTAAATATTCGAAATCAAAAATAGAAGAAATAGTAAGAGGACTGACTACATTCTACATGTATAGAGCTAAAGTCATGTACTCATGATGTCAAATTGTGCATCATGATAGCCATGAGCACCAACAAAATCGACTTACCTCGCGGCACGCGTCAAGCGACCTTCTATAATGCTGGGCATCAAAAAACAAGGTGACGAGCAGGAGAAGAGGACGGGGTACTCATTGGCCACCCATATGTTTTTGGGGCTAAGCACGCTCGTACTCGTGTACACTGGCCACTGAGGAGACTTCTCTCTGTGATATATGGAGAGCCGTGTAAACGCGCAGTCTATGATGTTATGTACGAGATTCCCTCCCTCGAACAAAGAACATCGCAGTTTCGGTCGTTTTGTTCATATTATTTATCGCCTTTTGCAGTACCTCTTCACTGAAACTTTTACCATAATTAGTTCTACCTGCTCTATACCGATCCACGATACACAGAGCGTAAATTTGTTTTGAATCAAAATTGGCAATCGGGAAGTCATAATACAGGACGGCCGATGGCGAATAGCCCCTTCCCTTAACATGATGGTTCAGTGCCGATTTTGTCTTCATATTCGACATTGCTTCATAGCGTGTAATATTAACCATCGCTTTTGTTACCACCTCAGGTTTGAATAATAATAGGCTTTTCCCGCATACCAAAAGTGAGTCTATATCAATCTCTCCGTGCACATCATCTTCCGTTATTTGGAACTTTGGCGGCATGTGTTGAGGCGCAATAAATTTTAACTCTGCAGCCGATAATGTTGATCTGCAACTTGGTATATTAACTGAGGGCTTGATAATGACATTCCTTTTAATTTTTGGAAGTGCTTGGCGCTTTACAGGACGTTTTTCTAATGGTACTGTGTACCCTGTTACACTGTGAATTTGGTCCCATTTATCGTCCCTCGCGGCAGATAATATTTCATCAACAGAAAAGAAATCATCAGTTGTCGGTGCCTCGTCGGGTATCTCCTCCTCAAACTCCTTCTCAACCCTTGTAGCTGAGCAATAATTTCTAATCCTATTTTATAAATATATGAACTTTTACTTACAGTAGGGTTATATACATCTAAAGTTTTTTGGTTAGCTGGTAACGATGATTTTTGTGAAATGACTGTGTTCCAAATAAGATTTCATACTCCTTTCTATGATCTTTATTAAGATGAAATTTGAGCCCTGAGGTATTACTGTTTTTCATTTTCACTTCTTTTAAAACATTTTTGGCTTTACACAATAAACACCAGTCTATTTTTTCCTCATTTTGGTTTTTTCCATAAGAAAAATAATTTTGATAGTTTATTTTTGCACTAGATGGTATTTCTTTATCAGTTTCATTAGGGACGTCATCTAATTTTCGTTTCTTGGTTAAATTTTCACTACTCATTTTGAATTTATGCATTACGCGATTTACTCTCAATAACTATAGGTATAATCTTATGCTCGTACCATATCCTCTCACTAAGGTGCGTGATATCCTCTCACTACCAGGCATGCAAGGAGACTGAATGTTATGTAAGAAAAAAATTTTACAGAACTTTTCAGGGCGTTGCGCCGATGTAAACATTAGCGACTCTGTTTCTTGGAAAGACTAGTGCGCTCTCCAGCGCACCACACACAGCGGCGTCCGTTATGGACCGTTTTGACCGTGCACGTCTCGTTTTCGACATGTAAACAAAAATAAAAAGACTTATGGCGCGCGCGATGATTCGGTGTTTGGCTGGGCATTGTACTATGTCATTCCGGATGAAATAAGACATCCCTGGTAAGAAGTATAACTTTTGATGTATTTTAGTCTGCAGAATCGGAATCTGGAGATCCTGTTGTGTATTACAGTGCCGCGAGATATGAAGTATGAACTATGAGAAAAGTCCTTTTTGTTTATGAGTTAATAACGAGTGCGTGTGCGATCAGAGATCCATAGCACATGATACTGTATAATTCGTTGAAATAAACGCAGCGATTAGAGGGATCTTTAAAATTAAGAACATTACAAATTTAAATGAATTATTTTTAAAATTAAAAAATACTTAATTTTTTTCAGATTCAATTTTAAATTATCTAATCTATGATATATTTTGTTGTTGATATAATATAGTGTTTATAATTTCAAATTATATTATAACGTTATAAATTTGTTAATACATTAAGTAAATATTATATTATTCTTTATGATATTAAAATAAATTCTATTTAGACCGATAGTTCGAGACAAGATCAAGACAAGTCAAGAGTAGTTGCTTCAAGACCAAGACCAAGATATACTTTTTCGAGATTTTTCAAGACCAATACAAGATTTTTCTAAATCTTGCCTTGTCTCGACTCTCGTGAAAGCACTATTCGAATCAAATATGAAAATGCCTTTTTCTACTCTCTGAATTCGAATAAGTGAAAATCAGACGTATGTACCTCGAACCAGAGAAAAATTGTGCACTTATTCAAAAAGCAGGAATTGCTTATTTAACACTTATATGACTGATTTACATTAATTACGGAACTTCCACCGATACTGTATAGGAATAAATAATTACTTCCTTCTCATCGTGGGCATCCCTGATCATTGATCAATTTGAGAAAGCATGACATCAATCTCACAATCTATAGGGGCGCTGATCTCTATCATCTAACCCCGGCTCAACAATAACAACATAGCGCGAGACAATCAAAAAAAGCACTCACTCGACAATCGCCTCAGCAATGACTACGAAATCGCGTAATCCCCGGCGCTTTATAGATATCTGCCCATTCTGTGCTGTACGTACAGAGTGGTTCTCTGCGGCTCGTATACGAGCGATGCACGTGCGCGCGCGGCGGTTGTTGCGCCCCATAACCGGGGTGCCGCACTCCTCGATAAATCCTAGCGGACCTCGAAGGCCAAACGACGCGGAAAATCTGAAAAATATGGCCGCGGGCAGCCACAGCGAGCGGTCGAAAAAATTTCACGACGTGTATCTACGAGCGCGGCCGCCAGAATGGCCGCTTCTCGCGGAAACGGCCTTTGGTTGGCACTTCTGTGTTTGGTAAACTATATTGAGAGTGTTTCGTGCGTTACGGGAATTGTGTGTGTGGGGGATGTTGCGTTTCGATTGAGCGGGCTTATAGAGCCATCGGCCGTGCTCGGCTGAGCACTGCTGGGAAAAACGTGAAGGGTGTTGGGATCATCGAGCTTTCCAGGTGTTATTTTCACGATTAATAATATTGTTGTTTTGAGAGGGGATTTGTTGGGCTGTAAGTAACGCAACGGCCTTGGTGATCTTTTGCTAGCGGGTTTTTAACGCTCTATTTGACGTGATGTATAAATTAAGTGTATTTTTGCTTTGTAGAAGTAAAGATACGAGGTGGTGGGGGATGTTTAAGTAATTAAAATTAATTACGTATCAAGACGTATTATTATCAGAAATTGTTCAGTAATTCGATAATTGATATTGAAATGAGCTGATTTATTGGCAACGATGAAAACACTATTATACACAACACTGTTCATGTTGTCATTTGCAGTTTCAGATAGTCGAATAATAATTCAACCATTTGATAGATTAGAAATTGAATGAATGACATAGCTACAAAGCATTTCTATCGAATGTATGTATTTGATTAGAATTTGATTTTATAGGTGAAAGCATCGAATCGCATATCAGATAACTTGTCAAAATACAATAAAATGTCAGCTAGTAAAAACTGATTTATTAGAGAGTCTCTCTCTCTCTCTCTCTCTATCTCTCTCTCTCTCTTTGATTTCATTCATACATCGTCACGACGGCAATTATATTTTTCATTATTTTATAAATAAGATTAATGTTTAACTATTATTTAATATGTCTCGTCCCACCGCATTAAAATACTTCTAAACAACTTTTTTATATTCCAATAAAACCAATAAATAAAAGGATAATAAAGCATTCTCTTTCAGTCAAGTACTTCTCCTACACGGAGAAAGATGGCGCAGGAAAAATTACTATATTCCATAGTAACCGTGGGACAGACTCAAATTTTCATGAAGTTTACTACAGTTTATAGTAAAAATTGTTATTTATATAGTAAAAATTACAAAATAATAGCAATTTTTGCTATACATTGTAGTAAGTTTCATGGAAATTTGAGTCTATCTCGCAGTTACTATCGAATATAGTAATTTTTCTTAAGATTATAGTAAATTTTCTTACATTTCTTTCAGTGTACTAAATAATTTATTCTCATGAGTTCCTTTTTTCAAATCTAAAATTTCAAATAAACAACGAAAAATGTCTTTCTTCGCCTATAGCGCACAACGGACTATCTCTCCCACGCAAACGAAGTCGAGTAAATCCGAAACTGCGTTGTCCCTCGGCCGTTGTTCCCACGCCTTACCTATCCGCCCCTCCGAAAAGAGGTGACGTCGGCGCTACCCATTCGGTCTCCTTCCGAGCCGGACGAGGATCTCTCTCTTTCTCTCCCGGTTACCCGTATAGTCGAAGAAAAAGAACGAGAGAGCCTTTGCAAACGGACGCAGAAACAATTTCAGCTATCCCTCCCTCGTCGATCCCTTCCCATCCTCTCTTTCTCTTTACGCTCGACATCTCTAGCAGAGAGGACTACACTATATATACTTATATCTATATGTACCTACTACAACTACTACTCTCTTTCGCCAACGGCGAGCGGACGCTACCGCCGCCGCCTTGCCGCACTGGCACCGGACCAACCGAGTTCTCTCTCTCTCTCTCTCTCTCTCGGCCCTAATCGCGTGCTCGCGTGCTTATCGGACGCCCGCTGACTTATGGCCGCGGAGCCGCCGATAAATCATTCGCTTTTCTTCCGCCATCGCCGCGGTATAGCTCTCTCTCCTCTCTCTCTCTCTCTCTTTCTCTCTCTCGTTAGGTGGGCTCTCCTGTACAGAGGAGAGAGAGAGAGAGAGAGGAGCTAAAGTGCTTTTAATAGCGGCCAAAACGAAGCCACGGCAGCTGATGCCGCTTTTGGCTTGCTTGACACCTTGCGAGCGGGAAGTTACGGCGGTTTAATCGCGGGCGAGATGCCGAGAGCAAGTCGAAGTGGCGGAAGCAAAGTAAGATTATTTTTCCTTCCGTAGTGGGTTGGCGAAAGGGGGATAGTGGAAAATTAAAAAGAGGATGGAGGAGTGGATTTGGCAGAATTTTGCGCGAGAAATGAATGGTGAACGTTCACTCAGATTTTTTGTGGTCTTGTTGGGGGGGGGGGGGGGGGGGGGTTAATCGATTGAATTAAGAGTTTGATGGTTTCCAAAAGTAGCAAAGATACGGTTCGGACGGATATGAAATGCTTCGAATTTTTCTTAATCGTATTTTGTTTATTTTTGTTTCTTCGAAAGGATACCAAATATTATTATAAAAATATTCATACAGTCACGATAATTTTTATTTCATTTTAAAATAACATTTAATGCCAATATTTAAAGTTATTACGCCAATTTATGATACAATTCTAATTTCATTTATTTATGGAGTCTTACATAATTTTATTTTCATATAATTGTTTTGATTCTTTCTACTTTAATACCTACAGTGCTATACGGCTCCCATGTGACCCGTAATATTTTTTAAACTTTGATATTTTATCATTTGTCACTTTTATAAAAATAATAATTGTGAATTATTTCTCATTTACTCTATAAATCGAGTATAAAAAGATAAAGGAGAAAAAAGAGTAGTTACATTATTTTTCAAACTTTTTAAATGTTTATAAATTCATTTTAACTGAAATAAACAACTTCTAATAAAATTTAATTTTGTTCGTAGCACTGAACGGGTCGAAATTGCGTTTACGGTTAAATGATTATAGATTATTGTTATTACGAATGAAGAAAATATATACAAATTTACTTTATTGAAAGCAATAAACAGTATAATAGTGATAATTAATTTATTTAGGTTGTTTGATCACGCTGGTAAGGCAGATCTTTGTAATTCACAAAATGTATTCTAGTGATTTCCACTAATCCAATATTATTTAATTTATAATTAAGCCCATTAAATTATTCAAATTTTGTTATCTAATAACACTACTATTCAACGAAACAGAATATTATATTTGCTTTCAAATGAAGTTTATTTCAAATAAACATACCGACAAGTTAAGCAAGATGATAATGCGTATATAATCCAAATTAAAATTATGCTTTTAACCAAATTATCCAATCAAATGTTACATCAACTAATTAAGTTCAGCTTTCATTTAGTTTTCACAGGACAATCAAAGGGAAATCACAAGCACATGTACTTATTAGATGGCCACGTGGAGCTGAATTTCAAGCTATTCTTGAAGAAGTTAACTGTAATATATTCGAAATCATGAGTTTTCGTACACAGTCTGTTTGTTTGTTGTCTTTTTCGGAATGATATGTTTTTCGAGAAAAATATACTTTTATTTGAAGAAATTTATACCGTACAATATTTTGTTCTCTGTAGGTAAATATACCAATGACTGGGCACGTTGAAAATTGAGACAGTCCCAAATACCTAGACGTTTTTTAACACGCATTTATATAGCGTCCAGGTATTGGGTGGTACCATTCCTTAAGCGTCCAGTTACTAGTACTTTTACCTTAATGAAATATGACTGAATACGCGGGTACGGATATTCAAATATTAGAAAATATGAGCGTTCTAATTCAGAAACTAAAAAAGTTCATGTTTTACAAGTGAAACATCAAACTATTGTACTTACATCCAACAAAATATGATAGTACTAGGCGTTAATCAGCGCGCTACGCACACCACCCTTAGTCTTTTTTACTCCTTTCGAGATTCGAGATCGATTCGATATATTCGAGATCGTCCGAGGACAAAATAGATTATCTCGAACGCTCAAATTTTATAAGGGACTCACACAATGTATACCATGAAAAATTCATAGTCAAAGGACTTATTTTGAAATGAAAAGATATAACACATTGATTATCTATTTCGTGAACAAGTTTCAACAAACATATAATAGAATTTTTTTTAATTCTATTTTCTTTTCTTAACTGATGACAGTGGCGTTTATGTATAGTTGCATAGTATCATGATGATCTTAATTTATTCATTTAATCAGGCTCAATCCATATAGTTGAGGTAAGTTTCATAAAGTTTATTTAATATAACAAATCTGTTTCCAAAAGTTTCTAGATTGACATACTTGTGCATAATGTTAAGTTTGATTGTTTCAAAAACTTCTGATATAACGGGATTAGAGTTTTACTCGTTTGTAAACACGTCGCGTAGTTCTCCTCATAACTGATAAATCCTGACAAATTAAAGTACTAAAGTAATAATAATTTATATTGTAAGTATATATTTACTTTCAATCTCTCGAATGATTCTTATATAATCTACGATGGCCCGAAACAATAAGATGATGATACTAAAATTAGAATATAGAGAAAGATAATATTTAAGTTTGACATCAGCTGTTATAAGTAGTGAGTAATGACATGTTCATGTATTTTAAATAACAATTAAATTGCACGTATGGGAAAATCTCCAGAACTTTTGACTCGTATGTCACCTTTTTTTCCTTAATTTATTGCTGCTATTAGTTTAGCGTGCGAAGCACATAAATGAGACAGGGTGGAAAATCTTCAATTTTAACCTAGTAAACCAGTCCTGTAATCCATATTAGTGTGCCACGCATGCTAAATTCTGAGCATGTAAAAAACTAAAATAGTGTCTGTACCCCAAAAGTGGACCTTTTTAAACAGTTTTCTACATGCTCAGAATTTAGCATGCACGACACACCAATATGGATTACAGGACTGGTTTTCTAGGTTAAAATTAAAGATTTTTCACCATGTCTCGTTTATCTGCTTCGCACGCTAAACTAATGGCAGCAATAAATTAACAAAAAAAAAAAAGGTGACAAAAAAGGTGACAAATGAGTCAAAAGTTCTGGACAGTTTCCCATATAGACATCAAATTTAAGTTTAACATTGCTTTTCAAAAGAACGTGGAAGACGTAGTTTTGGATCTGTCAAAAGCTATTTAAATATAAATGCTAATATAGTATTGTAATTAAAAACGAAATTGTACATTTTACTTTAAATTAATAAATTACATCATAATTTTCGAAAACCATCTTGCCATCCACGTCATTTTACATCACAATTCAATTATATTACCATTATTAAGACGCTCCATTGAAACGACCAATCTCACACCATCCACAACATAAATTCTATGCAACCTTGCGCCAAAGCAATTTCCTTTATTATAGCTCGCGATTAAAACGCAGACAGCCCGAGAGCACGTGCACGTATCACGACCTCTTAGGAAACCAGATCGGATGTCTCTTAAAGTCCGTGAGATATATATCTCGGGGCGCCAAGGGGTTTTGCAAAACAAATTGGAATTCTCATATCCCGCGGAGAGAGCAGCATCACGAAGATCCGGAGTGACAGGCGCGCCAGGGGGAGAAAGAATGAGGGAACAGATTCGAGTACATCCTCTCTACTCTGGAAACAGCTGAGACGACGGGATTAGGTGAGCGGCTCGTCGTTCAATGCGATGCACTCGTCTTTGTATTCAATTACTTAACGTCCTCGCCCCTCTCGCATTGATTTCCATACTTCATTGGATCAGTGCTAATGGTTTCAAGGAGATATGTAAGCTAGCGTACTGCTGTGGTTGGCTACTTGTTTTATCGCTGGCAGGTGCTGCTAGTGCTGCAATCTTGATTATATGTGTAAATTAAAAAAACTCCGCCGATTAAATCTCTCAACTATAGTGTATCGGTCTAATGTATTAATTATTAGTTAATTTCATCCAACATTTTTTTGAAGTAATTATTTTTCTCATAAATAAATGCAAATTATCTGTGAAATTTTTAACAGATAAAAATTTTGTTGTAAAATACATTGCATATATTTTTCTAGAAATAAATCATAGAAAAGAATGATACATTTTCATTACTGTACGCGAAATTCTACGAGAAATCAACTTATCCTCCTATACTGAGGACAAAAGATACAAAAATAGTAGTTTATGCAACAAGGACGTAAAGTTAACTTTTTCGCACGAGCAATGATTGTTTCGCACGAGTAGCCGGTGAAGCCGGCCATAAAGCAGCGATCATGTGACGGCGGAAATGATGTACGTCCGAGTTGCATACAATATCTTTTGCCCGGATGTGCGTAAAGTGCGTGTGAAAGGTCCGATTTCTGAGCATAACGCACTTTACACACATTTGTAATATTTCGCGACACTTATGCGAAAAAATAAACTTTACGCTCAGAAATTGGCTCGGTACACATGCACTTTACGCACATCTGGGCATAAAAAGTTTTACAGACCTTTAAAATAAATGTTTTCTCGGCCTATCGGTCATATAATGGATGAGAAAATAAGATGGCTCCGGCGTTTTTCAAAACCGACAAATATCAAAAAAGAAAAATCTGTATCGAAAGCTGAAATTACAAGCTTTTTATCGGTGTGTGTCCCGGCTGGGCTCACCAGGCAAATGAAAGAGAAAAAATGTTGAATCTCATACTTCTAACACAATCTCTTATAGAAGAAGTGTAATTCAACGTGTTCATTTCCCCTGTATGTAAATAAAGTTGTAAATAATAGTTCATCTATAGATTCCAATAGTATGTTGAAAAATAATGATCACCAGTGAAATTTTCGAGAAAACTTCACGTATTAGATGAAAAAATTGCTCGTTCTGTATATTTTTTTTTTCGGGGTGCGTAAATGGTTAAAAGTGTGTTATAACTAACTATTAACTATTTTCATTGTAATTTTGTCCATTATTAAAGTAAAAATTCAATGGACCCTAAAAATCCCCTCATAATAGATATCGCCCAGCGCGCCATATTCTATGGAAATTATTTAACATAAAAAAAATTTAAGAAAAACGGTTACTTATCATAAACCTACCCTGGTAGAAAATTAACCATAAGTTGGCCAGAATATGTTTAACCAGCATGTGGCTTAGCCATATTCTGGCCAACTTATGGTTAATTTTCTACCAGGGTACATTAATCTTCCAAAGGCGCCAACAAATTTTGGATGAGAACAAAATTAAAGTAGAAGAAGAGAGCTTTTATGAATCGTTGAAATTGGCAGATCTATAAGAGAAAAATGAAAAAAATGATCAAAACATTAAATTACATAAATTAGCGTAAAATCGGTAGAACAAGTTATGACCTGTAAGAAAAAATTAATACAGAGGTATGTGCCTCAAAATTTTTTTTCAATTGCTTATATAGATATTTTAATTCTTCAAAAAGAAAACGCATCCTATAATTTACAGTTGCGATCCCTCTTTTCTTTTTAAAATTTCTTTTTTCCCGAAACTATCATTGAGCAAAATACTCCTTTTCCTCGATCTCCCCGTACTTATACTTAGCACGCTCTCGTCACACGTCTCCGGGCAAGCCGCCTGAATGACCCTGAATTAGACGGTCACGACTGGGCAGTACATTCTTCTTTGCTTGCGTGGTACAACCTCTCGAGCACGGAACGCGAGAGAACATCCGAGAGCGCGTTGTCCGTCCTAAAGAACTCTCGAGGCGCAAGTAAGATAAAGAGGGACACTTTTGTTTGCCGCGCGCCAAGTAGCAAAGCTCGCGCGAAAGACACGGAAATTATAGTCAGCCGACGGCGACGCGGGTTACCTACCTTAATTGCTTAACAAGAAAGGCGAAACGCGGAAGAGGCTCTTTGGGCCCTTATTTCGAGAAACTGACGCTGTTTACACCTGCGATGACAATTTCTCCGGCTCGAGCTTTGCGTTTGTGAGCGAATTCGCGAATTTGCTTTGAGCTGCTCGCGTTTTCTTTTTCGTAGAATGGGGATGCGGCTTTTTCTGGAAGCTTAATTTTTATGCGAAATTGTTTTACGAGGAATTATTTTCGTTCATTTTCATTCATATGCGTTTATTGTCGGCAAACAATAATGGAAATGTTGATAGATTTAATATAGTTTTTTCGGAAATGGATATCAAATGTTGAGTTTACAGCATAATAATACTGTAACATAAAAAGGCATAGTATCATACTATAAAATAAACGAATCCTGGCAAGAGAGTGTCCTATGTATACGTTACTTATCCCGTAAAACCAATAATCAGATGGGCAGATTTGTTCATGGCTTTTCCACCATAACATCATAATTTAGACACAATTCAATCTCTTCGCTATTTTCATGGCTGCCTTCTAATATTTAACCTGTTACACTTTTTTCTGCCAATCTCTTAACAA
The DNA here is from genome assembly GCA_036365515.1 of Torymus aiolomorphi. Taxonomy (NCBI): domain Eukaryota; kingdom Metazoa; phylum Arthropoda; class Insecta; order Hymenoptera; family Torymidae; genus Torymus; species Torymus aiolomorphi. The sequence goes on along the minus strand of CM070874.1, from coordinate 89,425,114 downwards.
TTTATTTCAAGTAAGATGCCTACATTATTCACACTGTAACCACAGAATCCTGAATAAAATTACGTATCATTTTAATTTCGATTTTTTCTCAGCAGTTAACAGGTTCAGGTCTTGGAACCTTCTTTCACCTCGTATAACTACTTCTTTTATATCCCTTCAAATCTAGTTCTCCCACGTGCTCTCACATCACAGTTTTAACTAATAAGAGTATACAGCTACTTCTTGTTACCAAGTATTATATTGTACAAACTTTATGTGTATTTTATATCTACAAGTATTTTATATCTAAACAAATAAATTAATAAATAAATAAAATATTTGTATGCACTCTACAGTATTGGTGTGCTACTTACAGAGAGTACAGTATTATTGAGTTTATGATCGGTTTATTTGAATTTATATGTCTAGCAGTAAAATGAGCCCGCAATTCTACACATTAATGAATTCAACGGTCCATAAATTGTGATGTTCAAATTATATAGGGATTTGTATTTTGATGTTACCAAGCAGCATTAACACCATTATTTTGTATCGCATTAACAAATACGGAAAACAACGCGGATTTAATCAATTAACAGGAGCTTTTCCAGGAACACGTCGTTGAAATGCGCAGGGATATTAGAGATACCTCTCAGCTCGTAAAATCGACCACGTGATGTGTTGTCGTTATGTCAATCCTCCCAGTTCAATGTATAGAATGCGATACAGCCAGAACAAAACAAGTAGCTTTTCGCCCTTGTGTTGTTTTCGCGAGTAATCAAAATTCATAGGGTTGCAGCAGTTTGTAAAATATCTTTTATACGTCTAAATCGATTTACCTCGGACGGAAATACATAATCTAATAGATACATTATATTTTTATTTTTAAATATTGTGTATGAAGGCAAATGATTATTGTAAAGACTTAAAATTTAAATCACATGTTATTCATATGACCTCTTATAAGTTCTTAAAAAAGTTAAAAATACTAGCCAATGGCTAGTAGTAGCCATATCGAAGTCAAGATATTTACATGTGAGGTTGCAAGAATTAGCACGTGTGGTATAGGAGAAGCTTACAAAAACGAGCTATTTGTACGTCTAGCAAAAAAAATCGTTATGTATCGTATTGAAAAAACAAGTTGTTGATGCAAAATAGTATTAGGAATGCGGTATAACAAAAATTAGGAAGCCTAGCGATACAGTTTTCAAGTTACATTAACTTAAAGACGTACTATTTTACCCGAATCTCCGCGCCGTCGCATGTGAGCGAGAGAGGCAGAATGCAAGAGAATGCGAGGCGACACGGAGTGCAGGGATATACTTAGCCCGTTGCAAGAGTTTCTCTTGCTTTAAACAAAATGAGGCAGGCTTTGAAATGCATTCTCGCGCCCAAACTTTTGCCTGAGACTGTAGTACAAAAACTGCTTTGAAAAATTTTAATGTTAGGTAATTTATTTAGCAATATTCCGAAACATACTTAGTAGTATTATCATATACGGTTACTTTGAATGATTGTCTGGATAAAACATGACGTTTGAGATATAAATAAAACAAAAAAAAGTATACATATAATTAAATGGATTGATACATAGATTACATAGTCAAGCGTCAGTTGTGCACTTGATTTTGGGAAATTCTGGATGAGAAGTGAAGATGCACAGATTAATGCCACGATTCCTTAAACCATATTTATTAGTTTTTAATAAAACATCGTTAACCTAATAGTACATTATGTATCAAGGGAGATGAGTCGCTCTTGTGTCCCGCGGGTGGGTTCACTGCCCGAGCGAGCGAAGCGAAGCGAGTGATCACCCGAGGGAATCATCGACTTTTCTCTCGAGTTACATATAGTACTTTATTCCCATCTCAACTGTGGCCACTTTTGATTTAAGAGTGTATTTAAATGTATTATTTAAACAATATTTAGATAAGTAAATTTGTGGGGAAAAAAGTGAATTTGTGGGACAAAAAATGAACTTGAGGAACAAAATAGTACATTGTGCACAACGGAAGAAAATGAGCTATTTCTAGCGAGGGTGCTGAAAACACCTCACCCGAGTTTGAAATAGCTCTTCTTCCCGTGTTACACACCGTATTTTTTTCCACGGAGGCATGACAGGGCCTTTTTGACGTGTGTGAGTCTGAGAGAGGATTGGGCATTCCGAGTCGTACACAACGAAGTTGGAAATCAAAATAATTTGAAATGTATACGCAATTAACTATATAAGGTAGGCAGAAATTGTCATTTCTCACCTGTTTTAGGATAGAAATGGCCATTTCTTACCTGTTTTAGTGTATAGAAATAGAGATTTCTTACCAGTTTTTTTATTTCTGCCCTAAAATAGCAACATTAATTACTGCATTATATTTCATTAGATTTTCTTTCTTACCTTTGTCTAGGTACTGTTACCGAGATCACAAATATCATAATTATCAAGATAACCACTAATCCGAAAGAAATCCATAGAACTATCTGAAAAAAGAATTATTATTCCATCAAAAAAATAAAATAATTATTTAAAACACAATTTCAAGTTGAAAACATTAATTGTTACATGCTTAGTTTTATACAACCCGGATAGCACAAGACGTTTTTTAAACGTCATTATGACGTCAAATTTTAAACCTCGCGACGTCAGAAAAGACGTTGAAAATGTCCGCAGTATTTTTCTACCGATATTTCTTTTCATTTTTTCGACGTCATAAAAAGGTTAAAAATCTGTTAGAAGGACGTTAGAAAAATGTTGGAAGAACATACAATAAACGTTATAGAAACGTCGTATAAAACTTGATAAAAACGTGATAAAAATGTCATAAAAACGTCATTTATACATTACTCTTTACATATATGTCTAAGCAGGCGTATAATACTTATGTATGAAGAAGCCCCCCCCCCCCACCTTCTCTTTCAATATTTGCTCTTATAGACTGAACCTCATTTTTCTACTTTGAGATTGTTCGACGCCACCTAGTGAGAAAAAAAGATGGATTAATTCCAAAGATTTCGAAAAATATATGAGTATAATGCCTTTATGACGTATTTATTCCGGTTTTATGAGTTTTTTATGACGTCTAAAGTAATTAATATTACAGGATAAATAATTCTTCGGACATTTTCAACGTTTTACTGACATTATGACGTTTGATCAACTTATATTTCTGACGTCGCGAGGTTTAAAATTTGACGTCATAATGACGTTTAAAAATCGTCTTGTGCTATCCGGGAATGTACTAGCGTTAATTACATAGTGTTGCTACTCGCGCCGTCGTTCAACTGTTTCTCGATTTCTTTCGAGCTTCGAGATCACCTCGCAAAAATTCGAGATACCTCGCAAAAATACTCGAAAACCGAACGAATCTCGATCGCTTAATTTAAATTAAGGATAAATAAGTTGAAATTAACCTATTGATAATATTTAATGAATTACGTATAAAAGTTGAAAAATTGATTTGAACTAACATTTAATTATATTTATTCAGTATTTAACTTAAAAAAAAAATTTATAATAATCTTATAAGCTGAACGTACAAACGTTATTATTGTTAAATAAGTTTTGTACGTGATCAATGAAAACAAATTTCATTGACTGTTTTCGTGTAACAAAAGAATGCCCATAAAACTTCAACAAAAAAAAAGTCATAAACACTATGCAAATGCAAATATAAAATACAATGCAAAAGAGACTTGCATATTATGTATAAATTTAAAGAAAAACGAATAGATTTTGTAAATACGTAGATATTTTCTCACATTTATTATGATTCTTTTAAAAACAAATAATTTTATAATTTACTCTATATTTAAAGTAAAATTGTACAACATTTTCTTTAAAATAGAAAATCTTTTAATCGCACAGTCCATTTGTTTAAAATCCTTTTTTGCGTTTACCTACCAATTTTTTGACACTTTTCATGCTTATATTAAAAACCACTTTCCCCCAAAGATGGTACAGTGACAAATCCTTTACCGAAGCGTCCGTTTCGCACAGTGCAAGATAAACCAAAACTTTCACTTTTCCATATCCTCGCTAATTCATACAATGCACAAGTCTTCAAAACCAATGATTCTTCGACAACAAAGAACAAAGAAAAAATCGTGTGGACCTTCCTACGCTTCCTGGCCAGCTGGATCTCCTCGAGCACCGCGTGGGCGAGCTCGCGTATGACAGGATCGCAGCGCACCTCGCCCGCGCTGACCTGCTCGAGGTTGCGCTTGATCGTCTCACTAGGCGCTACACTGATGCAGATGCACGCCGACGATGGTATAATATGTGCGCGAGTCAGAGTGGGACGTGCGATAACTCACGACTGATAAGCATGGGCGACGGGATGATTTCATCGCTTACGTTTCGCTAGTATAGGAGTAGGGGAGAGTCGGGTATGCATGGCACGGCCGGTAGAATTGGCATTTAAATATTTTTAATGTTATGGAATATTTTACTGTAAATCGGTGTGTAACTGATAAAGAATACTTCTACTATTTTTCTCCGTGAAAATAGCATAAAAAAATTGTTATTTACAAAACGTGATGCAGTTAAAATTTTTTGCAGAAAAACGAGTTTTACTTCATTTTTCATTCGCGTGGTAGTAATGAATATTTCTTATTCGAAAGTGGGTGCATTCGATAGTTCGCAAAATAAACTTATAACTGCTTTTTTATTTTTTTATGTTGGATATAACATATTCTCTATATTATAGGTTTTATTACTATTTAAAAAATGTATCTATATGGGTCATGCGTGGTATATACATACCTTTGATTTTTCTTTTGATCAGACGGCTTGATTAGATTTGCGAATTTACTTATATACCATGATTAATAATATAAAATTTATTTACTTACTGTTCATTAACATTTACTAGCCACTGGTGAACGTCCTTAAATAATATCAGAACGTATCCACTTTGAGTGAATTTTGAACCAATTAGCCCTATATTCCTACATATCGTCATCTGGGAGAGAGATCTAGAAGTAGCGTCCTATCTCGGCTTCGCGTGAAAACAAGTCTTATCTCGACTTCGCGTCGAAAATAGTCCTATTTCACCTTCGCGCGTAAGAAAGTCCTATCTCAACGTTGCATGGGAAAAAGTCCTATCTCGACTTTGAAATTTCGTCATTGACCTTGCATTTTCTTGACATAAATGAAAAGTTTAATGCTCAAAGAATATTTTTGTAAAGTTTCAGAAATGTTTATGTATTTATAAAAACTCGCCGAAGCCACCTTAACAATTGTTTTATTGAAAACGTCACCAAAATAAAAGACTTAGGAATTATTTTTGAGAGCACGTTTTTTCTTTTACAGTCACATAAAATAAACAGTTATGAAAGCTCTAAATTCCTTTGGAATCATCTGCTGTTCTAACTACAGGCCAATGGTCAAAATAAACAACACAAGCAAGTAAATGAAAAGAAGGTAATGTGTTTTTATTGCTAAACAATGGATGGGTTACATATTAATTGACAAATATAGCGGCACGCATCGAGCAGCGCTCCGCTTCACCATCAAGGTGCTACTGGCTCATTCGCTCAGCGGCCATGGCGCTAACATCGCACATCGGCTCGTCGTTCGCGCGCTTTGACGCTCCTCTCGCGAGAGGGCCCTTTTTATACTTATTACAGCAGTAGAGTAAAATTCGGTTTTTTAACATTTGCCATAATACTAAACAATTTCCTAATCCCTGGATCCCTGGTTATTAATAACTTTATTCAATAGTATGGGGTCATCTACACTAAATTATGCATCGGTAATCTGGACGCCTCGCCATTAAAATGCAATCATAAAACTCGAAGTTGTACATCATACATTTTTTAAGACATCTAGCTTATCGTTTCCATGAGTCCATGACTAGATTTGACCATGATTTAATCTCGTTTCTTCTTAGGCTAAACAGTCTTCTTGTTAAGATTCAGCAAATTATGTGATCCAGAGGCCATAAACTCTCCTTGTTATAGTAAAAGTAAAAGATGGGGAATATTTTATTAACCAGACTATTATGAAATTTCTCAGCTATTAATACAAGATATTATAAGTATTTGTTCATGGTATACGCCATAATACACAAATGAGAAAATAATTAAATAATTAGCCTTAAAATGTATATAACGTCGATTATAAATCTAATAACATTTAACGACACGCAATAGCGCGCGGGAAATTATAATCGCTCCTGCGACACTCATAGCCGTTTTATAAATACATAACACGAATTTTACAAATGGTTATTCCCATTAAACTTGCCGTTATTCGTACACTCTCTAGCCTACGTGTTCTCCTCCCCTTCCCAATAATGAATTCCGCGGGTAATGCTGCATTGAAGTATTGATATGAATTAAAGAGCGATTATCCGACGTTTAGCAGGCGCGCACGAGGGGAAGAGAGAAGGAGGTTAATGCGCATCCCCCCGGAGGGACGTATTGTATGTTTATGGAAGCACACCCACTCTCTTTCTCTCTCTCAGTCTCTTTCTCTCTCTCGCTCCCTCTCTTTCTCTCTCGCTCTCTCTTCCTCTCTCTCACTCTCCCTCCCTATTTCCCTCTCTCTCTCGTTCTCTCTCTCTCTTTCTCTCTCTCTCTCAAGTTGATTTTGTTAACTGTACTACTCGAGACAGTTTCCAGCTCTCTCTCGCTCTCACTCGCTGTTGGACACACCGCTGCTTTACATCTCGTGAGCGGCTTTATTGCGCGCACCTTACGCGAGGCCAAGAGCCGGCCTTTATTACTGTTCCTAGCCGTGGAAGGTCCCGTAGCTTCCGGAGGGCCGCTGCTGAATATTTTATACGGTGGCGAAGGAGAGGGTTTCGTCGTATCGAGTTTGCGCACGTTGCAGTGCGAATGGCTCGGTGGTGGTGTATATAAGGGAGTTAAATTACGGTGACGCAATTTTCATTACTTGGTTCATGTGTAAGTGGGGCGATAAGTTGTTGAATGTGACGGAAAGGCTATTTCAGTTTAGACAGATGGAAATCTTTAAGATTTCTGCTTTGTTGTATCAGTCAATAGTTAAAATCTTTTCCAAAATATATTTCTTGCTGAATTGCTAATATCCGTTGCGATTAAAACTGTTTCGGTTGGATATCTGTACGAATATGCAGAATAAGAAGAGGCAACGGGTATAATTACAATATGACGACGATTAGCAGAAAGTAGAGCGGTGTGGTGGTGGCCGTGGCTAGTTGGTATGTGTGCACTGGCTCCCGAGTTGACGGCCCTAGTTCAAGCCCGAGTCCGTCACTTTTTATATTATTAAAAGATGAGATAGTTCACTCGTAACAGGACTAAATAAATAAATTTAAAAATTCTTCTACTGATTTAAAAAATAAACTTGCTTTACTTCAGGACACACTTCGCATGATCCCTAAAAAGGCAGCTCAACATCTACTTGCAACCGTGAGTTATGCGTGACATAAAATTTTATTAAATTAAAATTGTTTTTTCTTTAAAATCGCGGCAGCACTTTAAAATGATTTTGTCTAAAACAAATTATCTGTTCTTAATTAATACATTAATAAAAAATAGTATTAAATTAAATTTCTTTTACAAATTTGTTGTAAAATGGCAGTTTTTATTGGGAGAATTTCTTCAGATAAGCTTCATGTGAATGCAAAATTTCAGTTAATATCTTCTTTAATTTGTAAATTATGTGGCATACAAAATTTGATTACATTCAAATACATACAAGTCATACATTTTTGAGAAATTTTATTTTCCGATTAAAGAATCTTGAAAACTTGGAAAAACATTAAAATTTGAGTTTTTAAAATTTTAACCATTACAAATCTTTCCTTTTAAGAAAACAATACAACCGCTGGGAATACATAGCTTAGTCAAACGCAATTTATTGCGTTTTTATATTAATTACACAGCCCCACAAAAAAAAGAAAAGGTTCTGTACTTTAGATCGGACTATCATATCTCGGTGTATTTTGGCCCCCTAAGTATGATTCCAAGGTCAGAATTCGTCCACCACGTCTGAATTTGGAGATATCATTAGGTATAAGATTTTTGAGATATCTTAAGAAACAAAGTAAAAACAATTTTTTTGATAAAATTTTCTACAAAACAATGTAGCATTGTTTGCGCCCTTCAAGACCAACTTTACACCATACTCTTAATTTGATTTTAAGAGATATGTGCGAGTTTACAAAATTCAGGTATACGTACCCAATATTTTAAATTCTTTGTATTACATTTTACATTTTGTATTCTTTGTATTTCGCCAACTTAGTTTTTTGTTGTTGTATAGATGTGATGATTTATGTGACATTTGTATTTGTTTATTTAAGGAATAACCGGTGAGTGATCTGACAAAAGATCTAGACATGATTCAGTAGCGAGGAAGTCAGGGTTTATACCTTTTATTACGGCGAAATCGAGTAAGCCCGGAGTTTTATTTGTGTCAGTAGGCTAGTAGGTGGGTTCTCCCATTGAAACCGGTAATAGGTGCCCTGATTGCATGGCTTCATAAAGCTGCCGGCCTCCGGGAGTTGGAGTCGGAGATTGGTGCTTAGCATTTGAATCTCCAGCAGCAAGGAATTAATGTCTTAGACTCTCAACAAATTTTGAGAACATCTTATGTTTTAGGTCGGCAGTATACATCTGATAAAGTGATCCGTCCTTTAGAATCTTCGAGATTTACACTAGTTACTTACAGGCAGTCGTCCAAGTTTTTTTCATAGTACTCAATGTTAGACTTGATAATTAGTACTGTTCCACCGTGAGCATTTCCATTAGGATGTTTGGTATCACATATAGAGTAATTTGTAATTTTCAAGTAGTTTTTACTTGTGCAATGGGTTTCTGAGATTAGCATAACGTCAATGTTATGTTCGATTAGAAACTGAAACTTTTTTAATTCTAGACTTCTTTGTGCTAGGCCGTTGTCATTCCAGACTCCTATTTTGATTTTATCGAATTTTATTTACCAAACTTGTTAGAAGATTTAACATTGTATCCATTCTGGTCATCAATTGAAGCATCATTTCTTCAAGTTTATTTGTGTTTGTATTTTTAGCTGTTTTTGTTATTATTTCAGATTCTGGCTGTGGTTGTATACATTCTGTTCTGAACTGTTCTGATCGGTTGCTTGTAGCTTCAGCAAATGATATATGAGAATTAATAAAGTTATTTCGACTTGATGTATTTTCTTGAACTAATGTTTTTTCTCTAAGTTTTCGAAATAGCTTTTGTTGCAATTGCTTGCGAACAGTGCATCCTTTACAACTAGCTGGATAGTTAGTACACTTGACCTCTTGTATCTTTTCCTTTATCGAGCAGTCTTTAGTTAGGCGATTTTTAGCGCATTATACGCATATTGGGCTTCTGAAGCAATAGTTTTTAGTATGACCAAATCCTTGACATTTCATACACTGAGGTATCTCTCTTTTTTATGTGGTAACTCAAATTTAACGACTGTATTTAATAACATGTCTATGTTGTATATTGCCTTGTTGTTATCACTCGGTTGAATTTCGAAGAAAAAGCGAAAGCGGTAGCGGGTTTCTTCTATATCTGTCCCGTATATTTGTTATTCTTAAAACTTTGTATTCATGTTGCGCAATTGCACTTTTCGAGATCGACTGAAGGATGAATGTGCCTTAAGACAGTTTTATAGCTTTAGTCTTGTTTTTTCTGGTATTTAAAGAACTAAGTTTTTTCTGCTTAAGTTCTTCTACTATTGTTTTATAGTTGTCGAGTGAGTTAGGTAGAATATTTACCTCATTATTGAAAAGTATTTTCATCATGTAATCATTGGCAGCTATTGTGTCAAGTAGTATTTTTAAAGGAGCTATGTCCTCCATTCCACTTACGAAGATCGGCGGTATTTTTTGAATCTGCACTGTCCTTGAGTTCTTATTATTATTAGCATCGAAGTCAAAATGACTTTTTCTTCTGCAGCCATGTTATCCGATGATATTTCAAAATGCTAAATTTTGAACTTTTTCACAGGCTGTTTATATTTATTTATATTTTCAATTGAAAACTCTGAATATAACGTTCACTGACGCACACTTATAAGCACGTGAGCTAATATTTACATTCTCGGCTAGAGCTCGATATAAATACGCCTGCTCTTAAGGAGAGCTATTCAACGACTGAAAAAGTTATTTACAATTCATAAAATTAGTTAATTTTTCGAAAAAGTGGCCACTTTTTCAAATCTGCATTTTTAAGTCAAAAATAACTCGTGCGCAATTTTAAAATACATAATTTAGAAGTAAATCAAATGTACTTTGAGAATATCGGTCTACATTTTGCATATCTTTAGCAGAAATTAAAGAAAATAATTATTTTTGAAAAAAAAAAAAACATTTAATGAAAAATTATTATTTTATCCAAATAAGACATTAAAATGATCTATTTGACTCCAAAATTTAATCAGTTCTAAATTAGGACATACGTAAGGTGCATAAAATTTCAGCTCATTACATAATGCATTCGTTCAAGAGTTATGGTGCCGACGAATTTTGATTATACACACACACACACGCACACACGCACACACACACACACACATACACACACACACACACACACACACACATTAAATACATTTTCCTCACACCGGGCTGAAGGTGCCTCATTCCCGCCTGGCTCCGAAACGGAAATATGGCATTTTCGGCCTCGATGTGAGGAAAAATAGTATACGCACCACGGGAGTAAAATTGGCCAGCCCCCAGCTCGTGTTTGCCACCCTCGCCTTCGGCTCGGCTGGCAATTTACACGAGCTGTAGACTGTCCAAGTTTTTTTCCTCCCATGGTGCGTAATATACTATTTTTAAAAACCTATTATTCTGACTCAGAAACCTCAAAAATATCGAAATTCATCAAAATCTTTGATTCGAAAATTTTTACCGTTACAAAGCTTTCTTTTTGAGAAAGAAAAATTCAATGCACCATAAAAGACCCCTCATAGATATGGCCCAGCGCGCCGGAGTCACCTTAAGTTAACACCTTTTTCAACAGTTTTCTCTTCGAATAATTAATAGATTTAACTGAAACTTTAAGAGAAAACTTATAAAATTTATGTACAAAGCGCGGACAAGTCTTGAAGTTGAATCAAATTATTATTTTCTCACTTTCATAATTTATAGGTTAAGTTACCTGCGCAAAGCTGTCAATGTTTTATCTGTAATTAATTGATTGAGTTTTAATTTTGAGAAATATCTAAACATTAATGAACGACGCACACAGATTTCTAAACCCCGATATAGGAAATAAGCAGTTTTTAATTTAAATAAAAACGCATTGAAGATACCGATGCTGTCTATTTATAATACATTGACTTCGGTATTTTACGTAATGGAATTACTGCTGGAATACACAAGATTCGGGGTTATTTTACTCTAATAAACAATCTATTAAAAAATTGTGTATAACCGAAAAAGCTTTTATTATAATAGATTCAAAGCAGACGCATACGTTTAGACATGAGCGACACTTAAAAGAAGAGAAGTGTAAGCGCGACTCCACTTTTCATAGTTGTGTAATTAGGCTGCAGTGACCTTGGAACTTGGTAGATATAAACTTATTAAATTTACACAATTTATTTATATTTAAAACCTATATGAAGAAGTCTCTATTAAAATGTTATTAGAGCGTAATATTATTTATAATTTTTGTGTTTTCCTAGTGCCCCTTATATATTTATTTGTAATTTATTATGTACAGGGATAATAAAATAATTGAAACAATATCGATTTTTCCATCAGCCATTTTGGTAAGAGTGAGATTTCATTAATGAAATTTATGAATTTATTTCGCTACCAGTTTAATTTCAGAAATTAAGACAAATATTGAGATATTCCATTAATTACTCTCGTGGGTGAATTCGTCCTCATTTGGATGATGGAGCTGTTCTGATGTGCATTTTTGCATATTAGAATTCTTCTTTCTCAGCTGTCGGGACAAAAGCGTCACTTTCAAAAGCCAAAACTTGAGACGGCAACTTCAATATAAACTTTTGCTAAAAGTTCGTAATCATGAAAGACAAATTCCTCACTACTTGTCCATTATGCTAAAACGTTTGTTTCAAGTCTCTTTTTAAACTGAAACCGTTTAGAATTTTGCACAATAAATGTTTGCATAATAGAAACGCAAATACGTCTTTTATCCTTTAAGCTATTAATTCTGACTTAGCTATAGTTACTTAACGAAAGGGGTTGTCTATAAAGTAGTTGTGATTTCTATGTTTCTTATTATTAGTGAAGTATATTGTATTATTGTGTTGTAATTTAATGTAATTATTGCAAATATTCATACGGTATAATAAAGCATTGTGTAAAATTTGGTTCGGTCAATACAATACCATTTGCAGCATAATAGTATCTATCTACTCTTTTTAAAAAACGATGGCCGGATGTTGTGAAGCATTTAAAGATTGATTTTGATTGGTATGAAGAAATGGGCGCGAAAATTCGTTACTTCCGCAATATTTGAATTTTTATTCTTAACTATTTAAAACTAAATAATTAAGTCAAATTAGAATAAAAAGATTAATTTTTTCATGCTTTGAAGAATTATCTGATTATCCTATCATTTAAACTAATTAAAATAAAGTCATAATGAAAAATTATATATTCATAATCTCAAAAACAAAATAGTATTATATAAAATTATGTGGCAAGTAAACATCGTTGCTTCCGGATAGAAAGGAGACAACTCAGAGTCCAGTTTGAAAAAAAGAGAACTCGGAGTCTGCTTTGAAAAGGAGACAACTCGGAGGCCGATTGGATCAAAAACAACTAACGAGAAAATATTTTTCTCCCGATTTTAAGTTGGTAGCACTAACAATTAGGCGGCACGTTACAGTTACAGCCAGTCCACTGGCCCGCCGCCTGCAGGCATGCCAACCGCCGAAAAACAGAAATGACCGTAATCCGTAAAGACCATTTACTTCACTTTTATAGCCGGCACAATTCTGAATGAATACGTACGCAAGCGCACGGAACTGGTCAGGCTGATAAATTAACACAGATTTTATTATTACTATGTACGTGGGTCATCTACATATCCAAATTGATAAATTAACGCAGTTTTTACTATTCCCCGCTCTAACGGGAAATAATATATTATCTTTTGCTTTTTCTAAACACGCTCAAAATGCGTGATTTTCTACTCGACTTACGGGCATGGAAAAAAACTTATTTCATGCTTGTGATGAAAAAAGCAAGTTTATTGTGATGTATAATTTCTTTCATCCTTCGTTATTATTATTTAGTTGTGAATAATAATTGGGACGCCGAATTATCTCCTTTTCGAACCTGACTCTAAGTTGTCCCCTTTTCTAGCCTCATGTCATTGACGATTATAGTGAACGACCTCCTCCACGTCCACCTGAAGTCGTTATTCACAACTAAATAAATGTATTATGTTTCTCAAATTATTCTTACACAATTATGAATGTGGACATCCATTTCTATCATAAAACCCTCTTTGTATATTCATAAAGTTAAAATATACAAATATATCGAAAATATTAAACTGAAAATCAGGTATTTATCGATAAAGTTAACATTTTTATGTTAAAAAAAAACAATTTTTTGCTTTAAACTATTGACTAATTCGAACAAACAAAAATCTGTATTACTTATTCTTACGTAATATACCTGTGGTGGGCTACCTAGCGGTATCCCATCATCGGTGTTCCAAAGAACTGACAATCGGATCACCGATGATGACTCAAACAGCACTGTAAACATCAACATATATATATATATATATATCGCATATGCGCTTTCAAGCGCCGATACGTAATCCCACATACATCGGCATTATAGGCAACACAAAAACAACCAAGATTCTCCAGTCAATCAACCTCCCAAATTCCATCTACACAACTCGACACTACAATCAATATTTACTCTGCGCGTCGAATTACGATCGGCTCCCAATAAAGATTCTATCAGGAAAGACCGGTGTACACAGTATAATACCGCTAACTGCCGTCGCTAAACGTGACAAGCCTTATTCGCGTCGCGACGCGATAAATCTCTACACATAGGAGTCCCACTCGCACGCGTGTTTGTGCGACTGTACACACATATTCGCTGCCGATGAATTTGATCCGGGGCTCGGTAAATCAAGGGGGCGCCGACGCCGGAAGTCGGAGATTAAAGTGAAATATGAAGTGTCCAGCGCGCTTACGCTCTCTCTCTCTCTCTCTCTCTCTCTCTCTCTCTCTCTCTCTCTCTCTCTCTCTCTCTCTCTCTCTTTTTGTTCTTATACTGTCTGTACAGTATCATGGCTGACCGACTCGTGGCCGTTCCACTGCGCGCGAAGATCGACGAATCGTGATTCCAAAGAAGCAGCAGCAACAGCAGCGGTGCGGGAGTGGTAGTTCTAAAAATGCCACGTACGAAGTATCAGTCATATAATCCGGAATGAATAATGCATGCCGACTACCTCGGTGGTGCTCTGTGTTTGGTGTATTATAGCTGCTTCTCCTTGGACGTGCGTGTGTGTGTTTGTGTGTACACTTGGTTTTATTGTCTTTATTCTCACAGGCGCGCGCGTGTCTGTGTTTTCTTTATACGGTGTTGGTCACAGCGTAAGACATCGAGACGTGTGTGAAGGGAAAAAGAACTGCTAACACTGAGAAAAAAATTTGATTGACTTAATTAAACGCGTATTTGAATACGGACAATCAAATAATGGGGGGGTCCAACGTTTAGACGATTCACTTTAAAATTGAAGTCAACTATAGATGTTTTTCAGTTCGACATATGGTAGTGCAAATTGTTCTTAATTTCGAGATTCTAAATTACGAAAATCATATTTTCGAATCTAACATTCACCTACTATCCAAAACATCCAATTTCATCAATACGATTTCAAAGCAAATATAACTTGTTTCTAATGATTTATTTCGAAATAAAAAACTACTCGAAAATCAAACTGTAATATCAAGAAAACTATTTACTGAAGATTCAGCAAATGCATTGTTAACCGTATGGGACGCAACTTATATTTACTTGCAAAAAAGTACCAATTATAAGTTTCAAAAGTTATCAGCACTCATAAACATCGAGCTTTAGTAAAACCTATGATTATAGTGACTAGTAACGAATTTATTGTAAATGTCTATAGCCCATACTCTGCAAATTATTCTGACGCGAAAATCCTAAATGATATGGAAGATACAGAAATGTTCAAAAATTTGTTTGAGTCTGTCGATTTTTGCCAGGCGATAACTGCCTAACCTTTCAAAAAATTACTTTAAGAGTACATCGAAAACTGAAACAAATGATCAATTTTATCACGAGCTTCTATTTGATACCCAGAAAACTAAAAACAACTAGTTCGAAATGTTTTATTTTGATTAAATTAAATTTTTTTCTACTTTTTGAGGGTGAAAACTATATTCCGCGAAAACTCAGCTTCCCCACACTTCTAAGACCTGATTTTTAAATTAATGTATATATATTTTTTCATTCTCTTTCGAATGGTATAGGCTTTTTACGTTTCCACAAGGAGGCTAATTTTACGTATGCATGGATATCCTTCTTTATTCAATTGTCCGTATTCTTCTTATATACACGTTTCTCTCATTTATCGCTATCGGTGAATTTTCTTCTTCGTTTTTTTCTCCTCCTTTTTATCGTGGTGATTCGGAGTTACGTAAGGTCTCTCTGTGCGCAGGTGTATAGACGTGTGCTGCGCAACAAAGCACTTATTATGATGCCCCGCCGTTCGAAGCTGCGAAGAACGTGTGATGCTTTTGATTGTGGTTGAAAAAAAAGAGACGCGTTGCAGCTCGTGAAATTCAATGTTCGAGCGGGTTTATTAGCACGTTTCATGAAATTTAGAATACGAGTAATAACGGGAAAAATAATTAAGGTTTCATCTATATCGCTTCGAAATGAAATGGTCCCGGTTAACCGGGAATTTCAACTCGGGTATTTGTTTCGCTTTTGTTATAGCAATCATATGATATATATACTACTAATTGTAAGAAGAAAATAAACATAATAAAACGATTTCATTGGAACAAAAATTAATTGTTTAATAGAAGAATTGCATTGAATTAATTCTCAGTGCGCACATGTATACACTGAGAAAAAGGCAACCAAATCCACGGTGTATTTAATTTTTCCTCAATGCACACACGTATATGAGGAAATAAAAAATTTACTTCAACTTTTGGCGTCTCCAAAACCGGTAAAAATGTTTTTTGAAGGTACACCTTCCGGATGCGGTTTTTCTTCTTTCTTATGTTACAAAATATACGGGACAAATCGTGTGCAATGAAAAACGTCTTTGTCTCACATTTTTTAAAAAATTGAAATCATGGAAAAAAATGGCAAAAAACCCTTTTCTTTAAACCTCAGCCATTTTGCTCAGAAATGTTGTACTTACAAGAAGAGTACGTAACCTTTGGATCACGTATTTGTACCAAATTGGAAGATCGTGTTTTAGAGTAAAAAATATTGAACCCCTATTCCAGGATTTATTCTCATAGGCCCTTTTGCTCGAGATATGTGCCATGTTATCTTAAAAATGCGTTATTTTGTTCAAAAATGATGTCTCTTCTATTGCATGTAACTCCTCAAATTTCTGTCACGAAAATGAGTGAAAAAAATTGTAAAAGTAGGTAGAACAAGCTTTATTTTGAGCAATGTTTCGTCTAAAAATATCGATTTTTCAGAGAGTTATGAGAAATTAAAGATAGTGTAAAAGAATCATTGAAAATTTCCCCTTTTTTAAAGGATTTTAGGGGTGCTATTTTCAATGATTTTTTTACACTATCTTTGATTTCTCATAACTCTCTGAAAAATCGATATTTTTAGACGAAGCAGTGCTCACAATAGAGCGACAGAGTTATACATGCAATAGAAGAGACATCATATTTTAACAAAATAACGCATTTTTTAAGATAACATGGCACATATCTCGAGTAAAATATGAGAATAAATCGATTTGTTCATTTTTATGCCTTTTCGAATAGTAATATTTCACTATTTAAAAAAGTTAATATACACTACTGAAATGGATGCCCACTATTTCGGAGTACATATTTACAATTTCAGAAGTGACCTACTTATCACTCCAGAATAGTGATTTTTTAACTACTTTATATTTAGAGAGCAAATTAGTTATTTTTTTGTCTGATGTATTGTGGCGAGAAATTTAAATTTTTTAATTGACTTTAGGCCCCCATTGAATTGAAAATTCAAGAAGCTCGGTTCAAGGGTATATAAATAAGTAATACTCTTAATTATAACAGAATAAGAAATTATTTATTGAGAAGTAGTCAGTTTATTGATAAAGTTGGTGTTAGATCGGAAAGTTTCAACTATAATCTTGAGATAAGAGGGTGGAGTTATCGTGTCATGGACCGCCTTTTAAAACGATGGCTCAAAAGAATCGTGAGCAGAGTAGTTATATTCATTTAAGTGTTGTTATTGTTATTTGTTACTATCGTATTGACATAATATCAGTGGCAGCTAATAATGATTTCAAGAATACGGAAAAATGTGTAATTTTTGTAAATATTAATGAAGTTGTCGATCATTCAAAAAACATCTAAAATGAATAAACATATTTCATATTTGAACTATATACAGATAGAAATGATAAATTAATTTAATTTTTAATTTTAGTCTAATTTCAAATTCACGATTCTAAAGAAATTTCATATAGTGCAAAATGAACGAATGCAGTTTTTGTGCAATCGAAAAATGAAAAAATACATGTCATATTATTTGAAGAGAAGAATAACCTACTTCAAAACTAAAATGATCGGTAACATAGGTATACTCTGGCCATTCAATTTGAGATGGATTCGACCTTAATAATACTTTATATTGTGAATAATTTTGGATTGATAACATTGCGGCGTACATTGAGACCACATACCTCAGTGGGCATTTTCGCACGCCACGAACGAATAAATTTAAATTAAAGAAAACATGCGCTCCTTCTCTTTCCCTTAAAGCCGTGCTTTGCGGATCCCGCGAACATGAAAACTCGCTCACCGCGAGCGCAAGGCTCAGCCAATTATCAAGATAGAAAAAGCATCGATTTTAAACCAAACTCTCTCTCTCTCTTTCTCTCTCTCTCTTCCCCGCCTTTCCTGTATATACTTCGATAAAGTTCTCTCCCACCAGAGCGGTACCTCCCACTCTAATTCCCGTTTTTGCGCCCCATTTGTACGAGCGGGGCTTCCTCCCAATTCCGCACCGCGTCGTAAAAGTGCTTCTTCTCTCTCTCTCTCTCTCTTTCTCTACGCTCCTCTTTCTTTTATTTCGTTAGAGCCAAAGAGAGAACGCCCGCGCGCGCGCGCAGCAGTCCGCGAGTACACTCCATGAATTTCATCGCGCCTTATTTATCGCTACCCCCGCGCGCGCGGTATCTCCGTCGCGGCATGAGTTATTTATGTCCGCCAGCAGCAGCAGCAGCGACGACGACGACTCTCGGGGAGTTTGCTCGTAGAGAGCGGCTCCTTGCCGGAACACGTTATCGCGTTAGCGTCCGGACGCGCTGATTTCGCGCGGAATTTCGCGCGAAGAGAAAAAAATTGTACGCCAGGCCCATTCGCATGGAAATCGCGCGGAAACTTTCCTGTAGGTAAGTCACGTTTGGATTTGTTGGTCTTTTTCATCCCGTCGGATTTTTCCTTTTTTTATTGGACCTCGCGAGCGGGGGCGGGGGGGGGGGGTTTAAAGAGAAACAATGTGCGCAACGATTGTCGAGAGAGCCGAGAGCGAGGCGAAAGTTTATCTGATTAACGGGACTGTTGACAAAAAGAAAAACGTATACAGGGCAGGGTCACGTCTGGTGTCCGTTGCACATACGTTTCCACTTGATTTTGCATAAATACACTGAGAAAACTGTCGTAGGAAAATTTACTGAAAAGCTAATAAAAATTACTATTTTTTATAGCAACGATGGGATATCATGGAAATTTAGGTACTTTTGCTAACTAATATAGTAATTTTTGTAGCCAAGCTTAAACTTAAAAAAAATTGATTTTCATGATTTTATATCTATAGGATACCTAATATTTATACAATATTTAATATATTATTAATTAAATTTAGCTATACAAGAAATAAATAAGGAAATAAAAATATTTTTTTTACGGTGGTTGTGTATTCGAACCCTGGACCCTCCGCACGCTAGGCAGACGCGCTAACCTCTTACCCACGTGAGCTTCTTGAGTACAAAATTTTGGAACTGATACATTGGCTACCTTCGCTTACGAGAGAACTTTGATGATTATTTGATAGCAATAAATAACTATGATAATATAAAGAAATAACTCATAGCTCACCTGCACAACGTAAAAATAAAACAACTGTTTTTGATAACTTAAAAGGAAGATAATCTCAAATTGCGGGAGAAACATAACCTCAATCAGACACGTGCTCCCGGCGTGCACGCAATAAGTACTACATGTAGAGGGCACTTTTTGCTATGTGTAGTAGTAAAAATTATTAAGATACCTTGTAAATATTCCTGAACTATAGCAAAATTTTTTATAATTTGCTTATATCCCCGCGTTGCTATCAAATATAGTAATTTTTGTTAGTTTTTCAGTAAATTTTCCTACGACAGTTTTCTCAGTGTATGAGATTGTATAGGGGGTCCCATTGCTTCCTTCATAGAAGAAGCTTTGTCATAGTAAAAAAAAGTTTTCAACAAAATATGTTAGAAATGTTATTTAGCGCACATTTGGAATTGAAATACACTATTTTTAAAAGTTTGCAGTATATAATGTGTGCGTGCGTGGGTATGTGCGTGTGTGTGGGTATCTGAGTGTGTGTGTCTGTGTGTGTGTGTGCGCGCGTGTGTGTCTGTGTGTGTGTGGTTGTGTATGTGTATGTGTGTGTCGGTATAGCGCTGATATATTCGACACGATCTACTCAACCGATTTTAACCGAATAGGGCTCTTTTTGTTTTTTCTTACACAATTGGGGTCGATATCTCTTTTTTGTCAAAGTCGATTTTTTTTGTTTTATATCGATTATTCGAATTTCAAAAATTTATTTTTCCATTTTTTCACAATTTAAAACTAATATTTTACATGTATTATGAATTCACTTTATGCAAGATAAAATTCTCTATAATTTAAAAGCAAACCATGCCTGTAGCTATAGTTAGTCCTAAACAGGGATGCGAGTACTTGAGTCCCTGAGATACTCAGTCCTCAACAAGTCCGAAAACACGTTGCACTTTTGGACTCGATTACGATCAAGTCCGAAAGCGCTTTTCACTTTCGGACTTGACTGCTAGCAAGTTCAAAAATATGTTGCACTTCTGGAATTGATTGCAATCAAGTCCGGAAGTGCAGTGTTTTCAGACTCGATGGCAGTCAAGTCGTCGGGCGGAGGTCTCGCGGAAGTCTGCTAAGCTGCACATTACTAAAAAGAGACAAAAGTAACCGTAACCAGACTTCCGCCAGACTTCAGCCAGACTTTCGCCACTTTTTTCGACAAACTGCCGTCAGACTTTTTTTATGGATATGTACATACATTTTTTATTCTCTTTAATTAACTTTATCATTTCCTATTGTTTTATTCATTACGATCGGTGAATTAACGAGAAATAAAAACAAAACTGGAGCAACAAGTCCACTTAAAAAGCGAATCGTTATAATTTCCTACACTCTTCAAAATTTTCTGTAAACAATACGCGCTACATGGATTATTGTTCGATCGTATTTTCCGCCTCTCAACGCTATGAAACTTCGAATTATACTGCATGTAAACTCGACAAAGCATTACGCTCCTTACTCGCAATAAAGACCCTCTTCGCGCTCTGCAGCAAATTCCATTTCCGATATTCCAACGTATACGTGCTGCACTTATAATTTTTAAGCTCGTTGATTTTAAAGAAGAAAACGCTTGCGGATCAAACTTTTGCATACTCCGCGCATATACGGCACCGGGCACACTCGAAACCTATATACATACTCACACGCACTCGTATAACCAATCCGGCGGACAATTGGCTTTCTCATAACCCGAAAACGGCATCGGCAAAAAGTGGCGATCAAGTGCCGTAAAATCAATATCACCATAAGCACGCCCGCGCTGGAATTCCCGGCGATATTGTTTTAAAACTTCGCGAACGTATACACCCGTGGGAACAAACGGCCGAATTCCCGGCACGTGGCTTTTCCGCACTCGTCGTCGTCGCTGCGACTTCTTTTAGGACGCCCGAATAAAAAAAATAGAGAGGCGAGAGAGAAAAGCGGCTCGGCAGGGAAAAGCCGGCACGGAGGGTGGGATTATCCGGCCGAAGGAGCTGGAAATGCGCTACTGTGCACGCGGCAAATGTGCAAAGCCGTACACACACCCACGCACGTACACACACCGGAGGGTTGTGCGAGAAATTCGAGAGCTAACTAAATTCCGCGCCGGTAGAGCGCATCCATCAATAAGGCGAGCGCTTGAGCCTTACGTCATTGTCGATGCATCTCAATACGGACGTCGAGTTTGAACGAGAATCCAGCGGGCTTCGGGATATGGCGCTGGGGCGCTCGGGAAGGTGGGGAAAAGAATATAATCCGCTTACGAAATTACCTCCCGGCTAATATTTCGCTCGCCGATTGTGTCGCGTTGCGGGTCTTTATAAATATTAATAAACGCGTGCGTCAGCCGAGAAGAGATCGGAAAAGTTGTATAATATATAATATATCTATACACATTTGCGCGGCTCTATGTGCATTTTAATATGATAGAAACTGATTGGATTTACGTAAGCAGTTGAAAGTAATTTGATATACTGATATTTTATTCTTTCAATTTTGTGTTATACGTCAGATATATTTTATATCTTTGCAATTTCTTTTAATTTTTTCTGTAATAAAAGTGTAAGCGCTATAATTAAAGTATATAGGAATATGTGCAAACCTTATCAACTAATACAGGTATATGGTAATCATATTTTGTTGCACGTACAATGTGCATATTAATTTTGTTATAAGGCTGAATTTTATCCGCGTCTAATTTGATATTGTAATGTTTTGCTTCCTGACTTCCTCCTAGAGGAAGCTTTGTGACGCTGAAAAAAAAAGTTTTTAAGATAATATGTTAGAAAGATGTTATGAGTCATTTGAAGTCAAAATATACTATTTTTAAAAAATGTCCGTATGTATGTATGTATATGTGTGTGTGTGTGCGCGCGTGCGTGCGTGCGTGTGTGTGTGTGCGTGTGTGTGTGTGCGTGTGTGTGTGTATGTGTGTGTGCGTATAACGCTGTAACGTTTTTGGAAAATAATAATATTATGTAGTTTTTCGATAATTTTTTTTTTGTAACACATGCACGATTTTCGTCGTTTTCCGACCTAAAAAGAGGTCCTAAAGTGACTCTTTTGCGACCGATTGGATAAAAATCCATTCACGCCCGAGGCGGGCGCTAATGGATTTTTGCGCCCGCTACTCTAAAATTCCATAAAATCGCAAAAATTAAACTTAATCCACTATAAATTTGTGAATGCATGTTTTTTATGACTTTTTTTTATTCAGGAATATATGCAATGTACTATTTTTATTAAAAAAAGTATTTCCTTGTCGTATAAAGCAAAACTCAATTTAGCCTTGCTTTTTGGGTTCAAAAACGCCGAAAATCAATACATGAGTCACAAAAAATATGGTGTGCACCTAGGGCTTAATGGGCCTTTTGACCTCGTGTGTTTGCAGTACTCATCTTCGGTTCGCAAACGCACTCGCCTTCGGCTCGTGCTAGCTCACCTACGACTCGTACTGCAAAATCCACACTCGCCCTAGGTACACAATATACTATTTCTGCCCTCCGGCCGGAAAGCGCCAACTTCCTAGTCGCTGCGCGAAACGAAGTTGCCGCTTTCTGGCGCCGTCAAGCAGAAAAATAGTATACACACCTTGGCCAGTAAAAAAGAAAGACATTTCTTATTTTACTGGCCTAGGTATGTAATATACTATTTATATCAATTCTTCACTTTTTGAAAAAATAATTTTCATTTTTTTTAATAATACCATTGAGATATTTGAATCGTATGGGAAGCATTCGAAAGAACATTAAAATACCTACACGGAAAAAAGTTTCCATTAAAAATTACTATTTTCTCTACTAATTTGAGGACATACTCAAATTGTCAAAATATTTAATATATTTTTAGCAATTAATGGTATACACCTTTTTAAAAATAAATAAATAAATATGGTTATAAAATTTGCTACATTACTTATATAAAATTTAGTACTTAGTATACTAAATGTTCAAAACACTAATATTTGATAGAAGATGTAGCAATTTTTACGAGCTAGTTTACTAAAATTTGATAGAATTATAGTAATTTCTACGAGTCACTTTACCAAAAATTACGAGACCTTCTGCTAACGACAACATCAACAAGTCGACATAACCTCAAAAGAGATTTACTTATCACCTTCTCTTCTATAAAATTAATTATAAAATATAACCTGCATATTTTTACAAATATTTATTAATTTAGAAACTCGTGTACTACATCCTTCGCGAAACAAATAGTTAATTAACTTATTAAGGTGTCGAATTTGTCCTATTGTGGAACTACACAAGCTGTAGCATATGTAAACAAGTCGAAACGTTTTTCATGTAAGGATGTAAGTGCACGTTGGAGTAGCGGTAAGACTGCGGCTTCTAATCTAAGTGCGAGCAGTGTGGAAAAAATGAGGACCTTAGAGAGGAAATGTATCAAAGATCATATTGTAAATTGGATGGATATATTAGCAAAATGTTTCTACATGTTGTTAATGATATAAATTTTTGTCAGTACTCTCTTGATTACGGTCACATTGAGCGAATCATAAATTTGATTTGAAGCTGACAAATCTCGAAAGCATTTTTCAACATGAAAAACGTTGATGAGAATGGAATCGCCGCGCGTCTAAGAAAACCCGCCAGACTTGTTTGTTCTCCATGACTCAGGTTTTACACACCGCGGTATAGCAATCCATGAATTAGCAGTTTCTCCTTTGGCATTAACCCTCAGACGCGCTCGGCGCTCTTTCTTCCATCTCCGCATCCTCCTCCTCCTCTCCACGGGCTCGTCTTTTCCAATTAGACCGGGGCTCGCTTGACCGGCGCTAAGTGGAGAGAAGATAAATCCGAAGACGGCGCGGATGGGATTAGCTGAAGAGCTGACGCCAGGAAACGAAGCGCCAGAGAGGGAGCGGAAAACATGCGAGCGCGAGCTTGTAATCGAAAATTTTGAAACTTAATTGAAAGCGCGAGGAGAAAAGGATGAAGAAGAAGATTGAGCGTCCGGACTGTGTGTGTGTGTGTGTGTGTGTATGTGTGTGCGTGTGTGTGTGTGTGTGTGTGTGTGTGTGTATGATAGTTGATGCGAAGCGCGGAACGTATATACTCGCTAAAGCGAGAATGAGGCGGAATTGAAAAAGCCTTTTCCCCAGCGAGGTACAAGGGCATATAAATTATCCACAGAAAAGTAAATAAAGGAAGCCGGTGTAATTGGACGGAACGCCGATGAACGTAATATAATTTGACTGGCGCAGGGGGAGGGTAAACGATGAACGAGTACTTTTCATTGATAAGGCAGATGTGTTACAAGAATCTTCATATACCTGCTCTTTGAGCCCGCGTTTTTTTGTCCACCGATCAGTACGTTCCCTTGATTAATCATAACTTTATTTGTCTCACGGGCATGTTTTTTACGGGGTAGCTTTGAGGGGACATGCGTTACTCGTTTGAGTGAGAACTGCGAGTAAGATTGTTTTGGTTGCATGATAATATGATGAAGATATAGAATTTTGTTGACTTATGAGAGATTATTGGCTGTCGCCTTTAACGGAGATACTCGGTTAAAGTTTATTAATACGACTTCGTATTTATTCGTAGCTACGTTGATTACTTGGTGATTAGTTTTTGCGATAGACACCTCCACTTAATCAAATATAATTCTCATAACTTTATACGAGTTTCTATATTTGCATACCATGGAAATGATAATAATTTTAAACATTCCTTGAATGAAACATTTTTTAATAAATATCGAAACTACTGGCATACGTTATGCATCTCATATTTATATATTGAAGCAAAATAAAATAAAAATCAATAAAGAATCTTTATATAAAACCAAAACGTTATTTATTTGCGCTTCCACTTTATTTACGAAAATTAAATTTCCGAAAATTCTTGTCCCACTATACGCAATATCCTTAATCTCAAAAGTACATTGCCCCCACCCTCCTCACCCCAGCCCACCGACAACTCAGTAAATTTCGTTCGCCAACCTTCGCGGATAGACCGCGCCGAGAAATACGAAAAATTCAATAACCGTAAGCTCCTTACGTACTTTCGCATCTGTCGTACTCTTAAATCTTGGAGTTCGCCCTATGCACAGACGCAACCGACTTTACATCAAAGAGCGCACGCACTGCAGAGACAACCTCCTCCTTCTCATCGACATTGCCGCAGGTGGAGGAGCATATACATACTCCGGTAGCCTCGCTCGTACACACGCGCGAGCCGACGCTAATTAGCCGAATTACTCTTCAAATATGCAAATCGCTATTGATAGCGGAGAGTGAGAGGGCTTATAGCGAGATGGAGAGTGCAGGCGCGTGCGGAGCTGTGCGCTCATTGAATCACGCGGAGGAGACACGGGAATCGATCGAGCTTGTGCAAACTGTCGGCGCGTACTCACGCACGTGTGTATACGTATAACGTGTGTTTATCTTTGCATGATATGCGCGACACGACGCGCTCGTGTATTATTAGCGGAACCTTGGACTGCGGTAAACATCAGAGCGATCAGCGCGTGTCTGCCGATTAATTGTTTTTCTTTCCACGGGTTTTTAAGTGCACGCGCCTGGCTTTTATCCGCTTTCCTGTACGCTCGTTAATTACGTGGAATGAGGGAAAATGTTCGATTTTCATCAGGTGCAGGTGATTTAAAAAATGTAATATTTATTTGAAATGTTTGGTTTATAATGATGGATTTTGATCGGGATGATTTTAATATCATTATGTGGCTGCGAGAGATTCGAATGTAGCGATATTTTTCGTTTTACTTTGTAAAATAAAATCACCCGCCGAAGCTTTCAACGTGACCATTCAACTTCTATAGTTAATTAAACCCCGGGGGTATTATTCTGTAAGACTTATTCTGTATAGAGATATATAAAACCGGGCTAATTCCAACGGTATCTGATTAAAGAAGGCTGATTAAATGCGCAATCGAACAGACTCCTGTTTTCGTCGCTGCTAAAAGCAGATGTAATTCGTCGCGCTTGGAAATCGAATCGAACGCGACAAAGTTTATAAATCTCCGCTTTCGTTACACTTCCCGGCCATTATTTATCACCATCACCCCCTCCGCTAATATTTAAACTTGTCATTAACTGCAATCACGGACATATCCCTATGCTACCCAAGAAAAGAGCACAAACACGCGCCGGAGATACAGAGAAAACTTTTCGCCTGTACGAACAGTCTAGCTCATACATTTATCAGTGGCAACACAATAAAGTATTTCGCCGGCGAGTCGACGAGCACAAGAAAATACTTCACGGCAAAAGAGACGAACAAAAAATTTGGCCGCGCTCCACAAGCGTAAAGTCAGAGAGCGCAGCGAGAGCTTAGTTTAAGACGGCGATCAACTTGTCGATTTTGCCAAAAATTATCGCAGCAATAAGGTAAAACTTTTTGTCCCTCGCGTCTCTCTCTCACGCGCGTCCAAGACAAAGAAAGCATCGCTGAGCTAGCGTATAATAAATAACGGCGATATGACGACGAAGCCGCGCTTCACTGATTGACCTCACACTCGTAATTGCTCGCGCAAGAGAGGCTCTTAATACTGCACCCCTATTAAAGCCGGCCAGAATTCAACTCGTAAATATCGCGAGCATAGGCAGTATAAAGCCGAGAAGCAGTCGAAGCGATAGAGATGACGAAGTGGCCGCGCGGTTGGCCCGGAAGGACCAGTTCAACGCGCGCGCGCGAGAGAGAGAAGGACACAACCGCGGCAGAGAGCAAATATTAAACGTGCGTGTGTGCGTTTTGGCGCAAGCGCTCGTATATACGGTTTTAACGCGCTTTATTTTGCCCGGCGTAAATCTCGCCATCGCGCCGTATATTTACATGGCGCATCGCCGTAAGGAAAACTTTAAGCGCTGTGTGCGGGAGTGTATATAGGTGCGGAGACCAGAGCCAAAGTGGCTGCGCCAGTAGCGTGATGCTGTGATACTTGTAAATCCCTGGAAGAGAGGGCGAAATGTTATTTTTCCACCGATCGCTCTGATTTCGTGGAATCGCGCGTGCATGGTTGCCATTGAATTTTCACATAAAGATGAGAATTTGAGGTGAGGTAGTATAGTATGTACGAAATTAGGGGTTTTGTGCGTGGTCGTGTTCGATTTTGCTGACGGTGCACGAAAATCTCATTCGTTATGATGATTGGTTGGCTGAGAGATAAATTTGCAAGTGTTTGTGGGAATTGTTTGGTATTGGTTTCAGATTATTGTAAAAAAAAAACCGTTCAAAGCTAAATTTGAAATGACAACTTTGTGAGAAGCTATTAGATATACGTGTAGGATGACTTGAAATCAACGTTCAACTTAATTTACGTCTTAAATATTAACATTTTTTAAAGTAATTTTTTAAGTAATATGATAAATGAAACGTGATCTTATATAAAAGTTAATGTAATGGTATATCTAGTATTAACACTATAAGTGAAAAGAAAATACCCTTAGAAACATCGAAAACGAAAAGTTTTTTTCATTTAGTGTCGACACGGTGGCGAAAGCCAAAACTTACATAGTAAAAAAGTTTTGGCAAACAGGAAACATGCTACTAAAAAAATAAAGACAAACTAGGGGGCTGTTCCCCCTGCGCATCTTGCTTCGCTCGCCGCGCCAACCCCCGCTGTCTATGTAAAAACTTTGCTTTTTACATATACGGCACAACCGCTATATCAAAAGATCCTTATATTTTTAAACTTTTGTATTTAAGAGGGTGTAGTACTCCTGTACTCTGTTTTACCGACAGAATACGGTGAATTCTATATTATCAAAATAAATATATCGATACGTCTTATAAGAAGATAGTTGCCCTACGTAATCTAATAATCACAATTACATCACAAAAACCGCTGCCAATTCATTGGCCCGTGGCTTCCTCAAACTTAATTTGCTCATTCCTTTAATGAAATTTAATAACATAATTTATAATTTTTGTAACAATTTATGACATAATTATAATTAAATTCATTTATGAAGATTAAAAATTATTCATTTTTAAATTATGTATAAAATATGAATAAAATAATAGGTATGATTTTTTTTTAAATTATGTGTGAAAAATAAATAAAATGATTGTAATATTATCGTCAACACACCTTTTAAAATTCCTAAATAACTTTTACTTCAAATTATATTTTCTTTGTGAAATTTCACACATTGGGTACTTGTCTCTAGTAGTATGCCTATCCGTATTTGTGGGCTCTTTCTGAAATTTCCGATGTAAGAAAAATGTTCTAACCTTAAAAATAATAAATGGCTATTACAAAACAAAAGTAGGTATACAACACGCGCGCATCAGCGCATAGCGCATAGCGCATGTCATTTCCATTTTCTAGTGTACACACGGAGAAAAGTTTCCACAGCTCTGCGACGTGGTAGCAGCATCGCACGATCCCCGTGCTGCCCTCCACGGCGCGACCGTGTGTCAGTGCATGAAAAGACGGTGCGCGGCAGGCCGCCCGCTCATGCTGTAGACCACGTCGCTTTTCGCCGCTCATCTATTTGTGCGCTCGCTATTTGTCACGCGCGCCTTGCTCGACAGTCGCGCGGCCTGACAGTGTAGTAACGGCAAATCGGGGTGACAGTCGTCGAAAAGCGGCGTGGTACATAGCATGAGCGGGCGGCCTGACGCGCACCGTCTTTTCATGAACTGACACACTATCGCGCCGTGGAGGGCAGCACGGGGGCCGTGTGTTGCTGATACCACGGCGCAGAGCTCTGGGGACTTTTCTCCGTGCATAAATGCAATCCCGAATAATTAAGATTTTAAAAGAGGGCTAAAATAGTTTTAACCTCAAATATCTCTGAAATTCATAAACGAATTCTTTTACGCTAAGAACTTTTATAATAAATAATATAGAAATTCTACATCTCCAACAGATTTCAAAGAAATTAAAACAATTTTATTGTAGTTATATTGTGCGACAACAAAGAAAGTCATTTTCAAAAAGACTAAAATTTTAAATATCAAAAATCTCAGAAAATAACCATATAATCTGGATGAAATTTTACACAGGTATTGCCTATATTGCATACAAAATAGTCTATAACTTTCAAGCTAATACATGAAGTCGTCATTGAGAAATTACGATTTTGAAAAAAACCGTAAAAGAATTTTAACCTTAAATATCTCTAAAAATCATGAGACAATTCTTTTACCTAAAGAACTTATACGATAATATATAGACTCTACATCTCCACAAAATTTCAACACGATTAAACCAATTTCTGTTTCCTCTAGTTATCATGCAACAAAGAAAATAACTTTGTAAAATACGAAAATTTTCAAAATCAAATATCACAAAAAGTAATCGTACGATCTTGATGAAAGTTCGCATACATATTATCTATATCACATACAAAATTGTCTATAAATTTGGAGCTGATACATGGAGCCGTTCTTGAGAAATTACGATTTGAAAAAAAGGTTAAAAAAATTTTAACCTCTAATATTTCTAAATTTCTGTACTAATCATTTTGCCCAAATAACTCGACCGAGAGCTATCAAAAATCTACCTCTACAAGGAATTTCAAAGCGATTATGTCAATTTTACTCCCGTAATCGTTGGACATACAAAACTAATTTTTTTCACATTTCAATCTTTTTTCTCAAAAACTAGTCGACAAAATGAATTCATATTTTTACAGATTATAGATATTTATATTCTGCATTACGATGATTTTTCTTAAGAAAATTGACCATTTGGTTTAGGAGTGTTACGTATCAGAGGACAGACTGAATAAGTCGCGTAAAAAATATGCGACGAGAAAAAGAAAGCTCTTTTGATCCTTATACATTTAATATCAGTGCCATCAACTTATTTATGAAAAAATCATCATTCAAATCAGAATAACATAGGTTTTGGCTACTGTACACTTGATATTTTGGTGGAAAAATTGCGAAAGCAGTACTTTTTACTAAAAAATAAAGTTTCAGTAGAAAGACTACGAATACGCTTGCAATGATTTTTTCTGAAAACGTGAATAAAAATCGTGGATTTTTTAATCTATTTTTATTCTTCCAGATGGATATAGGAGCTGATTTAAAAAAAAAAGTCATCAAATTTTATCTATTTCATGATGGAGTAGGTTTTATGCAATCATCTTTCAGGACAGATTTCTATGTGTCGTTGGCATTGTCCTTTCTTATTATTATTATAATTAATTATTTCATGAAATAAATTAAACCAATGCTATGTAATAATAAGAATCGTATTATTGTTTCTTATTTTAATGTACTATGTAAATTGCTAATAATTATTAACGTTTATAATTAACTTTTCGAGTAGGCTAATTAATATATTATTTGAATGTGATAGTAAGGTCGCAAAGAAATAAAATAACATCCATTCGGCAATTATTAATATTTTATTTGTAATTATAAGGTTCTGTATAAAAATGTCATACAAAAAATTATACAAATAAATAGTATAAAAAATCATACAAATAGTATACACTTAATTATAAAATATATACATAAAGGCGCTAATTCTAATAATAATTATATACGGAACTTATTCTAATCTTTGACGTTCATCGAGATGATCTCAATCAGGATCATCTGGATCAACGTCATCGTCTATGACGGATTCTAAAACATCGCTTTCTATCTAAGAAACTATTTCGGTTTCTTGTGCATCTATGTTTTCGTCAATTTCTTCAAATACTTTCTCTTTATTACAACAATTCTCACTACATGCACACACATTTTAAATGACAATATTGTAGTACTATTCAAATCTAATACTATTCATTCAAAATATACTCTAAGTAAATTTTTGAATAATTATACACATAAATAACTAACAGTAGTTTACACAGTAAATTAATAGTACATTCCGCACTCGTTTCGAACGGTATTTTATACCACGAGCGCCGAAAAATCATACCAAAGTTGTGATTTTGAGGTTAGAGTGGTATAAAATAAGAAAAATAATACGATTATTATTATTAAATAGTATTGGTTCAATTTATTTCGATAAAGTTTGTTCTTGGTAAAATAGAGTTATTATATTTATTTCATGAAATAATTAATTATAATAATAATAAGAAATTTATAATTGCAAGTAAGATTTTAACATCTAAAAAATTCATGTTATTTTACTGCTTTGCGACCATATTACATTCAAATAATATATTAATTGGCATTATTAATGAAATTAATATATTAATTAACGCATTCACAGATTTTTGCTCAAAAAATAAAAAATAATAAAATTCCGATTAGTAGAAGCCGAGAAAATGTATAGTCTTCGAGTGTGAGCGTGCGAAGTTCGCGCGCGGTGTCGTAGCGCGCATGCACGCCAGCTGCCAAGCAGCCGCCGTTCCGTTGCTGCGAGCGGCTCACGGCCGTAAAAACGTTTGTCTTTATCAATCAACCATGCATGCGGTTGTAAATAAATAAAATTCAAATTTTGTTTACTATTAGAACAACTATCTAACTTAGCAAAGCATCATATTTCGTTCCTTAATGTTTAAAAATAAGGCCGCAGTGATTTAAGAAAAAAAAAGATTATCTCAGCTTCTAATTATGCTAGAGCAACCATTCAGGTCTTAAAATTTCTTAAAAATATCTACTTTACGAATGTTAAGTCGAGAAGTTTCTAACTATAATAGTCTGACCGTGCCAGCCTATTGTTTATAAATATTTTGGAGTACATTTTTTAAAGCGTTTTTTAAGCAACTTTTAATTGTTTAATCGCTTAGATCTTTTTTGGTCATGAAAGCTTAACTCTTTAAGATTAAAATGAGCCCTCCCAGACTTCTGTACGACTGCTCAAAAATGTAGAAATTCCTGTCAAAAAAAAAATTTTTTTTTAGTTAATTAATAACGTACAGCCGGGGATGTGAGTACCGACGTTATTTTTCAAACGAGCATAACTCACGCAAATATCAATAGAATTATCCAGAAAAAAAATCTGCATATAGTGTTTGCGTGTACGGAGCGCTTGACAGACGTCTTTTTCCAAAAAATGATGAGAATTTATTTAATTAAATAAAAACCGTACTGTCGGTAAGTAGGAATCTACAATTGACCTACTTTTCAAACGAGCATAACTCACGCAAATATCAATAGAATTATCCAGAAAAAAATCTGCATATAGTGTTTGCGTGTACGGAGCGCTTGACAGCCGTCTTTTTCCAAATAAATGTTTGAATGTTGATTTAAAAAAATATTGAAATTAGGGTTGCACATCCCCTTATTTCAGATTCGGCTTAATGGCTGGTAATGAAGGTGGGTAAGACCTACCTTTACAAGTACTTTTCGAGCCTCAGTGACAAAATCTGAATTTTTTATTGATTATTTAAAACATAGCGATTTTAGACGGTTTATTTGCAATAACTAATGAACTAATTAACATATAGTTTCGGTAAGCGGCGTACTCGATAGATCTTTTTAATATCTACAACTTTCAATTACGACTTTTGTCTGTCAGATCAATAGTTGCAAATATATAAGCAAAAAACCTTTTTTTTTAAACTTTGAGCATTGTTTAAACAATGAAATTTCACTATTCTCAAGCAGCAACTATATACGTTATGTTTCTACTATCGAAAACTATAAGAATCCGCTGAGACATTACTGTTCACAGTCATGGTAATGAAAATGCTAGTTTGCCTGGACTAGATCTGAAGTTTGCATCGTTGGAATGTAACGAAATAATTTTTTATGGAAATTGTATCTAAACCTTTGATTTAAAGTTATTTTATACTATTAAACACTAAATCTACACGCAAAATTAATATTATATAGTATAAACGTGAAGTAAAATGAATCTTTTTTGTTTGTTTTGTTGCACTCCAACGTTGCAAACTCCAGATCCATTTAATATCTCACCCCTTGATAAATCTTAGAATGAAACCGTGAATTCTTTACAATAAAAGCTCCGGTACTTTTTGATGAAATGATAAAAAATTCTAGTCTTGTTCAATATTCATCTTTTTTAACTCTCGATTGGGGGAGAGTAAGTTATAGCAACTGGAGCAAAGAAAACATCGCTTCTTATTTTTTTATAAATACTTCCGAACTAATTTTATTTATCAAATGGCAATAATAGTATTGTTTATTATTTTGTCTAAAAAGAAGTGAATACTATTTATAAGATACATGGAATATTGTACTTTCATCGCTATTTACTAATATAATATTCAGAGAAATATATAAGTTATGATTGTTCAATTAAGTCGAAGACTTTCAAGAGTACCTATTATATCGAGCACCTTAAATCCATTCAATTTATATAAAACATTATCTTCGATATTCTTGCTATTCTTTTGTTAGCTTCACACCGAATGAAATCGAAAATATCTTCGATATTTTCCTCGAGCATTCCGTCCCACCATAGCTTCCCCCGTAGACACATATAATAACACAAAATGATACCGTAAATGTTCTTTTCAATGCACATTCTTCAGTTTCCCCGATTCATTTTATTTGCATGGCTTTGCGAGGCTCTTACACCTCGCCTCGGCTCTCGTTCATGAGGGATTGCCCTGTTCTCGATCGCAAATGACATCAAACCATCGATCCGACCTTCAAAGACTTCCGCGTGAACTAAAAGCTCCCCCGGGCAAATAAGACAAGCCTTTGCTTCTTGCGCGCACTTTTACCCTTACTCTTTACATCGTGCGTGCTCTGCTTTGCCTTTATTTTATAAACTACAAGCTTCATCCCTCGGTCGACAAAACATATTACGCTGCGCCGTTGATTAAGTTGCGAAAATGTTTAAAATTCAGTTAGACGGAAAACTGTTGACTCAAAACCGAAACTTAACTGTAGCTACCGTAGTGAAGCACGCGATTTTCCTCTCGTTCGCCGCCTGGGTGCACAAGGGGGCAAACAATGGCCGTTTAAATAAGCGCCGCTTGTAGTCCCCTTCCTTCGACGAAAAAGATTACAGGGGCTTTATGCTAAAATGGCCCCCGTTTTCGCGCTAACAGCGAGCACCCGGACGGAATATTTATGCCCTCATAATGCGACACGGGCTGTTTAATATATATTATTTGCTCTGAAAGCACGAGTGTACAATTTGTTTTTGCTTCCTCCTAGAGGAAGCTTTGTGATATTAATTTTTTGAGTTATTGTAAAAACATATTATAATTGTTTTTCGAGGTGTTAGGAATCAAAATACATGATTTTTGAAAAATGTCTGTATGGATGTGTGTGTGTGTGTGTGTGTGTGTGTGTGTGTGTGTATACGCCTGGATCTCAGCTTCTAATCGATCGAGTTTGACCGGACAGATCTCATTTTTTTTGTTTTCTTTGTGTAATGGCGGGTCAAAAACTCGTTTTTTGATTCGCCGATGCGCTTTTGTTTTATTTCGAATTTTCGATTTTCTCAAAATTGATTTTTGCTTTTTTTTAATGATAAGATCGAGATATTTGAATCGAATGGACAGCATTCGAAAGAGCATTAAAATACCTATACTTTCTAAAAAAAAATTTCTCTAGCTATCACGTTTCTTTTGTTATTAACAAAAACGTGTTTTTTTTTAAACTTATAACTCCTAAACTAAATGGTCAATTTTCTTGAGAAAAATCATCGTAATGCAGAATATAAATAGCTGTAATCTGTAAAAATATGAATTCATTTTCTCGACTAGTTTTTGAGAAAAAAGATTGAAATGTGAAAAAAATGAGTTTTGTATGTCCAACGATTACGGGAGTAAAATTTACTTAATCGCTTTGAAATTCCTTGTAGAGGTAGGTTTTGGATAGCTCTCGGTCGAGTTCTTTGGGCAAAATGATTAGTCCAGAAATTTCAGAAATATTTGAGGTTAAAATTTTTTTAACCTTTCTTTCAAATCGTAATTTCTCGAGAACGGTTCCATGTATCAGCTCCAAATTTATAGACAATTATGTATGTGATATAGATAATATGTGTGCGAATTTTCATCGAGATCGTACAATTACTTTGTGAGATATTTGATTTTGAAAATTTTAGTATTTTATAAAGTTATTTTCTTTGTCGCATGATAACTAGAGAAAACAAAAATTGGTTTAATCATGTTGAAATTTTGTGGAAATGTAGAGTCTATATATTATCGTATAAGTCCTTTAGATAAAAGAATTATCTCACGATTTTTAGAGATATTTAAGGTTAAAATTCTTTTTCGGTTTTTTTCAAAATCGTAATTTCTCAATGACGACTTCATGTATGAGCTTGAAATTTATAGACTATTTTGTATGCGATATAGGCAATACCTGTGTTAAATTTAATCTAGATTATATGGTTATTTTTTGAGATGTTTGATATTTAAAATTTTAGTATTTTTGAAAATGACTTTCTTTGTTGCCGCACAATATAACTGCATTAAAATTGTTTTAATTTCTTTGAAATTTGGTAGAGATGTAGAGTTTGTATATTATTTATTAGAACAATTCTTAGGATAAAAGAATTCGTTTATGAATTTCAAAGATATTTGAGGTTAAAATTATTTTAGTCCTCTTTTAAAATCGTAATTATTCGGGAACATATTTATGTATACTAGAAAATGGAAATGGCATGCGCTATGCGCTTTGCACCGATGCGCGCGTGTTGTATACCTGCTTTTATTTTGTAATAGCCATTTATTATTTTTAAGGTTAAAACCGTTTTCTTACATCGAAAATTTCAGAAAGAGTACACAAATACGGACAGCATACTACTAGAGACACGTACCCTATGTGTAAAATTTCACAAAGAAAATATAATTTGAAGTAAAGGTTATTTAGGAATTTTAAAAGGTTTTGACGATAATATTACAATCAATTATTTTATTTATTTTTCACACATAATTTAAAAAAAAATCAGACCTATTATTTTATTCACATTTTATACATAATTTAAAAATGAATACTTTTTAATCTTCATAAATGAATTTAATTATAATTATGTCATAAATTGTTGCAAAAATGATCAATTTTGTTATTAAAAATTCATTAAGGGGATGTGAGTACCGACGTTATTTTTCAAACGAGTACATCTCACGAAAATACCAATAGAATCATCCAAAAAAAATTGTGAGTATAGTATTTACATATACGGAGCGCTTGACAACCGTGTTTTTCCAAAAAAATGAAGAGAATTTATTTAATTAAATAAAAACCGCACTGTCGGTAAGTAGGAATCTGCATTTGACCTACTTTTCAAACGAGCATAGTAATAAAATCACTCAAAAAAATTCCTGAATATGGTGTTTACGTGTACGGAGCGCTTGACAACCGTCTTTTTCCAAATAATAGTTTGAGTGTTGATTTAAAAAATATTGAAATTAGGGTTTCATATCACCTTAAAGGAATAAGCAAATTAAGTTTGAAGATGCCACGGGCCAATGAATTGGCAGCGGTTGATTTGTTAATGGGAAAAAAATTATTGAAGAAAAAAATTGTATTTTCGTTGTCGCACGATAACTGGAGTAAAAATCAATAAATCTTAATGAAATTTCGCAAAGGGGTAACTCTTTTATACTTCTTACGCCCTTTCGTGAGCCAAGTAAAAATGTTCATAAAATTCGAAAATATTTGAGGTTAAATTTTTTATTTAATTTTTCAAATATCATTTTCTTGAAAACAATTCGACAAATCAAATTGAAATTAATAGGCTGTCTAGCTCACACTATGAAGAATACGTGCACAAAATTTCATTAAGATTGCTCGATTATTTTTGAAGATCTTCGGAGAAAAATTTTTGAAGAAAAAAAAATGCGTTTTCGTTGTTGTATGGTAACAGGAGTAAAAATCAATAAATCTCTATGATCATTATAAACTCTAACGAAGCGAACTATTGATTTTGTATAATTCATTGTATTTATTTTTTAAAAACTGAAAAACGGTGGACTCACTCTGTCGGTAAAAATTGAATATGCACCCTCTTAATAAATGGAAAAATGATATTTATAGAAAATGTTGTGTGTGATATAACGAATATATGTGTGAAATTTTATCAAGAAACATTATTTATTATAAAGAATATTGTAGTACAATGATTATGAAGTAATAGGAATATAGGAAAGGGGTTATTATAGATGGTGTAGCGCATGTGTGTTATAGTTGCGCTCCCGGTTAGCGGATTTTTTTTATTCTTAATATATTAAAATACTAATTTTGTGTTGACATAATATTAGTGGCAGATAATAAAGGATTTCAAAAATAAGAAAAAAATATGTAATTTTTGTTAATATTAATGAACTTTCCTGTGGAAAGGAAGGGGTACGTATTTTTTATTTTTTCATTGCGTCTTAAGGGGGTGTCAAACTCCATTCTGTGATTTGACCGACCCATAGGTCGGTAAGGTAGGAAGTACATACTATTGATGAAATATGACACAAGCGCCATCTCTGGAAAATCGTAATAGATTTTAACATAGATGGCGCTACATATTTCAAAAATATTAAAGATACGCGTTTTTTTATTATAAACAATTGTACGTATTTCGCGTATACGTATTTCTTTTTATAATTAATTATCCGTATTTTGCGTATACGCATTTTTATTGTTAATAATAGTGCGTATTTCACATATATACGCATATTTATTACAAATAATTTTGCGCATTTCGCCTATACGCATTTTATAATAAATAATTTGGTGTATTTCGCCGATACACATATTTTATTCTAAATAATTATGCGTATTTCGCTTATACGCACTTTTCAGTGTTATCAATTGTGCGCATTTCGCCTATACGCATTTTATAATAAATAATTTGGTGTATTTCGCCTATACACATGTTTTATTATAAATAATTATGCGTATTTCGCTTATACGCACTTTTCAGTGTTATTAATTGTGCGAATTTCGCCTATACGCATTTTATAATAAATAATTTGGTGTATTTCGCCTATACACATGTTTTATTATAAATAATTATGCGTATTTCGCTTATACGCACTTTTCAGTGTTAGTAATCGTGTGCATTTTGCCTACACGCATTTTATAATAAATCATTTTGTGTATTTCGACTATACACATGTTCTATTATAAACAAATGTGCGCATTTCGCCTATACACATTTCTTATAATAATGAGATGCAGATTCATCACTTTATTATATAGTCTCAGTTATTATTGACATTTCAAAATTCAGGACGTTGCCTCGCATGATTGCAAATGCTTTCTTAAAAATTGTAGTGCGCTTCGTACTTTTTTGTGTCCCGGTGAAGGGACAGATCGGATGCGAGGTCTAGGTGTTTAGATGGCTGATGATGGAGTCCGGGTTATGCGCTCCATAGGTTTTTGTACCCAGGTGTTGAGACAGCTCGATTACGAGGTCTAGCTGTTCCAGGTGGCCGGTGATAGAGTGTAAGTGATGCGTTCCGAAGATTTTTGTGTCCAGATGTCGGAACAGATCGTATGCGAGGTCTGAGCGTTCCAGGTGGACGATGATGGAGTTTACGTGATGCGCTCCGTAGGTTTTTGTGTCTAGAGACCAAGACAAATCGAATGCGAGGTCTAGGTGTTTCAGATGGCCGATGATGGAGTCCGGGTAGTGCGCTTCGTAGGTTTTTGAGTGCAGGTGTCGGGACAGCTCGAATGCGAGGTCTAGCTGTTCCAGGCGGCTGATGATACGCTTCGTAGACTTTTGTGTCCAGGTGTTTTGACAGATCGGATGCGAGGTCTAGGTGTTCCAGACGGCCGATGATGGAGTTCGGGTAGTGCGCTCCGTAGGTTTTTGTGTCCAGGTGAAGGGACAGGTTGGATGCGAGGTCTAGGTGTTTAGATGGCCGATGATGGAGTCCAATTTAATATTATGATTTTCAAAATATTACCTGCATCTGAAATTTTGTGGCACAGTACTGCACTTTTTTGTACATATTCTGGATATAATTTACAAAATTTCTACCAAGAGATAGTTTAGATTTGGTTTTTATTTTTTTGGTTGAGGGTTTAATTGTTTATTGAAATTTAAACAAATTTCAATCTATTTAGTTTTTTATGAACAAAAAATGTTCCTCAAATTTTAGGTCGATATTTGCAAAAATAAAAAAGCTATGCAATATTGAAAATTCAATTTTTTTGCAATTTTTGGTTAAAATCCAAGTTTATTCATTTTTTAACTGAAAATCTTGAAACTTTTTGTATAGTACATTGATTGGGAAAACGGTTTGATTTTTTCTGTAGAAGGTGCGAGTATTTATTTTATGACCCTTTTTGAAAGTCTCTGATTGGCTGCTTCTTAGTATACCTTCATCAAAGGATATTGAGGCTGCGGCCAAATATTCTTTATTCGACAAATTTTTTTTGTATTCTTCTTCGAAAACCCTTCAAAATGCTTTTTTTGATCAATACTGGCCGAGCAAAGGGAAAAAAGTGACAATTTTTTGAAATATCAAGAAAAATCCATAATTTCAATTTTTGATAACATGATTAATGAAACTGAATATTATTCATACATCTTATGGCATGGACCGTACCACTGAATTTTGTTAGAGCATCAAATAGAACATTAGAAATATCTATTTTTAATAATATTAGGCTTACACAATAAGCAATACCTAATTATGAATTAATAATAAATTAAGCTATAGAGATTAATTACTATAAAGCTGTCAAAATGAAATCAGGCAACAGACTGATAATTTCATTCATAATTAGGTATCGCTTATTGTGTAAGCCTAATATTATTGAAAATAGATATTTCTAATGTTCTATTTGATGCTCTAACAAAATTCAGTGGTACGGTCCATGCCATAAGATGTATGAATAATATTCAGTTTCATTAATCATGTTATCAAAAATTGAAATTATGGATTTTTCTTGATATTTCAAAAATTGTATCTTTTTTGCCTATGCTCGGCCAGTATTGATAAAAAAGCATTTTGAAGGGTTTTCGAAGAAGAATAAAAAAAAAATTTGTCGAATAAAGAATATTTGGCCGCAGCCTCAATATCCTTTGATGAAGGTATATTAAGAAGCAGCCAATCAGAGACTTTCAAAAAGGGTCATAAAATAAATACTGGCACATTCTACAGAAAAAATTCAAACCTTTTGCCAATCAATGTACTATACAAAAAGTTTCAAGATTTTCAGTTAAAAAGTGAATAAACTTGGATTTTAACCAAAAATTGCAAAAAAATTGAATTTTCAATATTGCATAGCTTTTTTATTTTTGCAAATATCGACCTAAAATTTGAGGAACATTTTTTGTTCATAAAAACTAAAAGAAAACGAGTTTTGAGGGATTTTAAAATTTTGAGCTGCTGACTTCACGTGAAATATCCCATATACCTGAAACAACAGGAGGGTGTAACAAAATTTGAGACCAAGGGTTGAACTTCAAATGAACCTGAGTATGGTATATAAGTTGATCCGCATTTTAAAATATACACCTTCCATCATATAAACGCATAACTGCAAATTGAACATTTTAACAAAATTTGTATTATTAGAAGTATTGCCATTAATAATTACTTTGCATTATACTTGTCATGCTACTGAATGATTGGCAAAAGTAGAGCTACTATAATTTCATTGAGCTAGGCTCATAAGTTTCTTTAGCTTCTTTTCAAATTTTATGAGTTTTGTTGAAAAAAAACGGAAAAGAATTAATTTTATGTCAAGACATCTAGTTTCTTATAAATAGATAACTAAATAAACTCATGTAATTGTAATTCTTTTCTGTTATAATTAAATATGTTCGCCCATACACCTTTCCTTATAACTAATAATTGTGCGTATTTCGTCTATACGCATTTTTGCATTATAAACAACTGTGCGTATTTCGCTTATACATATTTTTGATATTGTAAATAATTGTGCGTATTTCGCTTGTACGAATTTTTTATTATAAATAATTGTGCGTATTTCGCCTATACGCATTTTTGTATGATAAATAATTGTGCGCATTTCGCATATACGCATTATTTATTATGAATAATTGTGCATATTTCGCCTATACGCATTTTAATATTTACTATTTTTTTTATTACAAACACATGTCAATTTGAACGTAATTACGTTCGAATAAGTATTTATTTATAATCACGATTTTTACTTATAGTATAAAATTACGTGATTAGTAATACTTTAAGTTTTGACATGTCCAACACCTATTAGCCAAAAACTACGGAGCGCACCACCTAAATATCGTCACCGGCTTCCCCGAAGACCTGGACCACGTATTAGATACGCCCTGATATACCTAGACCTCGTCATCGGCTACCCTGAACACCTGCACTGCGTATTAGATGCGCCCTGATATTTTAATGCAAAAAACCTAGACTCCATCATCGGCTACCACAAAGACCTAAACCACGCATTTGATACGTTCCAACATCTAGAAA
Source organism: Torymus aiolomorphi (assembly GCA_036365515.1). Classification (NCBI taxonomy): domain Eukaryota; kingdom Metazoa; phylum Arthropoda; class Insecta; order Hymenoptera; family Torymidae; genus Torymus; species Torymus aiolomorphi. The sequence continues at coordinate 89,383,637 of CM070874.1, read as the reverse complement.
CAAAAAACTACGGAGCGCACGACCTAGACATCATCATCGGCTACCCCGAACACTTTGACTACGTATTAGATGCGTCCTGGGATCTAAACGCAAAAAACTTCGGAGCGCATCACCTCGACTCCATCATTGACCACCTCAAAGACCTAGACGACGCATTCGATGCTTTCAATTATCGATAAGTAACACTTCCTTATAATAGTTGTCATTTCCGTATTAGCAGGTAGCAACCGTTACCGCTATAGTATTTCTCCCTTACAATTGAAGGTGGAAGCAATGTATACTAAAATCGTGTGACGCTGTTACGTCGGTATATGCCGCTGATCCAACGATCGTATAATTGTGTAATTGTTGTAGTATGAAAAGCAACATACCGTAAAAGTATGGGTCCCTTACTAAGATTGCTAAAACCACCTTACTTATATAGTAAAGGAACTCCTATACTCCACGAGTAAGCCGTTTTGACTGTAGCAGTAAGAGTTTTCTTTCCGTGTGCACCCGCAGAAAACTGTTACTTTTTAGTCTAGGCACCAGGGGGGTTTCCGTGGCCGATGGATGTCCACGCCTCCACCAAAGCTTTTCTTACGTATTTTTGTCTGCTGATTCTGAATTTCGAAGGTGGACAGTCGCCAGAATGTTAGTTTTTTGTTATTAACAATTTAATTGTTTAAACTGCGGCCAAATCAATATGATTAATTATAACTGAATCCTAACTGTCTAAAACTGTAGTAAATTGATCTAGAATTATGCACGTTTGCGCTCGAATTCGCGACTTATTGCACTAAATTTGCAATAATTCGGGTTCTAATCAAAATTTTTCAATTCTGAAAAAACGAGCATATTCTAGATCAATTTACTACAGTTTTAGGCAGTTAGGATTCAGTTATAATTAATCATATTGATTTGGCAGCAATTTAAACAATTAAATTGTTAATAACAAAAAACTAACAGTCTGGCGACGTTCCACCTTCGAAATTCAGAATCAGCAGTCAAAAATACGTAAGAAAAGCTTTGGTGGAAGTGTGGACATCCATCGGCCACGGAAACCCCCCTGGCGCCTAGACTACATCTCGAGTCTGTCGCGGGAGCGCAGACATTCAAGTATACCTTCGTCGTCCCTTCTCCGTCGTGTCCGCCTAGGTGATGTCCTCGGGAAATGGTAGTTGCGTTGGTTGCCCTCGAGGAGAGTAGAATGATATGAAGACTTGTTGTCTTCTACAGGAGCTCTTCACCTAGGACAATACAAAATATATTAATAATGTATTAAGGAGTAGGGATGAGGATAGCAGTATCGAACTGCCAGGAACAGAGGAGTAGACCGATGGAAAGTTGGAGACTAGGTTCGGCTGTACTACAAGATAAAGTCCAAATCCGAAGTGAAATATTTACTCGAGTCTGGCACAGGAGATCAAACTATATTTATATACACCTTCGCTCTCACTTCTACGATATGTTTGTCTAGCTGATGTCTTCAGGACGTGGTAGTTGCGTTGGCTGTCCTCGAGAAGAGTAGAATTATATGAAGACTTGTTGTCTTCTACAGGAGCTCTTCACCTAGGACAATACAAAATATATTAATAATGTATTAAGGAGTAGGGATGAGGATAGCAGTATCGAACTGCCAGGAACAGAGGAGTAGACCGATGGAAAGTTGGAGACTAGGTTCGGCTGTACTACAAGATAAAGTCCAAATCCGAAGTGAAATACTTACTCGAGTCTGGCACAGGAGATCAAACTATATTTATAGACACCTTCGCTCTCACTTCTACGATATGTTTGTCTAGCTGATGTCTTCAGGACGTGGTAGTTGTGTTGGCTGCCCTGGAGGAGAGTAGAATTATATGAAGACGTGTTGTCTTCTGCAGGAGCTCTTCGCCTAGGGCAAAACAGAATATATTAATAAAGTGTTAAGCAGTATAGGAATGAGGATAGCAGTATCGACCTGCCAGAAACAGAGGGAGTAGATAGATGGAAAGTTAAGATATCTGTAGAAAATGGAAAGGGTCTTTGGAATGAAAAGTCGAAAAAGTGCATGTGCATTTCCAACTAAGACCTCATCACCCTCGCTTAAAGTTTACCAGAATGTTAACACACAATCCAATACATGTTGAGGCATTGTATATTAAATTTTAGATCTTTTCAATCAGCCAGTGTAGGCGAAATAACTTTTTTCTTGAACATTTCTTAAAAAGAGCATACAAATTGCAATATCTCCACACTTGCTAATTATTTAGATTTGAAACTTGATAAACAATATCTCTCAGCATGTATTACATAGTGTGTGTAAAGTTTGAAATATTTGTAGAGAATGGAAAGGGATCTTTGAAATGAAAAGTCGAAAAAGCGCGTGTGCATTTCCAATGTAGACCTCCTCACCCTCGCTTAAAGTTTATGAGAATGTTTACACACAATCCAGTACATGCTGAGGCATTGTATATTAGGTTTCAGATCTACTCAATCAGCCAGTTTGGAGGAAATTACTTTTCTTTCTTAAAAATTTCCTGAAAAAGCACAAAAATTGCAATATCTCCAGACTTGTTAATTATGTAGATCTGAAACTTGATAAACTGTCCCTCAGCATGTATTCCATTATGTATGGAAAGTTTAAGATACTTGTAGGGAATGGAAAGGGATCTTTGGAACGAAATGTCAAAAAGCCGCATGTGCATTTGCGACAAAAATCTCCTCACTCTTTCTCATAGTTTACCAGAATGTTCTCACACAATGCAATGCATGCTGAGGCACTGTATATTAAATTTAGATCTTTTCAATCAGCCAGTGTAGGGGAAATAACTTTTTTACTTGAACATTTCTTAAAAAGAGCATACAAATTGCAATATCTCCTCACTTGCTAATTATTTAGATCTTAAACTTGATAAACAGGCCCTCAGCATGTATTACATAGTGTGTGTAAAGTTTGAAATATTTGTAGAGAATGGAAAGGGATCTTTGAAATGAAAAGTCGAAAAAGCGCGTGTGCATTTCCAAGGTAGACCTCCTCATCCTCGCTTAAAGTTTATGAGAATGTTTACACACAATCCAGTACATGCTGAGGCATTGCATATTAGATTTCAGATCTACTCAATCAGCCAGTTTGGAGGAAATGACTTTTCTTGAAAATATTTTGAAAAATACACAGAAAATGCAGTATCTCCACACTTGCTGATTATTTAGATCTGTAATCTTTGGAATGAAAAGTCGAAAAAGCGCATTAAATCTATAGTTGGCCGTTGTTATTTATACGCCAGATTGCTAGATAGGTATACCTATATAAACGTAAAACCTAACCTTCAATTTTCTTTAGCCGAAGAATTGACGCTTGATTAAAGAAAAAAATAGGCAAGGATTGACGCTTGACTAAAGAAATAATAGTCCCTTCCATGTCAGACTTTCAAAACAGTGATTTTTACACGTTTCTAAGTGGGTTATAGGTTATTTGTACGACAGATCTGTCGTACAAATAACAACGCAGTAAAATAAATAAATTCTTGAATGACTTACTTTTCTGTCTTACGGCGGGGCCAAATCCAAGCGGCACGGTCCGTTGGGTGTGCACGCACACGGTGCGGTACGGATGCTACGGTCTGCGAGGTGGGCGGCTGATGCGGCGCTCCAGGCTGCGCCGTCTGCGAGCGGTCCAGGCGACAGGCACACCGATGACACGTCGATAAGCAATGGATAGAGGAGGGCACAGGTGGCGAAGGTGGCGGCGGAGGTGGTGGCGGCAACACGGGGCCGCCTCCCGGAGGGTCTAGGCCCAGGCATCGGCGGTGGACAGCTCAGCTGTGCTGCAGCCAGCAACGCATGCGCGTACACACACACGGGCAAGGCCGCGCCGCTGGCCGCTGCCGTCGCTGCCGTCGCCGACTCGCGAATCTCGCGATGCTACATATTACCCATATGGTACAATAATCTATTTTTTTTTTAATATTATGCATAATCATGAGTGCATTGCCCTCCGTAATGACATTATGAATCATTCTGCAAAGTTTCACGTCGATATTTTAAGGCATCTGAGAATGGCATTTGAACGAAATTTTCGTTCAAATGACATTCTTAGACGCTTTTGAATATTGACTTGGCATTTTGCAGAATGATTAATAATGTAATTACGGAGAGCAATGCACTCATTATTTTTCATATATCGTTATATTTTTTTTTTCTATTAAAAACAATATATTTTTTGCTCGGTCGGTAAAAATTGAGTTTGACACCCCCTTAAGTTTCTGTCTGTTATTTAAATTTAATAATAATGAAACAAAATTTTTGGAATACCAAACTGCTTCTACCGTTTTGAAGATTGCCGAAGTCCATATCGTGGACCAGAGAACTTGTGCACGAAGATACATTCATGATTCTATCACAAACAATATGTTCTGCGCTGGTAAGGGAGTCACTGTTGCATGACAAGGTGATTCTGGCGGTACAGGCATTACTAACTGTCAACTGGCTGGTGTTGTATCTTCTGGCATGGAATGTGGCTCTACATTCTACCCTAGCATTTACATTAGAGTCCACAAATATTATAAATGGATCGCTAAGTGTACGGGACTTGACATTGCTTAAAAGACCAATTTATTATTAATATAATTTAACTTTTGTATTATATTTTTATTTATTACAAAGATATCATTGATATATCAACATTAAGTCAACGAATTGTTATCATAAAATTCATATTTTATAATCATTTGTACATTCTTAATTAAAGAGCTTTTTTATATCTATGTGATAGTAAAAAAAAAAGTTTATGAGATAATGTGTTAGAAATGTTATTTAGCAAATTTGGAATCGAAATACACTATTTTTAGAAAATGTCCGTATGGATGTGTGTGCGTGTGTGTGTGTGTGTGTGTGTGTGTGTGTGTGTGTGTGTGTGTGTGTGTATGTATGTCCGTATACGCTGATATCTCATGATCTATTCGACCGATTTTAACGAGAGAGTGATCATTTTTTGATTTTGCTTCCACAATTGGGGTCAATATTCTATTTTTGTAAAATTTAATTTTTTTTTATAGCCATTTTTTAATTTTCAAAATTTTTATTTTCGATTTTTTAAATATTTAGAACAAATATTATTTATATATCATAAAAAAAAAAAAAGTCGGTAGCTATATTTCGTCATAAGTTATTGATGAAAACGTAATTTTTTGTGAATAGGTTATATTTCGAAATTAAAAAAGATATTAACATGAATTTTTTTTTGGTTATAAAGGATATTAAGTACTATAACTTACTAAATTTTTAAGTTTTTTTATTCATTATTTTTTGAGAAAAAAAATAATTTATAAAAAAAGTGATTTTTTTTGTCGTTCAATAACTATAGTAAAATTGGCTTAATCACTTTGAAATTCTTTGTAGGAGTAGATTTTGTATATCAATCGAGTGAGTTCTTTGGGCAAAAGGATTGATCCATAAATTTCGGAGATATTTGAGGTTAAAATTTTTTTCAATTTTTTTTAAATCGTAATTTCTCGAGAACGGCTCTATGTATCTAAATGGGGTGGGTGGCATTCGAAAGAGAATTAAATTACCTATATTTTCTAAAAAAATTAATTCTCTAGCTATCACGGTTCTTTTGTTATTAACAAAAACGTAAAAATTGAAAAATGAAAAAAAATGAGTTTTATATGTTCAACTATTACAAGAGTAAAATTGTGTTATTCGCTTCAAAATTCATTGTAGAGGTATATTATTGATAGTTCTCGGATGAGTTCTTTTGGCAAAATGATTGGTTCATAAATTTCAGAGATATTTGAGGTTAAAATTTTTCTAGACATTTTTAAAATATATTTCTTGAGGATGGCTCTGTGTATCTGAATGGGATGGGTAGCATTTGAAAGAGAATTAAAATATTTATATTTTCAAAAAGAAAAATTTTTTAGTTATCACGGTTTTTTATTATTAACAAAAATGTAAAACTTGAAAAATTGAAAAATAAAAAAAAATCTGTCTTTATAAAATTTTTTAAAATACATCATTTAAAGTGCATTTAAAATACGCACACATATCCGAAGAACAATCGAACAGACGACGACATGCGTGAGTAACTGAAGACGATGAATATTCAGCAAAGAGAAGTCGATCGAATCGTCAAACCATAGTTATTAAAAAACGATGATCTTGTACGAGATGTAGAATCATTCTCTGGATATTAAAAGAAACAAGCTTACTCTCTAGCACGACACTAGACGAATCCACAACCTTCGATGTTATTTATTTTATAGTTTAAAAATATGAATTTTTCTTATGAAATTTTTTGTAATCAATCTCAAAATGTAATAATAGCAAAATTATATCCTCTGCTGGATCGTCGAGCGCCAGTAGCAGGGAGTGTTCTCCTGCCCCTTCTGTGGCTGACACCGAGCCAGTCAATAGGAGGCCAGTTGCGCGTCGAGGTATCAGGCGTGGTCGTCTTTTTGCATGCTTACTGCGATAAGTTTCACAGTTACTCTGTACATGTCGTTGCATACCCAGTCCTTTTTTATTTTACAATATAATACAATTTTACCTACACGATGTTTGTTTTTATTTCCGTACCTGTCCTAAAAATAATTCCTCTAACCTTCCTTCCCATAATATCCTTTTCGGCGCATGTGGTTCCTTTATGCATAATGGAGGGTATCGGTATTCTTTTATCACGGTGGAGGTCGGATATCTCGCACATTTTTTTCTATTTCGCGATGTATCCGTCCCAGGATTAAGAATTCGCGCGGTCAGTCGAGTTGTATATTCTCCGTTCTTTATTTCGAATTTTGCTCTTTAGTTGCACGGCGGTGAGTGTGCGCTTTACATTTGTGCTGACGTTTGATTTAACTTAATACGCGGTCTTCCACAGTTTAGTTTACGTTAACATGCCTCGCTTAGTTTCCGATTATGACTCATTTGTCACGAGCCCAACATGCTCAATTGTCATCTCCAAAATCTGCCGTGTGTACCTGCTTACTATTTTCTAAGGATTTGGTATTAGCTTAAGCAAATCATTCCAACGATTACTATTATATTATTAATAAATGGGTTTCCTTTTCCTCTTTTGACTATCCCCGACTTGCGTCGTTGCACTTTTTTTTTTTTTTTGCAGCCAATTGAGAGCTTCTCTCCTTTTTTTTTTTTTTTTTTTCTTCTTTCTTTTCCAGCTCCGCGACTCACATCTGCGGATCCCTTTCGCCGAGTTCCAGTGACGGATTATTTCCCTTGGGAGGAGAAGTTTCCGGCTCGCTACCAGTAAAAAGTCCGGTTTCCGATTCTTCGACCGGGTTCATGGTTCCGGGGGTGTTAAACCTTTGGTCAATGCCCTCGGCCCGTGTGCCGCGATTCGTTTTAATCGATTCCGAGGCCGCGCCGTCATCGTTTATGCTTTTCATGCTAATATCTCCATCATTTATCGGGGTGATATGATAGTACCCCTGGCGTGAATCGTACCCTGCGTGCGTCGGGGTCACCTCTAGATCCTCGGTGTAGGATGGCATTCCCGTAGCAGGTGCCACGTCCTCTTCGCTTTCTGGTTGAATCTCCCGTCTTTTGCCTGCGGAACTAGCGTTTTTTATTGGTGAGATCGCTGCTGAACTTTCGTCCCACGTCAGGCGTGAATCTTGAGCTATCCTGAGGTCGGGCGTCCGCCTCCGGATGAGCGGGTGTTTCCCATATGTCTATACGGAACCCTGGTCGGCCGTTTTTCTCTCTTTCCTCCATTTCCACCATGAACTTTACTATTGCCCCTCTTTTAACGGAACTGTCTAGCAACTGGCGCAGCCTGTCTTTTACGGACTCGCTCGCGGGGCCTATATTTTGCGAACCCAACGTGTCTTCGAGAAGGAGTTCATTCCCCTCGTTGCTTTTTGGGCGGACTTGGGTCCCGATTGTCCTATATCCAACTCCTGTCTTCCGGTCAGACCAGCCATTGGTGTGCCGGGATATTTCGCCTCTAAGCGCGGAATGTTTGAGATCTTACTATTACTTAATGACCGTGGCCCCAATCCTATTGACGTGGGGTTGGGTTCCGCTTCGATGGATTCCCTCAATATCTCGTCTATCCGTTCCCACTCCGATTTGGGCAGGTGATATCTGTAGTTCGATATCTTCGTCAGATTGACATTAGTCAATATGCTTTCGATTTCTATATTGTTGTGATAAGACAGCGTGTACACCTGTTTATTGTCGTCTGATTCTGTAAGCCAGTGCACGCGCACCTGGCCTCTTGATTTGAGTATGTCGCGGTTTAACCGACAGAGCCAAAAGCCGTCATCAACATTACGTACAGCGAGAAATTCTCCTTTTTTGTATAAGATCGGGAATTCAGTTTCCTTTTGATTTTTCCTTTCCTTTTGGCTTAATGCTTCGGGATTTATTCTTGGATTGGCATGCCTTGCTGACCACTTGATTCACCTGGTAATGAGATCCCGTTAAGATTTGTTTCACTTGCTGGTGTGCTATCAGTAGTTTCGCCGAACGGGGGTCGTTGCCCGTATATAAGCGGTTGGGCCCGCGGGGCGGCTGGGACTGGCCTGGCGGCTGAGGTTAATGGCGTACTAGCTATGTGGATCCCATCTCGCATGTTACGCTCCTTCCTTAAGTATGCTAGCTCTTTATTCTCCTCCGCCTGAGCTATTACTGAATTTCTGTCCGGTTCTGTGCCTTGAGGGATCTTCCCACATACGGGAAGCCTGCGGCCTGTTCTTCCTTCAGTTTGTCTCCGGTATCTCCGCCTTTTCGGCCCTCGAGTCCTTATTTCCGTATCCGAGCCATCTCGGTAATCCGGGTCCGTTGACGAGCCTTCCCGTTCATCTGAGTCTGTTGAGGCGTCTAAGTTGGGTATCTTTTTCTCCCGTAGATCACCGGAGCTTTCCCCGCTACCCGACATTTGGGCGCCGTTTTCGCCGCGATCTCTTTTGGCATGCCTTGTGGTAGATCTTGTTGCGTACAATATCCTCGTCGGGGGATCGTATTCGTTGTAGTTGTCTTCTTTCTCTTGTCTTTCCGCTAATTCGTAGAGTTTTACCCGGGGTTGATCCGGATTTTCTTCCCCCTCATGTATCATTGGGTTCCTGGATAGAGCATCTGCGTTGCAGTTTCGCGGTCCCGGTCTGTAAATAACTTCGAAGTCGTAGCCGCACAGTTCCGCCTTCAGCCGGTTGAACCGTAAGTCCGGCTTTTTGGTGTTATGAAAATGCTTCAGCGGCTCGTGGTCTGTAATAACCGTGAATTTTCGACCGTATAAGAAGGGCCTAAATTGTTCTTTCGCAAAAACAATAGCAAGGAGCTCTCGATCGTATGTTGAATAACGTAGCTCTGATCCCCTTAGGCAACGAGAGGCATACTGGCAGGCATGTAGTATGGCTCCTAGGGCAAAGTCGCTTGCGTCTGTTGTTATGATGAATTCCTTTGATAGATCGGGCGCCATCAAGACGGGCTTGCTGCAGAGCGCATCTTTTATTTTTTCGAACGCCTGTTGCTCGGCTTCCCCCCATACAAACGGCTGCTTGCCCATATGATCGCGTTCTCTTAACAGATTTGATAGGGGCCAGGCTATTTTTGCGAATCCTTCTACGAATCGGCGGTAATATCCTGCTAACCCTAGGAACTGTTTGATTTTCTTTTTGCTTGTAGGGACAGGAAAATTGCGTACTGCTTCGATCTTCTTCGGATCTGGTCGTATTTTCCCGTTGCCGGCAATGTGACCCAGAAAGCTAGCCTCCCGTTGCAAGAATTGGCATTTACTTGGCTCTATAGTGAGGTTGGCGTCGTCTAGTCTTCTCATAAGTCGCCTAAATTTCTTCCCGTGCTCCTCTAAATCCGTCGCGAAGACTATTATATCGTCTATCTAGACGTATAATTCTACCCCCTGTAGTCCACTCAATACGAGGTCTATTAGGCCCTGAAAGGTAGCGGGCGTGTTGCGCAGGCCCATGCCCATTCGCGTGTACTCGTATCGTAGTGTCCGTACGGTCCGGCGAAAGCAGTCTTGTGCGCGTCTTCCGGATCCATTGGAATTTGGTAAAATCTCCTCCTTTATAGCAGGCGGGTGGCGAGGTCTCTTAGCTCGCACTGGCTCGTCTGTTATGGTCACTATTTTATGCGTCACTAAATGCGTCGCTTTTAATTTTTCTCCCGGTAATCCAAAAATATGTGGCTGTTCCCTTATTAATTCTTTAATATGCGCTATTTCCTCTTCATTTAGGTCCTTTAGAGTGTCGGGGTCTAGTGCCTTGAATACTTTTGTTGCTCGGTCCTCTTCATCGTCCGAGAGCAAGCGAAGGACGTTTGCGTGTTCCTGTTCACTGAAATCATCTATGTTTGGTCCGCTGAATACTTCGTCCTTTTCGCGCATGGTTCTAAAGTGACTGTCGGAGCCTTAATGCGTATGGGCTCTTCGCTGATATTGTAGCAGAGTGCGTGTACTTTACCATCTCTATTTTCGGCTATGAAATTCCCAAATAATACCTTGGGCCCCAATTTTTGTAAGGGGACTAGCCCTCCTTTCTCCTCTTTATTTTGGACTCTCGCGTAAATTACCTGCCTTGTATGTGGCGGGATTATAAATTCCTCTTCCCTCTCAAAGGGTATAACTAATTGCCCTGCCTCTATGCATTTGTTAGCGGCATTGACTTTGATGCCGTGTTTAGCTAACATATCCCACCCCAACAGTCCGTCTGTATCTATGGGAAAATCATTAGGGATTACGTGCGCTTCGTAGGAGAGTCCGCTTAATGCTACATTTACGCTTCCTAGAGTCACGCATTTACCAGGCGTGATGCCACTTATAGTAACTAACTTTTCTGTATTTATAGCTCCTTTTCTAACGCACTCTTGCTTAATTAGTGACACATCTGCTCCTGTATCAACATAAAATCGACCCCTATTTCTTCTGAGATGTGCGCTTCTCACGTTAACTATGGGGGGTCGGCGTCCTGCCTGGGCGAATCTTATAGCATATTCGGGTCTACTTGCGCTTGCCTCCTCTTTTACTTGCTCGGTCCCGCAGGACTCTGGCGCCGAGCATCCTGGAAGTTTAAATGACCGGTCGCGTTCTCCCTGTTCGGCTCCTTGTTGTTGACGTTATTTCCCGCGCCATTGCGTCCGTTATCATAACGTCGATCGTTGTTCCGATCCTGGTATCTTCGATCTTCGTTGCGATCCTGATATCCATCTCTCGGATAACGATTTGGGAGGTCATCTCTGTTAGTTTCATTGTAATTGGGACGATAACGCACATCGCGATTTCCGCGGCCTCCCTGATTTCGATAGTTATTGGGTCGGTATTCTGGTCTCCAATTTATTCGCGAATCTCGGTTATTTCTCGGGTCCCTGTTGGGATAGCGGTCAAGTCGGCCCTCGTAATTCCTTGGGTCTTGTCTGTTTATGTCGCGCGGTCCGGCCCGAGGGTTAGCGTTTGAGGGTTACGCGGGATACCCTGCTGTCGGGTATGTCACCGGGGGAGCCGGACCCATTGGGTACGGGGTATATACGACTTGCGGTGGCTGTGGTGGGGATGGTGCCGCCAGCTTGTCTCGGTTCTCTAGGGTAACTTCTCCGTTCTTCAGGGCTTTTTGTAGGGCGTAGCAATCGCCATATTGATGTCCCTTCTTTTGGCAGAAGATGCAAAATTTCGTCTCTGTCTCCTTATACCGGCACCTACCCTCGGGGTGCTCATCCAAGCCGCAGACACCGCAGCGATCCTTAGCGGGGGCCCTCCTGATCATGGCCTCCAGCGGATTGTCGTTTTTTAGTTTAACGTATTGTTCTATTAGTTCGGTTAGAATACCTTCTGCGGAGATGGGGCCCGACTGCGTCCCCCCGCGTCGTGCCCCGGTTCTCTGTTCCACTCTTACGGCTTCTGTTATCGCCTCTACCAGGGTTTTGGGATTCGCGGCTCTTACTTGGTGTTGCAGATCCCCTTCAAGTCCGTACAGAAACTGATCGAGAGCTTCCGAGTCACTCCTGTTTTTGTAAGTTAGTTTCTCGAAATCTTGTAGGGATCTATCGGCATCGTAGGTATTCAGTAGTCGATTCAGCAAGATTTCTACGCGCTGTCCATAACTTCCGACGCTTTCCCCTTTCTCTTGTTTGATAACCTTAAGTTCGGCGAGTAATCTGTCGACGCCTCTGGCGTGCGTGTACCTCATTGTAATATCTTCGACTATTTTTTCGACCGATGTAAAACGGTTCATACGGCACATATAACCATCCGCAGCTCGTCCGCGAAACTTTGAGGCTAGTGCACTCATCAGCCAGCATTCTGCTGATGGGCCAAATTCGTTCAGTACGTTGCGCACTACGCGGCAAAAGAAAGCCACCGAATCGGGATTCCCGTCGAACGGGGGAATCGTATTCATAGCCTGTTGTAGCGAAAATGTCCACGCAGCGTCCCTCGACCGGGAGACGCGCGGGTGTGGCGGTGGGAGGTCGATGGACTCGGGATGGACAGTGGCTCGGCGAGGGGCTGACGCATCGGTATATAGCCTGCCCCGGAGCCTGGAAGCTCTGTTTTTAATTGTGACTCTATATTTGTTAATCCGCTAGCCCTTTTGGCGTGCGCGAGGAAATGATTGTAACCCGACAGTCTTCTCGCCTTAAATTGTGGTATTTGGTCAGGCGTTACCCACTTCGGTATGTAGTCATTGGGTGCTTCTGTGGCTGTGTGCGGAGCACAGAGTAAGTTGCGATCCACGCTCGCGGCGTTGGGCGCTGCCGGGAATCCCCTATTATTAAGTTCACTTTTCCCGGGCGACGCCCTCCCGGTGGAGTACGTCGCCTGCAATAGTTCTCTTGACGGGTTCGGGGATTGTGATTGCGTTTTTGGTAATTTTTGTAATCTGGCCGCGAGTTCTTCTCTATAGTTCGTAATAATTTGTACCTCGTCGATCCCCAGATCTCCGGCCCCCACAGATAAAACATGATCGAGCTTCCGACTCGCGATTTCCAAAGCTTTGGGAGAGGATAGAGCTATTGCCATGTCGGCACAGGCGAGAGCACCATTAATGTCGGCCTCCAGCTGATCCGTCGTTCGAAACCCGGGGGTTCGAGGGCGTGCCCCTGAGCATCGCGTTACTTCTACGTCAGGATCGAATCCGGCGGCTTCATTTTGCCACGCGGAGTCAAGGCTATATTCTTCGTTATTCCTCATGTTTCGACGCGACAAGAGTTTCTTAAACATGATAGATTTAAAGTGTTCCGCGAACCAAAATCACTCAGTATTCACGGGCCGTAATTTTACCTTCTTTTAACTGGCTCCTTATTGGTCACGTGATTCTCCACGAGAGACAGGGTGCAATAATTGGGTATTAAAAGTTTCACTTACCCTTGTAGGCAGACCACAATAAGGATGATGGAGACGTGTAACATCCTTCCTTCCTGTCAAGCGTTGAGTGGCACGTATTTGGTTCGTACTTCGCGATTTTACTCAGATGTATTTCTATCGAACACCCCACACCTAGCACCAGAAAATTGTTACGTGTGAGCCTATCTCGGTTCACGCACATACGAAGGGTTCTGAGGTGTTCGTGTCGTTCCAAGCCGAGACTCGAAACGATGCAACTAGAGTTAAAGTATACTTGAGTTATTTATTAAAATACTTATAGGCGCGAGAGAGATAATCCTAACGCGCGTCCGCGATGCAACCGATCGACGTCCTCTCGTGAATTCGTTATCCTCTCGTCCTCGTCCCTCGTACCTCGCTTCCGTCCTCTCTCTCACCCCGCTTTCGTTCTCTTTCTTTCTGTCCTCTGGATGCGCTTCCCTTGGTTTTTATATCTCTGTCTTGGGGATCGTAAGTGGGGGATCATTGCTCATCGGCTGTTCGTTTCTTCCCCCTAATTCGACGTCCACATCTCGTGCCGGTGATTCAGTCCTCGCGGATTCGCTGTTCTGCTGACTCGCATTGGTTGATGTCATGCACCTTCGACATTCGACGTCCTCTATCAACGCTCGGCATATTGATGACCGGGAGTTTGTGTTGGGCTATGTGTCTTCGTTCTTCGAGAGTCTGTATGAGTTCATGGCCGCACGCGCTTTCTCTCTGGAAGCTACCACTCGTAACAATATATTGAACTAACATGTGAATAATATTTATATAAAAAAATTTATTTATAAAATCCGAATACAACATTTTTTATGGAATAATATATAATTATATTATAATTTTTGCAGAAATATAATAGAAAATAAAATTGCTTTACTGTATTGCATGCTGTGCCGCATGTGCGTTATGTCTCCCACACAATAATTTTTCTTGTAAACACAATTAAAGAACAACTTTAGAATATTTTTTTTATTTCGAACCAATGTATGACGAGAAGCCGTTGACAGTGGCCTTGAAGAAGAAAAATTTGATGAAGAATAGAACTTGACGAAGATTGTTTTCCATTCATATAAGAATTAAAATCACAAACAAATAAATTACAAATGGAACCTCAATGAATAGCCATGAAAAAATTACAAGTTAATATTTTCCATAAAATTTTTCAAATTTTTTTCGTGAAAAATTTATTTTTCGAATTTTAATTTAATAAAAGGAATCAAAAAATTCTTTTGAGGAAGCTACGTGCCAATGAATTGGCAGCGGTTTTTTAATTAAAAAAAAAACTTATTATTTAAAAAAATATGATTGTATAGTAGTTAAAAGATTTTTTATATCGCTTAATGTTACTATATTATATGCTCGTATTTTAATACCAATCAGTGATGGCAATATACCCTACATATCAGCAAAGTGCGTGTAAATATTTACAGTAGTGCTTGCGTCATTGATAAAGATCCAGACTGATAAAGTTGGGTAATAAACTAATAAATGCTTTGCCCCCTCTACAAAGGTATATTTTGAAGTAAATCGTTAATAAATTGCGATTTAAGTTTCTTAAACTTAGTTTGTCAACTTAAACTGCCAATAATGAAAATTTTAATAGCAACATTTTAATGAAAATATCATCATGTTTTTTAAATATTTCTTATCACAAAATTATTGAAAAAAGGAACCAAATATTCAATTATATAACATTTGATTCAATGTTCATTTTTTTTTAATTTAAAATTAGTTTTTTATTTCAAATTTTCAAATGCAAAAGTTGTGTAACGAATTTTTGAATTTTGCGATTCGATTCGAACTACTATATTCTTAAACATCTAAGGAAGTTTTTTGGAAAATTCCAATAGTCTATACATTGTTGCTAAATAGAATTTTTCGTGATTGTTACTATAAATGCTGTTGAAGGCCACGCGCCACGGTAAACGTGTTACAATATGCGCACGACACACAAGATCACGAAAAATTGTACAATAATACATAGACTACTGAAATTTTTCGTACATTTTTGTACCGTGGCGCGCGGCCTTCAACAGCATTTATCGTAACAATCACGAAATAACCAAGCTAATGATAGCACGAAAGAAATAGTTGACTCCAACACGCATTTCTTTTATTTTAAATTTATAATTCTATTAATGATCATTTGATAAGGTCGGTGTATATAAGGAAGTTTTTTTTCATTTTCACTTATTGCAGTCATGAAGGTTTTGTGTATTTTGTCATGCGTCGCTTTCGCGAATAGCTTCTATATAGGTAAAAGAGATTTTCAATAGTATTTTTGTCGATTAAAATAAATCTTTCAATTACATATTATATTTCAATTTTTAATAGATAACAATGGAATACATGAAAATAAGATTATTGGAGGAGATACCGTTAGAATAGAAGATGTACCATATCAGGTAAATAGATATCAACTAAATTTTGTAACATTCATTCCCTTGCAGCAATTTAATGTAACTGGTTAAAAAAATAATAGATTATTTGATAGACTTATTAATTAAAAAAAACATAATTTTTTAAGTACGTTTTAACAACACAATTTTTGTCTAGACCTTTTATTTCTTCGAACTTCATCTATTCAATAAGCACTCTCTGCAAATAGTAATAATTTTTTTCATGACTGTACCAATAATAATATTGTTAATATAAAACTTTCTACGAAAGTATAAAATAAGGCAAGTATAGACATTTTTTCTGCATAATCTATAAAATAATAAAATTTATGATCTTTTAAAAGAAATCTAATAAATACCAGTGAAAAAGTCTTTTAATTCTTTGAATCATTGTATGCTGAACAAATTATATGTAAATAAGTACATTCAAATTGTTCACTGCAAATCAAACAAATGAAAGTTGTGAAATCGAATAGATGAGGTTTGAAGAAATCTATTATCGATCGTCAAGTAATGCAAACAACTCTCGGAACCAACTGTATGACTTTTCTCAGAAATGTATTAAAATTTGTTCATCCTTCTATACAAATTAAACACAAGAAAGTACTGAAATCAATTTATTGTAGTCAAGTACCCATAACTTAACTTAACTGAATAATACAACTTTTCGTACCTACTTAAAAATATTCAGTCAGTGGGCATAAAGTACTACTTAACGCTCAAGAGGTGTAATAGCTCCCATACTCCTACAAAACTTTATGGATCCTACGCACGTTTCGCCCGTGTGGGTAAAAATTATTTCAATTATATAATATGTAAGTACATTCAAATTGTTCATTGAAATTCAAACAAACGAAAGTAGTGAAATCAATTACCGATAGTCAAGTAATGCAAACAACTCTCCGAAACAACTCTACGACTGTTTTCAGAAATGTATTCAAATTTGTTCATTTTTCTATGCAAATTAAACACAAGAAAGTTCTGAAATCAATTTATTGTAGACAAGTACCCATAAGTTAACTTGACTGACATAATAGAACTTTTAATACCTTGCGTGTAAAATTATATTTTACGCCCACGTTGTAACTTCAAAAATATTGAGCCAGCGGGCATAAAGTACTACTTTATGCACGCCTAACAGACGCAATAGCTCACACACTCCTACAAAATTTTATAGAACCTACGCACTTTACGCCCGTGTGGATGAAAATTATTTTAATTATATAACTATTATGCCTTCTTTTTAGGCACGACCGCTATTCGGGAGAGCCTTATAATTTCACCAGAGTGAAAATTGTAAGAATTCAAATACCGAAAATTAAGTGTGTAAAAATCATTTTCCACTCAGAATGAGTGCATTTTGAACGTTTTCTGTGATTTATGTATGTCTGTACGTCCGTATGTAATCAAGTTTCCAGATTATCTCAATGAATTTACGATCGATTTCATCGGAATACCGGGAAAAGACTCCTCTAATTATACCTAAGTGCCGGTTCTCTATTGAGAAAGATCGATGAAAAACTTTCAAAATGCGAGCACAAAGAAATATCTCAAAAAATCGATTTTTAAGCTTAATGTCTAAAAAAATTAATTTTAAGCTAATATCTACAGGTCTATCTACTAAAACTAATTAAAATACACCTTTTTTCTGTTGAACACTTTTTTCTACGAGCAATATTTGCCAAGATAACTGAGAAAAACAGCAAAAAAGGTAAAAAATGGACGATTTTCGGCTACAACTTGACAGGATTTCATTTGACACAAAAATGATAAACAAAAAAGTTATAGATAATATTTAAATAAAACTTTTTCCCATTTAACATTTTCATATAAAATGAATTCCTGACCTCTTAGACCTATAAAACGGATTTTTAATACCTAAATACACCTGAAATAGTCGATTTTTGCTTATCATACAACGATTTGACTTTCAATAAAACTGTTAACTACAAAGCATATACATAACGTTTAAACAATACTTATTCCCAGTTAACATTGTTATGTACAATCATTTCTAGATCATCTAAACGTATAAACACAATTTTTAATGCCTCAATATATCCCGCATAGTGAATTTTCGCCTATTATTTAACGGAATTCCATTTGACACAGAAATATTCTATACAGCAGTTATAAATAAGATTGGAAAAATCGAAATAACATTCCAAAGATAATATAATTACAAAAACATAATAATAAAATAAAAAATTACATTTGATTACAATATTAAATGGGATAAACACATTGGAACCCGCGCAAAAAATGAAAACTGACCAATATATTGCTCGGAATGTGGGCAATATATGGGATATGTCACTTCCCATACATGGCCAAAATTTCTCCATGTTGCGCTCCGTGCCTTTTTCCCATAGTTGGGATGACCTATAGCCCATGTATTGGGCAAGTGTTGCTTTCAGTTCCTCGTTAACAACAAATTTTGTAAATATATATACAAGTGAAGCACTGGTCCCGCCCATCCACCTCTGTGTCTCATACTTCCTTATATACCTGCACGGTTCCTATTTATCCATGTGTTACGCCATCAGTGCGCCGCCTAGGGGCGGCTTCGGAACTACATTATACATATAGAACTATAGAAGTCCCCAAAAGTTTCCCCATATATGGGGGAACCCCCATATATATATGGGAAAAAGGCACGGAGCGTAACATGAAGAAATTTTGGCCATGTATGGGAAGTGACATATCCCATATATTGCCCACATTCCGAGCAATATATTGGTCAGTCTTCATTTTTTTGCGCGGGAAGAATAATTAAAGAAACAAAATATTTATTTCCCTGTTTTCTACAAAAAGACAAATATTATGTAAACTAAAACATTGTTGACATTTCATTAAGCTCTTTTTAAGAGTATTAAAAATTATGGGATAATAGCTTGGGATGGTTTATACCTAAATGAATAGTCTAAGACCATTAAATAATCTACAAAATAGAATCTTTAAAATTAAATACAAAAATACTTTTGTGTTTGAAGAATGCCCTTTAAATATTAAATAATTATTTTGTTTTGAATCGGTTTTCTACCATTATGAGAAACTAAATATCAGAGAAAAACAATTAATACAAGAAATAGAAGTGTACACGTACCAATAAAAAAAAGTAAAACAATAACTAACAAAAACTGTTACATAGAAGCTGTCAGAACTTCTATAGTCCCCACCTTTCGTTAGAACAGACTAAAATTTAACTCTATGTTTTGTTATTAATCGAGAGTAATGAAACAATAGTATTTCTCATATAATTCAACAGAATTTAACTATACACACAAATTTCAAACACAAAAGTTGTGGGTTATATTGAAATAAAACGTTTTTTTTCTATTTAACGTTTTCATAAATAATAAAAATAATATATCATAAAAATGATTTCGATAAAAATTTTAATAACCATGTTTTTAATTTTAAATGTATCTGCAATCATGACACTTATATTCAATATTTCTATGTGCACTTTAATCATATCAATTAGTACTTATTAAATTTATATACATCATATTTAAAAAGTTATCTAAATATACTTATATACACGTAGAATTAAAACGCAAACCTTCTACAAAAAAGAAGAAATAAATGTGTAGAACTAAATGGACAATTTTTATTTAAATTTTACTGTAGATGTATTTATGTTTATTTTAATGATAAAAACGCTAAATAAAGTATTACAATTTTTGCAATAATAAAAGTATAAGGTTCTCCTGAGCAGTACGGTCGCGTCTATTATGTAAAAACGAAGTTTTTACATAGGAAGGGGGTGGGCGACGAACGAAGCGAGGAGCAGGTGTGTGTGGGGGCGTGGGGGTTAGCACACGTAGGGGGGCTCAGCCCCCCTAGTTAAAAACTTGTATTCTAATCAAACTAATTCTTTCATTTTCATAATACTTTTTTCACATTTCCTGTGCAATACCCTCAAAACATCTTAGTTGTAGGTGCCTAACAGCTTTTGGCACACTTTGAGAATCTATTGAATGTATACACATTGGAGAATGAAATTAGGATATTTCTACATTATTTTCTTATAGATGACGCTTGTAGATTTAGATTTCTTCAGGCAGTTGTATAATATGCGCAAAAGTAGGAAGTAGGTTTTTCTACCACCAACATATGGTCAAACAACATTAGCTTTGAAATGTATCGGGCATATCACTACGTTATTTGTTATTAGAGAGTTTCCAACAATCCCTCAAGAAAAGCACAGGCTGAGCTTGTTCTATGAATCTTCAAAAAACTTCACCAGTTCTAATATTTCCAACTAGGTAGATGATCCCTTCTATTAAAATCACAATTTTCTAATTTTATTTTGAAAAATTTTTGAAAACTTGTATTCTAATAAAACTAATTCTTTTATATTCATAATATTTTTTTCGCACTTTCTGTGCAACAATATTATCTAAAACATCTTAGTTGTAGCTTAATGTCACTATTATTAAAATTCGTGGTAATCCATTCTTTGACGCATTGATATGCAATGAACTTCATCAATTTTGAGTGTGTTTTTATGTTAATATCTTTTTCAAGCAGTATTTGAACTTTAAGCAAAAAATGAAAAATGAGGCCTGAATCTGGAAGAATTAATGTAATGTAAATTAAAAAATACTTGAGCATGATGCACTTTAATAATTTGAGAAAATCTTAATATCTCACTATTTCCGGGTTTTAATAATGCTAGATTACCTTTAGAAATCATAGGGCCAGTAAAGCATCCATAATTAAAACATCATAAAGTAGAGGCTCTGCTAGATGAATATTATCTGCAACAGTATTTTTTTTCTTCTACAGGTTACGTGCTTTGACAGACTTATACATAATCTTTTGGTGGTATTAATAATAATGATAATAATAATGATTTTGATTCACACCATGAAACATGAAAAATTTGTAAAGAATACTATAATAATATATGTTCAACTCCTGAACTCTTCTATATTAAAAACTATTTAATCATGATCTACTTGTCAATTATCCTTGTTCTGATATAACTCTGTAATAATAAAAAAAAAGATTTCACAAAGTAACAATACTTGTATTAGATTAATAACATTATTTTTTTTATTTTATAATAAAAGTTTGCTACTTATCTGAATATATCTGAAACTTTAAGCAAAAAATGGAATAAAGCCTGAATCTGAAAGAATTTATGTAAAATTAAAAAAAACTTGAGCTTTTAATAATCTGAGAAAATCTTATATATCACTATTTCCCGATACTGACACTATTACCCAAAATTTGGTTTCCGTTTTTATCATTCAATTTTTAATTTTAAGAAAAAAACTCTTTGATACGTTGTAGTTCTTTATTAAACTTAAAACGTGTCAAAGAGTTTTTTTTCAAAAAGTTTAAAATTGAAGGAGAAAAACGGGAACCGAGAATTGAGTAATAGCGTGGGTATCACATCACCTTTAATAATGCTAGTTTACCTTTAGAAATCATAGGGTCAGTAAAGCATCCATAATTAAAACACCATAAAGTAGAACGAGGCTCTGCTAGAAGAATATTACCGGAATTATCCTTGTTCTGATATCTCTGTAACAATAAAAAAAAAAGATTTCACAAAGTAACAATACTTATATTAATAACATTATTTTTTTTATTTTATAATGAAAGTTTGCTACTTATCTGAAAAAAATATATCTGATGTACCAAGTCAATTTAAAATTGAATTTCAATGATGTAAAAAGTCTTAAATTGACTATAACTTGTAAATGATGATTGTATACGGACTAATGTGTATATATTGGAAGTATGTTTATATGTATATAAAAATAACAAGGTTAGGTTAACCACATATATACCATATACGGATTCTCTCTCTCTCTCTCTCGCTCTTCTCTCTTCTCTCTCCGTTGCTCTTCTCTCTTTCCCTCTCTCTCCCTCTCTCTCTCTCTCTTCTCACTTTTGCCAATCGGACAAAAATGCTATACTACGTACTGATCGGAAAAAATGTATAGTTTGTACATATTGAAGAATATGGAGATTCGGAAATAGTACATAAAATTATTCAGATCTTTAAATCTTTTGAACGAGACAATCCTTTTAAATGAAACCTTTCGATTTGAGTAGAATAATGAAATGGATTTCGATTAAGACTACATGTTAATATAATTCAAACAAATCTAATACGTATATAGGCGCATTGAATTTCTCACACACCCATAATTCAATGTATAAGTAGCACAGGTCTCTCCTTCAGGCTTCTTCTATACTTGCCTTCGGAGCGCTCCCGTGCTCCTTGATACATTTATTTATTAATAGATTGTTGAATAAAATAATCCATGAACGATCTTAATAGACCTACTTGCTTTATCACATTATGTATTGAATAAATTTTATACAAAACAGTTTATAGAAATTTAAAAGTTTTTTAAAATAATTCAAGAAGACGTTGAATCTGATTAAAGCTCCTTATATCTTGTATATCAACATAATAATTTCAATATAAATCTTTAAGCCCACCGCTCTCAGGATGAAAGTATTTAAATTTGGTTTTAGGCTAGCTTGCTTTGGTTGAGATTCGAATACTTTTGCGGTGCAACTATTATACATGAATCTTGGGTTATAACTGCTGCACACTGTGTCGCGTAAGATTTCATTTAATTTTTATAATTACATTAAGTATTTCTATATGATAGAACTTCTTACAAAAAATTAAATTAATATCTTCATTGTACAATAGAAATAGAACGCATATATCAGTAAGAACTGGCAGTGGATTAAGGACCACTTTAGGTAAAAGACACAGAGTTGAGAGAATTATAAGGCATGACGATTATGAGGCCAACAACAAAAACAACGACATTGCTTTAATCGAGGTAATTAAATATGTTTATTTTACCTCTGAATTACTTAGAAAGGATTTAGTATAGATATAATATCACTATTCATGACAATGTTAGTATTATAATGTGTGTAATAATAGTTTTATACAACTTCAAAACTTGTTAAATAAATTTCAGTACATATTTTAATTTTTGATTAAAAACTATGAACTTGTGACTAACACGAATATTTTCATTATATTTTTCATCCAGCTTGCAGAGCCTATTCAATTGAATGATAAACAACAACGTATAGAAATTGCAAAGCCATACAATATGCCCAGAGAAGGTGAATTGATGCGGATTTCTGGTTTTGGAGAGACAGGCGTAAGTTCTTATTCTTCACAGAGAAAGGTTTTCTTTTTTTCTAGTATTTCTTTAGTTAATTTAATTAACTATTTTTAGACACATCTGGGGATAACTGATTTGAAGGATGCATACGTGCATGTAGTGGATGCAGACCATTGTCGAGGAGTTTACAGGGCAGATCCCATAACCGATAATATGTTTTGTGCGGGCAATGGATACCCTGCTTTCGACGATGGTGATTCTGGTGGACCTGGTGTTATTCATGGTAAACTCTATGGAATCATTTCCAGTGTTTCAGCTTGGCAATCGAGAATATTTCCTGGAGTGTACACTAAGGTGCACAAATACTATTATTGGATTGTACAAAAAACTAGAATCAGATTCTAAAATTTATAAACCTAACTTAGTAAGAAAAATAATTGTTTTACGTGATAAACATAAAATTTTGAACATAAAGAAAAAATTAAGCTTGATTCTTCCTGCTAATAACGTCACACGATTAGATGCTGAACGAGTATTCCCAAAATAAGTATGTGGAAAATACACCTAAATTTTACGGTTTACGGTAAGTTCAATTAGTAAACAAAAGTTTCTTTTCGAGACACCAAATCTACCTTCTGTATTTCATTTTTCTACTACTATATATCATATCTTAACAATTTCCACTTAGGGCGTAAAGTCATACTTTATGCCCTTGATACGAAAACTACTATTTAATAATCATTTTTCTACAAAAAGAAACAATGTTAATTTTTTTTATGGTTGAAGATTGTTCTAAGATATACGAAACCAATACCTATCTCAAACTGAACAAATTATGAATGATATTTTAATGTCTCATTTAGAATATACTATTTAGTAAAGGGGAATGATTGTAACTTTCCCACAGAAAAGTCTCGACTATTTTAAAATAGATTCGCTTTTTTTTGTATGTTTAATATTATATATAATCTTAAAATTTGCACATCTATTTACTTGTTAGATTGCTTTAATGAACATATAATCAAAAATCCTCGGAGGAGAGGGCCGAAGGAACAAATCGTTTCTTATGTACGTATACTGAAACGTACCGTCCATATTTTTAATCATATAGTGACGGCCTGTGGAACTCATTTCTCTCGTCTCTAAGGCACTTTCAAGTAACAATAGATTTAGATCCATAGTGCGAGAATATAATGTATATATAACATGGACTTGTCCAGCACACTACTTTATCAAGTAATCACTTTAATCGGTCAGTTATTGTATTCTAGCATTTATTGTTTATTAATTTACTTTATTTGGTCTTATCTACCGGATTGTAATAGAAAGATTCTAATTTATTAGATGAGTGAATGCATGGATACATGATTAAATGTGGATATTTTGTTTTAGGTACATTAATCTGCATCGTAATGATTGACTAGATAATTATTTCTCTATCATTTAATCAACTTATTTTTCGGAATATTTTATGTGCGATTTCGACAGCGATACACATGAATGTATATCGACAATGTATATTACCGTGATTGTAATAGTTTTGTAAATACTGAAATAAAAAGCTATGTTATTTAGCTTATCGTAATTTTGCTTCGAATAGTAGGAAGCTTTGTAATAGTAAAATTTTAACTTTCGTTAAATTGCTCTAGAAACACGAATAGAGGTGATAGAAGTTCGAATCACATGATTTTAGAAAATGTCTGTATGGTTGTGTGTGTATGTGTGCGTGTGTGTGTGCGTGTGTGTGCGTGTGTGTGCATGCGTATATGTGTGCGTATCTCTCTCTCTGTGTGTGTGTGTGTGTGTGTGTGTGTGTGTGTGTGTGTGTGCGTTTTTTTCTTATTATTAAGCATTTATTTGAACCAATAGGCTCATTCATGCTACAGCAATACATTACATAAAAGTGTTACATTGGACTTTGACGCTTTTGAACATAATATGACGTTACATTTTTTTAGATCTTTAAATTTATTTCTGTGAAGAAAGTACAAATTAGTTGACATGGCGGTATTTCGGGTTTTGCTATAAACATTTCTACATTAAAGGGCGGATATAATTTGATTTTTCGCAGAGAGTCAATTAGTTTTTTCTGGGCGCGTCGTACATGGGGCATTGCCAAGTAATATGATTTAGATTTTCGTCAGATTGATTGCACTTACATTTTGGGTCACTTATAATATTTACTTGGAACAGTAATGCGCCTAAATTGTAATGATTTGCACGTCATTTATTGATCGTTGCAATAAAATTTCTTTTTAATTTTTTCTTGGAGAATCAAGGATTTTTGCCGATGTTAAAATAGTTTTGAAAATATATTTTTCCGGTGTTCGCACTTTTGATTTGGTGTAATGTTTTACATTGCGCATCTTGTTTGAGGGAACTGTAAAAGTCTGTAAAATGTATCTTAGTTACATCTTTCTTGTAAAATTGTGTCACTGTTTTCGCTAATCTGTCAGCTATTTCATTGCCACTTATGCCTACGCGAGAAGGTATCCAAAATAAGTTAACGTTAATGTTTTGTGATTTCAGATCATTAAACTTTTTCTTTACTTCGAGTATTATAGGGTTAATTTTTATATTTATGCTAATTGTTTGAAGGGCTGTAATAACACTCAATGAATCAGAATATATATCGACATTTTATATTTTATTGTCCTGTGATATGGTATTATAGTCTAAGTTACAAGCTAAGAGTATGGCTGTGTATTCCGCTGTAAATATAGAGGCTTCTCTATGAATAGACTTTGATATTGAGTAATTCAAATCAGGACTGTAACAAGTTGCTGCAACATAATTTGTTTGTCGGGATTTACTGCCATCTGTAAAGATTGTAATTGAGTTGTCTCTTCTGCTGTGTAGGTAATTTTCGAATTCTAAATTGGCATTTTTTGATTTTTGAAGCTTTGTGCCTATCTTTGTCGTTACCGGAATAGAAGTAGTTAAAGTTTTGTAATCATGAATGTATATATTATAGTGCTTCGTTGAAGTGATATGATTTTCTTTTTCGAGTACTGCAGTTATGCACTGAAAGAGTATTTTATTTGGTTTTTTGTGGTGATTTCTGTAGGTATGAGAGAGTTTTTTAATTGAGTGGCAAGTAAGGGAGCTTTCGTTTCATAGAATTTTAATTAAGAATCGATTGCATAGATAATTTGCACGATCTTTCAGAAACGGTAGTTTAGATTCCGCGATTATTTCACTAGTGGGTGCAGTGTGACAGCAACCGAGGGCTGATCTTATAGCAGAAAATTGTATTTTTTCGAGCTTATCAGAACAAGTTTTTTGAAAGGGATAAATTAAGAAGCTATAATCTATGATAGATCGAGTGAAGCTTTTGTAGAAAGTGAGGAGGGTCTCTGGGCTAGACCCCCACCAGGTTCCACAAAGAAATTTAACCATATTCAGAGTTTTAGAGCATTTTTTTAATAAGTGGTCGGTATGCACATTGAAGAGAAGCCTGTAATCTAGATGAATTCCGAGGAATTTAGTGGACTCTACAGATTGTATTTTGTGATTATCTACTGTGATCTCGGTGCTTCCGGGTTTGATATTTTTTTATTAAAATGTATTAGCTTAAATTTATTAGAAGCTAATTCTAGACCTAGGGACAGAAGGTTATTTTGTTTTTTTTATGGCGTTTTGTAGCATCTTTTGATCGAAGAGCATTTAACATAGATACTTAGGTCGTCGGTAAATTGGGATACAGTAACGCTTTTAGGTATATTTAGTGTAATTTTAGCTATGTACAATATAGACAAAAGAGGACTAAGCACACTGCCTTGAGGCACTCCTTTGTACACATATCTACAATCTTCATTAAGGAAATCACTAAAAATATGTCTTTCATGATGATAAATTTTATAAATTTGATTAAGATTTTGGAGCATCTTATTGAAGCCAAAATAGATAGCAAGATATCTGTGTTTATATTATCAAAGGCACCTTTTACATCGAGAAATGCCGCTAAGATGTCTTTTTTTTCTAAGAACGCTTCTTCTATTTTACAAGTGATTATTGTTAAATTGTCAGCGCAAGATTTGCCTTTCCTAAAACCATTTTGGCTAGTTAGTAATAATTCGTTGTATTCGGCCCACCATTGCAGTCTATTTTTGACTAGAGTTTCGAACAGTTTACAGAGACATGACGTTAGAGTAATGGGTCGTATGTTTGAGCCATCTGGTTTGTTTATAAAGTGCAAGAATAAGTCTTTCCTTGTCAGAGAGTAATCACTGTTTAAGAACATACGATTATAAATATCGAGAAGAAGTAATCTAAATTTATTTGGTAAGAGTTGAAGTGTTTCAAAATTAATGCCGTCTATGCCGGGTGCTGATTTGGTATTTTTGAAATTTAGTGCGTAATTGAAATCAGCGTAGTAGTATATCCCGCGCTATGGGCCGTCACAACAAACCTGACCTCAACCACAGGCATCAGCTAGGGGTCAAGGTCAAGAATGCATGACGACACATAGCGTGGGGATAAGCGCGATGCATACATAGCTCCGAAATTAGGTTGCAGTGGTTTAGAAGGTATTTGTACGCCATCAACGTATAAGCATAGAAAATTTATATTAAAATGTTCAAAGTTAAACGGATTTAGAGCTCGATCGCCATTGAAAGCCTTATTGTTAACAAATCCGATTATAATTCGTTTTGGCAGTTGACCTAATATTATATTACCCAAAGTTTCACCGTGAATACCTCCATGCATTGTTACAGCTTTAACCTCAACCCTTGTGAGAGGATATTTGGTAGTTGTTTTTGAAAGTGATTGGGCGTGCGCTAGTAAAACACCCGAACTGATTTTTACGCGTCTGACTAAGAGATTGGCTTCGTCGATATATACAGAGTAACAGCCCGTAGGATCTATGAGACAAAAACTATCGCGAGACCTTACTAATCGCACTCTTACCTCGACACCGTTTATTAATAATTTTTCTTGATTGAACACGTCGCAGTGAAGATGGCCAATCATGTCAACTGATTTTGTTGCCGATAGTAATTTGCGACGTTGCACAAGGCCTGCATTTGCATCTTCATCATCGTCCATTTTTCCAGCAGTATCGTTGTACCACAGCACACTCGTCAAATGCGAATTTTTTGCAGCAGGTCCATAATTTAATAAAGTTTCAAGGTACGCTCTGTAAGCGTACGCGTTTGTAGGCGGTGATACAGGTTTTTGATTAAAAAATACATCCACTTGATTAAATAAAGAATGCATAAAATTATTGACAGGACCGAGTTTGGGTACCTGGGCTGTAGAGGCTTGTGGTACGTCAACCGTAGTTTGTAGACTTACACGCAGACTAAACATCGTGTGAGCAAGATCAATATATTCTTCACCATTGCCCGGTAACACTAATTCTATAGGTGAGTCATCAGTTAAAGACGATATTGGTTTATATTGTATCCAGTGTGAATTTTCTATAGTTGTTTGAGTAGGAGGAATTTCAAACAGAAACAACTCCGACTTGAGACACTCGCACGAAGACGTGTTCTTGTTTATGCACATACTGATTGTGCACATATTAATTGTGCACACTTTAACATTGGCATATATCTATATATATAGATCTGTACCAATGCTATCTGTGCACAATAAATATGTGCACAATCCTTATGTGCAGAAACAAGAACATGCCCGCACGAATAGGTGTGTAAAAATGCCATCTTATCTATCCAAAAATATCTCTCGTGGTTCTCTTCTTCTTTTGTTTCGTTTGTTTTCTCTTAGTCTTGCCTTTTTTCGAACTATCAGACTTGCGTTTTCTTGTTTTCCTTTTTCTAGAACTGCTTTTCTTCTTTTTACCTCTGTGATTTGTATCAGAGCCAGCGCCCATTCGCAACTGAAGTGGTAAGCCGTAGCGTGGTAATTTATATCCAGATCCCTCCATTAGCTTATCCAATTTCTCCTCTGCTTTTTGTTTGAGAACTTCGCCAGATTCTTTAAAGCGTTTGCGAATCGACTCTTTAAACAATCTTGGCTTCACGAGTGAAAAGGAGGAGAACGCGACGGAAAATTCCAGCCAAAAATGAACCAATACCGCCGTGCCCCCTTTGGTAGGGGGATCCAACGTAAATACGTTCGACCCCACCATTAATCCGTTGACCCCCCAAACACCTCCCTTCCGTTATATCCACCGCCAACTTGCATGTTGAAGTATTCTTGGTAACGCACCGTCAGAGTACCGTAATCGAATGGGATCGAACGGCCATTTTGGTCCCTTACATCGATTTCGATTGTCTGAAATGAGTTGAATAATAAAGGTATGTACATGGATGGGGAGAAATTCTTGATTCTCATACTACCATACGTGTAATCGTCGTCGATATTTAACGATACTGCTCGCAACAATCGCGATTGAACGTCACCTATTACGTAAGGTTCGCAAATATCACTATAAATCATAAGCATGGACGGAAGCCCATTAGAGAGATGAGCAGGTCTATCACTTACTACTGATTCTTCATCCCTTATAAAAATACTATTCGTGCTTTCGAATCCCAAAATTTTTCGCAACTTCTTGGATAAATAAAGCTGGTGATTGAATTCAGAGCAAGTTATCTTTGTACAAACTCTGTAGACTGACACCGAATTCCAAATTGTCCTCTATACAGTTTAAATTATTTAGCTCGCTTACTATAACGTTTACATCTCTGTAAATTCCTGGCCGAAGCAACGACACTGTAGTACTAACATTTTTTGCCTTTGTCACTAGAGTCGCGTGTGTGTGGAATGAGATTAAGATTGCTGGATTATTTTTGAAGATATTCGGAGAAAAATTTTTGAAGAAAAAAATGCGTTTTCGTTGTCGCACGGTAACAGAAGTAAAAATCAATAAACCTTCATGATAATTATAAAATCTAGCGAAGTGAACTATTGATTTTGTATAATTCATTGTATTTATTTTTTAAAAACTAAAAAACGGTGAACCCACTTTGTCGGTAAAAATTGAATATGCACCCTCTTAATAAATGGAAAAATAAAATTTATAGAAAATTTTGTGGGTGGTATAAGCAATATAAGTGTGAAATTTTATCAAGAAACATTATTTGTTATAAAGAATATTGTAGTACAATGATTATGAGGTAATAGGAATATAGGAAAGGGGTTATTATAGATGGTGTAGCGCATGTGTGTTATAGTTGCGCTCCGGGTAGGTATGTTTTGCTTCCTCATAGAGGAAGCTTTGTAACAGTGAAAAAAATTTTCGAAAAAAAAAATGTTCAAAAAGATGTTTTAAGGCGATATATGTGTATATTAGTTGATATTGATAATTTTTGTTTTCGTGGATGTATGTGTGTGTGTGTGTGTGTGTGTGTGTGTGTAAACTCTTCATACCTCAGAAACGAATCAATCGATTTTCGTCGGGTAAAGCTTATTCTCTTCATCTTGCGGGAAAAGACATGTGTCCTGATGGATTTGAGTTTTTATTGATTTTCTTTTGTTTTATAACCAAAAAACAATTTTGAATTTTTAGTTTTTTTGATTTTTTCATATCTTACAGCCATTATTACATAATATAATAAACTTTTCTTGAAAGGTATTTAAATTACCTATATTTTCTTTTTTTTTAATTTAAAATATCTTCACTCTCTCATTTGTTATTAAGGAAAACTTTTTTATATTTCATAAATGAATTTTTCAAAAAGTTATTTATTTATCGACTTGAAATAAATAACTAGTTATTACACTAATTGAAGACTATATTTGGTTAAAATTTCAGGAGATTATCTTCATTTCTTTTTTAGAAAAAAAATTATTTTCCGAAAACGAATTTTTAATTTTTAGTTTTTTTGGTTTTTTCATACCTTAAAGCCATTATTACATAATATAATAAACTTTTCTTGAAAGGTATTTAAATTACCTATATGTTCCTTTTTTAAAATTTAAAATATCTTCACTCTGTCATTTGTTATTAAGGAAAACTTTTCTATACTTCATAAATTAATTTCTCAAAAAATATTTTATTTATTGACTTGAAATTTTAGCCAGTTATTACACTAATTGAATACTATATTTGGTTAACATTTCAAGAGATTATTTTCATTTGTATTTTAGAAAAAAATTATTTTATAAAAAATTTGCGTTTTCGTTGTCGCACGATAACTAGAGCAAAAATTATCCAATCGGCCTGAAATTTTGCACAGATGTAGCTTTTATATATCTTCAGATCGAGTTCGTTGCCCAAAAAATCGGTCCATTACGAAAAAAGATATTTGTGGTTAAAAATTTTTTTTAAAAATTTTCGAATCGCGTTTTCTCAAAGAATACTTGATTTATCGACTTAAAATTTTAACCACTTATTAAATTTATAGAAGACTATATTTGGTTAAAATTTCAGGAGATTATCTTCATTTGTTTTCTAGAAAAAAATTATTTTATAAAAAATTGGCGTTTTTGCTGTCGCACGATAACTAGAGCAAAAATTACCCAATCGTCCTGAGATTTGGCACAGATGTAGCTTTTATATATCTTCAGATCGAGTTCGTTGCCCAAAAAAATCGGTCCATTACGAAAAAAGATATTTGAGGTTAAAAATTTTTTTTAAAAATTTTCGAATGGCGTTTTATAAGAGAATATACTAATTTATAATACTTGATTTATCGACTTAAAATTTTAACCACTTATTACACTCATTGAAGACTATATGTTGTTCAAATTTCAAGAGATTATCTTCATTGGTTTTTTAGAAACAAATTCATTTTAGAAAAAATTTGCGTCTTAATTGTCGCACGATAACAAGAGAAAAACAGGAGCACTTTCGATGATCAATTTCAAACTTTTATAACTTTGGAAGTAATCGATATTTTTTATTCTTTAAAAACTCAAATGAAAGCTCGTTTTCTCTAGTTTTATTTTCTCTACTTGAAATTATATTTAAGACTTTCTAAAGTTTAATAGTTGCCATTTTTAGAGAAGGTTTTTTTCAACACTTTCTTCAAAATAAAGCTAAAAGTTCCCAGAACTTTATTTTTTTTTAGCGTTAGGGTCTAATATTGCAGCTTTCTTCATATTTGTATATCCAAAAACATATACCATAGTTTAAGCTGAATCCGGACCGATGACCCTCCCCTTGTTAGTCTAACCGTACAAGATAAAGTATTACATTTTAAATATTAGAAGTAAAAATTAATTAAAGGGATCAATAAATTAAGTTTGAGGAAACTACGTGCCAATGAATTGGCAGCGGTTTTTTTATTATTAATATATTAAAATACTAATTTTGTGTTAACATTATATCAGTGGCAGATAATAAAGGATTTCAAAAATAAGAAAAAATGTGTGATTTTTGTTAATATTAATGAAGTTTTGAATTATTGAAAAAACATCTAGAATGAATAAACACCTAGTGCAAATGGAAAATGTATAAAAATGTAAATATGTATACACATATGTGTTTATTCATTCTAGATGTTTTTTCAATAATTCAAAACTTCATTAATATTAACAAAAATCATATTTAATATTAAAAAAATATTTCTGTAAAAAAACGTATATAAATATAAATAAGTGTACATAAATATTGTAATTGTAACACGCATTTACATTTATTTACATTTACCTACTTTTTTTACAGAATTTTTCACGAATTTGTACTAGTTCTACATTTATATACAAAAAATTAGAACATCAATTTTCTACTTTTAATATTTATTACTTCACAAAAATTAAAAATAACAGCGTTTTCTTTAATGAGAAAAAATACTGTTTTTTAATTCCTTTTGTGCAAATTTATAATAATTGATAAGATTACAAAAAATTATAAACATGAAAATTTTGAACAAATTTTGAATTTTGATTTTTGAATTTTTTTTTTAATAATTTAAAGTTAAAATTTTAAAATTTAATAATTGTTTACAATATAATACAATAGTTTATATAATAGAATTAAAAAATTAAGTTTGAGGAAGCTACGTGCCAATGAGTTGGCAGCGGTTTTTTTATTGGAGATTTGAATTCTACGGTTCAAAATACGTCCGAATATGTGCCCAACTTTTTTTTACAACCTCTTTTGCTCCCAATATCATTTTTGGACAAATAATGTTTTTCGAGAATGACTTTCCCTCGAAAACTAAGCGGTTTAAGGGGGTTATCGTGATTTTAAAATGCTTTCACTATTTAATTTTTGTCATAAATTATTAAAATATAATATTGTAAGTACATACGGGTATAAAAGTCAAATACTTTCTGAACCCTGATAAAAAATTGTTAATCGAACACGTAGATATTGTTCAATAAGTAAAAAAGTTACTTGGGCTATTTGCCAAATGAGACGTTGAACATTACAATTGAATGAAAAATAAAAAGTTGGCAAATAGCGAAAGTAACTTTTTTACTTATTGAACAATACGTGTTTTAGTAACAATTTTGTATCACAATAGTTTTTTTAGATTCAGAAAGTATTATTTGTCTTTCATATCCGTGTGTACTTGCATTATTATATTGTAATAATTTATTGCATCAAAATTAAATAGTGAACCCATTTTAAAATCACGATAACCCCCTTAAGAGAAAAAAAACTCAAGAGACCAATCTTTTGAAATCAAAGGGTCACCTTGTGTGTGTGTGTGTGTGTGTGCGTGCGTGCGTGCATGCGCGTGTGTGTGCGTGTGCGTGTGTGTGTGTATGTGTGTATGTGTGTGTGTGTGTGTGTGTGTGTGTGGCTGTGTGTGTGTGTGTGTGGAGGAAGCTTACGTGCCAATAAATTGGCAGCGGTTTTTTTATTTTCAAACGCTTACACACAAATAACATTATCGAACAATCAGATCACACAAATAAAAAAATTACCTCCTTTCATAATCCAGTAATAAATCGGAACACAAAGGAATTATCGGAGTAAACGGTAGTGGCAGTCGCAATAGTACATCGCGCTCTCTCTCTCTCTCTCTCTCTCTCTCTCTCTCTCTCTCTCTCTCTCTCTCTCTCTCTCTCTCTCTCTCTCTCTCTCTCTCTCTCTCTCTCTCTCTCTCTCTCTCTCTCTCTCTCTCTCTCTCTCTCTCTCTCTCTCTTTCTCTCTCTCTCTCTCTCTCTCTCTAAACGACATCTATCTATCTATCTATCCCTCGCTTTCTCGCTTCGAAAAACCTCGAGTAAGCTCTGTGTAGGAGAAGGAAGAGGGCGCGAGCGAGCAGTCAGTCGTCCTTTGAGCCCGAAACATTTCCTCTAGCGAGAATCGTGCAAAGAATACACCTCTCTTCCTTCCTACCGGCATCCGAAAAGAAAAGAAAACGACCTACGAACTCAACGCTCAAAGGCAAAAGTATCGTACAGAAGAAAGAGAAAGAGACGCGTTTACCATGGTTATACCGTCTTCCTAGCGCCCGGTATTAACTGAAACGGTGGGGCGTAGCACTAGTTTCGCTGTCGCCGCGGACAATTTTGCGTATTTCGGTGGGTGTATACGACGCTGCCGTGCGAAATCACTTTAGCGCTTATATACTACTACACTCTTCTCGTTTTTCGAGAGAGGACCGGTCGCGCGGAGTTTACTTGATAGAATAATTAAGTATTACGTAAGGAAATTCAATTGGCCAAGTTTTAATGCGGCTACTGCGCGCGCGCACGCTCTCGGAGGAGAGAAAAAGATTCAAATAAACGAAACGAAGTTAGCCCCCCTCCCCCCGTCGCTAACGAACTATATAATGAAATGAAAATGTATTCAAATCTAGTTTTTTCGACAAAGGAAGTATAGGGGGAGGAAAGAATAAGTTTTGTTTTCTCAAAAAGGAAACTTTGTAACGGTGAAATTTTTGGACTCCGAGATTTCGATGATTTTCGATATTTCGGAGCTCCCTGAGTCAAAATATGAAATTTTTAGAAAATATTTGTTGTATATATATGTGTGTTTATGTGTATGTATTTATGCGTATGTGTGTGTGTGTGTATGTGTGTGTGTGTGTGTGTGTGTGTCTGGGTGTGTCAGTTCTAAATTTGTCAGCTCCATAACTGGGAAACGGGAACAGATGTCAGGCTCAAATGTTGCTGGCATTTAAAGTTATATAGTTTGAAGTTCAATTTTAGAGTCGATCAACAGATATTAAGTAGGTTAAGGGAATGTGGAATACCGACCTCTATTATGCAACCTATCGTACCTATCGGACAGCAGTAATTCGTTATAACTCGATTATTGCTGCGATTGACGACTTATTCAAATTCGCTTGACCTCCGTAATGTAATCTATCATTCTGCAAAGTTTTGAATAAAAATTTGAAGGACACCTTTAAAAATTTGACATTACGATGGTCAAGCGAATTTGGATAAGGCGTTAATCGTAGTAATAATCGAGTTATAACGAATTACTGCTGTCCGGCTGGTACGGTAGGTCGCATAATACACGTCAGTATTCCACACCCCCTTAAGAAAAATAAAGAAAAATATCCAAAAATCGAAAAAGAAAAATTTGTGTCGCAGACTGATGAAATTGAAGAGTTTTTAAGGAGAAATCTATTGCAGCGCTAAAAATTTAATTAGAGACTATTAAGGTGGCTTCAGCGCACTGTATAGTATCTGTCGGTTTCAGTATCCCCTCCACTCCGGGGGGGGGGGATTTAATCTTTTTTTTTACTTTTGGTTAAAATATTTTAGATAAATGTAACTTAAAACACTCTATTTTACTCTTACATACGAAAAAATGAAGAGATTTATCAAAAAGTATGAAAAATACGATAATTTGTTGAATCAGCTGTTTTCTGCGCATGCGCAGAAGGGCCTATTTGCAATCAATCAGCAATACCTTTTTTGTTTCATTGTTACCATGATTAACTTATTTTCAGACTTTCAGTAGATAGTATTGAATAGGATCATATTTCTTACTATTGTTACGTATGGATTCACGCACGAATATGAAAGAACGAAATAAGCAAGGCGTCCGATTACAATATGACGCCGATTAGCAGAAAGTTGAGCGGTGGCGACCGTGGCTTGTTGGTAGTGTTTCTGACTCGCGAGTCGGCGGCTCTGGTTCAATCCCAAGGTCCGTCACTTTTTATTATTAAAAGTTGCAATAGCTCACTCGTACACTGAGAGAAATTTGAGAACGCTACCGTACGTGAGTATACCACAGAGCCACCTCTCGAGAGAGGGCTGGCGGTCTCGCTGTTTGGGCTGATGGCAGTGTTGGAGGTGGCCGACGGCGCTTTCGGTGTAGAAATGTCACAGTGCCAAACTGAGACCGCAGGCACGCCGCGAGGCGCGTATAAGCACAGCGCTCTCATGAGTTTAGCGTTGTGGTGCTCTTGTTTTGGGATCGCCACGATCCCAAAGCAAGAGCGCGACAACCTAAATCACGAGAGCGCTGTGCGAGTAGTAGTAGTACTAACGCTCTCTCAAATTTCTCTCAGCGTAACACTATACCATGTTAAAATAACAACTTCTACAAAGTTGTTTTTGTAGAAATAACTAAATTCGAACCTGATGAGGGCCTTGTAACGTACTTGTCTGTACGGGCCGAAACGTCGTTATTTATTTTAGTGAATAAATAAGTTGATACTATCACTACCCGAGTTTTATTATCTAAATTAATCTATGGCTATCACTAGAGTCATTTAATCATTAAGTGACAAAATCGTTCACTTGTAATATAAGTGAATTTTTCACATTTGAATTTAGAGAGCGAATTTGAAGTTTTACGCGCTAATTATTTATGAAGAGTGGCTGCTTTTTGCTTGACGGTAAACAATGGAAATACGCCAGGATTTATCGATTCGAGAGTTATTGACGGTATGAATTGCGGTATAAAATACTGATTAAACATCGGTAAAAAACGCTCAATTCGGAAACTCATTACTCACCTTTTTGGCGACGGAAATTGACAGGTGGTAAAAGTAATCAATGGCACTTCAATATTCATGGAAATCCGTGAAAATGCGAGCAAAAGAGTTTCATCAAATTCCGTGAAAGCAATCAATTTATACATCTGAAAAGCGAGAGCGAGTGTGCGTGTATGCGTGCGTGAAGTAGATCGGATTCCGCGACGTTGAAATCGCAGAAAAAAAACAAAATGACTTTTCCAATCGCCGACGTGAGAGATCAGTACCCCGCAATGAAGTTACATATATATATCACTCGGTTCTTCGATAATCAATATAGCAGAAATACCAATAACTCACACGCACACACAAGAATATATAAATTATAACCAAAAATAAATAGTGATCTTCCCGATACAAATGTATTATTGTATTGTCAAAAAGTGATATCTAATCATTGTTTTGTGTTAAACAAAATAAAGTACCAGTATGATGTATTACATGAAATTAAATCAGTGTTTATAATCAACAATTTAAATAAATAAAAAAATAAAATAAAAAATAATAAATAAAATCAACTTAATTTAACTTTTACTTTTTAAATTTGAGTTTCAAATATTTTGAGAGTAGCTCAAGTGTGTATTCATAAATAATATAAAATCTCTCTCTTCCTCTCTCCCTATATCTATCAATATCCGCCAAACTCTGTACCAAAAAATTTAATGAGAAATTTAACAACACAATTTTTGTACGGCATGGTGTGGTTTGTGCACATAAGAATTATGCACATATTTATTGTGCACACTTTAGCATTAGTGTATATCTATATCTATGTGTATACTCCAATGCTAAAGTGTGCACAATAAATATGTGCATAATTCTTATGTGCACAAACCACATCATGCCTTTTGTACAGA
Source organism: Torymus aiolomorphi (assembly GCA_036365515.1). Classification (NCBI taxonomy): domain Eukaryota; kingdom Metazoa; phylum Arthropoda; class Insecta; order Hymenoptera; family Torymidae; genus Torymus; species Torymus aiolomorphi. Next base: position 89,346,155 of record CM070874.1, on the reverse strand, counting down.
CCTTTTATTTCTTCGAATCTCATCTATTCAATAAGCACTCTCTGCAAATGGTAATAATTTTTTTCATGACTGTACCAATAATAATATTGTTAATATAAAACTTTCTACGAAAGTATAAAATAAGGCAAGTATAGATGTTTTTTCTGTATAATCTAAAAATAATAATATTTATGATTTTTTAAAAGAAATCAAATAAATACTAGTGAAAAAGTCTTTTACTTCTTTGAGTCATTGTATGCTGAACAAATTATATGTTAGTAAGTACATTCAAATTGTTCACTGCAAATCAAACAAATGAAAGTTGTGAAATCAATTATCGATAGTCAAGTAATGAAACAACTCTCGGAAACAACTGTGTGACTGTTCTCAGAAATGTATTAAAATTTGTTCATCCTTCTATACAAATTAGACACAAGAAAGAACTGAAATCAATTTATTGTAGTCAAGTACCTATAAGTTAACTTGACTGAATAATACAACTTTTCGTACCTACTCAAAAATATTCAGTCAGCGGGCATAAAGTACTACTTAACGCCCAAGAAGCGTAATAGCTCCCATACTCCTACAAAACTTTATAGACGCACTTTACACCCGTGTGGGCAAAAATTATTTCAATTGTATAATATGTAAGTACATTCAAATTGTTCATTGTAAATCAAACAAACGAAAGTTGTGAAATCAATTACCGATAGTCAAGTAATGCAGACAACTCTCCGAAACAACTGTATGACTGTTCTCATGTTCAAATTTTGTTCATTCTTCTATACAAATTAAACACAAGAAAGTACTGAAATCAATTTATTGTAGTCAAGTAACCATAGGTTAACTTGACGGACATAATAGAACTTTTAGTACCTTGCGTGTAAAATTACATTTTACGCCCACGTTGTAACTTCAAAAATATTCAGCCAGCGGGCATAAAGTACTACTTAACGCCTAACAAGCGCAATAGCTTACATACACCTACAAAACTTTATAGAACCTACGCACTTTACGCCCGTGTGGGCGAAAATTATTTTAATTATATAACTATTATGCCTTCCTTTTATTTCTAAAATTCATAAGAATTTTATCATATATTTATGAAAAGTCAAAGCCTATATAAAAAAATTACATAGTTACCACCACATCCCCATTTTTCATTATTCTTTCTCAATTTTGAAATTTCTATAATATCTTGGGAAGACAATAGAAGTCTATAGAGCTGCTCTAGCAGTGGTGGACCTCCAATCTCCCATACATACTTGGCGGGCCCGAAGGTTTGCAGTTTAAGGTGTAGACATGGTCATTTTCATATAAATATCATATGTTTAAAGACCAGATAAAATGTATAAATGGGTTGCTTCTACATATTAAATACTGATCCGTATTGAATCTATTACTCTGTTTTTAAATAGAAAGTACAAACCCGCATGAGAATATCATATGAGATCTCATATGAGAATATCGGACATCAGATCTCATATGAGATCTCATATGATATTTACACACGGGAAAAGGATAAAAAATAGGTGGCTTACAAAATGGTTAATAAAATCTAAAGCACTTTTGAGTAGACTATAAATGTATATGCATTTTTTATCTCATTTCCGCTTAAAAAAGACGGACACAAGGAAAAATATTTTGGGTAATGAAAGTAAAAGCGGTATCAATTAAAAACTAGAGCCAATGTAATTATTTATAGTGGGCTTATAGATATAAACATTGTTAATGAATTTATGCAAAAATTTAGTATTCTACATTTACAAAGCCCACCGGTAAACTGCAAACCTTCGGGCCCGCCAAGTATGTATGGGAGATTGGAGGTCCACCACTGCTAGAGCAGCTCTATAGACTTCTATTGTCTTCCCAAGATATTATAGAAATTTCAAAATTGAGAAAGAATAATGAAAAATGGGGATGTGGTGGTAACTATGTAATTTTTTTATATAGGCTTTGACTTTTCATAAATATATGATAAAATTCTTATGAATTTTAGAAATAAAAGGAAGGCATAATAGTTATATAATTAAAATAATTTTCGCCCACACGGGCGTAAAGTGCGTAGGTTCTATAAAGTTTTGTAGGTGTATGTAAGCTATTGCGCTTGTTAGGCGTTAAGTAGTACTTTATGCCCGCTGGCTGAATATTTTTGAAGTTACAACGTGGGCGTAAAATGTAATTTTACACGCAAGGTACTAAAAGTTCTATTATGTCCGTCAAGTTAACCTATGGTTACTTGACTACAATAAATTGATTTCAGTACTTTCTTGTGTTTAATTTGTATAGAAGAATGAACAAAATTTGAACATGAGAACAGTCATACAGTTGTTTCGGAGAGTTGTCTGCATTACTTGACTATCGGTAATTGATTTCACAACTTTCGTTTGTTTGATTTACAATGAACAATTTGAATGTACTTACATATTATACAATTGAAATAATTTTTGCCCACACGGGTGTAAAGTGCGTCTATAAAGTTTTGTAGGAGTATGGGAGCTATTACGCTTCTTGGGCGTTAAGTAGTACTTTATGCCCGCTGACTGAATATTTTTGAGTAGGTACGAAAAGTTGTATTATTCAGTCAAGTTAACTTATAGGTACTTGACTACAATAAATTGATTTCAGTTCTTTCTTGTGTCTAATTTGTATAGAAGGATGAACAAATTTTAATACATTTCTGAGAACAGTCACACAGTTGTTTCCGAGAGTTGTTTCATTACTTGACTATCGATAATTGATTTCAAACTTTCATTTGTTTGATTTGCAGTGAACAATTTGAATGTACTTACTAACATATAATTTGTTCAGCATACAATGACTCAAAGAAGTAAAAGACTTTTTCACTAGTATTTATTTGATTTCTTTTAAAAAATCATAAATATTATTATTTTTAGATTATACAGAAAAAACATCTATACTTGCCTTATTTTATACTTTCGTAGAAAGTTTTATATTAACAATATTATTATTGGTACAGTCATGAAAAAAATTATTACCATTTGCAGAGAGTGCTTATTGAATAGATGAGATTCGAAGAAATAAAAGGTCTGTACAAAAGGCATGATGTGGTTTGTGCACATAAGAATTATGCACATATTTATTGTGCACACTTTAGCATTGAGTATACACATAGATATAGATATACACTAATGCTAAAGTGTGCACAATAAATATGTGCATAATTTTATGTGCACAAACCACACCATGCCGTACAAAAATTGTGTTGTTAAATTTCTCATTAAATTTTTTGGTACAGAGTTTGGCGGATATTGATAGATATAGGGAGAGAGGAAGAGAGAGATTTTATATTATTTATGAATACACACTTGAGCTACTCTCAAAATATTTGAAACTCAAATTTAAAAAGTAAAAGTTAAATTAAGTTGATTTTATTTATTATTTTTTATTTTATTTTTTTATTTATTTAAATTGTTGATTATAAACACTGATTTAATTTCATGTAATACATCATACTGGTACTTTATTTTGTTTAACACAAAACAATGATTAGATATCACTTTTTGACAATACAATAATACATTTGTATCGGGAAGATCACTATTTATTTTTGGTTATAACACTGTTTATTTACACTACTTATTTAAATTGTTAATTATAAATACTGATTTTATTTCATCATGTAACACATCATACTAGTACTTTATTTAATTTAACGCAAAACACTGATTAGATGTCACTTTTTGACAATAATACACTTGTACCAGGCAGATTTTTTTGAGTTTGTTATCAGTGAGTTTCCAATCCCTCAAAAAAAGCACACTATTTTCACCTAGATTTTCAACTAGATAATCTATTAAAACTAAATTCTCCAAAGATTTCTGTAATAGATCCTGTTTCTATTCCACCTCCTAAAAGTCTGTCTAATTGTATTACTTGTAGCCTATGAAGACTTTGCCGATGTAATGAGAAGTTACTGGTATTACTACTGGTGCTGCTCCTTTGATAAGAATCTGTTCCAGAGGTCAAAGTCTGTGAGAAAATTCTATAATCTGAAAATGAAAAAAATTTTCACAAAGTATCTATTTTTTATTTTTTTTAAGTTATATTTATTTTTCCGGCTAAAACCATGTAGAATTTTAATGCCTTCAAGAGATCTACTAGTCAGAAACATAACAAACAATACACAAAGCAACAATTCTCTTGAAAAAAGAACAGTTTAAAAACGAAAAGAAACGTTTAAACTTATCTGATATATAATCGCTTTCCATAAAAAGTACTTTGCACGGACATTGACTAAATTTCTTGAAATAGATGAAAATACTAGATCTAATAATCATACTACTGCATCACAATCAACTAGCAAATTAAAATATTGGTTGCAGATTCAAAAAGTAGCCATTATAGTAAAATTTATATTATAGTTTCATGGACTATATATTCACAGAACAGATGGCTTCTCTGAAACATTTGGCGTCCCTCACCATAAGCCAATCATTAATTATATTATTTTGAAATTAATTATATTATTGCAAAATTAAAAACAAAAGTTTGTGAACTCAGAATCATTGAGAGAAAAAAGCTTTCTCGACATTCTTTTATAGTAGAAAATATAAAACATCTTGATATTTCTATACCTTGTAAATGGGAAGTTGTGAACCTATCATATCGTTCTTTCTAGACCTTCTCAAACTGTGTCTTCGCCTTCTTAGCATTTTTACACAGTTGTAAGATCATCCTTGTCAACATCTGTCAGATTATCCGATAACGAAGAATAATCTATTGTATTACGGCTTTCTCTTTTGTATGAGTTTTAGGTACTAACACTGGAATCATTATTCATCACCAGCAATGCCTTCCATACATATTACCACGAATCATTGGAATGTGGTGATATCTTCCATCTAAAATTAGTATAACATTTTTCATTAACAATACTATTAATTGTGAAGTCATATATGAAAATAATTCTTTTTATTTTTATATATTCCAGGAAAAACTTATACTTGCCTTATTTTATACTTTCTTATATTTTACAAAATAAATTTCACGAACTCGTGTTCCAGCTTTTTTTTCATATTGATTCTGGATTCATAGATTAGCTTTGTATTATTAAGTTGATAATAAAAAATTTCACTAGAATGCATCCTGGTTTTACTTTACATTATTTTTTAATGACTTCAAAAAGTCATAAAATCTGTAACTGTAATAAAAAAAATCACACAAAGTATCACTTTTTTTTAAATGATTATAGTCACTTAACAAATTTATTAAAATACTTATCTAATGTAAAAAACCCCGATGATGTAGATAGATAAAAATTCTTCTTCTTAGATTGCTGAGAATAAGTTCTTAACCTAAACAATCTAGCAACTTCTTGAGATCTTTGAAATATGTTTATTAACTATCTCACGATTATGATAACAACATTTGTATATAAAAAATATAAATATACTGACATGTTATATATAAGGTTAGGTCGATCACATATGTGTGTGTATATATATATATATGTTATTAACTATCTCACGATTATGATAACAACATTTGTATATAAAAAATATAAATATACTGACATGTTATATATAAGGTTAGGTCGATCACATATGTGTGTGTATATATTAAGTAGATAATACAAGCGCAAGATAGACGACAACCGGAAGTGTCGTAAGATATAAAACGGAAGTCTTACGATGAGAAATGGAGAATTGAGAAAAATCGGAAACGAGACATAAAATTTTTCATTATTTAATATCTTTAATATGAGAACACCTTTTGACATGAAATCTTTTGATTTGAGTAAAGCAATGAAATGGCTATCGATTAAGAGTGAGATGTTATATGGTAAAACCTAATGCAATATACGTAAAAGCGCATTGAATTTTTCGCATACCCATTTCAAAGTATAAGTAGTGCGGTCGTCCCTCAGGCTCTTTCTACATTGGACAGATACTTGCCTTCGGAGCGCTCCCGCGCTCCTTGATATGACCTTTTCCGTCAAAGGCACATCGGTAACATTCGCGTATATTACGCGCAATATTGCTCCGCGCGATCTGGAGTACCTACTCTCGTGCACAATGCGCGCGCTTTCTCAATCCTTGAACATCGCCGCTGAATTCCCGCGAAACGAGCGCCGCATCGCCGTCGCCTCTTAATCACGCATCGGAATTCCGCGGCGCATTATCGTTAATTAACGTCTCATTGCGCGGCGTGCGCGCGTTACTTCGATCGCTTCATTCTTTCGAATTTCTAAATTTCCGCCGCGGCGAGCCGTTTTTGCGCGCGGTCTTTCGTTGTCCGTCCATTCTGCTAATGGTTTAATTGACGGCAATTAAGGAATTGCACGGACTCGGGCGTTTCAGGAGAACGGGAGATATAAAAAGGAAACGGCGACGCCACGGTGGGGGAAAGAGATAGTTGTCGATAGAATTATGGTATTAATTGGGTATAAGGTATATATTGTTTCATTCGATAATTATTTCTACTTTGGAAATGAATTAGTTTTTTTTTCTTTTTAAATTGTTTAAGGAAGAATGTTCGTTTAACGATGTTTGGAATTGTAAAAGTTTTCTGCAGAAGTAGAGTAATTAGGTAAAGTAATTAGTGTGAAGTAATTAGGTTTTGCAATTAAAGTCTTAATGTAAAAATTAATTTCGAAAAAACTCATTTATTTATAAGAAATGCTATTTACATTAATAAGTAAGTTTCCCAGTATACTATGCTTTAATTTTAAATTTCACAGAAACATTCCCGCAAAAATTTGTGGGACAAGTATGGGCAATATATGGGCCATTGCAAGCCACATTAGAGCAATATATGGAAGATACTCGGCCCCGGTGCCTGAACCGAATTCGGGCTGGAATCGGGCCATAGTATTCCCACCAGTATCCCATATAGTTCCCATATAGTTGCAATATTAGTCCCATATTTATTTTCATGAGAACCATTAACAAAAAGAACAACATAAATAAATAAATAAGCGTAAAAACAATCCTATTGTGCATGTATAAGTGGGACTGTAAAATATATATAAAAAAAAAAGTTTTTAAGTGGATTCGAACCTCGAACCTTTGAATTATACTAGACTTGCTCGCTACCGACTGAGCTATTTAGTTATGTTTATATCAAAGGATCAAATAGAGATTATCTAGGCTGTAATCTGAAACGAATGATGATGTCGTTCAAGTATATTAACCTCCATTTGATCCTTTGATATAAACATAACTAAATAGCTCAGTCGGTGTAGCGAGCAAGTCTAGTAATTCAAAGATTCGAGGTTCGAATCCACTCAAAGATTTTTTTTTTTTTTTAATAATTTTACAGTCACAATACATGCACAATAGGATTGTTTTTTACGCTTATTTATTTATTTTTTGTTTTTTTCCAGCCCGAATTCGGCTCAGGCGCCGGGGCCGAGTATCTCCCATATATTGCTCTAATATGGCTTGCAATGGCCCATATATTGCCCATACTTGTCCAACACTGTGAGCAATATATGGCTCACAAATTTTTTTTTGCGCGGGTTATAATCACAATACCTTTTTCGTGTGCCGTATAATTAACGTCGAGTCAAAAGACCTAAGTAGAAACAGCCAATTATGCTGCGACATCTTAAATACCTTTTACGTGTGTGGCTGTCAGTGCAAGTTACCGACTACAATAATTCATTTCAAACTTTTTCAAATAAAATATATTTCAAGTAATAATTAAGAATTGACAATAAACAACGAAAATTACAAACTATCACTATTTGCACATCATATGGAAAATTGCATACCAAAATCATGCAGATATAATAAAAAATCGATTTTTATTTTAACGATTCCTCCTACTCATGAACAATATTAGGGTAACACCTATACGCAGCCACGAAAATCGACATCTTCCTCAATCACACCCGCAACTGATATATCACCTCACCACCCGGCATTGTTCTTTTGTTCTGCCCCCACACCTGTGCGACACCTAATTGCGATAGAAAAGAAAGCTCATCCGGCCTCCCGCACACGCGCAATAACCATCCGACCTAATTAAAAGCTCAGCGAGGCGTCATCGCGTCAACCGCGTAATCCGTCATATTGTGCGCGCACACACATACACACACGTGTGTGACCGATTGAAAATCGTCGCGCAGCACCTGCCGCTACCATATATCTGCACAACGACTCGTTAATGGCGTCGTTCTACGCGCTCATACGTGTTATACACCCAGCCACACGAGCTAATTGGGACGGCGTAAATTCGGCCCATTTCCCGCGTTTTGTATATATATAATTATACTCGCATGCGCGCCAAGCCGATTTCTCTCTGAATACGTATATACATGCGAATATACGCGGATCGATGCCAGAGAGCGGGCCAACGCGTTGAAAGGGGAGACAGACAGACGGACGGACGGACACGAGTCCGGGTGGGTTAATTACAAGAGAGGAGCGGAAAAAATTCTGCACCTCGTAGAGAAAAGGACGCGACGCTTGCACACGCGCGCGAGAATTCTGCAGCCAAACTAATCAGCGGTGTATTTTTGCGCAGAGTCGAGTTATGCGAAGAGAGAGAGAGAGAGAGAGAGAGAGAGAGAGAGATTGCGAGAGAAAGAGAGATATATTCATTTGTATGGAAATGGTGGTTGCGAAACAGAATTTTACTGGCATTTATAAAGACTGCGCTGGTGAGTTAAAAAGAGGTTTTATTTTTCGGCTAGCATTGTTATCTTTTCGTGTAACAGTAATAATCGATTTTTGACTTTCAGATTTTAAGCTATTATGTAAACTTAGCATTTCTGTTCTTTGGTGTGGTTTTAATCAATTCATCATTCGTAGGAAAATTTATTTAAATTTAGCGATCCGCGCCCGAGCTGCTTGTGAACTGCTATTACGAACTTTCTAAAAATTATTCAAACGACTATATATCTTGAATGACAGTGGTCATTTGAGTATGAAGATAGATAAGAGTGAATGTTTACTAAAAGGAAAGTCCGTTTCTATGAGAGGCTGAATTATTCAAGGTATGATCTTTCAGCCTTCAGTTTTTTAAATAAAGCTATATTATTTAATAGAAAAAAAAATGTAATTGAATTAATATTAACAATGGAAAAATCCAAATTAACTGTAACTCAGTTTCTAGTTGTTATAATTAAATATTGAAAAAAAATACTCAAAGTTTATTATAACACTTGATAATAATAGCATGATAGATTTGCACAAATGAAAAATATTGATCCTAGTATATAGAAATTATGAATTAGCCAGTCCCCAACCAGATATTAGCTTAGACCTGACAATTAAAGAAGAAATAGCCAGTTCTGGCCAACCGTTTTTCAACTTCCACCAAGGTGTTGTTTATAAAAGAAATGCCATACATTAAAGCAACTTCGTCAATTCAAGCTAAAAAGTCACAAACATTTTAAAAATCACACCTAAATTAAAAACATCGATACCAACCAAATCCCTATACACGCACCCAAAATTCCCCATTTTCCAATAATAAGCCGACCCCCGCACTTCAACAACAAACCACAATCACCTCGTAAACCCCACCTCTCCACGTACCAAAATAGAAAAAAAGAACGCCGAGATACCGCTCATATTGGCCGGAAAATTCCATTTTTCCGTGGCGCCAGCATGAATACGCTCCGCGCATCACATGAACATTACTTGCCGAGAGATATAGCCGTGCCCGGCACGCGCATTTACAAAGCCGGAAGCGCATTATCGGCCCACTTGCGCACGGGCGCGCTGCATTACCCCGTACCGGGGGATGTAACCGTCGCGAGCTGCGATAATTCAATGCGCCGCCGGTTCATCCCGTCGTCCTCTCCTTCCACCTCCGCTCTGATTACCGCGCGCTCACGTGAGATATTGGTATTGATGGAGAGACTTTGAGATTCGAGGGTTGGTGATGGGAAATCCACTTTGACGCAGTTTTACTCGGAAGTGGCTGGATTCGCGGGTTCTTGATGCACTCAAACAAATTTTTTCCTGCGCGAACAAATTTTCTCTTGCGCGAAAAATCATCATCCCGCTACAGGAAGCTTGACTTCCTGTTGTAAGATAATTCCTCCTTCCATAGGAAGATATTCTCTTGGCCCTATTTTTAGAGGAAATCCTCTTCGACAGGCAGATTCTCGTTGATACAGGAAGATCATTTTCTGAGTGTGAGGAGAAAAAGATGACGCGCTCCCGAATCATGTACGGCGACGTGAGTATGACAGGCGGATGTCACGCGGTCGTGACGTTTAGCCGACCGCAGTGGGAACTGCGCCGCTGTAATCAAATGGCATTGTCGTGGATTTAATCGGTACACTCAGAAAACAATCCTGCTGCATCAGGAGCGATTCCTCCTGCAGTAAACACCATTATTATTTGGTATCAAGAAGAAAACTCGTCAATGTAAAAAATATATTAATTATATAATTACGCTTATATAATATACACTTACAATTGCACGAAATATTTCAAGTTATAATCAAATTATATGAAGAAACAAATTCCGAAAATATTACACAAAATGAATAAGTCGCGTAAAAAATATGCAACTACCCGGACTCGAACTCACGGATCCGAAAGACTATAATCCGGTGCTCTGACCACTGAGCTATCGTTACCAGGCTTGCTTGAAAGCCTCGCGCACATCTTCTTCTTGTCATTGTGCTGACAAGTCAGGGCTCGAATGACAGTCACTGAAAACATTTTTAAAAAAAGCCTTATTGATAGAAAACTCGAAAAATCCACCACTTGGAATCAAACCGACAACCTTTAAATTGAGAAGCCAAGTTCTTAACCACTCTACAACTGAAGTCTTTGACTAGCAATACCAACAAAAAGAATATATTTTACGAATAATCTTCCGTTGTCAAGGCATATATAATCCTCATGCATCAAAAAACGTATAATCCTCCTACTTTTGTCTTTCTGAATAATTGAGACCAGAGTAATTGAATTATCCACTAATCATCTTATCTACCAATCTTTTTATCTTTATGCCGATTTTTCATTTTTGCTGTTATCTTTTTATCTTTATGTTAGCTTTTTATCTGAAAAGTATCTATAAATCCTTCGCTCAGGAAAAGAAAACCCTCCTGTGTCAGAAGACGACGGTTTCTGCAACAGAATGATAGTTCCTCCATGTAAGAGGAATTCCTTTTCTTGACTGTAGGAGGATTTTTTTCAGGAGAAATATCATCTTGATACAGGAGAATCATTTTTCTGAGTATAGTATTGTTGGAGCGATGTTTGATTGATATTGTGGAGGATTGTATTTTATTTTTATTCTAGTAAAGTGATGAAATGGGTTTGGTGTGCTGAAAATGTCGATGATATATTTTTGTGGGTGTGTAAGTGAATATATCTTAAGTGATAGCCATATGAGTTGGAAATTTAGAGCATCGGAAATTCGAAAGTCGATTTAAGCAGCGGAACAGTTTCGATAAGAAAAAAATAATTGGTAAAGAATATTATTTTCCAATAAAAGTAAACTAGTAGAAAAAACAAAACTAATCACAGGTATGAGCTAAAAATTGGCAGTTGAAAAAAAAAACGAGTTAGAGATGTACTTGACGTAGCATCGTGACATTTGCTACATGGTTAGAGCACTCGTCTAAAAACTTGTTTTAAAGTTTGCGTCTCAGTCGTCGAAAATTTTTTAATACGAAATGTACGAAACATAGGGGAAGACAGACATTCTTTGATACAATTCTTTGTTTTCTCGTCACGGAAGCAACAGTATCAAATTAATCGAGGCAGTATCGAAAATGGCAGACACGATATCACACATAACGCGATTATTGATTTGTAGTTACCTTGAGAGTACATAAAGTCATGGAAGGCATAAACTGTGTGCTAAAATCTCTTCATTGATTTGTCTTTATTAATTTTTCCTCTTACTTAAACAATTAATCAACTTAGCTAATTAGCAATAGATACTCCGATACTTGATGTACATCTGATTTTATATATGAGTCATTCCATGTCAGATTTACACTGATATTTTTTTTAAGATTGAAATATTTTTTTTATGAATCTTCATAAAAAAATACTCGAAACGTATATTTTTATTTTTATTTTACTCTCATAATGATTTTTCGAAATTTCGGGTTATGACAGAAGAGCTTTTTTTGAAACGCTTGCATTTCAATGAATTCTCATTGTAGAAAATTCTTTTAAATAAGAGTTAAGATTTTTTCTCAACTTTTCAGAAATTTAAACAAAAACTTATTAAGAATTTTTGCTCTATTAAACTTTTATGAAAAAAGAAAAAAGTAATTGTTTAATTACTTGGGCATTTTTTGTATTAAAATTTAACAAAAAATAATAACCTGTAAAGTTTTAAGAATGTTTTAGTCCGTTTCCGAAAATGCAACGAGGTTTAGTTTAAAAGTTATAAGCAAATGAAGAGCGCCGCACGCTAAGTCTGCCACGAACGATATCGAGCGTCTAATTTTTTGTTTGTATGTAGCTTAGTTACGTGTTGTATCTCTGATTGAGTTCGCTTTTTTCGTTAAAACTTAAAAAAATCAGTCATTTACATGATGTCGCCTGAAAGATTTGAGTCTCGTTGTTGCAATCCTTTTAGAGAACTATTTAATTCAGGGCGAAATAAGAATTTAGTACGAGCTCTTAATTTGCTTGTAACTTTTAAACTAAACCTCGTTTCATTTTAGAAACGGACCAAAACCTTCTTAAAACTTCACAAACTATTATTTTTCGTTGAATTTGAATATAAAAAATACCTAAGTAAATAAAAAATCCCTTTTTTCCTTTTTTCATAAAATTTTAATAGAGCAACAATTCTTAATAAGTTTTCGTTTAAATTTCTGAAAAGTTGAGAAAAAATCCTAACTTTTATTCACATAAAAGAATTTCATAAAATGAGAATTCATTGAAATGCAAGCGCTTCAAAAAGGCTCTTTTGTCATAACCCAAAATTTCGAAAAATCATTAATCTGAAATTATGAGGTTAAAATAAAAATAAAAATATACGTATCGGGTATTTTTTTATGAAAATTCATAAAAAAAATATTTCAATCTTAAAAAACATGTCAGTGTAAATCTGACATGGAAAAACCCATATATTTACTGTAGATATAGTCTTTTTTGAAGTAACCGAGAGTTATTTAGCACTCAAAGAGAACAATTAAACAACCGTAATCGATAAATTATTAGCTCTCTTCGTTATATGCTTCCCTCTTGATTTCTAATATAACAACAAATGATTTGAATATAATATTTATAATTTCCAGTATTATAGTAAATCACAGGTACATTACACCATTATTTCGATTTACAAGATACTTATACAACACTGAATTCAACAGAGCAACGACAAATTTTTTTGTTTATATTTACAGTATAACGATCTATACTCTTAGCAACCTATTTTTCAAAGTTTCTTTCCAACAAGTCAAGTGCTCAACAACCCAATAAACTCTCCAAGAGCTCCCCGACTCCCCCATGACCCCAAATAATATATGCACAACGACAAATCCTAACGCTCTTTTAAGTACGCACGCGCACGCGCTCAATGAAGTTTTCAGAAGGCTAAGCGAACGCGTGCTTATACGCGCGCGCTCGTATAACTTCGAAACATCGCTTTATACGCGCGCGGAAGTGTATTATGAATGGGGCCTGCGCACGCGGGCGGGCGGGCGAATTTGCACTTTTTACGAGTTACATTTTTAAAAGCGCGAGCGAGCAAGGCTCTGCCTTCGCAAATTTTTACGGCCTGTAAACTTCAATATTCAACGGGACGCATGTAAAAAGAGAAGCACTGTGCGAGTGCAAAAGATTGGTAAATTAAAAATTTCTTTCTTAGAACTCGCTTTTGTTTCGTTTTCGAATTTCCCGCGTTCACTTCGATTTTTTCGTGCTTTCATTTTCAGCGTCGCCGCCGTCCTCTCCTCTGAATCTCAATTTTACGATTATAATTCGCCGCTTTATGCATGAAATATGCAAGTACCGAGTGCTTAAAATAATTTTACGACGCGTTATAGCATCGCGCGCTATATACGAAAATTCCGTTATAAAACTACGCGATCTACCGGCGATTTATTATTACCAGGCGAAATCTCGTCCAATCTCCCTCTCCGCCATGAAATAATCATTATCGTAATCCCGTAAAACTTGGCGCGTTAAAACCGGATTAAAACGCGCGCGCCGCGAATCGGGTTAATCACATTTTTAAAACATTCGAGGAGCAAACAGCCTGCCCCGCCCCGCACACACAAACACACACACACACACACACACACACACACACACACACACACACACACACACACTCACACACTCACACACACACACACACTCACACTTTTCACCCCCCGCAACTTTGCAGACTTACGTGTATATACATATATAATCGATGCACAATTCGGGCAAGATCGAGTGTACTTAAAGGAGAAGGAGGCGGAGGATACGTACTCGCTCGTCGCGAGGAGCTAATATAAACAGAAGACACACCCGATGACTGGGCAAACTACTCCGACGCGCTGAAAGTCGCGTCGCGCGCCTCAAGTTTGTCACGCCGATGAGCAGGTATATAGTTAATGAGGTACACAGCTCGCGCACGCGCGATATCGCCTCCTCCGCGTTTGTGCGCGTCGGCCGTGTGTTTCGAAGAGACGTGCGATGCGGATGCGAAGCGAATCGATGATGGGTCGTCTTGTGGACTCGGTTAGTTTGCGCGAAAGTTTTGAGATTAGAGCTGATAATTTAATCTTTTGGAGTTAATAAGGTTAGAAGTTTCGTGATTCAATCGTTTCGTTGCTTCGCGAAACTGTACTGTTAAATATATTATTTCTACACGGAAGAAAATAAAGTTAATTTAGCCGCTCTATAAGATCAGTTAAATAAACGGGTTTAGGAAATAATCAAATTTAAAGAATATATTCTCTTTAATTATCTGGCTTTTGAAGTAATAGCCTCTCTTTTTTTCACAAATTTAAAGAAATTGAAGCATGGGTTAAAATCTATATTGACGTTACCTTATACTTCAAACTATACTTTCTCTGAAGAATTGAAACTCCATTTGTTTTAAAGCTATTTTAACGTATCAAAATACAATGTCAATCCCACTTTAACAAGAAGATGATTCTCCATGTCTTTAATACCTTTTCTACAGAGAACTTTGTAAGTAGGTAAATCCAACCTTCAATTTTGAACTTAAATAATCTGTATAAACAGTAGAATTAATTATTTATTTTTCCGTGTTACTTTCTTCTTCTTCTTCTGTTTAAGAGAATGGATCTCTTTATATTGAGAATCCGAATCGCTAGAAATGAAATGGGCTATATTATTATTTTGTCACAATTCATATCAAGGAAATCAAGAAAATTATACATGATTGATTTTAACGTATATCTAATTTTTTTCCTAGATGTCAACTGTACGTATATAAAAAATCTCGTTCAAGAGAATATTATCGTTGGAACACTAAATAAAAGCAATTACAAAAAGACAGCTATGAAAAAGTAACAACATTAAAAGTATGAGTGTTCCGCATGAAACGGAATTGCGGCAAGAGAAATAAATATTTAACAAAATATCTCTTTTTAAAAAATGTAATTTTTGATAAAGTTCTGTGACATGTTTTTCGAAATAGAGCAAATCACAAACTAAACTTCAATCAATACTTTTCAAAACTGGAGCTCTTAGCAAAGCATATCAATTGTCTATTATTTTCTGTTCTTTTTCAAACCTCATATATACATTATATACAATCGCAAAATCATTTGTATCTATAATGTACAATATACATTTATGATAATTAGTAATAATGATTCCGTAATAATGGGTTTCGCAATCAAATTCCCTCAATACCGTCTACTATGCAAATACAGTAACAGCTGCAAATACATTATTTCTCCATTGCACATTAACCAAAATAAGGCTACGCGCGGGCTTACATTCCTCCAATTCAGCGCTAAACCACATTAAAATATACTGTGACAATGTCGTACCCAAAAAGAAATTAAAAAAAAAAGAACAGAAAACCGAAAGAGAAATAGTACAACGCTGAACCCTTTGAATAATAGAATTCCGAAGGCAATATCCTGAAACAAAGTTCCGGCCGGAGGACAATGGGCCGGTAATTAAACGTGAAATTGCTCGATTTTCTCGAAGCGTGCGTCAAGATTTCAAGCCTTGTGCGCGCTCCAGCTCTAGCGCGCAAACGTATCGGGCCGGATAATAGCAGCCGGATTAGGAGGAGAGAGAGAGAGAGCCCGGCCGTCCTCCGCACGGCTCTCAATTGGACATTCTCGGCGATCCGTCAGCATAAATTGTCGCGTAAGCGGCAATTTGCGCTATAGGAGGCAGAGAAGCGAAGTGGTACCTACCTCGAGGGCAGCAACACCAGCAGCAGTTGTGTAGGCAGACGAAGGAGGATGCGATCAAACGGACAGGAGGCGCGCACGATCTGACGATGCGGATTTTCTTCGGAGCGCGCTATTGTTACGGTGTAGGATTAACGAGGTTGCTGTTTGCTCGCCTGTTTGTCAAGTTCCCGAGTGATTATGATGGGAGAGTGGTTATTATGTGGGCGCAGTATTATTTAATATAATAGAATTATTAAAGAAGTGAAAAGACACGCTTGTATAAAATTGCACTGTAAACTCTTGCACGTACATATATTATATTGGAAATTTACATGATACTTCGGTGTATTGATGTAGCGCTGTAAAAATTGCAAGGCTATATTGGCGCTATTTTCCCTGAGTGCTAATAATCCTTTCTTTCAAAGTAGACCATTTAACCAATATTTAATTCATTGACTAAAAACAAAGAAGTATGAGCTCAGTAAATAGCGAGAAAATCATATAGAGTTAGGAACAAAATATTGCCAATAGTCCCAAGGCAAATAGGGCCAATAGCCTTGCAATTATTGCAGTGCTATGCCGCTAATACATCAGCATCCTCGTGAATTTCTAACATAGTAGCGATGTTTGTGTAATAGTATTAATTTCTATGCTGACGTCATTTCGCCAGGTTTACTTAGTCTTGATGGCACCTCCGATATTAAATTCTTCCAGCTCATGATTTTGAATTCTCGCACCATGCAGTACATATCATACTCACATTACTGTAGACTTTCATCAATTTCATCAATCATACATACATCTGCAACGAATCATCAACTCGACAGAGCGAACTAAAGTTATTTTACAGACCGTTGAGAAATCAAAATACTCACACCGAGCTCATATTGATCTTCCGATCATTCGCAAACCAAATTCCTCTCACTTTGGACTCCAGGGAACCAGTAACCGCGACAGTAACAACCGCGCGTTATTCCCCCAGCGATCGGCAACACCGTGTTTATTCACGCGAGAGATATTAGGCACCGCGGCGAAAACTAACACCCCATTCAAATCTCTCATCGCCGTACCCGCTCGAGGGCTACGAGCATGCGCGTGTGCGCTTACCC
Source organism: Torymus aiolomorphi (assembly GCA_036365515.1). NCBI lineage: Eukaryota > Metazoa > Arthropoda > Insecta > Hymenoptera > Torymidae > Torymus > Torymus aiolomorphi. The sequence continues at coordinate 89,328,794 of CM070874.1, read as the reverse complement.
ACACATCACGTGTCGATCCCTAGACCCAACTCCCTCTCTTTCTCGGTGCGGACAAAGTGTCCCGAAACGGTCAAGTCGAGGAGGGGATCACGTACTTCTTACCGGGGTTTAATTCTCGGTTCGACCTGCCCGCCAATTAAGCCGCTACGTGAGCGGCCTTCCCGATATTTTCCCATGGCCGTTGCTCCTCTGTCTCTGCGTCAAATAATTACATACTTTGCGGGAATCGTCGTCTGGCGCCCTCACCTCTCATACGCCGGAAATTTCTATCTATCTATCTCTCTCTTCCCCTTTTATCAGGGCCGCCCCGCCCGCGTCGTTAATGCGAAAACTTACATCGCAGTTTCGCAGTCTCGCTGCGTGTTTTGCTAACGAGCTGAAATTGAAAGTTAACCTGTGCCGAAGTTTAATGGAAAGGGAAAAAAAAATAGCGAGCTAACGCGGTTTAACGTTGTTTTAAACAGCCCGGGGTTTGAATGGAATTTTTAAGGTGGATCTTGCGTAAATGAAAAGGGAAGGTGAGGGGGTCTATTGAATGTGAGGAAATTAATTCGGTAATGATTCTGTTTTAGAAATCTCGGAGGGATTTTGTTGAGCCTATTAGTTTAAAGAATATAATCGTCTAGATTGTAGAATTGCCGAGATTAATTTAAGAGATAAAATACGATCCTTAACAGTTTAATTAAAATAGAAATATTTCTACACCAGATAATTTTAAAAGGAAGAAGTTATGTATACAGACGTACTTTAAACAATTCTGCTTGTATTTAAAAACCAAGCGTCATTTGGCCAAGTTCACGAGCTGCTCTATATCGAACATTAAAAATTCAGGGTTTCAGGTTAAAATTACAGAAGTTCTAAGTGAAAACGACACCTTTATAACTGCTATTCTTTGCCAAAAATTGAAAAAGATGAAACGTAACACGATAATTCCACAATTACATATCACCTGAATTGTCAATTTAAGGTACTTTCGCAAGTACTATCTTTGCAATAGAAATAATTAGGCCCATTAGAAACCCTGAAGGTCGTGACAAAAAATTAATTGGGAAGGTTCTACGGCGTCTAGAGACTGAGAACGACCCGATCTTCCGCGTATAATGAAATGCAGCGTCATAATTCTGGAAATCTTGAATTTACGGCCCGCCTGAAACGAACCGTCGCGACATTGTTCCCCGAAGTGTATGCTCGGTGTTCCTCGTCGCTAAAATATTCCCGAAATCTGCCACCCTTCCGTGACGATTAACCTTACATCAAAAATTAACCATCGTCTTACAAATTCAAACAATTCTAATAAATTCACTATCCAGCCAAGATTAATCGGAATTCCCACGAAGAACACGAGACGGATTCCTTGCAGTACAAGCCGAAAGCTTCCGCCTTTGTCCCCCCGACATGTCTCACAACGACCATTTACACCGCAGCAGCAAAGATCTCGTCGCTTTGTCCGAGTAATTAGCATGAGAATGCACTCCGCCGTCTTGTCAGCCGAGAGTTCGGTATGTGTAACCCGCTGAGAAAGAGAAAAAGGAGGAAGCTAGATAGGAGGACGTCGCTGCTATATACCGCCGCGCTAATTATATCAAAGCGGTACAGTTTCTCCGCTCGAAATTCGTAATTCATTCCGGGCCAATTATTCGAATCTAATTAAAACTCATGCCAGGCCAGGAGGTGGGGGCGGGCGACGTCATAGTCACCGTGCTAAAGTCATTAATTCATACGGTCGAAGGAGGGAGAGGGAGAGAGAGCAGCGGCGCGGTATATCGACGACCTCGTCGCATCAACTTTACAACTGTAAACTTTGTTGCAAATCCCTTCCTCAACTACTGCGCGTATAGTCGATTCCATTTGTTGCTGGTTCACTGACCAGATCCTTTTAACGCTGGCCGCTAATTTTGTCGCAAGAAATAATCCGTAGATTTTAATTGAATTACGTATAGCCGCGATCGTGTACTATTATCGATCTCGTAATATTGAAACAGAAGTGAATCGTTAGTGAAGCAAGTAACTAAAACCAAATCATTGTACAACAACTGTATACATACATAATACGTATGTATGCGCGCGCTCTTCGAAATTCGAACTCTACGAATACATTACTCGATTTTGGGGAAACTAGACGAAATTGCTTCGCACGAATTTGCTCGCTCCTTCTGCCTTGAATTTGGTTTTCCCTGGCAAAACATCAGTGGGTTCAGCTGATACGATGCGCCGCGTAATTGTATAATATTATGCAAGAACCTCCATTATGCTGAAACAATGCTTGACCGGAGAGATAAACGGGCTCGGTAAATTAAGGAAAAGTGAGATTTAACATAAATAGAGCTGCAAATTGGAATATTTATCCCGATATTGCAGAGAAAATTATCGCGTCAGGGTTGTTAGTGACGTCGCGTAAATTGACCTTTTGAGGAATGTTCACAGTATATTTATGAGGGGAAATATACTGTTGAATGGAAAGAAATTAGATAATGTTAATTAAATTTTTATTGCATTATTATATTACGTGAATAATATCAAATTTTAATTAAAGTCACTGTGAAAGAATTTTATAAATTAATCGGAAATGTAGCGTTAATAATTATAGTTTGTAATAGGGCTTCACGAGACTCCAAGAATATTATTGATCTTGATTTGTCTTGTATTGAATTTTCAAGACAATACCGAGACAATATAATGTGTAAATTTTTCAAGACAATATCGAAATTAAATGAACCAAGAATATTGTTATTGACAAGATTTTTAGTGGAATTCTTTTCATTGATTAACGTGGCTCATGCGATTTCTTATAAAAAAGCAGATACATCTTAAATTTAACAAATATGTTCTTTAGACATTAAACTTTCGATCTGTACTAAGAAAATTGTAGGTCAACGACCAAATTATCGAAAAAACTGAGTTTATAAATAGGTACGTTTAACACATAACCTTATGGGAATGAACAGTTTATTGCTTCGTAGTAACTTGTAAAAAAGCAGTTTTTAATGTACAATATATGAAATTAAAGATTTTTTTGTGAAGAATCTAATGATATCATCAGAATTATAGATTAACAACCAAACAAAAAAGATATTAACAATAAACGTTACAAATGTGCTACTGCGCATGCGCACTGCGATCAGTCATATAAATGTAGCGACAAATTAGCAAAATTTTTACTTATTTATAAAATCTTTTTTTTGTTTGAACATTTAGAAGTTATTTACAATAAATTTGCGTAAAATACGTTAACTTAATTTGGCAATAATAAAGAAGCCCCTTGCGGGGCCCCGACTTGATACGGAACCAAACGCATGAGCCACCTTAACAAATATTTACGTGAATAACTACAGTCTTATCAGTGCATATGGGTAACTTCATGTCAAGTGTGACAGGTCAAAATTTTAAAATTGCTCAAAATTTTTTTACTAGTTCCAAATTAGCCCCAAAACACAACCCTAGAGTTTTAGAGCAAAATATTCAATCGTTCAAAAGTTAGAATTTATTGAAAATTTGAAAATTTTGAATTTTTTCATAAATCTTCAACATTCATGATTTTTTAACTCAAAAACTTGAAACTTTTTGTATAGCACATTGAATGGGAAAAAATTTCCAAATTGTAAGTATAATTGCTCAGAATTTTTCCAGATTGATGCCAATTATATTGCTAATTTATACGTAAGAAAATACCATACAAAATATGCTAAGGCGGCTGTGACATGATTAATATCCCTCGACAGAGGCTAAAAATTTGATACAAAATATTACTTGTAAAATGAAACCTTGATGAAAATGGAATGCAAACTCAGAAACAAGTAACAGACAATTGAAACTGTCAAAACAGTGAAAAGTACTATAACAGTACTATAACAGTACTATAATAGTACTATAATAGTATTTTTCACTTGGTGGGGGGGGGGGGGGGGGTTAGGAGACGTGTACCTCTGCAAATCAGTACATGGTCAAGGAATCTTTTTATGTTTTTGCGATCTAAATAAAAAAAAAGCTTCGAGTCTGCGCAGTAGAGACTGTCGCGGATGGGGCGCGCGCCTTCAAAAAACGAGTGAATTTAAGCTAGAGGAGTCGGGTGTTATGTAGACGTGTAATACAAGGCGAAATAATTATGTAAATAATTCTTAACCCCAAGTAGGCGGGGGATGCGAGTTCCATGCGTATACGGGAGCGCGTCAGACGTGCATACAAGGCAAAATAATTATGTAAATAATTCTTAACCCCAAGTAGGCGGGGGATGCAAGTTCCACGTGTATACGGGAGCGCGTCAGACGTGCATACAAGGCAAAATAATTATGTAAATAATTCTTAACCCCAAGTAGGCGGGGGATAAGAGTTTCACGCATATAAGGGAGTCATGTAGACATGCAAAAATAAGCAAAACGATTATTTAAACAATTCCTCCGGCTACTTGGGTTTAAAAATTGTTTAAATAATCGTTTTACTTATTTTTGCATGTCTACATGACTCCCTTATATACGTGGACCTCATATCCCCCGCCTACTTGGGGTTAAGAATTATTTACATAATTATTTTGCCTTGTATGCCCGTCCGACGCGCTCCTGTGTACGCGTGGAACTCGCATCCCCCCAAGATGCAAAGCACGACGCAGCGCAGCACGGCGCAGGGCAGGGCAGGGCGGTGCATTTGCGGAAAGTCCCTTATAGGCCGTGTCACTAACTTCCTCCGTCGATAACTGTTATCGAAATCGGAGGGGGTCATGGGATGAGAATGTCTTACGGACGTGGATCTCTAGAGCCGCCCGAGGTGTGTGAGCACGTTCTTTTGCGTTGTCTAGCGTTGTTTTGAAAAAATGAACTTTTTGTTTCTCTCATTACTGTTCTGACATTGTCACGGAGAAGAAGGTATTTTTTCTCTCCCGAATATTCAGTTTTCAGTCTGTACTCTTTCAATAAACGTTGCTGTTTTCATTTTCTTTAAATAAGTCTTCTTTTATTTCTGCGCGAGTTTTATCATTTACATTTATTATAAAAGTATAATGAATGGGTATTATATTTATATAAATAAAAAATAAATTTTGAAAAAAAAAACAAGATTATCAAGACAATAGTGATACAAGACAATAATTTCTTCTACAAGAACAAGACAATATTCGTATTTTCAATATTTTTCAAGACCGATTTCAAGATTTTGTATTAATATTGTCTTGTCTTGACTCTTGTGAAGCCCTAGTTTGTAATACTACAGATCCACTTACAGAAATAATTTTAATTGTACGTTGTACTGCTTCTAACAATTTCCGAAATTTTCCGGTGATAATCCTGTACCAAGCGAGTCGTACAATCGAGTGAACGCTTATGGATTAGAGTAAAAGCCATCAATAGTTTTAAATTAATTCTTCAATTTTATAAATTAATAATAGCTATATGGGCCAGATTCAATTTTTGTTTTAATCATTTTTGCTTCCTATATGGAAAACATCGGAAAAGTAAATTGATAAAAAACTATATAGTAAAATGATTTTAGCTAACCGAATTTACGATTTTGATAAGTTGTTTGTATGTGTAATGAAACACGTGGATCCTTTTGAGCAATTAAGTATTTTATTAATTTACTATCAGTCGACATTTCGGAATCATTGAAGGATTCCCTTTTCCAGAGACTAATTAATTAAATTAACTAACACATACGCCCAATTTCATAGCAATGTAGTTGCTCGTCAATACAAAAAGATTGAACACGTAGCTCTCTCAACATTTTCTTTCTAACGCACGTCATATTTGCATAAATCAAAAACGAAACCATCTTTTTGTATTGACGAGCAACTACATTGCTATGAAATTGGGCGTATGTGTTAGTTAATTTAATTAATTAGTCTCTGGAAAAGGGAATCCTTCAATGATTCCGAAACGTCGACTGATAGTAAATTAATAAAATACTTAATTGCTCAAAAGTCAAAAGGATCCACATGTTTCATTACACATACAAACAACCTATCAAAGTTGAATTGCGAGCAGTCTGAAAGGACAAAAAACTCATTCGAATTTACGATTGTTCTTGTCGATTCACCACTTACGATAAAAAATATTTTTTAAATCAATCAATTTTTCTTCGATTAATGACCAAAAGCTGATGTTCAATGTTCGGTTATTACGCTTTTTATTTCGCCATTCAGCAAATTGGTAGAATTTCTACTCACCAAGTTAAAGGAAATTTTAAATTATAAATTTTTCTTATAAATTATTATGTAAATACTTAAGAGCATATCAATTTTTTTTTTAATTTTATTAAATATAGTACCTATACATTTAATCCTATTCTTTGCCTTTTTCAAATTTTATAATATAATTTTTGATAAATAAAATTTACCAAAATTTGGTCTTAAATCAAATTTTGATCACGAAATGATTTACCAAGTCATTATAAATATCTTTTGGCAAATATAACCTCTCCGTTATTTAATATAGTACTTTTCGACACGGGCGCGGAAGTAAAACATTTACCTCATGCGACGTTTTTCGCTCGAGCGAAAAACATTGCATGAGGTAAAATAATTAATCTACTTACGTACTAGTCTCGAACCGCATTTTATACCACGAGTGCCGAAAAATCATATCAAATTTGTAATGTTGAGGTTAGAGTAGTATAATAGTACACGTATTCACCAAAGAATTATAAAAGACTCCGTCAATTCGTGGTACCTATATGAATCATCCTAAAAGCTACCAAACAATAATCATTCAATGGGTCGTAAGGGGTAAGGTCTACCCGAATCCCAAATCCCACTAACCTGACGTTCCTTCATTCCAACCCAAAAACCCTTGACATAATTCACCAGCAACCCTCGTACCTTATCGCTTACTCACCGCTTCCCTTCCTCTTTCTGCTCCAGGTGCGATATTCACGGAGGACCAGAAGGACAGCCCGTCGGAGCTGGCGTTCAAGTACTCCGTGTACAAGATCAACAAGGAAAAGGTCCTCCTGCCCAACACCACGATGGTGTACGATATCCAGTACGTGCCTAGAGACGATTCCTTTCGAACGTCGAAAAAAGGTCAGTTCGCATATATGTGCACACACACACGGACACCTACATATATACAGCCATCGGCTGGGGAGGGAATTAACACGACGGTTTGCGCAGCAATCGAGACTCTCCTTTTGTTCCTCGCGCCCCGGCCCCTCAACGCCGGGTTAGATCGCCGATAAAACGAAGCGCCGTCGCGATAGGGTTTAATCGGTCGGCTTTTGTGTGCTGTAGAGCTCTATCGCGGATGCGCTCCCAACCGGCGTATGACGAGAAATGTATAGCCGTTATTGCGAGAGGAAAACGTTCAATCAAGAAAATAAGTAAAAATTTTTCTGCCTTTTTTCTTCGTGTAACGATTATTATATCGCTGCATATTCTCTGGCCTTCGGCAGTACAGAGAGGCGCCCACGGAGTTACACTCGTGGCCATCGACAGCGAGTAGAGAGCGAATCGTTTAACACTTTGTCGCGCGCGGCTATATAGCTTCGGCTTCCCAGTTGGAGACTCGTATCGATAGAGCATGAAGCCACTCTCGGCGCATCGAGCTGATACTCGCGCGCAGCCTCTCGTGTCGCCTATATAGAGAAAGAGGGGAGAGTAGCGCGAGAAATCAGGTTAAAACTTTTCGCCGACCTCGACGGCCTTTACGATCAATTTCGCGCGCGCTCTATTTATACAAACTGCTTACGGGTTATATTTCACTTCTCGGCGGCTCCACTCGCTCCCGCGGCCTTATCTGATAAGTCGCGAGACGTTGCTGAGGAGATTTTTTCGATGTTGTTGTGGATATATCGGCGTTTCGAGGAGGATGGACGTATATAAGAGGTATATATAGATTGTCAAGTGGGATAGAGAGAGATGTTAGATAATTGGGCTTCCATTTTAAGCGATATTATGCATGAGTTTAGAAGTTCGACGTGGATATTGGAAAATTGAGAGAAATTCGAGAGGATGATTAGAATGAGATTAATTTATCAGTAAAATATGAAGAATCGGAGTGTATCCCAGAATTGCAATGAATTACAGTAATTTTCATTTTAATATTTTTCTACATGGACTCGAATTACTTTACAAATTTTCACTTCTATTATAAGACATTTAATTTATCAAAAACTCAATTCTTGTCAAGCTATCAGGCTAAAACTCTCCGCTTTATTACGATGACAAAGAGAATAAGATACAGGACGACGCCGTTGATTAAACCATAACAGAATATTAAATTTCCATAAAATCGAAATAGGTATATGTATATTTGCCCCACGAACGCCAGCCAATATTGTAAATCGGCCTCCGACGCTTGTAGAGAGCAAATATCGCATAGCGGAATTCAAAAACATTCCCCGCCGATTCCAATTGTAAGTGCATTTATCCGAAATCAATAATAACCCAGCTAAACTCATACAACTTATAAGCGCGCGTTTGAATAAAAAATTTCCCGATCGCGCGAGACCGGCTTCATCCGGACAGCACAGCACGTTCAATAACAAAAAGCCGTGCGCGGGGCGCTGGAGAGCAATAATATAAAGCTTAATGAGGAAATGCTATTGGCGCCGTTGGCTTTTATTAAATCGACTCTGACCCGGTCAGTGCATCGCTTGTTCTATTTCGATATACACTCGCAATGGATATCCACCTCCTGACGTACATCCGTATTATATTTTCATCCGCTGCCTTATCGCTCGCTCGCGCGCACTTCGAGCTACATTTTTCATCGCGCGGCGACGCTCGCTCGGCCCCCTTATCATTTTCCTCTAAATACCCCGACCGTTCGGATTCGCCCGCGAAAACTTCTTCTCCCTCACCCACAATACAAAAAACCAAATGAAACATATAGCATTCTATATCTAATCGCCATCATCTGAAAAAGCTTCCTGCCGCAAATATCCAAGTTATTAAATCTTCTCCTTCTCAACAATATCGTTCGAAATAATCTCGAAATTGCTCGACCCCCCACTGCTCGTATATGGCCGCGTATACATAGCTGTAAAGCTCCCCCCGGCTCTGTAACTACGATATTAAATCTTAACCAATATATAAACTCCAACCCCCCTCTTTCTCTGCGCGCGAAAAACTTTCATTAAACGTGGCGCGTTTTTTCGGAATAATCGAATTCTCCGACACCGCAAGCGGAGTCTCGCGAACCTTTAATACAAACCGTTCGTTTATAACGAGTTGTGTTGGCCGTCATAAACCCATAAGCTGTTCGTTCCCCTATAGCCGGGCACTGTCGCGTCTTTATACGTATATATACCTATATACTTCTACCCGAGCCAAAGTGGAAGAGGACGGATAGATCCCAGAGAAGCCTCGTGATATAAATTATACTCCGTCCGTCCGTCCGTCCAACCGTCTCTCTCTCTCTCTCTCTCTCTCTCGTCTCTCTCTCTCTCTCTCTCTCTCTCTCTCTCTCTCTCTCTCTCTCTCTCTCTCTCTCTCTCTCTCTTTCTCTCTCTCTGTACACTATACGCCCGTGTAACACGCCCTCGACTAGTCGGACCATCGATCGCGCGCACGCGCGCACCGCGGAAAATTCAATTTGCGCGACGCGCGCCACCGCCGACTTTGTTAGTCGGAGCGCGCAGAGCCGCGCGCGAGTTTCGCGGAATATGCTCTTTTTTTCGCGCGTATGTCTGCCCGCTTTGATTTGTCGTGGCTTTTTGAGGAATTATGCGTGTTTGGAATTGGCGTTTGATCGATGGGCCAATTTGCCACCCGGTGTATACCGCCATGCATATGTAACACTCGTATGACTGAGTACACATTATATATATACGGGTGTGTGGGGGTGTGCGTGCTCGATTATTGGGATTATTTCACGAGCACAGCCGACGAGGCCGATTAGAAATCGATGAGAGAATCGGTTTGTATCAATAGCCCGCTACGTATAATCTACAGCGATAGGTGGAAGGTAATAAGTCGTCCTTGCAGCTATAGCGGCGCGTGCGTGCGTCTTTCTTTATAGAAAGCTCGTTTAACGCGGGGATGCTTTATACCGGCAAAGTTTTCTGCCGTACCAGCCACAATGTTTTCAATTAAATATTAATTGTTGAAAGCTTTTTCTTTAATTCTAAGAGTTGAATCCCAAAGATAAACTTATTCCCTAATTCCCGGTCAAATTTTAGATAAATCTATTTGAAAATAAGGACGAAATTTGAAAAATCGCAAAATGTTATATTTTGAGGTTAATATAGTAATATGCGAGTAATATGCGACGTTACGATTTTTCAAATTTCGTCTTAATTTTCCAACAGATTTATCTGAAATTTAATCTTTGTGCGTCAACTCTTAGAATTAAAGAAAAAGCTTTCAACAATTAATATTTAATTGAAAACATTGTGGCCGGTACGGCAGAAAACTTTGCCGGTATAAGGCATCCCCTTAATCCACTCCAAAACTCTATGAGAAGCGCACGACACACAGTTCGTTGTATAGGGGACAGTTTATGCATTAAGATCAAAATACCAAAAAAGGAAATGATTCTTATAGAAGATCCCCTGTAAAGAGGTGGATTTTTCAATTATTATAATAATAAGAAAGTTATTTGAAAAAATCCAAGAGTTGGTTTTCCAGAATCCCAAAAAAGTGTTCCTCGGTTCTGGCCCACCTTAATGTTTCGCGGAATTTTAGGTTGTAATAATCCTTAATACACAAGAATGAAGGTCAAAATGTTTTGAAAGTTTGCTAAAATATCCATATTAATTATTACAACTTTAAAAAAAAAAGATAAAATTACGATATTTACAGTACAATTACAGTACACATTACAGTACACAGTTAATTCAAGTTAAAAATTAATTTACCTTAGCATAATTTAGAAATAAAAAATAGTATATTACACAACTAGGGAGGTAAACATGTGCTCTCGAGTGGCCGTCTTTATCCCCGTGTTACGTATACTATTTTTCACCATACCCGGGCCAAAAATACCACATTCGCGTTTTTGAGCCGGGAGTGAAAGTGGTACTTTCGGCTAGGGTATGGTGAAAAAGATTTATTTTAGTTGGCATCAACACTCAACAAATGCATAAGTGCAATTCTCATCAAAATGGCGACAAAATCCGAAATCACGGTTTGAAAACATTTTTTCGAGCACACCTTCGGCACGTGTTTTTTCTTTTTTTTTGTTCCTTATAGTACACTGAGAAAAAAGTTTAGTAAAAATTATTAATAATTTTGTAAAGATTACTACACTTTCTGGGAAAGTCACCACAAATTGTAAAAACTCAAAATATTACTATACTTTATAAGAAATTTTGCTAGAAAGATTTACTATAAATTTACTATAAGTACTGTAAAATTTACTGTAAAGTATGGTAATTTTTTGGTTTTTTTACAGTTTGTAGTAGCTTTATCAGACAGTATAGTAATTTTTCCAAAAATTTTTTCTCAGTGTATATAAAATGAAGTTTCACAATTGTATAGCGTCCATCAAGTGTACTACTTTTTCTAGAGCAATTTATATTGAACTATGTCGTTCGCGTTTTCAGTGATTTTGAGCGGAATATTAACCAACAACGCGTTTCAAGTCAAATCCTGTTGTACTCAAATCATTAATTGAAGTTTTTATGCAATATTAAAGCATTTTCGTGACAAAAAATTAAAAAAACAAAAATTAAAAAAATTTAAAAAAAATTAAAAAAACTTAAATGAAAAAAAAAATTATTTTATAACAATAAATAATGGTTTATACTTTAATTAACAATTTAAAACATTACTAATTATTATTTTCTGTTACGAAAATGCTCTAATATTGTATAAAAACTTGAATTAATGGGCTGCGTACGAAAGCATTTCACTCCGAACACGTTGGTTACAATATTATCGCTCAAAATCACTAAAAACGCAAACGACTGTTCGAGCTATAAGTTGCTCTAGAAAAAGTAGTCCACTTAATGGATGCTGTTCAACTGCAGATCTTCATTTTATATACTATAATAAACAAGAAAAAGCACGTGCCGAAGTGTGCTCGAAAAAATTTTTCAAATTGTAATTTCGGGTTTTGTCGCTACTTTGATGAGAATTGCACATATTATGTAATACACGATCAGTACTGGGCACTAATGGAGTGGCCAAAATTGAGGAAAAAAGACATTACTTCATTTTAAACGATATTCAGCCTTCAAGAGGTTTTATCAACCGGAAGACATTTTAATTTATTCCTAAATGTTTGAAGAAGTAGAAATTATTGAAGAAATAAATAATAGATCAACTGTAGACAAGAGACGAGAAGACGAAAATAACTTCTAAAATTGAAATTGTTGTTTGTAAATTCTGTATTTAAAATATCGGGCACGAAATATGTTTAATAAAATGATATTTTGCATCTATAACCATACCTAGTTGCCATCATATATCGTCAGATATGAGAAACGCGTGGTGGCCATCTTCAGACGCTGGCTATGAGTGTGCAACTCTCCCCTATACACGCTCTGAAAATCACGCCTCTCTCTCTCTCTCTCTCTCTCTCTCTCTGTCACACACAAGTCGCAGAGCGACGGCGAATTAAACATTTTCTCTGATGCTGCGACTACAGCAAAAACAATTAGTATAGTTGTCATAGTCGCCGTACCGCTGGATTCGCTTCGCGCGCGCGCGCGCGCCAGGGTAAAACTACCAGCGGCGAAATTTAATATAAATTCAAAGAAAAAATTTTCATGTATATACATTATATCTATTCATCGCGTCTCCAGGAAGACTTCGGGGTGGAGATTATTAAAGTTTCACGGCGCATCTAACTTATAACGTGTATAACCCGCGCCAAGGGCGAGAAGTTGCGCGCGAAAGGATTTCTCGCGCGAGCGAATCTGCATGATATACGCCATGCACACCCACACCCCCACAGTCAGGCCTTTTGAAACTCGCGGCGTCCATTCGTTCTCATCGTCCGCCCGTAAATATCACTCACATATACACGTACACACGCACGCAGACACAAGTAATATGCATCACACGTATGTACATACAGGCCTATACATTCTCATATATACACCTGCAGTCGAAGGGTCAGTTGTGCTCGGACTACGCGGAAATTGCCGATCCGGAGGAAAAGCAGGAACGATCTGTCCTCGTCGCGTACGTTGAGGGGAGAGAAAGAATATTGCTGGACCCATGGCGCCCGTTGCACCTTGCGGATGTATCAATTTCCCCTTCGGTTTGCGCTGACGCTGCGCCCGCGAATAATCGAAGGTCCGCGGATATACGACGCTATATGTACTGTATGATCCCCGGGGGTAGAGAATATCCGCAGCTTTTCAGCAAGCGGACCTCTTTCTCGCGGAAGAGGAGAGAAAAGAGAGTGGAGAGAGTTATTATAATTCGATTTGCGTAATAAGTCGAGGGAGTTGCGCGAGTGGCGACACTGGGGAATAGCTTATAGCTGTATGTCGGTGTATAGGTTTAACGGGTCTGATGATAGGAATTCACGGGTTTTATGTATGAGGTGAGAATTCGTTTTTTTTTAGTGATTGGAAGTTTCGATTGTAAAAGTTGTATTTTTGCGAACTAATGATGTTATTCTGTATAGATTAGACATTAAGAATTACTCATCGAATCAATAGATATGTAGATGTACCCTGGCGGAAAATAGTTCTGCTTTTCTTTGTTTTTTTCTATTTTTTATAATTTTTTTTTGTTTTTTTCGGTTTTTTTCTGTTTTTTTTTGTTTTTTTCTGTTTACCGTTGTGCTTCTCTATTTATTTTTCTTCCAAGTTGTGTTCCTTTTTGCTTTTTTTCGTACGAATTGGAACAATAGGAATAGAAAAAAACGAAAATAAACAGAAAAAAATAAAAATACACAGAAAAAAATTTGAACATATAGAAAAAAATTTTAATATATAGAAATAAACGAGAATTAATAATAAAAAATAGCAACTAACAGGAAAATACAACACCCAATTTATTCTACAAATTTTTGTTAGTTAATTTTACTTAGAATAATTAATAGTATATTACGCAACTAGGGAGGTAAAGAGTTGGCTAGGCCAGAGCACGTGTAAATTGCCACCCGAGCCGAAAGCGAGGGTGGCAAACATGTGCTCTGCGGTGGCCCTCTTGATCCCCGTGTTGCGTATACGATTTTTCACCATATCCGGGCCGAAAATACCACATTCGTGTTTTTGAGCCGGGAGCGAAAGTGGTACTTTCTGCCAGGGTATGGTGAAAATTATATTTTTATTTTTAAGGAGTTCTTAGAAATAAATAAATCATTTTTAAATAAACTAAGTATTTTATTCTTATAACGTATAATAAAATTTTCAAAATCGTTACATATGTTTAAATACATTAATCCGTAGTATTTAATCAATCGCAGTCATTTTTTAAAAATTATTATCTTATTCTTGAACTATTGAAGTTACTTGAATATGTTTAAATACATTAATAAATGGTATTTAATTAAAGACGTTTTTTAAATAATTATATGATTCTTAAACTATTAAACTATTAATCTCGAACACGTTTAAATACACTATAGTGATTATAATCAGTGGTATTTAATCAGTCTTACGTTCTTACATATGCGAACTTCTTAAATTTTGTTAATATTTTTATTAATACTGTTTTTTTCACCAGCTGCTCAAATATTAATCATTTCAATGTCTTCATTTGTACTATCATCTAGTTCGGGATATTTTTCAATTAGTTTCATGTGAGACCTGGCATGTACTATTGCTCGATGCGCATATGCATTAATTTTTCTAAAATATTTTTGTTGCAGTGAATCAGGATACTTGTAAAACTACAGGAAGTGAGCCAAGTGAGCTTTGGCGACTCTCCTCTTCTTTGGTGTCAATACTTTATATTCTGCACAGGTTTTTTTTGTTTTTTTTACACACCTCTTTGCTAAGTCTTGATATCCCCAGACTGAATAGCACATATTTATGTAGAAGGTGGAGGGTTCATCTTTTGAATACGCCTCATCTAGGGCATTCCTGCGAACTTGAACCCCACTTCTAGTATTAATTGGCTCGGGGTATGTTTTTACTACTGCATGCTCTGGTTCAGTACCTATAAGAATAAAATATTGTTATTTTAGCCAATTCAAATTTAAAATTCATAGTATTTATTATTTTGATATATATTATTTTCTGAAAGAAATAATTCTCTTGTATAAAAATTATAAAAATCTTTTGTTGATGTTATGATAGTGTGAACAATCCTACTGTGAATATTTTTAAAGAATCTACATAGACTTACTCGTATTGGCTGCAGAGTCTAATTTTTCCTTCAGAGCAATGCATTTATCTTGCAATAACCGGTTCGCCTTAGCCAATGTTCTTGTTCTATCCTTCTCCTCTTTGAGTTGTTTTTGTAACGTATTGTTTTGGGTCCACTGTTCTTCTGGCTATAACAAATAATAAAATTTCATTATATATTAACAATTTTTTTAAAAATTATAAACATGTTTTCTAAAAGGTTTTTTACCAAATCATCTATCGGACTACAATTATGAAGTGCATCATCATCTAATCGTTGAGTATTGCCAATATTTTCATCCACATCCTCTGTTGGATTTGACTCCTGTTATTAAAAAAAAGTAATAACTAAATTGAAGGGTGGGACTAGATATATCGAAAGGCTGATAGGTAGACAAATCTTAAATGCCTTACCTTTCAGAAAATTAAAAATAGAACACGCGTACCCCATTAGCAGAAGCACGCTTGTCATACAAGATTTAAAACAGACAGCACGATTAATAGAATGCGAAAATACATAAATATTTCTACAGAATACACTAATTTTATAATGCCACAATTATAGAAAACACATAGTAAGAAAGGTGCATTTATAGAAAATACATAAGACGAATGTAATGAATTCAGAGAATGCTATACTTTATATAGAAAAAAAATACGGTTATTTTTATAATTATTGCATTTTTCTTATGTATTCTCTACAAATACGCCTTTCATACTATATGTTTTCTAGAAATGTCGCAATATGTAAATAGTTTATTCTATAAATACATTTATGTATTTTTGCATTCTGTTAATCGTACTGTATGTATTAAATTCTGTATAAAAAACATGCTTATGCTGATGGTGTATGTGCGTTCTATTTTTAATTTTCTCAAGGATAAGGCATTTTACTAACAGCCTTTCGATATATCTAGTCCCACCCAAATTGAAGATGGGTCTGAAGTTTGCATCGTTGGAATGCAACGAAATAATTTCTGATAATTAATTTATGTTATTAAACAATGGAAATTTTATCTAAATCTTTGTTATAAAGTTATTTTATTCTATAACACACTAAATCTACGCAGAAAATTAATATTAATTAGTATAACTATAAAGCAAAATAATTTTTTTTTCATTTCGTTGCACTCTAACGTTGCAAACTTCAGACTCATAATTGAAGGAATCATAGAAATACAAATATTGAGAATAAATAATATTTGTACAGTGATTGGACTGGCTTAGCTGCCCACTGATGAGACGTTAAAATCAAACACAACTACATTGTTTGTTGTATTTTTAGGTCTCTGAACATTTAGATACTTTGTCTCTTGACTGGCGATTTTCATGCACATATTAACTTGTAATTTTCTTAATCATTGTTAAAACTCTATTTAGAAAAGAGACACAAAAGTGTCTCAAACGTCGACACATAAAAATACAACGAACAATATTGTTTTATTTTAATATTTAAACCAGTAGGTAATAAGGACAGTTCAATAACGTCTTCACATACTACAATAATGGCTACCAATACAATCATTTTCTCTAAAAAATAATATTGATGTAATACTTACATGCAGATAGTTTCTCTGTGCATTTATTTTGAAGGACGGTATCCTAGGAAGATCAGATTGTTGAGGTTGTAGTACTTGTACATTTTCATGTGCTTGTATAATTTGTGAACATGTTTCATTAGCTGCTGCCTTCTTCTTCTTTGCAATCTTTTTTCTGTATTCATTAGCTTTTATTTTTTCATCCTCAGCAGTATTAGTATCAGAACTTACTGGCACATCTGACTCACTTAACTTTGGCACATGGAGTCTGCGTTCCTGGACTAATTCTTCTATTTCTTCTACTGATTCTGAAAAAAAAATATATATATATATATATAAATTAATACCCTTATTACATCAAAAAAATAAAAATATAAAAGAAAATGAAATAATATGAGCTTTATTTAAGGTTATAAGATGCGTATCTAACAAGAGCATTGCTTAATAATATATTTTTTGTCTAAAGCTATTGTTTTTTTACACTTAATATAAACGCTTCTGCTCTACAACAGATTTGAGTTTTATTACTGATTTATTATTTGTTTGAGTTATATTTTGGCAGTCTATGCCAATATTTAATTATTATGACACTGCCCTTAATGTTATGGTGTTTTTTTCAACTTTTTACGATAGGAACATAATATTTTTTTACATCTGTCGGACGTTTAACAACAGCCCTTATTATAACATATGTATAACAAAATTAATAATATACGCTGTATTTAAAATAATTGTTTTTTATCTATAAGATTTTAAATAACCTATATATTATTATTATAAAAGAAAAATGTAATCATGACATACCTCCAATAATCAGTATTTGGCAAATCTCACGAATTTCATTGCTTTTTCCCTTATTAATAAGGCACTTAAATGGCTTTTTTGCAAAGCTTTTGCTTTGCCTTCCAATGGTATCATATGAGAAGTTCTTTATGTCCGAATCTTTTATTGTCAAATATTTATTTTTATTTTTAATAAAAACGTAAGCATACATTTTGTACTGCTTTCTATAATACACGCACACAATACTTTTTCTAAATTAAATCTTCTTTGACTTTCTTTTTCCTTAGAGAAAGTTATAAGGCAGGCAAGACACGGTTTTACTGTGATAACGTATATATGTCCTACATGAGTACAAAAGGTAGCATGAATCTGCAATTCTGCAGCTGTAGGGTAAGGGGGAGCTCACGTGAACGGATTCCGCTCTTAAGGGTTCCGTCCAAACGCAAATTGCGGAACTAACTGATAAAACTAAAAGCGGAATCTGGAGCATCAACTATAGATCTAAAATTACACCATGAAGATGATTGTAATTACGACTCTTCAAAGCCAGTCATAGACTATCTAAACTAATGTAAATTAAAATGATCGAGCTTCTCTGTTATTAAAATCGAAACACACAGCACAGCGGAGCGCAGCACAACGCTTATGTAGACAATGCCTTAGGATAGGACGGAATACACCATAGACAAAAGAACATATGTAGAAAGTATATCGTTTCAATATTTCTTGCATGTTATAACCTTATACAATTACATATGTATTATACTTTTTATTCTATAATTATTTGATTAACTTGATTGAATTGATTGATTGAATAATTAAATAATATATGAATAATATTGTTATTCAACCACCTAAATTTCTGTGGAAAGCAACGAATATTTTTTTGATTAATTGTGAAGAATTTAATTGGATATGAAGAAGTGGTTATGAAATTTTTATGAAAAGAAATTTTGGTAATGTTAGTAATAACATCTATTTAGTAATTAATTGAAGATAGCATTATTTTCCAGTGACATAAGTTGAATTGGACATAATTTGGATGAGTATGTAACCTGGAGCTTATACGTCTACAAGAAAGAAAACATATATATATATACATATATTAGATATTGATTATTTATCATGTCACAAAAAAGACAAGGATACAAAAATTGGGTGGATCCGACCAATAACAGTTCTATTCCACGCACAACTGCATATAACAAAAAAAAAAGAAAATTATTGGTAAGTATAATAATACTAAATTTTATCCAAATTTAAATTTTAAAATAAGGAAGAGTTTTGTAGTTTATGAAATAATATAATAATTAACGATTTGGTTAAAAAATGAATTGCATTTCTTACGTAAGAACGAGTATTTTATTAATTTTAAATGTGATAGTTATTAATCATTATGCCTGATAATACTTAAAAGTACTATATGATAAATTCGTGCTATTTCTTTCAGGATATTTTGCATGATGAAAGCAATGAAAGTTCAAGTGAATCTGACAGTCAAGTGTTATCTGAACATGAGGATCAATATAATTTACAACAAAATTATTCTCCAAATGTATCACCTGTACCAACTATTAGTGGAAATAATGAAAATGTAGGACGTGGTCAATTTATTGAGTCAAATAATGAACCTGATATTTGATTGTTATGACGCTAATGTGCATAAGGCAAAAAACAATCTCATGTCCTTTTTATTAAAGGCCCAAATCGAAAAAAGTTGTCAAAAATAAGAGATTATAACAATAAGTCAAACACTTATTGCAGTCTAAAAAATTCACGGGTGTTTCGTCCAGGCTACTAGATTGGACTCATCAGTGATGATCTAGTAGCCGTCATCAGACACCTAGCGCTCCATCGTAGCGGCCAAAGGTTTATAGACTGAGCCCCTCTTTTCACTAGTGGAAAAGAGAGGCTCCATCTGTCGGTGCGTTACACAAGCACCGCGTTAAATATAAATTTAAGTGAAGCTAATTGCCTAGTGTAATATTTAATGATTGTTATGACGCTAATGTGCATAAGGCAAAAAACAATCTCATGTCCTTTTTATTAAAGGCCCAAATCGAAAAAAGTTGTCAAAAATAAGAGATTATAACAATAAATCAAACACTTATTGCAGTCTAAAAAATTCACGGGTGTTTCGTCCAGGCTACTAGATTGGACTCATCAGTGATGATCTAGTAGCCGTCATCAGACACCTAGCGCTCCATCGTAGCGGCCAAAGGTTTATAGACTGAGCCCCTCTTTTCACTAGTGGAAAAGAGAGGCTCCATCTGTCGGTGCGTTACACAAGCACCGCGTTAAATATAAATTTAAGTGAAGCTAATTGCCTAGTGTAATATTTAATGATTGTTATGACGCTAATGTGCATAAGGCAAAAAACAATCTCATGTCCTTTTTATTAAAGGCCCAAATCGAAAAAAGTTGTCAAAAATAAGAGATTATAACAATAAGTCAAACACTTATTGCAGTCTAAAAAATTCACGGGTGTTTCGTCCAGGCTACTAGATTGGACTCATCAGTGATGATCTAGTAGCCGTCATCAGACACCTAGCGCTCCATCGTAGCGGCCAAAGGTTTATAGACTGAGCCCCTCTTTTCACTAGTGGAAAAGAGAGGCTCCATCTGTCGGTGCGTTACACAAGCACCGCGTTAAATATAAATTTAAGTGAAGCTAATTGCCTAGTGTAATATTTAATGATTGTTATGACGCTAATGTGCATAAGGCAAAAAACAATCTCATGTCCTTTTTATTAAAGGCCCAAATCGAAAAAAGTTGTCAAAAATAAGAGATTATAACAATAAGTCAAACACTTATTGCAGTCTAAAAAATTCACGGGTGTTTCGTCCAGGCTACTAGATTGGACTCATCAGTGATGATCTAGTAGCCGTCATCAGACACCTAGCGCTCCATCGTAGCGGCCAAAGGTTTATAGACTGAGCCCCTCTTTTCACTAGTGGAAAAGAGAGGCTCCATCTGTCGGTGCGTTACACAAGCACCGCGTTAAATATAAATTTAAGTGAAGCTAATTGCCTAGTGTAATATTTAATGATTGTTATGACGCTAATGTGCATAAGGCAAAAAACAATCTCATGTCCTTTTTATTAAAGGCCCAAATCGAAAAAAGTTGTCAAAAATAAGAGATTATAACAATAAGTCAAACACTTATTGCAGTCTAAAAAATTCACGGGTGTTTCGTCCAGGCTACTAGATTGGACTCATCAGTGATGATCTAGTAGCCGTCATCAGACACCTAGCGCTCCATCGTAGCGGCCAAAGGTTTATAGACTGAGCCCCTCTTTTCACTAGTGGAAAAGAGAGGCTCCATCTGTCGGTGCGTTACACAAGCACCGCGTTAAATATAAATTTAAGTGAAGCTAATTGCCTAGTGTAATATTTAATGATTGTTATGACGCTAATGTGCATAAGGCAAAAAACAATCTCATGTCCTTTTTATTAAAGGCCCAAATCGAAAAAAGTTGTCAAAAATAAGAGATTATAACAATAAGTCAAACACTTATTGCAGTCTAAAAAATTCACGGGTGTTTCGTCCAGGCTACTAGATTGGACTCATCAGTGATGATCTAGTAGCCGTCATCAGACACCTAGCGCTCCATCGTAGCGGCCAAAGGTTTATAGACTGAGCCCCTCTTTTCACTAGTGGAAAAGAGAGGCTCCATCTGTCGGTGCGTTACACAAGCACCGCGTTAAATATAAATTTAAGTGAAGCTAATTGCCTAGTGTAATATTTAATGATTGTTATGACGCTAATGTGCATAAGGCAAAAAACAATCTCATGTCCTTTTTATTAAAGGCCCAAATCGAAAAAAGTTGTCAAAAATAAGAGATTATAACAATAAGTCAAACACTTATTGCAGTCTAAAAAATTCACGGGTGTTTCGTCCAGGCTACTAGATTGGACTCATCAGTGATGATCTAGTAGCCGTCATCAGACACCTAGCGCTCCATCGTAGCGGCCAAAGGTTTATAGACTGAGCCCCTCTTTTCACTAGTGGAAAAGAGAGGCTCCATCTGTCGGTGCGTTAAACAAGCACCGCGTTAAATATAAATTTAAGTGAAGCTAATTGCCTAGTGTAATATTTAATGATTGTTATGACGCTAATGTGCATAAGGCAAAAAACAATCTCATGTCCTTTTTATTAAAGGCCCAAATCGAAAAAAGTTGTCAAAAATAAGAGATTATAACAATAAGTCAAACACTTATTGCAGTCTAAAAAATTCACGGGTGTTTCGTCCAGGCTACTAGATTGGACTCATCAGTGATGATCTAGTAGCCGTCATCAGACACCTAGCGCTCCATCGTAGCGGCCAAAGGTTTATAGACTGAGCCCCTCTTTTCACTAGTGGAAAAGAGAGGCTCCATCTGTCGGTGCGTTACACAAGCACCGCGTTAAATATAAATTTAAGTGAAGCTAATTGCCTAGTGTAATATTTAATGATTGTTATGACGCTAATGTGCATAAGGCAAAAAACAATCTCATGTCCTTTTTATTAAAGGCCCAAATCGAAAAAAGTTGTCAAAAATAAGAGATTATAACAATAAGTCAAACACTTATTGCAGTCTAAAAAATTCACGGGTGTTTCGTCCAGGCTACTAGATTGGACTCATCAGTGATGATCTAGTAGCCGTCATCAGACACCTAGCGCTCCATCGTAGCGGCCAAAGGTTTATAGACTGAGCCCCTCTTTTCACTAGTGGAAAAGAGAGGCTCCATCTGTCGGTGCGTTACACAAGCACCGCGTTAAATATAAATTTAAGTGAAGCTAATTGCCTAGTGTAATATTTAATGATTGTTATGACGCTAATGTGCATAAGGCAAAAAACAATCTCATGTCCTTTTTATTAAAGGCCCAAATCGAAAAAGTTGTCAAAAATAAGAGATTATAACAATAAGTCAAACACTTATTGCAGTCTAAAAAATTCACGGGTGTTTCGTCCAGGCTACTAGATTGGACTCATCAGTGATGATCTAGTAGCCGTCATCAGACACCTAGCGCTCCATCGTAGCGGCCAAAGGTTTATAGACTGAGCCCCTCTTTTCACTAGTGGAAAAGAGAGGCTCCATCTGTCGGTGCGTTACACAAGCACCGCGTTAAATATAAATTTAAGTGAAGCTAATTGCCTAGTGTAATATTTAATGATTGTTATGACGCTAATGTGCATAAGGCAAAAAACAATCTCATGTCCTTTTTATTAAAGGCCCAAATCGAAAAAAGTTGTCAAAAATAAGAGATTATAACAATAAGTCAAACACTTATTGCAGTCTAAAAAATTCACGGGTGTTTCGTCCAGGCTACTAGATTGGACTCATCAGTGATGATCTAGTAGCCGTCATCAGACACCTAGCGCTCCATCGTAGCGGCCAAAGGTTTATAGACTGAGCCCCTCTTTTCACTAGTGGAAAAGCACATTAGCGTCATAACAATCATTAAATATTACACTAGGCAATTAGCTTCACTTAAATTTATATTTAACGCGGTGCTTGTGTAACGCACCGACAGATGGAGCCTCTCTTTTCCACTAGTGAAAAGAGGGGCTCAGTCTATAAACCTTTGGCCGCTACGATGGAGCGCTAGGTGTCTGATGACGGCTACTAGATCATCACTGATGAGTCCAATCTAGTAGCCTGGACGAAACACCCGTGAATTTTTTAGACTGCAATAAGTGTTTGACTTATTGTTATAATCTCTTATTTTTGACAACTTTTTCGATTTGGGCCTTTAATAAAAAGGACATGAGATTGTTTTTTGCCTTATGCACATTAGCGTCATAACAATCATTAAATATTACACTAGGCAATTAGCTTCACTTAAATTTATATTTAACGCGGTGCTTGTGTAACGCACCGACAGATGGAGCCTCTCTTTCCACTAGTGAAAAGAGGGGCTCAGTCTATAAACCTTTGGCCGCTACGATGGAGCGCTAGGTGTCTGATGACGGCTACTAGATCATCACTGATGAGTCCAATCTAGTAGCCTGGACGAAACACCCGTGAATTTTTTAGACTGCAATAAGTGTTTGACTTATTGTTATAATCTCTTATTTTTGACAACTTTTTTCGATTTGGGCCTTTAATAAAAAGGACATGAGATTGTTTTTTGCCTTATGCACATTAGCGTCATAACAATCATTAAATATTACACTAGGCAATTAGCTTCACTTAAATTTATATTTAACGCGGTGCTTGTGTAACGCACCGACAGATGGAGCCTCTCTTTTCCACTAGTGAAAAGAGGGCTCAGTCTATAAACCTTTGGCCGCTACGATGGAGCGCTAGGTGTCTGATGACGGCTACTAGATCATCACTGATGAGTCCAATCTAGTAGCCTGGACGAAACACCCGTGAATTTTTTAGACTGCAATAAGTGTTTGACTTATTGTTATAATCTCTTATTTTTGACAACTTTTTTCGATTTGGGCCTTTAATAAAAGGACATGAGATTGTTTTTTGCCTTATGCACATTAGCGTCATAACAATCATTAAATATTACACTAGGCAATTAGCTTCACTTAAATTTATATTTAACGCGGTGCTTGTGTAACGCACCGACAGATGGAGCCTCTCTTTTCCACTAGTGAAAAGAGGGGCTCAGTCTATAAACCTTTGGCCGCTACGATGGAGCGCTAGGTGTCTGATGACGGCTACTAGATCATCACTGATGAGTCCAATCTAGTAGCCTGGACGAAACACCCGTGAATTTTTTAGACTGCAATAAGTGTTTGACTTATTGTTATAATCTCTTATTTTTGACAACTTTTTTCGATTTGGGCCTTTAATAAAAAGGACATGAGATTGTTTTTTGCCTTATGCACATTAGCGTCATAACAATCATTAAATATTACACTAGGCAATTAGCTTCACTTAAATTTATATTTAACGCGGTGCTTGTGTAACGCACCGACAGATGGAGCCTCTCTTTTCCACTAGTGAAAAGAGGGGCTCAGTCTATAAACCTTTGGCCGCTACGATGGAGCGCTAGGTGTCTGATGACGGCTACTAGATCATCACTGATGAGTCCAATCTAGTAGCCTGGACGAAACACCCGTGAATTTTTTAGACTGCAATAAGTGTTTGACTTATTGTTATAATCTCTTATTTTTGACAACTTTTTTCGATTTGGGCCTTTAATAAAAAGGACATGAGATTGTTTTTTGCCTTATGCACATTAGCGTCATAACAATCATTAAATATTACACTAGGCAATTAGCTTCACTTAAATTTATATTTAACGCGGTGCTTGTGTAACGCACCGACAGATGGAGCCTCTCTTTTCCACTAGTGAAAAGAGGGGCTCAGTCTATAAACCTTTGGCCGCTACGATGGAGCGCTAGGTGTCTGATGACGGCTACTAGATCATCACTGATGAGTCCAATCTAGTAGCCTGGACGAAACACCCGTGAATTTTTTAGACTGCAATAAGTGTTTGACTTATTGTTATAATCTCTTATTTTTGACAACTTTTTTCGATTTGGGCCTTTAATAAAAAGGACATGAGATTGTTTTTTGCCTTATGCACATTAGCGTCATAACAATCATTAAATATTACACTAGGCAATTAGCTTCACTTAAATTTATATTTAACGCGGTGCTTGTGTAACGCACCGACAGATGGAGCCTCTCTTTCCACTAGTGAAAAGAGGGGCTCAGTCTATAAACCTTTGGCCGCTACGATGGAGCGCTAGGTGTCTGATGACGGCTACTAGATCATCACTGATGAGTCCAATCTAGTAGCCTGGACGAAACACCCGTGAATTTTTTAGACTGCAATAAGTGTTTGACTTATTGTTATAATCTCTTATTTTTGACAACTTTTTTCGATTTGGGCCTTTAATAAAAAGGACATGAGATTGTTTTTTGCCTTATGCACATTAGCGTCATAACAATCATTAAATATTACACTAGGCAATTAGCTTCACTTAAATTTATATTTAACGCGGTGCTTGTGTAACGCACCGACAGATGGAGCCTCTCTTTTCCACTAGTGAAAAGAGGGGCTCAGTCTATAAACCTTTGGCCGCTACGATGGAGCGCTAGGTGTCTGATGACGGCTACTAGATCATCACTGATGAGTCCAATCTAGTAGCCTGGACGAAACACCCGTGAATTTTTTAGACTGCAATAAGTGTTTGACTTATTGTTATAATCTCTTATTTTTGACAACTTTTTTCGATTTGGGCCTTTAATAAAAGGACATGAGATTGTTTTTTGCCTTATGCACATTAGCGTCATAACAATCATTAAATATTACACTAGGCAATTAGCTTCACTTAAATTTATATTTAACGCGGTGCTTGTGTAACGCACCGACAGATGGAGCCTCTCTTTTCCACTAGTGAAAAGAGGGGCTCAGTCTATAAACCTTTGGCCGCTACGATGGAGCGCTAGGTGTCTGATGACGGCTACTAGATCATCACTGATGAGTCCAATCTAGTAGCCTGGACGAAACACCCGTGAATTTTTTAGACTGCAATAAGTGTTTGACTTATTGTTATAATCTCTTATTTTTGACAACTTTTTTCGATTTGGGCCTTTAATAAAAAGGACATGAGATTGTTTTTTGCCTTATGCACATTAGCGTCATAACAATCATTAAATATTACACTAGGCAATTAGCTTCACTTAAATTTATATTTAACGCGGTGCTTGTGTAACGCACCGACAGATGGAGCCTCTCTTTTCCACTAGTGAAAAGAGGGGCTCAGTCTATAAACCTTTGGCCGCTACGATGGAGCGCTAGGTGTCTGATGACGGCTACTAGATCATCACTGATGAGTCCAATCTAGTAGCCTGGACGAAACACCCGTGAATTTTTTAGACTGCAATAAGTGTTTGACTTATTGTTATAATCTCTTATTTTTGACAACTTTTTTCGATTTGGGCCTTTAATAAAAAGGACATGAGATTGTTTTTTGCCTTATGCACATTAGCGTCATAACAATCATTAAATATTACACTAGGCAATTAGCTTCACTTAAATTTATATTTAACGCGGTGCTTGTGTAACGCACCGACAGATGGAGCCTCTCTTTTCCACTAGTGAAAAGAGGGGCTCAGTCTATAAACCTTTGGCCGCTACGATGGAGCGCTAGGTGTCTGATGACGGCTACTAGATCATCACTGATGAGTCCAATCTAGTAGCCTGGACGAAACACCCGTGAATTTTTTAGACTGCAATAAGTGTTTGACTTATTGTTATAATCTCTTATTTTTGACAACTTTTTTCGATTTGGGCCTTTAATAAAAAGGACATGAGATTGTTTTTTGCCTTATGCACATTAGCGTCATAACAATCATTAAATATTACACTAGGCAATTAGCTTCACTTAAATTTATATTGAACCTGATATTTATAACGCTGAAGATTGGATAGAGGTAAATATATTTCCATAAAAACTTTTAATTAATACTGAAATATAATATCAATATTTAGAAAGTTACGTAATAGAAATTTTAATAAAACTTTTTAATAATGATCAGGTTTCTTAAAGCAATATTCAATATGAGATTTAATTAATTATATATATCCTTTTAGCTGTTCGTAAGCAACAAAAGCAATGATGTATTTGATGAGATGGCATCGAATAGTGATCAAGAAAATGAAAGTCAAGAAGAATCTAAGGTTAGATAAGTTTTACCACAACTATACTAATTTTACTTTTCCCTTCATTGTTTAATTAACATATTTTTATTTATTTGCAGTTATTAAATAAAAAACTGAAGAAAGAGAGATATTTAAATAAGAAACTATGCAAGACAACAAATATATCACATGGAGAAATAATTCTAATGTGTATTTTATTAGGAATGCGTCATAGTCTTAATTGGGCTGCCATGCTAGATATATTTGGATTAATTAATAAACTGTTCAGTGAGGATGTTTTGAATATAAGTAAATACAAATTATTCCAATATGTTTCTGTTAATAATGATTGGGTATGTCACATATATTGTCCAACTTGCAAAAATTATATTGGCAATCGTTCAGATTTAAGTGATACTGTGCTTTGTCCATCGTGTGAAATGGTAATTAGTGATACTAAAAAAGCACCATTTTTCATAACATTAAATATAAAAACACAATTTAAACAGTTTTTGGAGTCTCCGCTTATAAACAAAGATCTTTTATATAGATTTAACAGAATAAAAAATGATACAAATAATATTGAAGATATTTATGACGCTAAGTTGTATCAAAACTTGTCTTCACCTGGTAACATATTAAATTATAAATGGAATTTTTCTTATATTTTCAACACTGATGGATGTCAAACCGGTGATTCAAGTAAAGTTAGTGCATGGCCAGTTTATTTAAAATTAAGTGAATTACCTCCAAAAGAGCGAGATAACAATATGATTTTGGCTGGTATATGGGTCAACGAAGAAAAACCACCAATGAACACCTTTTTGCAGCCAATAATTAAAGAATTAAATGAAATAGCAACAGATGGCATAGAATGGAAAATGAACGATGAACTGATTACATCAAAAATAATCCCATTATGCTGCAGTGTCGATTCTGTATGCAGATGTGCCATATTAAACATGAAACAGTTTAATGGCATTTATGGATGCACATTCTGTTACCACCCGACAGAAAATGTTGAAGGATCAAGAAAGTATCCGATAACTGAAACAGTTTATAGTCTCAAAACACACAATGATATTATACAGAAAATGATAGCAACTCGTTCGATAAATGAAGAAACAGGAAAAATAAACATAAAGGAAATTGAAGGAATTAAGGGGCCAACGATACTTATGAATTTAAAATACTTCAATTTGAGTGACGGAATGACGCCTGATAGCATGCACTCTGTTTATTTAGGAGTAGTAGAACAATATACCAATTTAATTCTAAATAATGTCAATGCTCCATATTATATTGGAAGCTCAAATGTTGTGAAAATGATAGATAATCGTCTGTTATCAATAAAGCCTCCTACAATCATTACAAGAACACCTAGATCATTAAGTACGCGAAATATGTGGAAGGCTTCAGAATGGCGTGCTTGGTTATTAGTATATTGTCTTATATGTTTACATGGAATACTTCCACAAAAATATTTTCAACATTTATCTCAACTTGTATCTGCAATACAAATTTTATCGAGTGAGAGTATTTCTCAAAAGAAATTGGAAGAAGCCCATGTCTTACTTATTAAATTTGTTGTTTATTTTCAAAAATATTTCGGAAAACGTGAAATGACATATAATATCCATTTATTATATCATCTTGTACGTAGTGTAGCCAATTTAGGTCCTCTGCAAATGCATGACGCATTTAGTTTTGAGAATGAAAACAGATTACTTTTACAAATGGTGAACAGTCCAACAGAGAAGGCAGTCCAAATTTCGAAAAGATATTTGTTTTATAAATCCATACCTTCGTTTTGTACACAATTTAGCATTAGCAACCGAGTGATAGAATTTTCAGAAAATTTCGAAAATCGAATAAAATTTTATGTCAAAGTTAAACAAGCTGTTTTAATATCTGGTAAAAACTATGAATTTAATGACGACGAACAGAAATTAGGTTACCATGGTACTTGTAAAAGTTATAAAAAAATTATTTACAATGGAATAAGGTATACAACAAGTGATTACACGGAAAATTTTAAATTTAATGACTCTGTGATAGAAATGTATTCTGGTGCCAGAGGAATTGTGAAAAATATTTGTTTATTTGACAATGATTCTGAGAGCACAATTTTAATTTTTTACAATAGAATTAAATTAAAAAGTGAAAATGTCTGGAATTTGAAAAACATTAATTACTTGAAAGAGTGTATTACTGATGAAAAGGAAATATATTTATGCACACCGAAAGATTTAAAAACTCAATGTGTACTTATGTCGTTGAGTAACAAAAATTATATATGTAGTCTAAGTAAGAGTTCTTTTGGAGATTAATATTAGTTTTATATCTCTAAAGGATTTCATACTATTGTAATATAATGTATTTTCTACTGGAATAAATAAATATATATTTATTTTATATATAAAAATAAAAATCATAAAAATACAAGTATTTTCTTTCCTATCCCTTTTAATAATTATACATTACATATAAATTATAGTACATTACGATACTAGTGCTATAAGTGACCTATTACATTTATCATTTTATAGCACGGTGTGACCTAAGCTCACACTTTAGTCACGCCTATCCGTGAGTAAAGTAGTCCTTTTTTGCACAGTGTTTATCACGCTCTCTACGCTCGTGCGCTAACCTCACGGTGCAAAAAAGGACTACTTTGGGCGCCCTCGCTGCGCTCGGGCACTAACCTCACCCCGTGCAAGAAAGAGCCACTTTAAAGTTGATAGAGGCATCCTCCATTGTTAATGTGAAAAATAGTAATATATATGGGATCTTGTGAGGGCCAATAATGGCCCTCACAAGATCCCATATATATTACTATTTTTCACAAGAGCCACTTTAGTCACACGTATCGTAATATATTATAATGAAATAGCGTTCGTTAATTTCGCAATTGTCTTTATGAATTTATTTTTGTTTTTCTTTATATATTATTGTTTTTCTCTGTTTTTTCTGTTTTTTTCTGTTCTTTACTGTTTAATTAAATTCTTTAATAAAATAGAGTTTGGTAATTTTGTCATTGTCTTTATCTATTTGTTTTTGTTTTTCTTTATATATTATTGTTTTTTTCTGTTTATTTTTATTATTTTTTGTTTTTTTCTGTTTATTTTCTATACCCAATGTTCCAATTCGTACAGAAGAAAACAGAATAAAACAGAAAAAAATTTTTAAAAATCGAAACAAATAAGAATAAATACATAAAAACAGAAAAAAAACAGAAAAAAATAGAACTATTTTCTGCCAGGGTATATTTTGCGAACTTATTGGTTGTGGCGTGGTATATTTTGTAAAATTATTCGTTGGAAACTTTTTTTTTTAAAGGATCTAGTCTAATCTACTTTACTTAACACTTCCGGAGATGAGCTTATACAATGGAAATTAAGTATTTATTTCCAATGTAATAGTCGTAAACTATACACTGAAAACCCTACAATAATTTTTAAAGAAACCCTCTTCAATCAATAGTCCGACTTTTTAAATTAGATTTTTAAGCAGTAACAAGGATTTGTCATCTTTAAGACTTTATTTAATTTTAAACAAAAGAATTAAAAAAAAATACGGTTACCTCACATGTGTGGTAGAAGGGAACGAATGAGTCCTTTCTAAACAGAGATAATATTTTGTTAAAGAATTACAAGCAATTTTGTACATTTTCAAGTAACAGATTAGATCTAATTTTGTTTCGCTTTCCAAGTACCAGCTGAAATAAATTGGGCCGTTACGGTCCATCACAGATACGTTAATTTTGAGCTCTAATAAAAGAAAGAGCACCAGCGAAGTAACTCTAAGGAAAGAACAAGTAAAACATTATACGAGCACTTTTGCCGAAGCTCTACTTTCTCTCTCCACCCTTTGTATAAAATACTGCTTACAGCAGTTTTTAATAGCAGGGGGGCTTAATGGGCAATCAGTGCGAGTGTTAAACTTTTAAATACACCATCCACGCCGGGCCCATCGTAATTCTTTAATTTCCATTAAAAATCAATCTAGGATGATGTTTCGAAATAAATATAATTCTATAAAAACACGTACTTCGAACTATTTCCAGCCACTTCTTCCACGACGCTATTTCAATTTACCAGCGCTCGGAAAATTCAGCTCAGCCGCGCGCGGCCAGTTTGTATTTATGGAAAGCCAATCCTTTAAAATAAAATCTATAATTCAGGCGCGCACTCTCGAATAAACTGAATCCAGCGCAACCGATGTATACAACTGTTTCATATGTTATTATATAAATGTGTATATGATGGTTGTAGCTTGCAAGCAGCTGTCGCGCTCGGTGCAGGGTATTTTCGGGCCGTCGGACCCGCTGCTCGGCGCCCACATACAGAGCATCTGCGAGGCCCTCGACGTGCCCCACCTAGAGGCCCGGGTCGACTTCGAGCCGAGCTTCAAGGAGTTCAGCATCAACCTCTACCCGGCCCAGGACCACCTCAACAAGGCCTTCCGCGATCTCATGTCCTTTCTCAACTGGACAAAGGTCGCCATCATCTACGAGGAGGATTATGGTTGGTATTAAATCTGCGTTAAACTTATACGTATCCGAAATGTTGTTTTATTAATAATTGGATATGAGTTTTTATGCGGATGCTTATTACACGGAATAATATCTGGATGTATAAGATTAATAAAAATTTCGTCCTCACCTAAGAATAATGAGAAAATTTGATATACCAGTAGCGGGTGTCTATTTAACATTGAGGAAATGAAATTTCTTTTTACGAACAGTGAAAAATTCACTGCTGGAACACGGAATGGACGAGTTTTCATTACCGTATATTTGGAGAACATAGTAAAACACTACGATAACTAGAAATACAACGACCTCATAAAAGTTTCATTTAAAAAAGCTAACTGGCTGCACATTTAATTTGAAGTTATTACTTTTTCATTGAGTTGCTATTTCGGTTTTAATTTTATTCACCTAAAACTTTGTTTATATTAACTTTATAATCATTCTTTTAATAAAATGCTCCCGGGCGTCGACACCGTTACTATATCCCAACGACGTAAACAAAACATTGTTCTGTTATTTTATTCAAAACTTCAATTCCGCCCCGTTACAATCTTCAAACGTTCAAACTCGCTTATTCAACCGTAAAATATTATTTTCGTTGCAATCTCGAAACTTTGCCGACGACAATTCCTCGCGAAATTTTCCATCAAAAAGGATATTTTATGCGCGCTACCATCAAATTGACTGGATCTGTCGGCACCGGAATCACCGTAATTGCACTCAACTTTTCGCGCCGAACTGTTCAAATATCTCGTGCGAGAAAAAAGTTGTCGCGCTGTAGCGCGCGAGGGGGGGGGGGGGGGCATTTGAAAGTTGAAGATGGCCGCCGAATAGAAATGTCAAACTGTCAAGTTCAGGAGTTTGACTTTGCTAGATGGATTTTCGTTTCCTTCCGTTACATCTTCCCCTCGTTCCGCACCCTCGCCCACTCTTCTTTTTTTTCTCGTCTCATTCCAAAGCCGATTGTGCTTTTCGATCTCGTTATCTCTCCAACGCCCTTCCGTCACGCGCGAGCGTATCTCTGGCACTTTACACCGCGCTTGCGCACCGTATCGTAGCGTAGTATAACTTTCGCAGAAGTCGAGTAAAATAACCTTATTCGGCATTTTTATTTTTCTTTCCACGGTGAAGTTTAGCACTCGAGCGGTAAGCTTATTTTAGAGGCGATTCCCCGGAACGTCGCGAAAGATAATCACTGTCAAATGACTAGTATTGTTACGATCGTATATAGTGCTCGTTCGAGAAAAAAAAGAGGAATTACTTTTACAGAGGGGACATTTGAATGAATTTAATGAAATGCTTTGATTATAATATTCAGTTATAAAAAAAATAATAAATATAACGAAATATCATGTATTTTCTCTGCAGTACTGTTTTGTCGTACGGGAAATTTATTTACAATTTTAGATCGCAATATTTTTCATAATTAAAATTCTAATAAATTAAGGATAGATATATAATGTTTTCACAAAAAAAATAGTTTTAATGCATTAAAGTCATGTATACTTATACTTTCTCATCTATTTCCTCTATCAAAGTAGCACATAATTGAATCAATTATTAAAATTCTTATCTCAAATAAAATTAAACACGAGCGACGAAACATTCCCTACGCAAAACTTGAACATTCCTCTCACCAGACACTGTATGCAATTCACAACGCGATAACGTAGATTAATGTAAACGCGACCCCTGCAGAGCGCTTAAACTTCATACACCGAGGAACGAGAAGTAAACCGTTTACAGTGAGGCAAACACTCCGTTTTACAACCTCTCCAAAAAGATAACAAAACATCATCCAGCAGCCGGCTCCGAGATGCTTAATTCTCGAGAAACAATTAAAAACTAAATTTACGCGACAACGGCCACTTCATCTTATCAAAACCAAACGCAATTGTCGCTCTTTCCCGTGCGAAATCTCTGTCAAAACACTTCCCCTCTCTCGGAACGGAGATGATTCCATTAGCCCTGCAGCGCCTGCGCATATTTCTCTCTCTCTACTTTCCCGCAAATATAAGCCAGCGGGAGACGGCGCGTATAGGCAATCCAACTACTCGAGGGAGTGCGTTTCGCTGCATCGCCGGCTGACACGCGGCGGCGGAAGATACTTACGACGCGCGGCCATTAGATAAGCAAAGTGTGTCCCCCGCTGCAGCCGAATCCCGAGAAAATGGAAAACAAGCCGACGTCGGCGCGAGTCTCATTTCCCCGGGCTTGACGCGAGAGTGTTCGCACTGATGAATTCCGGTGCAGCAGAGAGCGAGCGAGAGAGAGATGTAAAATGGGAAAACAATGAGAGAGAGAGAGAGAGAGAGAGAGAAGGAAGAATTGCCAGTCAATGGGAGGGCACGGAAAATGAGAGAGACAGAGAGGCAGTCGAGTGGAAGATTGAACGAAAACGGAAGTGACAAGTTCCAACTTAGCTCGTTTCAACTCTGTTCCCTCTCGCTCTCTCCCTCCGTCGTTTCTCTGTTCATCGTTTTATTGCTAAAAAGGCGCTTGAAATTTTCTTTTGTGCCCCGCCACTACTTCTTATTTTCCGATCGAATTATATCGGGCCATCTACGGGGATTCGTCTCCTTCTTTCTCCCCCCTGCCTCTCCTCCCATTCTCTCTCTCTCTCTCTCTCTCTCTCTCTCTCTCTCTCTCTCTTTCTTTGTGTCTTTGGTTAACTAACCGGAAAACTTCGAGACCGCTAAATGAATTTCTCTGCCTCCGCGCACCGTGGGAGGGATTGTTCCGCTCGCTCAACTTTTTTAAGTACAAAGTAAGTCGCCCCCGCTCTCGGCAGCGCAGGAAAGTTTATCAAAGAATCCGCCCGATTGCGATTGCCGCGATTATCGAAAGAATCGTCTTTGCTCCAAGAAAAGAGAGTTTGAATTGATTGGACTTTGAGTACGGTTTTGTGTTTTAATTAATCGTGGGTGATTTGTTCTCTGTTTTTTATCTCTTTTGTTCGCAGGGTTGTTCAAACTGCAAGACTTAGTGAAATTTCCGCCTTCGCCGAAAACGGAGATATATATCCGCCAGGCTGGACCTGGATCGTATAGACAAGTTCTTAGAGAAATTCGACACAAAGAGATTTACAAGCTAATTATTGATACGGATCCTATATACATGCAACAATTCTTTAGAGCAGTAAGTTGTTTGATGTGTTTTCATCGCGAAATACGAATAAGCTTTTAGTGTTTTGTGTACTCAAAGAACTTCAAATCTTTTTTGTATAGACTTTAGAAGGAAAATATTCATTCATTAAAAAGGGATTTACGCGAAATATACTAATACTTACATTCTATGAATCTGAATTTGTTCGATTTTTCGTGTTTGGAAAGCTAAACTTTGAATTGCAAACTAAAAGTTATACCGATAGATCTTTTCTCAGTTTTATTTCCCTTTTAGAAACTATTAAACTGTTGCAAAAAACTGTCAGAAACTTTCTTTTACCTTTGTCTAGTATTCTTGTTTATCCCTAGGTGTGGAAATATTTTTATGGAAAAGTATTGAGTGGTTCCAAACAGAAATGGTTTTATAGTTTTCATATACAAAAACATATTTCTCCATATAAAAGCAGTATGTAACGTAAAATACATTCATTATTATTTTTGGAAGTTCTTATTCATAACTATTTCATGAATCCTTATATAAATATTAATTAATTATTTGTGTTCGTGATTTTTTTATAATATATATCAGTAGTATTTCATGGATATCCGTAGGAAAAAAATCTGCAAGATATTTCTGTAGAATCTTGCAGAACTATACCTGTAAGAAATTTCTACAAAATTTACGTCCACGCGTAAATTCAACAGAAATTCTTGCAAAAAATAATTTTGAATAAAAAGAGTCATTAATTTGGAACATTTTGTTATATTTTTCATAAAAATATTTTCACCATGGTATTCTATAACCTTAAATATAATATAAAAATATAGGTACCGATCGTGTGCAAATAGAGAATTCAAATAATTTTTCAGTTTCCTCATATTTATCTTATAAAGTGCAATGTCACTCTAATACAATTTAATGCATAATTTTCAGATACTGCAACTACAAATGAATGATTATAGATATCATTATATGTTCACAAGTTTTGTAAGTACTTCAGCATTAACCACGAATTCAATCGTAAACAGGTATTAAATGTACGAATTTTCCTTTCTGCCTTACCAGGACATTGAAACGTTCGATCTCGAAGACTTCAAGTACAATAGTGTAAACATGACTGCCTTTCGATTAGTTGATTTAGATGAGCCTTCAGTCGCTGAAACGCTAAAGCAAATGGAACGATTTCAGCCGATCGGTCACACGATACTCAACAGATCCGGAATAATACAGGTAAGTTACAATTCATATACGTTAAAACTTTTTCCATCATTATTCCAACTAAGCAAACCAGATACTGTTCACATGACCAAAGCAAAGTCTTGATTCCGCTTTAACAAACATTTATATCCTCCCCCACCCCCTTCTCCGCAAAGAATTCCAGCGGAGCGGAAATTTCGGCACAGTTCCGCCCGCACACGCTCTCTCTCTCCCCCTCTCTATCTTTCTCTCTCTTTTCGCCGATGATGTTTGCTCGTGCACGAGCAATCCGATCGGGGTATATACCCTCCTCCGCTCCGCAAACGAACGTTTCCGCGTATACGCGTGTGTACGTAGGTATACGTGTGCTTTCAGATCAATTTTAGAAGCTTCGCTCTCTGGCTCTCTCGGGTCCGCCTACGCGCTGCTATATACAGCGAGAAGCGCGCGATGGTCCGGAATTTGATTTAGCCCGAAACGAACTTGTGTATTGGTGTATACTTTTTGTCGCGCGCACCACGCGACGTGGCCAGTAGAGTGTGATGCATTATTATTGTCCGCTGGCTCAGTTGCCAAAGCTGTGTGTGCGATTCGGTATGGCTTAACTTTGATTTTTCGACGGCGAATCGAATCGAGAGGCGGAAAGTGTGCTTTACGTTTGGGTAGCGTTTCTACGAATATTTCGAAACTGAAGAGAGAGAGAGAGAGAGGGGGGGGGATAGAGAGGTTGGTGTTTTTTATCTGAGTGTCAAAAGAACTTTTTCGGTAAAAAAAATGCTGGTCTGGGTATCGGATTTAAAAAGTTGTATGAGGTATACTAGTGAAAATATAGTATAAAAGGAATACCTTTTTGATAGTTTTTATTGTTTACGTGAAAAAATTTTTTCAAACAATAGAAAACTTTAATAGAGAATTTTTTAATTCTATATTTAATTCTATTTGACCGATAAAATGTATATTAATACTTCTAAAACTAAGTACAATTTAACATAAATAATAAATGATAAAAATATCGAAAATAGAAAGGTTAAATTAATTTTTGTCAGCTTTCACCTCTCTTGTCATGAAAATTACTATTTCAAATAGTAAAAATTCATAAGTCATTTAGCAATACTATAAATATAAAATAGTAATATTTCATACATAAAGTGTAAATTTTTCTATATAATAACTTATCTTCGTGTAAAAAGGTTATAAATATTGAAATCTCCCCATTACAATAGAAGTGCAATAAAAACATTTTTTTAACAACTTTGAAACATCTCAATATTCCTCCCTCTTGAATCATAAAAAATAAGCTAACTCCAAATAAGATTATCTTATCTACAAAAAATCTAATTGTATAAAACACATAATTCATCTAAAAAATGATATCCACATAAGATACGCCTTCCAGATCATTAAGAAATATAACCTTTACCCGCACCACAGGGTTTTACCACTACAACAGCAATTTCCCAAAAGCAACAAAGCACCACCAAGCACATCTCCCTTATCACTAAGCATCCCTCGCAGCCACGCATGAGATCTCCACACTTCGTGTATAAACGACCCAAGCACAAATCGCAGCCCCACACATCTGACCCCCATCACTCTTCATTTCCCACTTGAAATTCATCGCACGTGTTTGCATTGCAGGCGGAGCCGGCCCTGGTCTACGACAGCGTGCAGGTGTTCGCGCACGGCCTGGCGGCGCTGGATCGCAGCCACGTGCTACGCCCGGCGAACCTCTCCTGCGAGAGGGAGGAGCCCTGGGACGATGGCCTCTCCCTCTACAATTACATCAATTCCGTAAGTGAGCGAGTACGTTCCCGCAATTTCAACCTATTTATTATACTTATTCTTATTTATTCTATTGCTAGTTTATTAAATTTATGGATAGATCTTTTGAGTAAATTAAAGTTGGTTGGGGGAGGGAGAAAAAGTATTGAGTATTATATTTTATAATATATGTAGATAATATCAAATGGTCCTGTTCATATAATATAGTCTTAATCACTATTATCTCCTAAGCTGTAGTTTTAGTTAGGTTTTCATTGAATCCAATTAAAATCTAAAAACACGTAAAAGACCTATAATATAATTATGCGATTGCCTTATTATTCACAAACCCAGACATTTTCACACCAAGCAAAGAGATTCTTTATAAAAAAAGACTCAACAAAATACCTTGACAGGGCGCAAATATTAATTTTAATTCAAAGCACATAATCCAATTTAAAGTCGTTCAAACAACCCCCGCTCGGCGCACTTTAATCTACATTAAGCACACAGCTATATACATAATGCACGCGGTACTTGACATAATGTACACCGCATTAGTAACACGATTGCACACGCGCGCATCCCAATAATCAACAAGCAGCGTTTGTTAACAATTTGGCCCGACTTAAATATATTTCCATTTCCACCTAACAACGCTCGACAAATTACACATTACCAGTAATTATTTTCCATCATAAATAAATAATTAAAACATAACACTTAATGCTTCACGAAGCAATCTTCGCCTTACATACAGCCCGCCCCGCGCTGTTACCCGAATGCAAAGCCAGCGCTGCCGCGGAAAATTTCAGCGAGAGGTGAGAAGGAATGGAAGAGTGTTGCATACATCTTGAGACATTATATACTTATTATACTTTGAGATCTGCGGAACCATTAGTTTGTATTTCTTGGCGTCTCTTGCATATTTCGCGATTAATGTTCGCTTCCCTAAATGTTTCCGTTAAATTTAACGCTACCGGTATGCGGGATTAGCAAACATCGTTACCATTCTAGTTCGTTTCATTTGCATGCGCGCGTGGCTCATTAGATCGATGTATAATATTATGCGCGAGAATCACTAATATCTGTGGCTTCCAGGAATAACGACCTAACCCACTTGTACGTGTTTTTGAGAAATCGACGTTTTAAAATTTCTGTCATGACACTTCATATGTAAGATCGAAATGCGCGAGATGAGTTATAACAATGTAGACATTTACAAAGGTATCGAATATCTTTCGAACCCCACTATCAACTGCTAGAATACATTTTTATTCTTTGTATAAACAAACAAAACAATGCAGTTAAGCCGTTATTCCGGTAACTGTGCAGTTAAGCGGTTTAGGGAAATTGTTCAAATAAGATAAATAACATAGTTATTTCTACACTTAAAACATAGAATACGAATTCTTTTTTAAATATTCATTCCCACGCATGCGCCTCCCAACGGAATATGCGTGAAGTTAACGGAATTCGATAAATCGAATACCGAACGTTACTCGGTTACTGTTTATGCACACTCGCCCCATCGCCCGACAATCAAAGCTGTTGTGTTACCTTCTATTATCTATTGCCTTTGATCTTTGTTGCTATAAAAATAGGTATGTCATAATCTGTTTATTGCGTAGTATTAACTTCAAAACGGTGCTTTTAATTAAATATAAATATTCAGTTAAGTCGTTTCTCCGGGCACAGGTGCAATTAAGTGGTTATGCACTTAGCTGATATTGGCTCTTTCAACGCGTTTCAGATTTCTGGACCAAGTCTACATGAAAAAGGGTAGTTAGAAGGTATAAATTCCGGTGCTAACTCAATTTTGACCCCCAAGTGGGTTAGGTCGTTATTCCTGGAAGCCACAGATATATCTGCGAGATAAATAATTGCGAATAACTAAACATGGGTATAGCGATTTAATTTAGAGATTTCGTTTCAGGCCATATTAGTCATGATAAATCGGCTTCGTCGGCCGAAAACAGGTAAATTTCCGAGATGCTTATCCAGGGCGTACGTACGCGATCATTTAAACGATGATTTACGACGCGATCGCCTCATGAAAAGGTTAATATTCATAAATTCGCGTCTAAACATGATTGGTTAACCGAAATATAATTACAACGGGCTGATTATAGACTATGGTCGAGTTAATCGACAATTCGACGGGCGAGAGAGAGAGAGAGTAATTTACGCTCATTATGAAACCGAGGCAATATCATTCGGTTTCGCATAACAATAAATTACAATCGGGAAATTCCCGTGTATATTAGTGATTAATATAGGCGTCGCTCTAATTGCCCGATCCACCATCCCGATTATGAAAATTATCGGTAGAAGAAAAATTAAACGTATTTTTTGGTTGGCAGCCGACTATCAGTACCTAATAAAGACGCGCAATAAACCGGCACCGTTTCGCAACTACCGAACTGCAACGTATATACACGTTCACCCCAACTCGCGCGAAAACACATCCACGCGGGAAAGTTCATCGACCGATGGCTACTTCTGTACGTAAAATTCGAAGGCGAGTGGCCGAGCTCGAAAGACACAGCGATGAGATTCTCCCTCTCTCTCTCTTTCCCCTTTCTGGAAAGGCGACGACGGTGGTGATGCTGGCGCCGAGAAAACTTATAAGCTCAGACAATGCATGGACTCTCTTGCGAATTATTCGGTTAGAGTAGAGCGCGTTGTCCCATCCTCTCCGGCCGTCGATCCTATTACAAGTTTTCAGCCCGGAGGACGCGTAAAAAGCGGCGTCGTTCCAAGTTTCTCGGCTGTCCCCTCGATTCTCGGTATATGTGTGGGTGTATGGGAGGGATTCTCTGGTGTATTAAGCGGACGCGCGTGAAATTTCGCACGTTTTAATAAGGGGGTGAAAAGGGGAGTAGGGCAAAAGTGCGGAAAAGCGGGCTGGAAATTTGTTCGGAACTTAGGGAAGAAAGTGTTTGTTCTTGAATGCTTTTGTGTATTAAGGAGATTATTTTTGTTTGAAAGTTCGTGGGTCGAATGTTAAGTCAGATGAATTTTTAAAAATTAATGGTTGATGTGGGTTCGGTCGCACGTGAGGCGATTGTTTGTTACATCTCTTCACAGATTCCCATTGGCTATGGTCAAGCAGTATATTATTAAAGCCGGTGCCTTAAGAAATGCTTATCTTTTAATCTACGTAATTGCGACCTATATGTGCTTGCCTGGATATTTCTGAAGTAAATATAAATTTCAAATTTAATTCAATTGAAATAGGAGAATTCAGCTAAAATAAACAGCTTTCAAGAAACTCCGCAGAACTTCTTTGTCCACATCACATGAAAGTAATCACGCCATGGATCAAGCTATACAAACATTATCCAGTCGATGATACGGTGAACCGGTTATAGATCGCATTTTGGTTAATTATCGTGAAAACGGATGGCTCGCGAATAATCATCGTAATGCCTGGAAAGCCCGCAAATTGCTTTCAATTCATCATCCGGCCTAATCGCGTAAATCTCAAACTCCTTTATTAACCATCGGCCCCGCAACATCATAACAGCCATCCACCCGAAATCTTCAAATCCCCTCGCTCATCAAAACCAACCAACCAAGCGCAAAAAGATAAAACCCACGTGTAACCGTCGTTCACTCAGGAAAAGTCGACACGCCTGTATTAGCAGCTTGGCAAGCCTCTCGTTTCTCGTATACATACATACGTATACGTCCCGTCTCTGCATCGCAAATCGTATCCTACACATACGTATATGTACAAGAGGAGACACGACGGCTGGCGTCACGACTATACTACGCTCGGCTGCATATCCGCAACTCTCGCCGAACGTTTGCAAATGGATTTATGCCGGTGCAGAAGCGCAGCGCCGGGCATAATTCACTCTCTCTCTCTCTCTCTCCGCGAGGTAAAGGGGATACGCGGCGGGATGCAAGCCCAGAGGTAATTAACGCGAGCGAGTGCACAAATCTGCCGGGACGAGTGTGTGTGTGTGCGTATATATATACATGCATGGGTGTGGGTGAAAAAAAGAGAGGCGTGTTATGTTTGTAATTAGCTCGCGCGTGGTGGGTGAAGGTGTTTCGAGAGATGAGCGCGTTTGTAAATAGAGCAGGATCTGTATTTCATTATGCCCGGTGGGAGGTTTCTTTTTTTTTTCGGCTTGTTTTGGAGCGCGCGCGTGTCTAGGTTGTGTTTAGTTCCGAAAAGTTTCCTTTGTACGTCGAGGTCGCTTTCTTTTTGAAGTTTAACGAGCACGAAATCTGGATGTACGGTAATAAGGGAAATGAGGCAGAGCTTTTTTATACTGCTATAGCACTGTAATTTTCGGTGCCGTTTCGTGGAAAACATTTAACAATCATCGTAATCGGTATGTCCAGGGCTATATTAAATATATGAATATGCTGGTTAATGAATTTTCCAGCAGACAGAGCGATATTTTTCGTTTGAAACATAATTGATTCGCATAGAAAAGTTATATCCGCACCTTCTTTAATCCTTCCTTTCACAGAACGAAAACTTCATTCCGCAGAGAACCCGCGGCGGAAGAGCTCCAATATAAAGAATCTCTTTGCTTCGACCGCAAAATAATGATCGATCTCGTGTAATTCATCCCCCGCGAGCTTATATAATTATCTAATGGACCCTGCGCTATCCCGACGGGCGCCGCTGCCCACACCTACCCAATAAATTTCGCGAAAGCCAAAGAAATAGTCCACATAATTCGATCGTAAAAGAAACCTATAAAAATTTTCATCTCCCTCTCTCCCTGCGGGCAAGAAACAAAATCCACTTATGGTAATGAGAAACATACCCCGAAGAAACCACGGTGCTCTCTCTATCTTTCTGCGAATATCCTTTGTACGCGCCAAGACCCATTTACGTTACACCCATTTTCTCGAAAAAGCGGCACTGCTTTCTCATAATATTAATAATATTAAAGTTGTATATTATACACGTGTGCGATCGCAGGCTGGTCTGCACGGTCTGACGGGCCACATCGAGTTCAACGAGGGCAAGCGCACGAACTTCAAGCTCGACCTGCTCAAACTGAAGAAGGAGGACCTGGTAAAGGTGGGCGAATGGAGGCTCGGTAGCGGGGTCAACATCTCGGACGTCGGCGCCTTCTACGAGACCACCGCCACGAATATCACTTTGGTCGTCATGACGCGGGAGGTAAGCGCATCCAGCCAAAGGCTGTAAAAATAATTGCGAGGGGG
Organism: Torymus aiolomorphi; assembly: GCA_036365515.1. Taxonomy (NCBI): domain Eukaryota; kingdom Metazoa; phylum Arthropoda; class Insecta; order Hymenoptera; family Torymidae; genus Torymus; species Torymus aiolomorphi. The sequence continues at coordinate 89,285,902 of CM070874.1, read as the reverse complement.
AGAGGAAAATGGGCACTTTGTTACCCTCCCAAATGGGAGGATGTAGTTAATTGTACCCGGCGATATATATATTTTACCGCGCTGCAGCCCGCGCGCACAATGCCGCCGCGAGATTTATCCCGCGAGTGCGAGTCACGCACGTGTGTGTATGTGCGGAGCTGAATTAACACCCAGATATATGTGTACGGCTGGGGTGTATCCCCGAGGCTCGTGCGGTAAAGCAAAGCGTTATTTTGTGGTGACGGGATTTGTTTTTTAATTTTATTTTATTTCGGTACCTTATAATGTATTTACCATTTCAATCGGACGAAAGCGCGGTACTTTAGAAGCCAAAAACTCAAGGCTCTCCAATCATGCGAATGAGCAACACACGCACTTCCAATTCCATTCCCTCCAACATTTATCTACTAGCTTATACGTGCAATTCATCTTCGTCGTGGGGGATTCAGCGCACGCGAGCTTCTTGCGGCAACCCTGTATAATGCGCGAAATCTCGACTATACGCAGAAAGAAAGAATAGCCGGAGGGAAAAACGCTTACTTCGTTGCCCCGAATGAATCGCTAAAAATGGCAAGCGCCGAGTAGCTCTCTCTCTCTTTCTCTCTAGCGCGCACTTTAATTACTCTATTCCTAGGCGTGCGGTGCAGTTGCATCCCCCGCGGCTTTTTTCTCCCTCTTTTTCGCCCGCACCATGTTTTATCTATTTTTCCCCTTTCTCATCGCGAGCGCGAGTTTCTTTCTCTCTTTTTGCGGCGGGAAGGGGAAGAGAAAGATGAGGGAGTAGCGCCGCAAGCACAGGAGGGAAAAGAGAGCCGAGGGACCGATCGCCACTTGTTGGCGTGCGAGCGAGCGAGCAAGCGAGCGAGAATTACGAGGCTAGCGTCGTTAGAGAGCGAGGTTATGCCGATTGAATTCGATCTGTGGCTACGGGTTATTAACGGTAATGTCGTGCGGAGATATTTCTAATCGGGTTAGAGGCTTTTTGTTTAATGTGGGGAAATGTGATTCTTCGTGAGTGGGTTGTTTTGGATCGGTGCAGGTGATAAAGTGGCGCGGTTGATTGGAAATTGGAGCAAAATAGAAAAAAAATATTTGATTAGATGGATCTTTTTGATTTCGGTAGACCCTGATCATAGATATTGGTCATCTTTTTCTCAACCATGTTTATACAACGTACCCACAGTCATTTGTATTATGCTGATTATTAAACATTTTGAGATACAATGATAAAAAATTATTGAATTATTTCATTTTATTTTTTTTTAATAACATTATTACTTAACAAAATGTTGAGTTTGGTAGTATTGAGAAGAGCCGTAATTCGATAAAGGACCAATAAATATCATCCCATATTTATTAATTTAATTAATTATAATATATTCATCGAACGAATAAAATAGTCTTTTTCGAAAAAAAAACAGAATTGTATACGACGATGAAATTGATCGTTATTTTATCCGCTTTACTAATCATGAATCGGAACATCAACGATTCGCAAAATAAAAAATAATATCGGCCTCTCCCCCAAATTCATCAGCTTTTCCACCCGATCTGCTCGCATTTATCGACTAACGGGGAATCAGACACGTAATTGTCGATAGCTAATAATAGTCTTTTAGTATTCCCGTTACACATGAACTATCACGTATTGACGCTTCAAGTGGCACCGAAAGAACATTTCAATTTGAATTAAAGCTGAGCGACCTCGATACACCAATATTTAGGTAATCGGAGGCTCTTTAGTTTAGTCGCCATTGAAAAATCGAATACGGTCCGCGAAAAAAACGCAAAAAAAATTAAATCGTTGCTAGCTGATTTAGCAGAATGCCTTTTCAAAGAGAATAGTTAAATTACATCAAATTATTTTTTTAAATGTATATTTCAATATAAAATTGTATTCTTTCGGCAAACTTGATTTTGCATAAATATATTATTTGAAAGTATACATAAAATTATATTTAAAAACATTTACTGAGTAAAAATCGTAATTATTATAATTGCAAATTTAAAATTTAAGTTATTAACACATTTATTAAGCCAAAAAGGAGAAATGAATTGCTGTCAAAAACTAGAATAATGAAGATTAGAAATAATTCATTTTATACAATATAAATGTACTTAAAATAAAAAAAAAATTAAACTTGAAATATAAATATTATTTTTTTATAAAATTTAATTAAACGAAATTAATATAAGTAAAATGTGTATGTAAAGAGTAAAATTGACAAATTTTTTTCATACGTGATTCTATACGCGTGAGTATATCTTCAATAAATGAATTCATTGAAAAATATGAAAAGAAAAGTTTGAAAGAAAACCACGTATTTTGTGAAATAAAAAAAAAAGTAAATAAAAAAAAATTGAAAAAATGTTTTATATATTATTTGTAAAAAAGAAAACCGGAGATAATAAAATTTTTGTCACGATTTTTTTAGATTTTTGTATATTTTTTTAAACGACTTAATATTATCCCCTTAACCCTGAAAAAATATGTATGAAAAAGAAGTTACTAGTAAAAGCTTTATCCCTCTCTACTATATTTGGCTCGCTCAAAGATCCTCATAAAAAAAATACCCATCCCTCTCCCGATACGCTAATAGCCCTGTATAACACAAAGTTCTTTGGCTATTTGTACTCGCACAGGAAAAGCCGTACGTGATGGTGAAGGAGGACAAGAACCTGACTGGCAACGCGCGTTTCGAGGGCTTCTGCATCGATCTGCTCAAGTGGATAGCGGGCCAGGTTGGCTTTCAGTATGCCATACGCCTCGTACCCGACCACATGTATGGTGTCTACGACCCCGACACCAAGGAGTGGAATGGCATCGTACGCGAGCTCATGGAGAAGGTGAGTCGAGCTATATTTCCTCTCTTTTCATATCTGCGAGAAAAAAATCGTACTTAGAAGTGCCGATATTATTCTTCCCGCTCTCTCTATCTCTTTTTCCCCCTGTTTTTGCTGTGAAAGGGGAGGATCAAGTGTGAGTGTATTTTTCCTCTTCGACGCGCTTTTTCCTCAAGCGCGCGAGCTGATATTAAAAGCCGACAAAGTATCGCCTATTTTGTCGATCCTCGATTGCGAAAAACTCGTCAAATGTTTTTTTGAGCTAACGCTTTGAGTTCGAGGGCTCGTTGATTTGATGGTTCCTCTGTGCGATACTCGAGTTGACTGGAAATGCGCGGAAAGATTTGAGGGTTCGTATGCATTTGAAATTTATGTTATCGATTTGGAAGTAGTTCTTACACAACGAAACTTGCAATTATTTTTCAGCTTTGTTTCCGTGTCTCAATGGGTTATTGGAAACAGTTTGATTATGGTAGCTTTCAAAATTGAAATATTTACGCGGAAGGCAGAAAAAAAACTAGTTCTATAATACAGTTGATTTAAGTTTAAAATAGAAGGTTCGTTTCACTTACTATGATGTCGGTAAAAAGCGCTTTAGAGAAAAAAAATTCTCCTTTTGTTAAAGTGGAATTGACATTATAAAAAAGTCTCTTTCTTATGCCTTCAAAGTTGATCGAAAATTGAAATTCTTAACCGTCTTTGGGTAGTCTAGGGAACATTTTTTTCGGATCAAGCGGTAGGACGCTAATGAAGATGTTATAGAAATCCCGTGATAATGAAGCCTTATGGGTAACTTTCATATAATCATATAATAATAAAGTAAAAGTAAGGAATAAGAAAAAGATGAAAATATCTAAAAAGTGATAAGATAAGATGGTCAAAATAATTTTAAATTCATTTTTTTTCTTGTGAGTGTGCTAGATAACTCGAAAATTTTACATGCCCATCCATTGTAAAATCGTACTAAGTTCCTATCCCTGCACTAATTAAAAAACCGCTGCTAACTGCTTTAGCAGAATCCTTTCTCAAAGAGAATTGATAAATTACATCAAATAATCTTTTTAAATGTATATTTTAATATAAAATTTCATTGTTTCTGCATATCTGATTTTCCGTAAATTTAATATTCAAAATGATCAAGAAAATTATATTTAAAACAGTTATTTAGTAATTATTAAATTGCAAATTAAAAAGTTTAAGGTATTATCACATGTTATTTATTGAATTTATAAATTAATTACGTTTTTTCAAAATTTCTTCGGCGTTTTCTTACCAGTACAAATCGAACCTTGATATTTAATTATTCAATATCATTACAAAATACTTTATTTTGTAAAATGCAAATACTGTTGATAGTCGTAAGAGGTTACGATTTTTCTTACTTGAAGTTGTCAAATTTTAGCATTGATACAAACAATGAATATTTTGATAACTATTCTCTCATGAATTTTGCGAATGTTTTGATAATTGTTCTGTATTGAATTTTGTAGATATATAATTATACAGAAAATGTATTTTATATAAAATATATTTAACTTTTTATGGAACTTTTTATATTGTTACATTTTATTAATAATCGCACTGAAAACTATGGATATTTTAGAAGGTATGATTATCTTTTCGCAGATTTATCTAGTGTGAATATTGTATTAATTTATAACCTTATATAAGTTTATAATTAAATAGCCAAATATATTTTTATTACAGAATATGATAATACTTTTAACTTTTTATACAAATTTACAATCTATAATATAATTCTGTTATTTCAGATCATTTAAATTTTGAAGATCATTATCTAAATTATTATGTAAATATGTATTATAACCATTTTTGTGAAAGATATATTGTGGAAAAGTAAAATAATGAAGTAATGGACCAAATTGAGAAAAAGAAAAATAGAAAAATATCAGAGACAACCAAAAATAAAAACTTATTACTTAAGAAAAATAAAATGTTAATATTAAGCATATTAAACGTAAAAAATAAAAGTTGAATTTATAATGATTTATTATTCTTTTCGCTCTACTATGTATATTATTAGTCATAAAGTACGCTGAACTCGGACGCGCATCAGCAGAAAGTGCTCTCCGACAGCGCATAGCGGTCTACCGGGTCTGGTAACGCGCACGATCGAAAAGCGTTCCTGGGGCGCCCGCAAAAAACGGGCCCCGATTATCACTTCACCACCATCTCGCGGTGTAAATAACCGACTTAATATTATCCGATCAGGTGGAAAAAGTATGGATAAATAGGTAATTTCAAGACCTTTAAGAAAATATGACTACTTCCGACCAATATTTAAACCCCTAACCCTAACGCCATAAAAAAATATTTTCGATTTTTTCATATTTTTCTTTATTTTTTTTAATCAATTTAATATTATCCGATTAGGCCGACAAAAATATGGATTGATAGGTAATTTCAAGACCTTTAAGAAAATATCATTACTTGCGACTGATATCTAAACCGATCGCCGTAAAAAAATATTTTCGATTTTACGATATTTTTCTTTATTTTTTTTAACCTACTTAATATTACCCGATCGGTCCGACAAAAATATAGATTGATAGGTAATTTCAATTCCTTTAAGAAAATGAGCTTACATCCGACCGATATCCAAACCCGGCGACGAAAAACAAAAATTTCGATTTTTCAATATTTTTATTTTTTATTTTTTTAATATTTATTATTATCCAATCAACTATATAATTGAACTTGCACAACTTCAAAATGAACTTTAGATATCTGCCAAAGATAAACTTGATACCTCTGTCCATTTTCGAGTTATGCCGCGGACAAATTCATTACACACACACACACACACACACACACACACACACACACACATACATTTTCTATTAAACGCATATTTCGACTCAGGGAGCTCAGAAATATCGAAAATCATCAAAATCTCGGAGTCGAAAAATTTCACCGTTACCACACTGAAAAAAGTTTCGGGGAGCTGCTCCTCTGGCCCGTGGAGCGGCAACACGAAGCGCCGCAGAGCTGCTACACTGTCTTTCGAGGAGCCGCTACTCTCTTATCGAGGAGCAGCCCCTCGATATAGAGGGACTGCCCCTCAAAACAGAAGAGTAGCAGCTCCTTGGCAATCGAGTGATTGATACTCGGCACGGCAGAGTCGCGAAGAGGCGCGCGGCGCGTATTAGAAACTATAACCTTTGCGCGTAGATTTATAAGATTTATATGTGCAAAGATAATAAGTGCGAAAATACTTTTAAGAAGATAAGTCATAAGAAGGAAAATAGAGGAATTTTTCACGAAATATCCTACCTTATTAATAGACCGGTCAAATAACTAATACGTTGAACATAACCTATAAGTGAAAATGCATAATAATTTTTTGCTTCATATTAAACGTGTCTAAACAAAATACAAGTATACACATTTATACATCAAGAAGATATGCTTTTAATGATATTTTTTTCTTTTTTAATATATGCAATAATTATTACCAAATTTAATGTTTTCTTAAGTGTCCCATTTATCGGATACAGTGTCTCACAATACGGCCGTTTACCTTACAATTGCGGTCATTATGTTCCCCGCGTGAGTCGAGGTGGCACTCCTCGACAAAAGAGAGGGGCTGCTCCCCAATCTCCTTCGAGGGCCTGCTCCTCGAATATAGAGGAGCTGCTCCCCGAAAGTAACTGGGGAGCTGCTCCCCAGCTGTGAGGGCGCTGCTCCCCGAAACTTTTTTCAGTGCAAACTTTCTCTTTGAGAAAGCAATACGGTGTGTAAAAGGAGAGGAAGTTCGTTACATTTTCAGCACTGGTGTTAGTTCATTCGTGCTCTATCAACATCCTCCCCAGAAAAACCAACTTTCCTCCTAGTAGCACGATATACTATTTCTTCCATGTAAAGTATATCTTTATTAATTTTCATATACTTATTAAAATTAATTTAAAGGGGACGAGTATACTTCAATCGATAAGAAAAGTTAACAAGGCTATGAGCTTTAAAATTAAATTTACAAGAGGCATATTAAAGTAAATTTAAAATAAATAAGGGAAATTACACCCTGGTAGAAATGTCATATTCTCTACTTAATGGAGATAACACAACCTTAAAATGTTTGTACTAAATTTTCTCCGTAATCTGATCATGTATTTAAAGCCAAATATTAAAAAAAGATGGCTAACCAAAACGTAAACACGAATTATTGGTATTTAATTCGTTTATAGTATACTGTTTCAGGGAATACAAACGAAAACAATGATTTTTCCGTTTGATTATGTCTCTCTAACTCCTCGCCATAATAGCAAACCTCTTATTAGCCATTTTCTAACTAACAAAACTGGCCAACATTAGTATCTTTGAAATATTCATAGATAAGCTAATGTAAATTTGTAAAAAAACTTATTCTATTATTCTGTCTATTAAATCGCGAATATGATCGGAAAAATTGTTTCATCGATGGATAGAAATGGCCAAAAAAAGTGTCTAGTTTTTGACGATTATTGGGGAAACTAGCTATTTATTAGGTAAACTTTTTCCCTACTTTACAAATAGCTACGTTTATCCATGTTATTTCTGTTCCTTTTCAAACTCGCTTTAGAAAACCAAAAAACTTTAACGATTTCCCAAAGCACCTCTATTATTGGTAACCAGCTGTCATTACATAACAGCTAACGATTAGCGCGTATACCCGGCCAAATCAATTTCGCATGCAAAACGCCGCGCAGTGAGAGAGAAACAACCAACTGCCCTGAAGACAGCCGTCTACCTGGCGTTTAGTTTTTTGTCCCCGAGAGCGAAAAATTTTGCCGTATAGCACGATCGGCTGTTATTTACGACATCCTTTAATTACTTCTTAAATTTATCACAGCGCGTAATTATCGTTTCTCTTATAAGAAAAAAGAAACCTACTCCTCGCCTCGATTAGCATAAAGTTTAATTTTATCCTCTATCGACCAAAAAAAAAAACAATCTGCACTCTAGTTATATAACAGAATCAGGTTCACCAACAACGCTTGCATAATAGTATACTAATCCAAAAATAAACTCGAGTCTCGCGGCTCAAACAATCTCCATTTCCCGCAATAAGGATTTCTCACGCGCTGACGGGCGCGCGCTTCTCTTCCAAGTCGACGCACCGCCAGCAAACAATTAACGCGAAAGTTGCGACAAGTTAAATCGACCATTAGCGCCTCGCTATACAGCTCGCGCGTCTACCGTAAAGCCGAAAGATCCATAATTAAAGCGTTTTCCAAGTTATTAGATTTTCACGCGGGGATAGGGCAGATTCATAGGCTTGGTTTACAAATGCCCGCGGTCGCTAGTTTGCAATGCAAAAAACCTCCATTCCCGTACTGGGCCGCGCTTATTAAGAACTCCGAGCGAGCAAGCGAGCGCGTTGGATTATTCAGGCGCGACGCTCCCCGGCAAAGAGCTAATCTCTCTCTCCGTCTCTCTCTCTCTCTGATATATGTATATATACTTTTTCATTCCATACTTTCCGCGCAAAAGCGCTTAATTGAATTTTTTCCATTCATTTTTAAAAAGCCACTTGCTTCGACCCCAGTGCGTGCGTAACTTTTGCACCTTTTTTAATTAAATGCGAACCGGAGGATGCGGGGATGAGCTCCCGGCGTGTGTGAGTTATTAAAGTGCCGGGACGAAATACTTTTGAATTGCGCGCTAACGTACACGCCCGATGAAAGGTGAATTATTATTATCGCGTAAAAGGTCATTGAGTGGCCCCCCTTCTCTTTTTCCTCTTCCCGGCCTATTGATAATTCGAATAAATTACGGGGTAGAGAGTGAGTGATTAATGGTTTGACGGCTCCTGCCGCGTGCGTGTATGGTAAAATTTCGAATTTATAGTTTCGGCGCTCTTGGCATTGTTCAAAAATCGTTTATTGCGTTATTAACGACTCGACGCGAATATCGCATTCATATTGAAATTCAATGTAAACGCGAATTCTACTTTTAGCACTCTCTAGAATCTTCGAGAGAGCGAGTGAATCTACCGCGCACTTATCACCTCGCAGGCGATGTTGCGCGTAGCTGTAAAAAGAAACAAAAACGTACCACTATAGAGAGACTATGTCTTCATCGCCCCCGAGCTATTCTCAGCTAGGATAATTTGACCCATTAATGTCAAGGTTGGGCCTGAAGTGGTAATCGGGATAGTTGGAATTTATGCGCGGATTATTAATAAAACGCGCGCGAGCGCAACACGTGCGGACACTTTCTAAATAACCGTCTTGGCCTTGAATTTCACGAAATCAAAAATTTAATAAAAACGACAACAGTAGTGCGCGCGTGTGTCCTCGCCAGTCTCCTCGGATCTTCCTCTTTTGATGATTTCTTAAGGAATAGCCTAATGGTACGCAGCAGCCGAATCATTTATGAATCCTGAGTACCGAGCATGAAGAACACAGTTTGCGAACCGACAGCGAAGCTTATACTTTGTGTACCTGCATCGTCTTGCAAACGTTAAAGTATTCCTTTTTTAAAAAATAATTAAAAGAAAATATTAGTTCACAATTCATATAAGTGTACATTTTGATGAGAAACATAACGATACGTCTATTTATCTTCATTTAAAAATACGTGTTTGTGTTGTCAATTCTCTCTTTCGCATAATAAAAAAGTTTGAACTATAAACTTTGAACAGTAGAAGCAACGAATCGTAAAAACTAACTAGCACGGAATTGTTACGTCAAATGCGTACTTTTATTTCGTTATCCTCATACACAACCACCCATACCGTATTTTAACATTAAAAAACTACCTCTAATCATCAAAAAAAAGACACGAAATTTATTCCCCACGCTTATCAAACTTTCACTCACCGCATAAATTGGATATATATCCAAGCGAAAGGATTCCACGCCTTTCCTCCTTCATACACCCTGAGCATATCAAAGCGCCAGGTGGCCCGTGAAAGGGTCAAGCCGCGACGCTCTTTTCAAGCGCAGCTTACGCGCGACTCTATCTCCTCTTCGGCTTCCGCGAACTTAATAATTCCGCCGAGTGAAATTTTTCCGTGAGCGTCGACGCGGGACCTCCTCGAACAAAAGCGCCTCTCTCCGCGCCCGTCGCCTTATCCGCATTCAGGTGCGCCGAGCCATCGTGGCCGCGACTATATACATTCCTTTTCCTTCTCCTCCGCCTCGGACTTTCTTTTTCCGCAGCTTTTCTTGCCCTTTAGCGAGGGATATTTAAATTTAAAATACCGGGGAGAGAGAGAAAGCACGCGGGCACGCGTGTGTACACTTTTTATAACCGCACGTGAGAGATTTTTATATATGTGTGCGAGGCGCGGCGCCCTTTTACATCGGGCGTTTTTGCGGAATTCGAATGAGGACGCACGTATAGAACGGATGGAAATGCAGCGGTTGTGGTTCGACATGGGAACACACTTTTTCGGAGGCGCCTGCCGGCGCGCTCTTCTCGACGGTTATCGTTTTACGCGGAATGCGCGCGCTGAATTACGCCTCCGCCCTGCTGACGAAGATACATTTCGGATAGGAAGTGATTGAATGCACTTGCACGGCATATTACAGCGTGACGGCGATTTTCTTAAGTCGGGATACCGGATTTCGTTTACTTTTATGAATTTTTCACGAGTGGATTTCGCGGTGAGGATTTTATGCGAAGTATTAAGTCTGAATGGTCGATAAAATTTTTACTTGGAATGGGGGAAATCGGGTAGGGAATAGTATTTCACATCGAAATTAGATTATATATTGTAGTACAGGAGAATATTCTGAAGGTAAAGGATAAAAATAATCTAAACTGGAAAAGTCTATTGAATACATAGTAACGTCGAGGCATACTTCCAATATCAAAATAATTTCTATGTTTTATAGTAAAAATTACCATGGACATAGTAAAAATTGTTAAACACTTATAGGAATTTTTACTATAGAACATAGTAATTATTTTGATATTGCAAGTATGTCTCGACGTTACTGCTTATGTATTACATGTAATTTTTATTATATCATTTTTCTCAGTGAAGTGAATTTCTACTCCAACCCAATATCTCTCTCTTCCCGTTCCATATTATAAATTTCACTTCGAGAAAAGTCTAACTTCAATCAATTGGATACACACACACACACACACACACACACACACACACACACACACACACACACACACACACACACACACACACACACATTATACCCATCGTCCGCTCTCCATTAAAATGCGAAAAAGGAACTCAAACAACCTAGCCTGAAGTAATTCGAATCATTCGATCGTTATATAACCGAGAGCTAGCTCGCAAACTTCATTCGCCCGACCGCCGGTGCTTCAAATTCCGTCCTCAACGACTGAAAATTGAAAATTAACCCAACAAATGAGAACGACGAGTTGAAAAATATGCGCGACCGCTGCCGATATCAAACGGTGGGCACGCAAAAAAAATGTCGATTTTAACGATCCGGGCGAAACGTCGTTAAAATGCCGAATGCAAAATGCGCAACCGGTTGAATTTCCAGTCGCGCAGATCATTACGGGACGCGAAGCGAGTCCAATCGATTGATAATAATAAGGCCGATTACGATAACGGCCGGAATGCGCGCGCTCTCTCTCTCTCTCTCTCTCACTCTCTCATCAGCGATCTTTAAAAGTGTAATATTTTTATAACCCCTATATAACAGCCTTTCGCCCGTGAAACTGTCCACCGCAAAAAGCATTTATATATACATACGCGCCCGCCGGCGGGACACACAATGCGCCCGAAACAGCGAATTGTCGTAGCGGCGAATATTTTTCGCGCGCGCACTGGGAAAGGGGAGGGTTAATATAACATGTACTGAACGGATCGAGTTATGAAAATTGCGTAAAATTCAGCTGCAGCTCGACTGGATAACGAAGTCGCACCGTAATGATATATATTTTTTATGTACACACGGAGTACTGCGACAGCGCGCCTGCTGATGACGGATAATCGGATTTATTGGAACGAGCGCGCGGCCTTTTTGGCAGCTCGTCGATTTTACTTTTTAATCGAGCAGCATTAAACGTCGATTTTTCAGTGGATTATGGAATAAGTAAGCCGGAACGTGATGTTATTTTTAATTATTTTTAATGTAATAGTAATATTCGATGGAGAATCACGTGAGGTATACGTACGATATATTTTAGGCGTAGTGGAAGTAACGATGCCTCTCATTATTTCATGCAAAACATGATCTAAATTATTTAGCCGGACTAATGAGCAATGAAACAAATTAGTGGACGGAAGGTCGTTAGAGATTCATATTGTATAAGACATTGAGCTTTAAGAGACTTAAAAAACTTTATTACTCGCTAATCTCACGGAAGTACCTAAAAGGCACTTTTGATCGCTTTTTCTTTTTTTTTCTCTCTCTCTCTCTCTCTCTATATATATATATATACTGGTAGATTGACAGAAACATACTGAACCGGGAGTATCACGTATTTGAAGTAGTAAACGTACATCTAATATTTTAAAAATTGCATACACACCTAATAAAAATATACCATTTATTTATTTAATTTTCAACAGGCAAAATATCTCTGATCTCCAGAAAATATCAGTCTCAAATTAAATTGATCATTTCTAGATCAATAAATATTTTATTAATTTGAAAGTCTGAGCTATAGTTTCATAACTTACCTGTTCCTTTTAAGCTATTTCAATATCAACAACGCATTCCAATAGACAAATTTCACAATTCATGAATAAAAATGTATCGATCGCTGCTAACATAGTCGTGGTTTCCGTTATCGATGCCAAACATTTTTTAATAAAAACGTAGGTTTTTTTAAATAACTTTATTTTTTAAATGAAAAATTTAAATATGATTCATTCATAATTTGTTAAGTTTGAGTTAGGTATTGGTTTTGTACATCTTAGAACAATCTTCTACCATAAAAAAAAAATTAACACTGGTTTTTTTTTTGTATAAAGATGATTATTAAATAGTAGTTTTCGTATCAAGAGCATAAAGTATAACTTTACGCCCTAAGTGGGAATTGTTGGATATGATATATAGTAGTAGAAAAATCAAATACAGAAGGTAGATTTGGTATCTCGAAAAGAAACTTTCTTTTACTAATTGAACTTACCGTAAACCGTAAAATTTAGATGTATTTTCCACATATTTATTTTGGGAATAATCGTTCAGCATCTAATCGTGTGACGTTATTAGCAGGAAGAATCAAGCTTAATTTTTTCTTTATGTTTAAAATTTTTTTTTTATTGCGTAAAACAAGTATTTTTTATACTAAATTAAGTTTATAAATTTTAGAATCTGAGTTCAGTTTTTTCTACAATCCAATCATAGTATTTGTGCACCCTAGTGTACACTCCAGGAAATATTCTCGATTCACAATTTGCACAAGTGGAAATGATTCCATAGAGTTTACCATGAATAACACCAGGCCCACCAGAATCACCACGAGCCTGATCAGGGTTTCCATGGCCCGCACAAAACATATTATCGGTTATGGGATCTGACCAGTAAACTCTTTTACAATTTCTTTGTTTCACTACAGGTACGTATGCAGCCTTCAAAACATTACTATACCCCAGACGTGGCTAAAAATAGTTAATTAAATTAACTAAAGAAATTTTAGAAAAAAAAAAGAAAAGCTTTCTCTGTGAAGGATAAGAACTTACCCCGGTCTTTCCAAAACCAGAAATCCGCATCAATTCACCTTCTCTGGGAATATCGTGTGGCTTTGCAATTTCTATAGGTTGTTGTTTATTATTAAATTGAATAGGCTCTGCAAGCTGGATGAAAAATATAATGAAAATATTTGTGTTAGTCACAAGTTCTTTGCTCTTAATCAAAAATTAAAATTTGTACTAAAATTTATTTTACAAGTTTCGAAGTTATATAAAACTATTATTACACACATTGAAATACTAACGTTGTCATGAATAGTGATATTATATCTTACACTAAATCCTTTCTAAGTAATTCACAGGCAAAATAAACATATTTAATTACCTTGATTAAAGCAATGTCGTTGTTTTTGCTGTTAGTCTCAAAATCCTCATGGATTATAATTTTCTCAACACTGTGTACTTTACCTAAAGTTTTTCTGTATTCACTGCCAGTTCGTGCTGATATATGCGATCCATTTCTATTTTGCAATAAAGAGATTAATTTAATTTTTTGTAAGAAGTTCTATTATATAGAAATACTTAATGTAATTATAAAAATTAAATGAAATCTTACTTGGCACAGTGCGCAGCAGTTATAACCCAAGATTTATGTATAATAGTTGCACCGCAGAAGTTATCTATTCTGAACAAAAGCAAGCTAGCCTAAAAACATATTTAAATACTTTCATCCTGAGAGCTATGGGCTTAAAGATTTATATTGAAATTATTATGTTGATATACAAGATGTAAGGAGCTTTAATCAGATTCAACATGTTCTTGAATTATTTTTAAAAACTTTTAAATTTCTATAAGCTGTTTTGTATGAAATTTATTCAATAAATAATGCGATAAATCAAATAGGTTTATTAATATCGTTCACGGACTATTTTATTCAACAATCTATTAATAAATAAATCTATTAATAAATCTATCAAGTAATCTATTAATTTTTTAACCAGTTACATTAAAGAAATTGCTGCAAAGGAATGAATGTTACAAAATTTAGTTGATATCTATTTACCTGATATGGCACATCTTCTATTCTAACGGATTCTCCTCCAATAATTTTATCTTCATGTGTTCCATTGTTATCTATTAGAAATTGAAATATAATATGTAATTGAAAAATTTATTTTAATCGACAAAAATACTATTGAAAATCTCTTTTACCTAAATAGAAGCCGCCCGCGAAAGCGACGCACAACAAAATACACAAAACCTTCATGACTGCAATAAGGAAAATGAAAAAAAGATCTTCCTTATATACACCGATCTTATCAAATGATCATTAATAGAATTATAAATTAAAAATAAAATAAACACGAGTGTTGGAGTCAACTATTTCTTTCGTGCTATCATTAGCTTGGTTATTTCGTGATTGTTACGATAAATGCTGTTGAAGGCCGCGCGCCACGGTAAATAAAATGTACGGAAAATTTCAGTAGTCTAACGTAAAGTACCCAGTACTGGGACAAAGCTAATTTTGGAACCAGTAGTGGGACAACAGTAAAAAAACTATAATAAACAGTAAATACGATAACAGCATAATTCATTAGCATTATTTATGATGTTAACTATGTATTCACTTCGTTATTGTATTGATTTACTTCTTAAATTAGTGTATAAACAAGATCCAAATTTTCAAGGTTCTGTTTCAATAGTGCGCATAGCGAAAACTTTGTCCCACTTTAGGTGCCTCTTAAATCCCATATCATAGTAGTGGGACACATTTAAAAGTATTGTCCCACTACTGGGTTCGAACGGGCGTTCCACTACTGGTTCAAAATAAGGTACCGTGTCCCACTACACCAGTCGATAGTTATTTTCTTTTAATGCAATTATTTTAATACACCAGTAACGAAAAAAGACGTTTTTTTCTTTTAAATAAACCTTTAAACACGAGCTATCTGCTCAAGTAATTAGTTTTCATGTATTATGCTTAGTTTTGGTAACAGAAAAGATTATAAAAAAAGTATGGTCAAAATTATCCCAGTACTGGGTACTTTATCTTATGTATTATTGTACAATTTTTCGTGATCGTGCTGTGCGCACGTCGTAACACGTGTACCGTGGCGCGCGGCCTCTAACAGCATTTATCGTAACAATAACGAAAAATTCTATTTAGCAACAATGCATAAAGTACTGAACTTTTCCAAAAAAAATTTCCTTAGGCGTTTATGAATGTACTAGTTCGAATCAAATCGCAAAATTCGGAAATTCGTTACACAACTTTTGCATTTGAAAATACAGGTTTAAAATAGCGAAAAAAATCGTTTTAAAATTCGCTGTTTGGTTCAATAACAATCTCTATTATTCCGCTATGGTTTATAATATTTCTATAACTCCAAAATTTATTGTGTAAAAATTTCTAAAAGAAATAGTTGATCTCAACGAAGTTCTGGCGAGTTGAATAGAAAATTACATTAAACTTTTTGTTCGCAAAAAAAAAAGAACAATTTATTGGGATTTTTAATAAAACTAATAAAGATGAAAATTTGATTTCTTCACAGAAAAATACACATTTCAATTCTTTACATGCGTGTACTTTAGACAACGAGCATTTGCAAGATTTAACTTAGAAGTATTTTAAGGAAGAAGCAGTAATAATTCTTATCAGATAAAAATAAATACATCTTTTTTTCTAAGAAAAATGAAAGTGAGATAATTGAGTTTAGCTCACTATATGATATAATTCAATTCAGAAGAGTTCTGAATTGCAATAAGTGTCAAGAATATCTACACATAAAAGCGAAAATAATATATAACACGGTGCGATGTGTTAAAAAGTGACTCAACAATGTATTGATCAAAAGTGCAAAAGAAGGACAGATTGTTAGCAATAACTTTTAGTGTAACGGATGCTGTTCGGATAACATTATAATATATGAACACATGCAAAGGGCCAGAGCTTCTGTTTTAACCATTTTATATGGGAGAACATATCTCAGGTATACAGGAAAGTGAGTTTCAATGGGGGATCTAATGGCTGATTATTTTTGAAGTTTTATGGTACTTCCTTCTAGAGGAAGCTTTGTGAAGGTAAAAAAAAAGGTTTTGGAGAAAATGTGTTAGAAATGTTGTTTAGCACATTTGGAATCGAAATACACTATTTTTAGAAAATGTGCGTATGGATGTGTGTGTGTGTGTGTGTGCGAGTGTCCATGTGTGTCCGTATATGTTGATATCTCATGATCTACTCAACCGATTTTAACCAGAGAGGGCTCACCTTTTTAGATTTTGCTTCTACAGTTGGGATCAATATTCTATTTTTGTAAAATTATTTTTTTTATATAGTGATTTTTGAATTTCAAAATTTTTATTTTTGATTTTTTAAATATTTAGAACGAATATCGTTTATATATTATGAATTCCCTGTATGCAGAATAAAATTCTCTACGAACTTAACAATTTAAAAAAAAACTAGGGGCCGAGCCCCCTGCGTGTCTTCACCACGCCACCCCCCCCGCGCCCCCACACACACTTGCTCCTCGCTTCGCTCGTCGCCCCCCCTCACCCTATGTAAAAACTTCATTTTTACATAATAGGCACGACCGCAATGCTCCGAAGAACCTTATAATTTTATTATTGCAAAAATTGTAAGACTTTATTTTTATCGTTTTTATCATTAAAATAAACATAAATACATCTGCAATAAAATTTAAATAAAAATTATCCATTTACGTTTACACATTTATTTCTTCTTTTTTGTAAAAGGTTTGCATTTTAATTCTACATATACAGATGTAAGTAAATAACTTTTTAATTAGTCTATGATGTATATAAATTTATTAAGTATTAATTGATATGATCAAAGTGCATATAGTAATATTAAAAACATTGTTTTCATAATTTTTATCGAAATTATAATCAACGTTTTCATTTTTATTTATGAAAACGTTAAATAGAAAAAAAGGTTTGTTGCAATGTTATCCACAACTTTTGTATTCGAAATTTTTGTGTATAGTCAAATTCTGTTAAATTATATGAGGAAAACTATTGTTTCATTACTCTCGATTAATAAAAAAAAGACATAGAGTTAAATTTCATACAGTTCTAACTAAAGGTGGGGACTATAGCGACTACAGCGAGAGGAGTGTAAATGACGAGCACTGCTACAGACTGTTTCTTAGGTGTGGAAGAAATGTTGCCTGGGTCATTTATTTATTAATTAATTATTTTATTTATTAATTATTTATTAATATGTGCTTTTTAGGTTCTCAACTTTCCTTGTTTGTCTCTCATACTAGTGACTATGTGCACAGTTAATCTGCTGCTGCTTGTGTCTTCAACGACTCAGGCTGGAGCTGTTTCAGCAGTGAAACAATGGTTGAAGGTTTCCACCAGTCCTTCCCCTCTAGTTGTTACAGGTAGCTGGTACAGCGAGTGAACAATAACCATTTCTGCAGACTTTTGTTTTGTATGGTAATGTTTTTTTTTGTGTCATCTATTTATTAGTTATATGTGGTTTTTAGATGCTTAACTCTCCTCGCTTGCCCCCAGAATAGGGACTGATCCGCTGTTCATGTTCTTTGTTGATCCCTAGGCTGAGGCAGTTCTTGACATTGAGATACAATTGACGATCTCTGTCAGTACTTTCCTCCCAGGTGGTACGGTTACTGAAGTAATGGATCGCTGTTAGATGATTCTCAGCACACTGGCATCTATGGAGTAGTGCCAGCCTAGAGGTGTTTGAAATTTCGAACGTTCATAGTGAACGAAAGATTTTTGCCATTTTCAAATATAGCCGAATTTGGCTACTTAATACATTTAAAATCGGATAATAACTGTATTTCTTCACTTCTCACTCTTGCAGTCACCAGTAAACCACACTCCGGGGAATTCTAACCTGAATTAGAAACTTTAAGTTAATATTTCGTTCATTATGAACGTTCGGAATTTCAAACACGTCAGTCTAGACCGTCTAACCCTATTTTGCAGCTCTAAGTGATCTTCAAGTGTTTGTACTTTATAGTGTGAGGGGATAGGTAATTAGGAACTGGGGATATCATAAAAGTGCTGCGTGTATGGTTAAATGCGATACGGGTAGGTAGTTGTCGCTGGTAATATTAGCTCGTCTAGTTAATTTCTAAGTTTAGTCAGGCTGTAAGAACTCACTTCAGGGTATCTGTTGTATTAAAATACATCATTATGTATTTCGCAGACTTCTACCCAGTGAGACTTACCTATTTAATAATTTTCTAGCACACTGTAAGACTGACAGTTATAGTACATACATTACACAAAAGTTTTTTTTGTAAATATAATATTACTTTGACATGTACTTATATAATATTATAGCACGGCGTGACCTAAGTCCGCACTTAAGCCACGCCTATCCGTGACTTAAGTAGTCCATTATTGCACGGGGGGGTCCAGAGTTTCGACGATTCACTATAAAATTGAAGTCAACTATAGACGTTTTTCAGTTCGACATATGATAATGCAGATTATTCTTAATTTCGAATTCTAAATTTCGAAAATCATATTTACGAATGTAACACTTCACCTACTGTCCAAAACATCGAATTTTATTAATAGAATTTTAATAGGGGTACAATATAGACATTTCGAAATAAATCATTAGAAACAGGTTATATTTGCTTTGAGATCGTATTGATGAAATTCGATGTTTTGGAATAAATATAAGAGGGAAAGCCTTGAAAGTATTCACATTCTAAGAAATCGGAATAATGTAAATTTAATGATAGAGTCAAGTAAATTAGATAACATTTATCATTATTATTTTAAGTGAGAATGGAAAGTTGGAGAGGGGAAAGTGGATGGTGGTGGGGGTAAGAGAAAATAAGGGGGTATGGGGGTATATAAGGAGGTGTAGCGCGGGTTTCATTTCAGTCCCTGAGGAGGAACCGGAGCGGGCTCGAAATGTTGGGCAATTTGGTGGTGGGGGCAGTCAGATCGTCCTTTGCTAACAAAGTTTTTTTCCAGGTTTTAATTAAGTTTTTATTTTAGATTCTGCGGGGGTGATTATAAACAAGGGCACTCTGACTGCCATAAAAATTAATTATTTTAATTTAATTTGTAAGACTGTAAGACCGATAGAAAAATTCTTATCAGTTGATAGTAAATTGCAGTCGACATAAGTAATATTTTTAATTTTTATTTCAGTATTTACAAAACTATTAGAATCATAGTAATATGCATTGTCGATACACATACCTACATCTGTATCGCTGTCGAAATCGCACATAAAATATTCCGAAAAATAAGTTGATTAAATGATAAATGATAGAGAAATAATTATCTAGTCAATCAGTACGATGCAGATTAATATACGTCAAAGAAAATATCCACATTTAATCATATAGCCATGTACTCATTCATATAATAAGTTAGAATCCTTCTATTACAATCCGGTAGATAAGAACAAATAAAGTAAATTAATAAACAATAATGCTAGAATACAATAATTCATCGATTAAAGTGATTACTTGATAAAGTAGTGTGGACAAGTCCATGTTATATACACATTATATTCCCGCACTATGGATCTAAATCTATTTTGCTTGATAAGTGCCTTAGAGACGAGAGAAACGAGTTCCACAGGCTCTCGCTATATGAGTTAAAATATGGACGACACGTTTCAGTACGTACATAAGAAACGGTTTGTTCCTTCGTCCCTCTCCTCCGCGGATTTTTAATTTTATGTTCATTAAAGCAATCTAACAAGTAACTAGATATGCACATTTTAAGATTATATATAATATTGAACATACAAAATAATCGTAAAGCGTATCTATTTTAAAATAGTCAAGACTTATTGTGGGAAAGTTACAATCATTCCCCTTGGTAGTAAATAGTATTCTAAATGAGAAATATAAATATGATTCATAAGTTGTTCAGTTTGAGTTAGATATTAGTTTCCTACATCTTAGAACAATCTTCTACAATAAAAAAAACCGCTGCCAATTCATTGGTACGTAGCTTCCTCAAAATAATTTTTTGATTCCTTTTATTAAATTAAAATTCGAAAAATAAATTTTTCTGTCCTCCGGTCGGAAAGCGCCAACTTTCCAGCCGCTGCGCGAAACGAAGTTGCCGCTTTCCGGCGCCATCGAAAAATAGTATACAGACCTTGGCCAGTAAAAAAGAAAGCCTCAGATCACATGTTTGTCAACCTCGGCTTCGCCTCGGCCGACAATTACATGTGATCTGAGACATTTCTTATTTTTACTGCCTAGGTGTGTAATATACTATTTCACGAAAAAAATTGGAAAAATTTTATGGAAAATATTAACTTGTAATTTTTTCATGGCTATTCATTGAGGTTCCATTTGCAATTTATTTGTTTGTGATTTTAATTCTTATATGAATGGAAAACAATCTTCTTCAAGTTCTATTCTTCATCAAATTTTTCTTCTTCAAGTCCACTGTCAACGGCTTCTCGTCGTACATTGGTTCGAAATAAAAAAAATATTCTAAAGTTGTTCTTTGATTGTGTTTACCTCAAATATTTCTGAAATTTATGAACCAATCATTTTGCCAAATGAACTGATCCGAGAACTATCAATAATATACCTCTACAATGAATTTTGAAGCGAATAAGACAATTTTACTGTAATAGTTGTATATATATATTTTACTTGTAATAGTTGAATATATAAAACTCATTTTTTTTCATTTTTCAATTTTTACGTTTTTGTTAATAACAAAAGAACCGTGATAGCTAGAGAATTAATTTCTTTTAGAAAATATAGGTAATTTAATTCTCTTTCGAATGCCACCCACCCCATTTAGATGCATAGAGCCGTTCTCGAGAAATTACGATTTAAAAAAAAATTGAAAAAAATTTTAACCTCAAATATCTCCGAAATTTATGGATCAATGCTTTTGCCCAAAGAACTCACTCGATTGGTATACAAAATCTACCCCTACAAAGAATTTCAAAGTGATTAAACCAATTTTACTATAGTTATTGAACGACAAAAAAATCTCTTTTTTCTATAAGGCCGAATCCATCTCAAATCAGACAGCCCGCGTATGCCTATTTCACCTATCATGTTGAAATAAAAATATTTATGTTCTACTCGAAAAAATATTTTACACGTGTTTTTTTATTTTTTTGTTTCATCAAAATTTCATGCGTTCAGCGATGCCGAAAAATTCCGAGAAAATTCTTTCATTGAGAAAAAAAATTTTCAATGTGATTTTCAGACTGCTATTGTTTCAGCAGTTTTTCGAGCTTTTAAACGTGTAACACACAATTTCACTCAGTTTTGAGCCCTCTTTAACGGCCTTAATGTCATTTTAAAAAAAAAAAAAAATCCACGAGCTATGCACTTTTTATTGAAAAATTCAATTTTTAGGGAAGTGCCTTTTTCTCGAAAACCCGATGTTTTTTTTCCACAATTTTTGTTGTCGTGATAGAGGACGGTAATGCCTAGCTAGACGTATTTGTGAGATTCGGTACTTTTTCCCTGGGATAGCGATCACTAATGAGATAACACACAAACAAATTTTTCACGCCTAATGCTTATATATAGTCAATGATATTAGAGTCAATGTAAAGGTATTTGTCTTTGTGTGTATGTAATATACAGGTACACATAACTATGTATTTATTTGTTATTTGCGTCTTTTTGATTTTTTATTTTTATACCTTTTTTTCATTTGTATACCTATTTTACTACCTTTGTTTTTCTGCTTCATTGTTCTTAATTCAGTAAGCGGACGATAGCGGTCTTTGCTGTCAAACAATGTATTTTATCGTCACATGTTTTTTTAACCCATATATGAGTTTTTTGAATTCCAGGATACTTTGGAGTTGTAAGCCAATCAATATTTTTTTCTTTTCTGAATTGTTCTATTTCAGCATCTTGTAAATGTATTATTTTAATAGCATCAGTATATTTTTGAACATGTATTGCAAAATCATTTGCGTTTTGAATAGCTTCTTCAAGGGGCTCTCGAAGATTATGCGAAGTAGCATAATGCTTTATAAGTCCACCCACACCATCTACAGCTCCTTTGCCGTGCCCAGTAGCAGAGAACAACCATTTTATATCACACGGTGCTCGTTTTAGTTCATCTAATTGAAAGCGATTTTTAAAGTGACTCGCAGCGCCGTCTGATACGATGGTAATTTTTTTAATTGAATCACAACAATTTTCTTTCAAGAATTTTATAATTTTTTGTACTGCTAGCAAAGCATACGCTGAATCATGTTTTCGGTCATCACTTATAACTGCGAAACTTTGTGTCGAATCCCCTTGATAAGAGACTGCTGTGAAAATAGAAATTTGATCATTAACCCAATGATTTCCTTGAACAGCTTTATTATGAATCACAGCCCAGTTTTCAGCGAAGTCTATTTGAAGAACTAAATGATGTGAGTCTTTTTTAGCACTTTCTCTTTCTGTTTTTATTTTAGGCCGTTAAAGAGGGCTCAAAACTGAGTGAAATTATGTGTTACACGTTTAAAAGCTTGAAAAACTGCTGAAACAATAGCAGTCTGAAAATCACATTGAAAATTTTTTTTCTCAATGAAAGAATTTTCTCGGAATTTTTCGGTATCGCTGAACGCATGAAATTTTGATGAAACAAAAAAATAAAAAAACACGTGTAAAATATTTTTTCGAGTAAAACATAAATATTTTTATTTCAACATGATAGGTGAAATAGGCATACGCGGGCTGTCTGATTTGAGATGGATTCGGCCATAAATTATTTTTTTTTCTCAAAAAATAATGAATAAGAAAACCTAAAAATTTAGTAAGTTATAGTACTTAATATCCCTTATAACCAAAAAAAATATTCATGTTAATATCTTTTTTTAATTTCGAAATATAACCTATTTACAAAAAATTACGTTTTCATCAATAACTTATGACAAAATATAGCTACCGACTTTTTTTTTTTTTAAATTGTAGATAATTTTATCCTACATACAGAGAATTCATGATATATAAACAATATTTGTTCTAAATATTAAAAAAATCGAAAATAAAAATTTAAAAATTAAAAAATGGCTATAAAAAAAATTAAATTTTACAAAAATAGAATATTGACGCCAATTGTGGAAGCAAAATCTAAAAAAATGATCACTCTCCCGTTAAAATCGGTCGAGTAGATCATGAGATATCAGCGTATACACACACACACACACACACACACACACACACACACACATCCATACGGACCATTTTCTAAAAATAGTTATTTCGATTCCAAATTTGCTGAATAATTTCGTCTATGAGGAAGCAATAATATCATTTACTTTCATTGACAATTTGAAGAAGATATAATAATTAAGGATATATAATTGTATATCGATATATTTCGAATACCCAAAACTGTATTTAAATGATTTGAGACGTATTTTGTTGGGCATAACTCATACTAAATAATGCTAAATAACATTTCTAACACATTATCTCATAAACTTTTTTTTTACTATCACAAAGCTTCCTCTAGGAGGAAGCAAAAATTAACACTGGGTTTTTTTGTTGAAAGATGATTATTAAATAGTTGTTTTCGTATCAAGAGCATAAAGTATAACTTTACGCCCTAAGTGGGAAATGTTGAATGATATTAGTAGTAGAAAAATCAAATACAAAAGGTAGATTTAGTATCTCGAAAAGAAACTTTTTTTTACTAATTGAACTTGCCGTAAACCGTAAAATTTAGGTGTATTTTCCACATACTTATTTTGGAAATAATCGTTCAGTATCTAATCGTGCGACGTTATTAGCAGGAAGAATCAAGCTTAATTTTTTCTTTATGTTTAAAATTTTATTTTTATTGCGTACAACAAGAATTTTTTATACTAATTAGGTTTATAAATTTTAGAATCTGAGTCCAGTTTTTTCTACAATCCAATCATAGTATTTGTGCACCTTAGTGTACACTCCAGGAAATATTTTCGATTCACAATTTGCACAAGTGGAAATGATTCCATGGAGTTTACCATGAATAACACCAGGTCCACCAGAATCACCACGAGCCTGATCAGGGTTTCCATGGCCCGCACAAAACATATTATCGGTTATGGGATCTGCTCTGTAAATTCTTTCACAATCTTTTTGTTTCACTACAGGTACGTATGCAGCCTTCAAAACATCACTATACCCCAGACGTGGCTAAAAATAGTTAATTAAATTAACTAAAGAAATTTTAGAAAAAAAAAGAAAAGCTTTCTTTGTGAAAGATAAAAACTTGCCCCTGTCTTCCCAAAACCAGAAATCCGCATCAATTCACCTTCTCTGGGAATATCGTGTGCCTTTGCAATTTCTATAGGTTGTTGTTTATTATTAAATTGAATAGGCTGTGCAAGCTGGATGAAAAATATAATGATAATATTCGTGTCAGTCACAAGTTCTTAGTTCTTAATCAAAAATTAAAATTTGTACTGAAATTTATTTAACAAGTTTCGAAGTTGTATAAAACTATTATTACACAGATTGAAATACTAACATTGTCATGAATAGTGATATTATATCTTACACTAAATCCTTTCTAAGTAATTCACAGGTAAAATAAACATATTTAATTACCTTGATTAAAGCAATGTCGTTGTTTTTGCTGTTAGTCTCATAATCCTCATGAATTATAATTTTCTCAACTTTGTGTACTTTACCTGAAGTTTTTCTGTATCCACTGCCAGTTCGTACTGATATATACCACGTATTTCTATTTTGCAATGAAGAGATTAATTTAATTTTTTGTAAGAAGTTCTATTATATAGAAATACTTAATGTAATTATAAAAATTAAATGAAATCTTACTTGACGCAGTGCGTAGCAGTTATAACCCAAGATTTATGTATAATAGTTGCACCACAGAAATTATCTATTCTTAACCAAAGCAAGCTAGCCTAAAAACATATTTAAATACTTTCATCCTGAGAGCTATGGGCTTAAAGATTTATATTGAAATTATTATGTTGATGTACAACATATAAAGAGCTTTAATCAGATTCAACATCTTCTTGAATTATTTTAAAAAACTTTTAAATTTCTATAAACTGTTTTGTATGAACTTTATTCAATACATAATGCGATAAAGCAAATAGGTCTATTAATATCGTTCATGGACTATTTTATTCAACAATCTATTAATAAATAAATCTATTAATAAATCTATCAAATAATCTATTAATTTTTTAACCAGTTACATTAAAGAAATTGCTGGAAAGGAATGAATGTTACAAAATTTAGTTGATATCTATTTACCTGATATGGCACATCTTCTATTCTAACGGATTCTCCTCCAATAATTGTATCTTCATGTATTCCATTGTTATCTATTAGAAATTGAAATATAATATGTAATTGAAAAATTTATTTTAATCGACAAAAATACTATTGAAAATCTCTTTTACCTATATAGAAGCCGCTCGCGAAAGCGACGCACAACAAAATACACAAAACCTTCATGACTGCAATAAGTGAAAATGAAAAAAAAAGATCTTTCTTATATACACCGATCTTATCAAATGATCATTAATAGAATTATAAATTAAAAATAAAATAAACACGAGTGCTGGAGTCAACTATTTCTTTTGTGCTATCATTAGCTTGGTTATTTCGTGATTGTTACGATAAATGCTGTTGAAGGCCGCGCGCCACGGTACAAAAATGTACGGAAAATTTCAGTAGTCTATGTATTATTGTACAATTTTTCGTGATCGTGCCCTGCGCACGTCGTAACACGTGTACCGTGGCGCGCGGCCTCTAACAGCATTTATCGTAACAATAACGAAAAATTCTATTTAGCAACAATGCATATAGAGTACTGAACTTTTCCAAAAAAACTTCCTTAGGCGTTTAAGAATATACTAGTTCGAATCAAATCGCAAAATTCGAAAATTCGTTACACAACTTTTGCATTTGAAAATAAAGGTTTAAAATAGCGAAAAAAATCGTTTTAAAATTCGCTGTTTGGTTCAATAACAATCTCTATTATTCCGCTATGGTTTATAATATTTCTAATGCTCCAAAATTTATTGTGTAAAAACTTCTGAAAGAAATAGGTGATCTGAACGAAGTTCTGGCGAGTTGAACAGAAAATTACATTAAACTTTTTTTTTCGCCAAAAAAAGAACAATTTATTGGGATTTTTAATAAAACTAATAAAGATGAAAATTTAATTTCTTCACAGAAAAATGCGCATTTCAATTCTTTACATGCTTTTACTTTAGAAAACGAGCATTGGCAAGATTTAGCTTAGAAGTATTTTAAGGAAGAAGCAGTAATGATTCTTATCGGATAAAAATAAATAACATCTTTTTTTCTAAGAAAGATGAAGGTGAGATAACTGAGTTTAGCTCACTATATGATATAATAATTCATTTCAGAAGAGTTCTGAATTGCAATAAGTGTCAAGATATATCACACATAAAAGCGACAAGCCTGCTTCGCACACATGAAATATATAAACAGGCTTGTATTCAAGATATATTTAGTATACAATATGTGTAATCAAGTGATCATTGGAAAAATGGTCTTATCGTCTTTTATGTACTTATGTACTTTTGGCTATGATAATGTTGGCTTCTTAAGTTTTGATTGGAATTTCATATTTCATAAGACCTGTTGCATATTCTACATTTATTTTGGTATTCGAAATAATAATATAACTCAGATAACGAAATAATAATATAACTGCGATGTGTTAAAAAGTGACTCAATAATGGATGGATTAAAAATACAAAAAAAGGACAGATTGTTAGCAATAACTTTTAGTGTAACGGATGCTGCTCGGATAACATTATAATATATGAACACTTGCGAGGGGGTCAGAGCTTCTGTTTTAACCATTTTATATGGGAGAACATATCTCAGGTATACAGGAAAGTGAGTTTCAATGGAGGATCTAATGGCTGATTATTTTTGAAGTTTTATGGGTATTGCTTCCTCCTAGTAAAAAAAAGTTTTGGAGAAAATGTGTTAGAAACGTTGTTTAGCAACGTTGTTTGTGTGTGTGTATGGTGTATGTGTGTGTGTGTATGTGTGTGTGTGTATGGTGTATATGTGTACGTGTGTGTGTGCGCGCGCGAGAGAAAGAGTGTGTGTGTCCGTATACGCTGATATCTCATGATCTACTCAACCGATTTTAACCAGAGGGCTCATTTTTTTAGATTTTGCTTCCACAGTTGGGATCAATATTCTATTTTTGTAAAATTAAATTTTTATTTTTATAGCGATTTTTGAATTTCCAAAATTTTTATTTTTGATTTTTTTAATATTTAGAACGAATATTGTTTATACATTATGAATTCCCTGTATGCAGAATAAAATTATCTGCAATTTAAACAAAAAAAAGTCGATAGCTATATTTGGTCATAAGTTATTGATGAAAACGTAATTTTTTGTAAATAGGTTATATTTCGAAATTAAAAAAAGATATTAACTGATGAGAATCTTTCCATCGGTCTTACAGTCTTATAAATTAAATTAAAATAATTAATATTTATGGCAGTCAGATTGCCCTTGTTTATAATCACCCCCGCAGAATCACCAAATTGCCCAACGTTTCGAGTCCGCTCCGGCTCCTCCTCAGGGACTGAAATGAAACCCGCGATACACCTCCTTATATACCCACTTATTTCCTCTTACCCCCAACACCATCCACCTTCCCCTCTCCAACTTTCCATTCTCACTTAAATTAATAAAGAATGATAAATGTTATCTAATTTACTTGACTCTACCATTAAATTTACATTATTCCGGTTCCTTAGAATGTGAATACTTTGTCACCTGTTATAGCGAATTTAGTAATGGAAAAATTGAAAAGTGTTGCTTTGTCTAAGTTGGGTTTTCAGTCAATTATTTTTAAAAGATATGTTGATGACATTTTTGCAGTTGCACCAATTTGGAAACAAGACAGATGCGATCAAAGGTGTCATTGACAGAGCGATTAAATTGTCACATAAAGATTTTAGGAAAAAGAATTTAAATTTAGTTAGAGAAACATTTATTAAGAATAGTTATCCGATAAAATTTATTGATAAAATGATTGAGGAGAGAGTGTGGGAAATTTATAATGGTAGATTGAAGAAGCGGGCAGATAATGAAACAAGGAATAGAAATGTAAAGAACGCATATTTTAGTTTACCATATGTTAGAGGTTTGTCGGAAAGGATTAGAAGGGTTTTTAGTAAACATAATATTCAAGTTTTCTTTAGAAACGATAATAATTTAGAAAGGTTATTTAGTAATTGTAAAGACAAGGATGATAACGATTTAAAATCGGGAGTAGTTTATAAAATTAATTGTAGGGATTGTAATGGATGTTATATTGGTCAAACGGGTAGATATTTGAAGAAGAGAATATATGAGCATCAATATAGTTTACGTAGTACAAATTTTACATCGGGTTTGAAAGAACATTGTTTAAATAGTTTGCATTCTTTCGATTTTGGGAGTGTGGATATTTTGGAACAAGAGATTAAGAATAAATATAAGAGGGAAATCCTTGAAAGTATTCACATTCTAAGGAATCGGAATAATGTAAATTTAATGGTAGAGTCAAGTAAATTAGATAACATTTGGAAAGTTGGAGAGGGGGAGGTGGATGGTGGTGGGGGTAAGAGGAAATAAGTGGGTATATAAGGAGGTGTATCGCGGGTTTCATTTCAGTCCCTGAGGAGGAGCCGGAGCGGACTCGAAACGTTGGGCAATTGGGCAATTTGGTGATTCTGCGGGGGTGATTATAAACAAGGGCAATCTGACTGCCATAAATATTAATTATTTTAATTTAATTTATAAGACTGTAAGACCGATGGAAAGATTCTCATCAGTTGATAGTAAGTTGCAGTCGACATAAGTAATATTTTTAACGAAAAAAAAGATATTGACATGAATATTTTTTTGGTTATGAAAAATATCGAGTACTATAACTTGTTCAATTTTTATGTTTTTTTATTCATTATTTTTGGAGAAAAAAATAATTTATAAAAAAGTGATTTTTTTGTCGTTATATAACTAGAGTAAAATTGGTTTAATCGCTTTGAAATTCTTTGTAGTGGTAGATTTTGTATACCAATCGAGACAGTTCTTTGGGAAAAAGGATTGATCCATAAATTTCAGAGATAAGGTAAAGTAGGTAGTAGTGGGACAGTTTTGACCATACTTTTTTTATAATCTTTTCTATTGCCAAAACTAAGCACAATACATAAAAACTAATTACCTCAGCAGGTAGCTCGTGTCTCAAGGTTTATTTTAAGAAAAAAAGATGCTTTCTTCCGTTTTTGGTGTATTAAAAGAATCTCATTAAAAGAAAATAACTATCGACTAGTGTAGTGGGACACGGTAACTTATTTATAACCGGTAGTGGGACGCCCATTTGACGCAGTAGTGGGACAATATTTTTTAAACGTGTCCCACTACTACGATATGGGAATTAAGAGGCACCTATAGTGGGATAAAGTTTTCGCTATGCGTACAGCTCAAACATAACCTCAAAAAGTTTGAATCTTGTTATACATTAGTTTAAGAAGTAAATCAACACAATAATGAAGTGACTACGTAGCTAACATCATAAAGAATAGTAATGAAGTAATGCTTTTATCACATTAACCGTTCATCGTAGTTTTTTACTGCTGTCCCACTTCTGGTCCCAAAATAGGTTTTGTTCCAGTACTGCCTCCTTTACCTTATTTGAGGCTAAAATTTTTTAACTTTTTTTTTCAAATCGTAATTTCCCGAGAACCGCTCTATGTATCTGAATCGGATGGGTAGCATTCGAAAGAGAATTAAAATACCTATATTTTCCAAAGAGAAAAAAATTTTAGCTATCACGATTCTTTTGTTATTAACAAAAACGTAAAACCTGAGAAATGAAAAAAATGAGTTTTGCATTTCCAACGATTACGGGAGTAAAGTTGTCCTAATCTCTTCCAAATTCCTTGTGGAGATAGATTTTGGATAGTTCTCGATCGAGTTCTTTCGGCATAATGATTGGTCCATAAATTTCAGAGATATTTGAGGTTAAAATTTTTTAACTTTTTTTTTAAAACGTAATTTCTCGATGAATCAGCTCCAGATTTATAGACAATTTTGTATATATAGATATTATGTATGTGAATTTTCATAAAAATCGTACAATTACTTTTTGATATTCAAAATTTTCCTATTTCATAAAGTCATTTTCATTGTCGCATCATAACTAGAGAAAAATTGTTTTAATTTCTTTAAAATTTGGCGGAGATGTAGAGTTTTTATATTATTTATTATATGTGTTCTTAGGGTAAAAGAATTCGTTTATGAATTTCATAGATATTCGAGGTTAAAACTGATTTAGCCCTCTTTTCAAATCGCAATTTTTCGGGTATATGTATACTAGAAAATGGAAATGACGCGTACTACGCGTCATAAAAAATTTTGCTACGCGCAAAAAAATTTGCGTTTTTGTTGTCGGACGATAACAACAGTAAAAATTATCTAATCATCCGGAAATTTGGCACAAATGTAGCTTTTATATACCGGGTGTCCCATTTTAAAGCCACCAGGCAAATATCTCGAAAACTAAGGAAGATGGAAAAAAACTTTTAATACAAAAGTTGTAAGGTTCAGAGGGGCCCAACTGATCGTGACCTTGGTTATGACCTTGAGGTCAATGATCAAGTTCATTTGAAGGTCAAATCGATTTTTTCAAATGGCAACCCCCACTTTTGACCTCGTAAATGGAAAGAGCGGAAAATTTTACGTTCAGATATGTCCTTGAGTCAAGGTCATGGTCATGGTCATGGTCATGTTTAAAATCAAAATCAATAAACGCATCAAAACATTCCCATAATTAGGTATACGAGACAAATTGTTAAATACAAAAGTTGTAGGGTTTAGAGGGGCCCAACTGATCATAACCTTGGTTATGACCTTAGGTCAATGATCAAGGTCATTTGAAGGTCAAATCGATTTTTTCAAATAGGAACCACCAGTTTTGACCTCGTAAATGGAAAGAGCGGAAAATTTTACGTTTAGATGTGTCCTTGAGTCAAGGCTATGGTCATGGTCATGGTCATGTTTAAAATCAAAATCAATCAACGTATCCAAACATTCCCATAATTACGCATACGAGTGTTAAATACAGAAGTTGTAGTGTTTGGAGGGGCCCAACTGATCGTGACCTTGACCATGAACTTGAGGTCAAGGATGATGTCGTTTGAAGGTTAAATCAATTTTGTTTAACGGCAACCCTCACTTTTGACCTCGTAAATAGAAAAACCGAAAAATTCTGATATGACCTTGGGTCAAGGTCATGGTCAAAGTTATGGTCAGTTTCCGTGCAGTTAAGAGCAAAGTCGGAGATGACCTGGTCACCTAAGGCAAGGTCGGAGATTACCCGGTCACCTAAGGCAAGGTCGGAGATTACCCGGCCAGTTAAGGCAAGGTCGGAGATGACCCGGCCAGTTAAGGCAAGGTCGGAGATGACCCGGCCAGTTAACGCAAGGTCGGAGATCACCCGGCCAGTTAAGGTAAGGTCGAAGGTGACCCGGTTAGTTAAGGCAAGGTCGGAGATGACCCGGCCAGTTAAGGCAAGGTCGGGGATGATCAGGCCAGCTAAAAATTCATTGGAAAATTCAACGTTCATGTGTATTTAGTCATAGGATCCAAGTGTTTCGGTCAGCATTTACTGAAGAAGATGCTCAAAAGTTGCACCATTTACTTGTTGACAACATTCTATTCTCCTTTTAAAGTTTCTAACAGTATTTAATAATACTTGACGTGGAATACTTAAGAAAATTTGTGTAATCCTTTGAATCATGTCATCTCTTGTAGTTGGCCTGTTGCGGTAGACTGTATTTTTTAGGAAGCCCCATAAATAAAAATCTGGAGATGTCAGATCTGGAGATCTTGGTGGCCATGCTACGGGACCTCCTCTACCAATCCATCGACCGTTAAACCTTTCATTAAGAAAATCTCTGACAATTCTGGCATAATGTGGAGGAGCACCATCTTATTGTAGCCACATTCTGGTCCTTGTATGGAGATCAACGTTTTCTAGAAAAAGTGGCAGCTCGTCTCTCAGCAACTGTAAATAAGTATGTTGAGTTACGTGACCTTGAAAAAAATAAGGTCCAATCAGACATCCGTTAATAATACCACACCATACCGTTACATTCCAGCGATGCTGATGATCAACTTCTCGCATCCAATGAGGATTAACAGGAGACCAGTAGTGGCAATTATGGCGATTCAACATACCAGTACTCTGAAATGTAGCCTCGTCGCTAAAAAGAACATTGCTAAAGAAATTTTCATCATCAGTAATTTGTTGTGTTGCCCATTGGCAAAATGTTATTCTCCGTCGATAATCTTCCACAGTTAAAGCTTGATTTAGAGTATTGTGGTCAGGATGGTAACGTGCATATCGTAAATATCTACTGGCCGTAGATCTTGGAATACCCATTGTTAACTCGATTTCGCGTAAACTGACATGAACATTTAAATGTACCATGGCTAGAACAGCAAGAAAGCGAGGATTATTTTCATAATCGTGTTCATTCAGTGTCCTCCTTCTTCGAACGAAGTTTCCTTGTCGACCGCGCAGTTCAATGTCACGTATTACCGTATGATCAGGATGTTGTCGTTGAGGGAACCGAGCACGATACAATCTGCTTGCCTCTCGATAGTTTCGTCGACATTCTCCTAAAATAAGAAGAATGTCAACTATTTCATTAGCAGAATAGTCAGGCATTCTTTTTTAGTTGTAAATGCAATTATTTATCAAAACACACCACAAAAGAAGTATATTTTATTATACTATACAATATTTTAAAACGAAAAAGTTCAATTTTCTGTGCCAATATAAGTGCACTCAATTTAAAAACAATTTGATGTAAACAGTAATAATTATTGACTATTACCGATCAATGCTGAATACTACCGGTCACTATTGGATACAGGTGGTCAACACTTATTAACTTTTGTTATTATTTGATATAAGTGGTTAACCCTCGTAAATATTGATAATAGTAAAAATAGTAAAATTTTCCGCTCTTTCCATTTACGAGGTCAAAAATAGGGGTTCCCATTTGAAAAAATCGATTTGACCTTCAAATGACCTTGATCATTGACCGCAAGGTCATAACCAAGGTCACGATCAGTTGGGCCGCTCCAAATCCTACAACTTCTGTATTTAACACTCGTATGCGTAATTATGGGAATGTTTGGATGCGTCGATTGATTTTGATTTTAAACATGACCATGACCATGACCATGGCCCTGACTCAAGGACATATCTGAACGTAAAATTTTCCGCTCTTTCCATTTACGAGGACAAAAATGGGGGTTCCCATTTGAAAAAATCGATTTGACCTTCAAATGACCTTGATCATTGACCACAAGGTCATAACCAAGGTTACGATCAGTTGGGCCCCTCTGAACCCTACAACTTTTGTATTTAACAATTTGTCTCGTATGCCTAATTATGGGAATGTTTTGATGCGTTGATTGATTTTGATTTTAAACATGACCATGACCATGACCATGACCTTGACTCAAGGACATATCTGAACGTAAAATTTTCCGCTCTTTCTATTTACGAGGTCAAAAGTGGGGGTTCCCATTTGAAAAAATCGATTTGACCTTCAAATGACCTTGATCATTGATCTCAAGGTCATAACCAAGGTCACGATCAGTTGGACCCCTCTGAACCCTACAACTTTTGTATTAAAAGTTTTTTTCCATCTCCCTTAGTTTTCGAGATATTTGCCTGGTGGTTTTAAAATGGGACACCCGGTATATTCAGATCGAGTTCGCTGCCTAAAAAAATTGGTCCATTACGGAAAAAGATATTTGAGGTTAAAAATTTTTTTTTTTTAATTTCGAATCGCGTTTTCTCAGAGGATACTTGATTTATCCACTTATTAAACTCACTAAAGACTATATTTGCTTTAAAGTATAAGAAATTATCTTCATTTGTTTTTTAGAAAAAAATTATTTTAGAAAAAATTTGCGTTTTCGTTGTCGCACAATAATGAAAGTAAAAATTATTCAATCGTCGTGAAATTTTGCACAGATGTAGCTTTTTATACACCATCAGATCGAGTTCGTTACCCAAAAAAGTCGGTCCATTGCGAAACAAGATATTTCAGATTAAAAATTTTTTTTCAAAATTTTCGAATCGCGTTTTCTCAGAGAATACTTGATTTATCGACTTAAAATTTTAACCACTTATTAAACTCATTGAAGACTATATTTGGTTAAAATTTCAAGAGATTATCTTCATTTGTTTTTCAGAAAAAAAAAGTTTTATAAAAAAGTCTTGAAAATTTAACTAAACATTGTAATAAATAATTGTAATAATTGGTTAAAATTTCAAATTGATCCAATATTCTCTGAGATATCAGTATCAAAAAACATGAAAAAAAATTTTTAATCTCGAATATCTGGTTGTGATGATCATTTTTTTGTGTTTTTCTGCGGGCAATGAATTTTTTTTTGTAAAATATAAAATTATATAATAATAATTACTTTTTAATGATAAAAAATAGAAAGAGTAAAAATAAGAAGCCACAAACCATTTAACATAGTCTCACCGTACAAAATAAAGTATTAAATTTTAAGTATTGGAATTAAAAAATAATTAAAGGAATCAGTAAATTTTTTTTTAATA
This sequence comes from Torymus aiolomorphi, assembly GCA_036365515.1. Lineage (NCBI taxonomy): Eukaryota > Metazoa > Arthropoda > Insecta > Hymenoptera > Torymidae > Torymus > Torymus aiolomorphi. The sequence goes on along the minus strand of CM070874.1, from coordinate 89,250,861 downwards.
AAACATTATGTTCAACATTAAAGTTCATCATTACAGTAACTCCAAATGAAACACTCGTTCGTCAATATAACCCCAGCAATTTCTGCTCGTCCCTCGATAAAAACCAAACGAAAAGAAAAAAGAAAAGAAATCGAAAAAACTTTCGCCTTTCGTAGAACAACATCGTCAATATCTACCTTTGACAGGCAGCGAGGAAAGGATCATCGAACCAATCCGCGCGCACACGCAGGCATGTATACACACGCGCGCGCATGTCTCGTTATACCTTGCGCGTTCTCGACAATTGTCTCCCAGGTGGTTTATTGCCGTAGAGGGAGAAAGAGAGAGAGAGAGAGGTTGAGCACTCGTCCTTTTTCCCCATCGCCGATACGACGCTCGCGAACAGAGATAGAGCGGAAGAAGAGAGCGAGAGAGAGTGGCGATAAGCCTCGTCCTCTCTCCACTCGTCGCGGCCCCACTCGAGGCTCGCCGCGCTGCAGTCGTCGGGCGGAAAGAAGAGGAGGAAGTTCGTCAAGTGGCGCGGACGAATCAGCCTTGAGAGGAGCCCCTCGCTCCCTCTCGCTTCGTGGCGAGCTGACGCTGTCGCTCGCTCCTGCATTACGGACGATTGAAGACGGAGGAAAAAGACGGGGGAACGGGCTGAGCCTCTTTATAGATAAATTGCGCACGAGCGAACGGGGGTGGAGAGTCGATGACACTCGATATTGCCAGGGTATGGAAGAATGTCGGGGCTGTCTCTCGGGGGTAGGGTGTGTATTGGTGTATCGCGTTGGGGAATTCCTGCGGGTTGTCCGACGACTGACTTTTTTGGAGGAAGCTCGTTTCGATGTGGTCTATAAGTTTTGGGCACTTGGTGAGCCCTGTTGGTAGTGCAATTAGAAATATGTTAATCTAGGTCAGAAAGTCTTATGCTTATTTTTTGTAATAACGTGAATTAACGCCCTGGGATCTCCGGAATTATTTGGATTCTCTCCTTAACTTTGTTACTCATATCTTCAAAAATCTTAATCACATAAATATACTTTCTGCAGAAAATTATCTCATCTGAATGTATTATAGGAAGTGTGAAACGTATTGTTGATTATATAATTGCATATTGTTGAATGTCTGTATTGTTTATCGGGACTAGAAATCTTTTCAGCTCCAGAAATGATAATTCACAAAGTTGTACGATAAGTGGGATGTAAAACTGTAATCGATCAGTATAATCCTGATTAGTGCAACGACTTTATACTTATAATACTTGCTTTTTCTTGGAATAAAATATTCTCTTTATGAAAATTTAACAAAGGCGAAAAAAGTTCGCATCATTATTAATGCAAAGTTATAACCTTACCTTGATGCTTAAAATCTAACATATCGGAAAAATGCCAAAATAGGACTTTCTTACGCGCGAAGCCGAAATAGGACTTGTTTCCACGTGAAGTCGAGATAGGACTTTTTTCCACGAGAAGTTGGGATAGAACTTTCTTACTAGAATAGAATTTTCCACGCGAAGTCAAGATAGAACTTTTTCCGGTACGCAAGAATTAATAGCAAACATTAATGTTTGCTATCAGAAAATAAAATTTTTATTATCAGAAAATTAATGTTAATCTTCGGAACTTAAATAACCAAAAACTCGGGTACCCCAAAATTTCAGAGCTCATTACAAAATCCCTGACCAGAATTATCCGGTGACCGGCATTCCCTTGATCGAGCGCAAAAGTTTTTAGCTCCCACTCTCTCCCACCCCCCAACGAGCTAATGAGCGCCAGCGCACATCGTAATTATCCCTGCGATCGATGCCAGCGCCTCATAATTATTTTTAACGAGACACACAGACATACACACAGCTCTAACTTCATCTTCTTTTTTTTCCTCTTATGTTTCAGAGGGCCGATCTGGCCGTGGCCTCGATGACGATAAACTACGCCCGCGAGAGCGTGATAGACTTCACCAAGCCGTTCATGAACCTTGGCATCGGGATTCTGTTTAAGGTGAGTTCGGCGTCTCGCGTGATTGACGCCTGTGTACATAAATATATATACACATATAGTGGCTTTCAAATCGACTCTCGCATACACAGCTCGCGCGTAACTGCGAGGTGAGGAAGAAAAAAAATTAATGAATGACCCTTTTGTGTATAGAGCAACGTTCGAGCTGTGTGTGCATGTGTGCATGATGTCTTTCTCTCATTCTCTCTCTCTCTACACTCTCTGTCTCTCTGTGTTCTGCAGAAGCGATGATTTAACGCTGGATAGAGTAAAAAAAACAGGAGCGTGAATGTGCATGCACTATAGTTGCCGCGCCAGTAGAGCGATGTCTTTTTTTTTCGTGTTTACCTCGAGCTGCCGCCGATGAAACGGCTTAGCCGTAACATTTACTCAAGCGTCCGCGGTATATATACTAGTATAGACAGTTTTACAGAAAAGTTGTTGGGGTTGCCGTTTGATTTTCCTTTTCCAGGGGTGAGAAAAGTTTGATTTTTCGAAAGTTTTTTTACGACGGTGTGCTAGAGGATTAGAAAAAAATTTTAGTTCTTTTATGGGTATGTTTGGTTATATACGTACGAGTCTCGCTGTAGTCGGGCTTTTGTACTTAAAGTTGTATTGGTCGTAACGTCCCTGCCAAAAGTTAGTTTTTCACGTTAAAACTGGGATAAATAATTATGTAAAGCAATTGATCAATTTGTATAGTTCTCGCGATCAATGTATTAATGCAATTGGAATATTATAAGATTTAAAAATCAAAAATCAAAGAAAAATTGTTAACTCGGCACAATTTTGCTTTGATTTTTGATTTTTAAAGCTTATAATATTCCAATTGCATTAATACATTGATCGCGAGAACTAAAAATTGATGAATTGCTTTACATAATTATTTATCGCAGTTTTAACGTGAAAAACTAACTTTTGACAGGGACCTTATGGCTAATACAACCTTAAGGGAATGTTGGAGCCGATTGAAAGCTATTCCTATACGTTGAACTTTTTAATAAAGTGACAGTAATGAAGATTGTCGGATGAGAATCGGATATTAATTCTAAATCGGCTCCAGCATCCTCTTACACACCACCGAAAAATCGCCGACATCCACTGGCCACCTGCACGACGGATCAAAAGTTACTATACTAAAGCATGCCCCTATATACATATACGCATACCTCCAGGCCAATAACCCCTATACATCCCTGCAAACGCATGACGATGAACTTTCTCATTCTCGCCCTTACATTATTACACATCATGTATAAGCCCTTAAGCACCTCCCGTTCACTGGCTCGCAGCGCGCGGCGGGCGACACCTCGGGCTTATCCCACTATCGTGGGCCGTTTTAATTAAAATCGTAGCGTACCGTAATTTAGGTACCGTCCAGCCAGCCGACCCGGCTCTTCTCCTTCATGAATCCCCTAGCCGTGGAGATCTGGCTGTACGTCCTCGCGGCCTACATGCTCGTCAGCTTCACCCTCTTCGTCATGGCGCGCTTCTCGCCCTACGAGTGGAACAATCCGCACCCGTGCCTCGGCGAGACCGACGTCGTCGAGAACCAGTTCACCATCAGCAACAGCTTCTGGTTCATCACCGGTACATTCCTTCGCCAGGGCAGCGGCCTCAATCCCAAGGTATTGAGATGGACGAGGAGGACGAGCATGACAGCATGGGGGAGGATATATACATTCGATCCTTTTTCTTCCTTGGCTTTTCTTCCCTGCACGTGTGTGTGTCTGTGTATATATTCCTTGCTTATATAAGCGCGGCGATAGCGGAAAATCGATTCTCTCTCTTCCTCCGATAGGTTCTTATTGCAGATGCGAAAAAAATCCAGACGCACGGAATGATTCTGTTGCTGAGAAAGTAATCTCGGCTGCGTTCAGCAGATTTCAGCCGCGCTAAGAATGGATTCTTATCTGTGTGTGTGTATGTGAGCAAAAGCGAGAGGAAAATCTATTTTTCCATGTTCGCCGGCGAGAGTCTAATTGAAAGCTATACACTCGCAGAATGTGCGGCTGGAGAGAAACGGAGTTGAGGCGAACACATCGAATTTCACGTGCGGTAATCGGATGCATTGTGGTATTGAATTTTGTTAAATCTGAGTGTGTATATGTATACTTTCGTTTTAATGAACGGATGAAGTATGAAATTACATAGACGTTCGAAAATTTAGGATGGAGATAAAGGATGAAAATATTTCCCGTAATATACGTGTATATTCGTAACACGAAGGAAATGGGAGAGGCCATTAGGTTTTAGTATAATCGCTCCAATATCATCAGCCGAATTTTTTCATCTCCACAAGTCGCGCTTATTTCCCATCGTCGTAATATAAACTTCGGCTTTATGCTTCCGTTAAGCTATTTATCGATGTATACTTTCTGCGTGAGAATATGTTGAGAGAATCAGTTTTGAACATGTTTCGTCACACTTGGCTGTCGCATATATATGCGACAGATGTAGCATAACACACTTCGAAATGAGTGATTTGTAAGATGATTTTCGAGAAAGAAACTCACGTCACGACTAAGATAGAGCACTTTAATAGCAGGAGTCGCGTCCTGCGGCAATGCATCTTGGCAATCCATCATGTTTCAGAGATTTCCCGAGATAAAGAAACGAGTTCTCGTTGCAGATTACATTTGGAAGCCTTTTAGGGCATTGTATAGTTGCTATTGATTTTCCTTCACACCGGACGAAAAAAGCACCTTTTTTTAAAAACCTATAGGGATTTAAAGAATATTCATTAACGTCATTCCTCCTTGACACATCGTTCACCCAATACAAATAAACCACCAACTACCATAATACCAACCACCAGCAAAATAACTTCATTCGATCAATCAGCTGGAAAATCAGCCCGAAAAACAATCTGCCCACTACATCGAAACGCCGCAGCGTCAATCACACGGCGTTTGTTATTCAAATTCAAAGTTCCGCGCTCTCGGACTTTATATATATTCACATAGAGGCCGTAAATTTCACGAAATAATTCGCGCGTGCAGGAGCCGTTGTCGATATTTGTTGTTGTTGCCACTGGGCTGTCGCAGGTGTCGGGTCGCATGCCGAACCGGCTCTTCTCGTTCATGAATCCGCTGGCCGTCGAGATCTGGCTGTCCATGCTGGCGGCGTACGTGCTGGTGTCGCTGACGATCTGGCTGGTGGCGCGGTTCTCGCCGTACGAGTGGGCCGAGCCGGCGCCATGTCCCAGCTGCAAGTGTCCCCTGCAGGTAGGCTCCCGTCGACTGCGCCGATGACACTATGGCTTTGGTATATTGTAGTGGCGGGTGGTGCTGACTTTTTCGGATGGTTTTGTGTGAAGTCGCGGTGAAGATTATTGGGTAAAGAGGAGACAAACTTGAGTTATTTAACAGGTTCAGTACGGATAATGTATAATAAAAAATACATTGAGTTTACAAAGAGTATAACAAAATAAAAAATATTTTTAGTTTTAGTTATTCCTAATGATGCTTATTATTATGTCTGATATGAAAAGTTTTATGGACAAAAGTTTTACAAGATTTTTGTTTTACACCAATCTAAAGTACGGCAAATTTCATGAGTCATATTTGGACCATGTCGTACTGAACCTGTTATTAGATGCTGTGATGACAGTTGTTGTACAGAATGAATTATTCATTTCGACCATTGAAAACTTAAAATTGTATAATGATGTTATGATATTTTATCAATGAAATTGAGGTACTTGTAACGCATTAAATTAAAGTAATGATTACCGCAAAGCTCGATAAAAATTGTCGTTAAATCTGAGCAATTTCTACTAGATATTAGAACAAAATATAATTAGCGCAAAACAGAGCGCATCACTGAGAAAAGGTTTAGATGTAATGAAATATACAATTAAATGTGACAATAAAATGTGTCCTTGAAATGATTAATTAAACAATCAATTCACATTGCAATCTTTCTTTGCACCAATTACTTCTTATTATAATAAAATTGTTTTATTAGAAGTGCTATTTATTCAGGCAATAAAATTTCGAGGAATCCGACACGTTTATTCCATATCGACTTTTCTTTTCGCTCGCTTATCGGAGTTATGATATTCGCGAACATCCGGGACAAAAACTTTCGAAATTTTTACAATCCGCGTATTTCACGCTACTTTATAAGCACCATATTCTATAATCTGCCTAAAAAAAAATCACACAACTATCCGAAAATTTAGCATCCCCATCACAGCCAGAAGCACACAGGAGCGCACACCTCATCTCGCTCGCAGAGTCGTTGGTGTCGTGTGCGACACTTGTGTAATGTAATACCGCAGCTGCCGCGTACACACAGACAGACACTCGACGGGCGAACGATTTGTGCGCTGTTTAGAGGCTCTGGAAAAAAGTCTGTTCGTGTAATTGTGGTTGATGTGTTGCGGCCCACTTGGCGGGGGGGTGTCCCATCGTCATCTGTGTCCTCGACGCGACAACAGGGCATTCACGTGGGCAGCCTCGACCCCGACGACGAGGACATACCGCTGCCGGAGATGGTCAACGACTTCACCCTCGCCAACAGCTTCTGGTTCACCGTCGGCACTCTCATGCAGCAGGGCAGCGACCTCAACCCCAAGGTAAGTGTGTGTACGACCCACACCTTCGGTGTGTGGCTAATATATACATATATACGCTGTGCTACTGGTTTTTGTCGTGTATAAGTGTAATATATATATATACACATACGGTCGTGACACAAGGCTCGGCGAGATCTCTCGAATACCTTAGTTTTTTCACGTATGCGTGGCTGTACATAATATGTTGTACAGCGCCATGCTGTTGGAAAAAAGTTATCGCCTGTTTCGAGTTGGCGAAAATAGGCAAAAATAATTTTGTCTGTCTCGACAATATTAACGACCGAGAGATCTCGAGCACCATATGAAAATACTTTTTTGACTAGAGAAATATTTTCACTCTCTTTTTCTCTCTCTCTCTATCTTTCTCTTTCCTATTCTCGCACTTCATTCTCTCTCTCTCTCTCCCTCTGTTGTTTTCAACTTTTTTTTTGTCACCGCACGCTACAACTCTCCTCTGCTTCCCGTATCTCCATCCTTCTTCCCCCCACCGTTTCCTTCCTTTTTTCGACTGTTTTACGATGTTTTTGGTTTGTCACTATGTCAAGCAAAAAAGCGCCGCGCGCACGTTTAACGAGGAAAGCGGAGGGGGAACAACAGGCAAGGGAAATATAAAGAAGTCCCGCTTCCTTCCGCCGAAGGAGAGCGAACGCACGCGCATGTACATCTGTGTATCTATATACATAGCAAGCATGCCACCCCAACTGCATGCTCACACACACATACATACACAGTACCACACGCAAACACAGCCTGCGGAGCAAGCACCTTATGTTCAGTGTTTTTTCTTTTTCTTTTGTTCTCTTCCGAATGAGGCGCGAGATTGCGAACGGACGAGAGATTCACGCGCGCGTGTATAAAGCCGCTTATTACGCCTCTTTCCATAAACGTATATATATATATGTGCATGTGGCAAGTCGAGAACTCGCGTGTAATGCAATTTGCCGTCGTTTTCCCGCACCGGCGCGCGGCCGCGCATGCACTTACGCTTTCCGCTTTAATAGAAAAGCTATTCCGCTGCATGTATACATGAGCAAATCACGCGCCATGTCATGTTTGCATTGTTTGCGAATTCCGCGGCTGAACTTCGACTCTCTCTCTCCCTCCGAGCAAAGTCCCTTTCCCCATGCGGGGCTTGAGCTTAACTCTTGTCGAGGGAGAGAGAAACGCGCGCGCGTGTGCATGCATTTGTATAGTGGAGAGAGAGAAGGAGCAAGAGCGAGTCTAGTCTCGGTGTATAGTTGCTTTTCGCAGCCGCGTGTGGAGAGCGCTCGCGAGAGCGGGTGAAAAGTTTTACGGGAGAGTCTTCCGCGCTCGTAAGCACCACCTCGGAATATTTCATTCGATTCCTGAAGCGCTCTCTATAGCTTTCTTTCTTTCTTTCTGCCGAGATCCTGCTTCGATTTTTCATTCGTGCGCGGGGATACGCGTACGTCTGTTCGCGCTCGCGCGGTTACTGCGCTTTGAATTTCATGACGCGAGGTTTATTAGAATCGCACGTTGAAGTGTAGGAAGTAACGTCTGGATTTGAATTGTTGTAAAATAATTTTATTTCGTCGAGATACTTTTTTTTCTGTGCTTGCAGATGCCACAGAGAAAAGAAAATCTTTACATTAAAGAAACGTCATTAACTATAAACAGCTAAATAATATTTTCTAATAGTTAAGAAACAAATTGTAGAAAATTTGAACAAATGACCTGTATCTTAACTGTTAAGGAATATTACTGAATTATTAAGAAATATTATTAACTACTAAGAAATATATACTTTGGCATGAATAACATCAGGATTTTATAGTTAGAAAAGTTTACTTTTAATGTAAAGATTTTTTTTTCTCTGTGTGAGAATGGTTTGTGGAATTGCTTGATCGTGCCTTGCTTTGTCTGACTTTGTTGTACTGAATGGGCAACTGTATGTAGTTACTCAATCACTCCAGTAGATGACAAGAGACAGTTCTCGATTAGTTACATTGTTACGGAAACATATCGCATTAAAACTTTTCGTGCGTCTTAGTCAAGTTCTGCGAACAATAGCGAGTATATCATTTGCTTATTCGGGCGGCAATTTATTTATAAAATATAACGAAAGTGAAGGAATAATTAATTTTAGAATGCGTTTTGTAACGCGTTGTGTTATATTCTGTATTTAGAATGCATGTTATAATCCATATTTTATTAACGATGTATTCCATTTCGTGACACAGACGTTAAGTTTGTTCATAATAAATGAATAATTATCTTTACATTACAAGAATTAGAATCTTTGTTTATTATGGTAAATGAATAGCACTTAGGACATATCCACATTTAAACGTCTCTCACAATTTTAAGCTACAAGTGCATACAACTAGATCAGAAATTCTATTTGAAATTTATTTCCTTGTTCGCTTAAATAATTATCAGTGCCGATTAATCAAAAACTCTTCATAAATCAGAAAACCGTCGGCCCCTACGAAGCCCATCCCCGCAGACCGGCAACGGAGGAACTGCTTTCGCACTGTGCTTCTCTTACATTATGCATTGCTCGAATTTTTCCCCACCCTCTTCTCCCATTACTCTTGTGTCTTACTTTCACGTACAATTCAAATTCACATCATAAATAATCAATTTTCGTTTTTTTTGCTATGCTCTTCTTTCATTACGTATTATAATATACTAATAATTTAAGAGTTCCTACAAATTTCAGGATGACATTCTGTTTATTGCGTATGAAATTTTAAAATAACGATAAACATTGACAGTTTTGATTATATGTGAATATGAGTAAACTTTTACAAAACTATTCATTGAAACTATATAACCAACGACATTTGTACCTGTCTGCACGCATTTTTTTTCTCTTCGCATAACCTGACGCCCATGCAAAAAAAAAAAAAGAATTAATAATACATCCTAAATTCGTAATGAAACTCTCTCTCTCTTTCTCTCCTCTCTTTCTATCCATCTGTACATAATATATAAAATATAAAAAGCATTGACATATGGTGCTAGCCGGCTCTGTTGGCATGTACTTATACACACGGCGTATATATATATATATATATATATATATATATATATATATATATATATATATATATATATATATATATATATATATATATATATATATATATATATATATATATATATATATATATATATATATATATATATATATATATATATATATATATATATATATATATATATATATATATATATATATATATATATATATATATATATATATATATATATATATATATATATATATATATATATATATATATATATATATATATATATATATATATATATATATATATATATATATATATATATATATATATATATATATATATATATATATATATATATATATATATATATATATATATATATATATATACGAATACTGCCAATAACATAAACGCAGACGGGCGAGCGAGCGTACGGATTTTTATGGCGCGCGCGCTCGTATATACGCCTGGCGTTTACTTGTCAGTATTGAGTACACCTGGGGGTTGTTGCCGCCACCCCGCCGCAACGTCGCTTCTTCCAATCTCACCGTCGCGCACTCGTATTTTCTCTCTCTCTCTCTCTCTCTCTCTCTCTCTTTTATTCTTCTTCGATGAATGTACACATACACACTTACACACATATTATATCCACTGAGGACGGAGTAAATGTAATATCCATTTCGCGAGAATCTGCTGCAGCAATATATATATACGACGAGGCCTCAACGACGACGACCTACTTTTTTCCTTCCGTGATTAAAGCCTGGATTTTAAACGTCATTAAATATAGCGCCCAAGTATAGATCCATCATCTGTGGGGATCTCCGCCACCTTTTAAATAGTTCATAGTCTTTGAATTCGCCAGCATCGACGAGTGTACGTGCGGGTGTACGCGGGTACACACACGCACAGGTATATGATGGGAGCTCGGAAGATAATCGATTTTCCGGCTTTCGCGCAAAGCCCTCCTCCTCCTCCTCCTCCCCCCTTCCACTTCTTTCTTCTTCTTCTTCTTCTTCCTTTGCTACTACTTTTACCCGCCATCCATAAACCAGCGGAGCAGCTCTACGAGCGCGTGCATAAGCGACGTCATATCGTGCATTCTTCCGCTCACGCGCACGTACTATACGTGCGCAATGTGCGTATACATATATATAATATACGTCGGGGAGGGATTGATGCACTTACGATTGAGCTGACGCCGCCGCGCTGGGAAATTATTGTTCCATTCGCGCGATACGATGCGTGTTTTTTTTTTTTTGCTCAAGAGAGGTTTTTGCTACAACTTGAGCGAGTTAGTTAACCGTGATTAAGTGACTGCTGCGCACTAACTGCATGCGTTTTGAGAGTTTTGAGATTGAGATTAACGATATGGAGTTACGGCGAGTAAGTAGTTTTAATCCGGGCATAAAGATAAATGATTTACGTCATGTCTAAGTGTGTTTAAGTTGGCAGGCGTGACGTTAACCTAATAATTTCTTATTAATTTGTATAGCATGCGCTTGTATAAACAGTGAAAAAGAAAAATATTTAAAACAAAAGTTATGTTGGTATAAGATGATTACAAACTGATTCAGTTGATTAATATCGGATTTTAGTGATTAAGGCTCGTTTTTGTTTTTTAAACACTAATATTTATTCAGAATTTATACATACGAAGGAACAAGTAATTATTTATAAGTTTTCTGGAAATCTGCGTGTAAATAATTAGGTCCCATATATCCTACATACACTGATTATTTTATAATCTCTGTCACGTGACCTGCTTTCAAATGAAAAACAAGCAGCTAAAATTACTACACGGAGAGAAATTTTAGAGTAAAAATTACCAAGGTGCCTTGGTAGCGCATGGACAGACTGTCAAAAGCCGTGTTATTCCCAGGTTTCTAATACAATTTATAAGTTTCCCAGGAAAAACTACCATAACCACTTAAAAAAATACCAAATTATCTGAATAAAAATTACCAGACACACTGGTAAAAATTGAGATCTAGTCATTTTTACAAGGTAACCTAAGAATTTTTACTAAGAAAACTGATAAATTTTACCAAATAACCTGGTATTTGTGTACTCGCGCATGCGCACTACGCATTATTGTGTTTCAGAAGATTGATACTAGAGGCGTGCGCGACGTTAAAATGAGAACAATACACATATTTTCAGTAAGTAATAACGGCGATTCAAATGACTGTTGGTAACAGCTTCCGTGGCGCAGTCGGTAGAACGTCGGACTCTCAACCCAAAGATCGTCGGATCGAATCCCGCTTCCGTAAAAGGTTTTTTTCAGTTTAATGTTTTTTCATCCTTGTTTCTGTTTCTATTTCTATATTAAAATACTATATATCCATCAATATGGATAAAAAAAGTTAATTTTTTTAATTTAAATTAACTAAAAAAAAATTTTACCAAGGCACTTTGGTAAAAAGTTTGAAATTGTCAGTCTATCCATCCATTACCATAGAAACTGGTAATTTTGTCTCGAATATTTGTAATTTTCACTACAAAATTTCTCTCCGTGTACACTCTACTGACGATTTTCTTAAAAAATATGTTTCTTTTCGGAACGCGCAAACTATACATACCTACAACTTTTACACAAATATCGTCAAATTATACATATATATTAAACTACCATCAATCCACGAGCGGCTCGAAATAAAAAGCCGATAAGTCATTGATGACTACGTATATACGCGAACGATGCAAAGTCCATATTTCATAGCTTTGAAGCAGTCCCATACATCTGTTACCGTCAAAAGCAAGCGAGCGAGCTAACGTATACTAGCTCCGGCCGTCGTCGCGCGTCCAAATGCAATCTTACGAGCATTAGAACCGAAGCGGGCAACGGCGCGCGGCATCGCCTGCAGCTTTCTCCTGAAAGCCATAGTATAGGTATATACTTACTCGCGTTCACCTTGGCGTTCCCATTTAAAACCCGCCGCGTCTTGAGGAAGACGTCGAACAAAGCTTCAGCGGGTACCGAGAGACGTGACTCCTGCGCGAGTTCCGACGAAAATCGACTACACAAAACTGAGAAACTCGTGACAGCTCCGGGGGATCAATGATTAATGCGGCCTTCGTTCGCGACGCTTAAGACTCACTCCCGTTGACGTTATGTATATACATGTACATGTGCGCGAACTTTGACACGGGAGAAAAAGCGACGCATTAAAATGCCAAGCGCTGCAATGATCCCCTCCCTCCGATGTAGATATAGGAGCAATTGTTAAAGACGTCGTTTATGCGCCGCTCCCATCCCCCATCTCCTGTAATACGCACCATGACATGGGGACCGCACTGAGTTGCATCGAACACCCGAGAGTTAATGTTTTTTAATCACACATACGCAAGGCCGCGAGTACGAGGATAGTGGGCGGCATCTGGTGGTTCTTCACCCTCATCATCATCTCGTCGTACACGGCGAACTTGGCGGCTTTCCTCACCGTCGAGCGCATGATCACGCCGATCGAGAACGCGGCCGACCTCGCCGAGCAGACGGACATACCCTACGGCACCCTAGAGGGCGGCAGCACTATGACCTTCTTCAGGGTAAATATTGCCATGTTTATTTGTCTTTTTGCGGTTTGTGCGGTCGAGTTGAAGGAAAAAGAAAACGCGCGCGCGGGGAAATACTTGTGTTTTGCGCGCCGCTGTTGTTTTCTTTGCGGGCTAGCGATCTTGTTTGCTCGATGATTTGTTTGCCAGAGGGGTGTATGTGTACGTCGTAAAGATTTTTCTTTTGCGGCTTTCACGGTTCGTTCCGTTGGGTTTGAGTTTATGCGCGAACGGGACGAGAGGTTGTATGGATAACAAATTATTGTGAATTAAGGGAATTGTATTATTATAATTGGTATACATTATGACTATTTGTACATGTTCCGCAGTTACAAATATTAATTATTACTACGAAATTTCTTTTTGGACGTGGGAGAATAGTACATATTAATTATGGTTAAATTTAGAAATTCCACGATTTCGTATTACGTATTCAAACGTTAATTAAGAGATTACATATATTCCAAGTATAGAATCTAATAATCCAGTATATCAAATTTTATGATGGTTTTCGATCAAACGAAAATTATCAGATGTAGTACATCGCGATTTATTTATTTTTTTACATGTCGTGCGAATAATAGCTACCTATATAAAAGTAGTACAAATGATGCTCTATAATAATGAAAAAAATATTGGCTGCGTACCATGTACCTACATAGAAATACAATAAACATGGGAAAAATTGTTAACGCAAGTAGGTGAGCTAGGACAGTTCGGGCCCACTTACCCTCTGAGCTGGCGCTCCATCGGTAAGGTATAGTACTGCCTTGCCTGCGGCCGGTAATTGCAGGGTGACCCAACATTACCAACAGTCGATTAATCAAATCTACCTTATCAACAATCTATAAACCAAATCTACCTTACCAACAGAGCCGTCGGTAATTGTAGGCTGGCTTAATTTAGTCAGAGCAACTCTACTTTACCGACAGAGCTGATAACCTCCATCGGTATTTGTAAGATAATATGCTACTATATATACTATATACTATATATACTATATCCGAATTTACATACATTTCCCACTGACACCCATCCAGAAACGCTGAATGCTGCTTAACTTAAGGGATGCCATAATCGTACCATTACCGACCGAGAAATTCACACAGATTCAAGCTGATTAAAAATAAAACACGTCGAATCACAAAAAATCAAGAGAACACTCTTCTGTTTCTTAACGTTCTACCATCCAGTCAAAGTTTGGAGTTGAAATATCAAGTCATTTTTGCAAAAATTTTGAACAAAGCAAAATTTAATTTCGTTCAAAGTTTTTGAGAAAACGACTTGATATTTCGACTCCAAACACTGACTAAGTGGTAGAACGTTAAAAACACACAGAAGAGTGTTCTCTTGATTTTTTGTGATTCAACGTATTTTTTTTTTTTTTATAATCTGCTTGAAACTGTGCGAATTGCTCAGTCGGTAATGGTAGGACTATGGAACCCCGTTAAAAAATGGCAATTTGAATTTCGCGCGCTCTGCTAGGTGGCAAGCAACAGCCGTCGCGCTGTTTACCGCTAAGTAGCCGGAGTGTTAGCTATAAGTCAGGCTGGGCCTGGACCCTCGGCAGTCAGCAATTACCTCTGGCGATCACTCCCTTAAATATGAGTAGAGCCACATTTTATCATCGTGATCTGAGGAGAGTAATTGGGGATTATCCATTACCACCATTGGCGGTATTAGCGTTGGCACGGAAGCCCCCGGCAGCCTATCGCCGGTGCTATCGCCGGTGCTGGAGACGTCTAGTATATAGGGTATACATAGTATATATAGTATATAGATTATACATAGCATATATAATATATATTGTACATATAGTATATATTGTATATATCGTATATATAGTGTATACAGTATATATTGTATATATAGTGTATATATAGTATATTATCTTACAATTATCGATGGAGGTTATCAGCTCTGTCGGTAAGGTAGAGTTACTCTGAATATAAATTAAGCCATCCTACAATTAAGAACGGCTCTGTTGATAAGGTATATTTGGTTTATCGACTGTTGATAAGGTAGATTTTGTTTATCGATTGTTGGTAATATTAAACCACCCCCGCAATTACCGGCCGCAGGCAAGACAGCGCTCTACTTTACCGACGAAGCGCCAGCTCAGAGGGTAAGTGGGCCCGAACTGTCCTATAGCTCACCTACTAATGCACGCACACACGGAAAAAAAATTTAGGAATAATATGGGTTAGAGGTTTGGGAATATGGAAGTTCAAAGTGTAGTTGGACTAAATCAAGACAGATTGATTTTTCATGAGTCAAAAAACGTAGCATAAAAGTTCAAATATGTTTGAACTCTATGATTCGAAACAATTGCTGAACGCAGCCCGACTTTTGTATTACTATAGTTCAACGCACGTTGAACTGCTATAGTCAGATGTTCGACGCGCCACACTTCGATGTTTCGACTCTCACGGTCCAAAGCTTTAAAGTACCCGGGTTCAAACACTATTGAACTTACATAAACTGATTTTCGGCATTTAATAACTAGATATTTCAATTACCCTTATGTAAAATAAAAAATGAGTAATGAGTTTTTATATCTGACATTTATATGTGAAGTGCAAAAATTATAAACTATAAAACGTTTTAATTCATAAATATCAAAAATTGATTTGTATGAGTTCAGTAGTGTCTGAACTCGGGTACTTCAAAGCTTTGGACCGTGAGAGTCGAAACATCGAGGTGTGTCGCGTCGAACATTTGACTATAGAAGTTCAACGCGCGTTGAACTATAGTAATACCAAAATCGGACGGCATTCAGCAATTGTTTGAAATCATAGAGTTCAAAATACATTGAACTTTTATGGTACAAGTTTTGTCATGATTTACTTCAAAAATAGTAATAAATTAATCAAGAAAGTATATTAGTTCAAAAAATTTTGTACTTATACGTTCCAAAATTTCTTTCCGTGGCATACACGCGCATTTGCAACTTTCCCCAGCTTCATTCGTAACAGTTTTAATCGAAAAAGACTGAAATTAGTCGTTTACTTTGATCTTGAATTTTAATAAAATTGTTTTATATTAAGACGTTGTAACGCTGTATTCTATATCAAGGAGCGCGGGAGCGCTCCGAAGGCAAGTATAGAAGAAGCCTAAAGGATCGACCCATGCTACATATACATTTTCTAAAATACATTAAAATTGTTAAATTATAAACGATTTATACGCATTGTTTTAGGTTTGTAAAGCTATTTTCATAATAAATGTATATTAATACTAACACTAAAATAAAATATTTAAGACGATACCCCAAAACTTTTTCAATTACTCTCAAAAAGATCGTACGTCTAAAATAAAAAAGCCAATTTTTCCACTGACAGATAATACACCGCATTCCCTGATACCAAAATGGTTTTCGCCAATTCCATTTGCTTTTCCCGGAAACAAGAAAAAACTCACCCACCTCTGCGAACCATCAGCCTAATGAAACTTTTCTTCTGCCCCGCACTCTCGCCATAGGACTCGAAGATAGCGATCTACCAGAAGATGTGGAGGTACATGGAGTCGAAGCAGCCCTCGGTCTTTGTCTCGGACTACGAGGAAGGCATAAAACGCGTCCTCGAGGGCAACTACGCCTTCCTCATGGAGTCGACGATGCTCGACTACGCAGTGCAGCGGGACTGCAACCTCACCCAAATCGGCGGCCTCCTCGACAGCAAGGGCTACGGCATCGCCACGCCGAAAGGTTTTTCACATTATAATACCTACCCCATTTTACAACCGCGTATGATAATAAATTCGACCGCCAGTGAGAGAAAAAGGTGAGAGTAGAGAATTGGGGGTTTTGGGGGCGTTAAGTCGATAAAGTGCTCGCAGATAAAATTATCAATGCGCCAGCTTTTCTCCCTCTCTCACTGTGCTGCCGCCGGTTTTATCTAAGCGAGCGGGCCGGCCGAATAAGCCAAAATTATCCTCATCCGCAGGCTCGCCGTGGCGGGATAAAATATCCCTGGCGATCCTCGAGCTCCAGGAGAAGGGCGTGATCCAGATTCTTTACGATAAGTGGTGGAAGAACACGGGCGACGTGTGTAACCGCGACGAGAAGAGCAAGGAGAGCAAGGCGAACGCTTTGGGCGTCGAGAACATCGGTGAGTTACTTTAATTTTCGCTTTATATATTATAAGGAAAGAAGAGGAGTGTGTGGGTGTGTGTCTTGACAGGATATGAGATACGCTCGGGCGGAGATATAAAATTCAGATGTCAAAGCGCACGGAGAAGTTGGTCGACGAATTTCCTTGCGCTTTTCTCTCTCTCTCTCTCTTCTTTTTCCTACTTTCGGAAGTGTCTTCCGGCGGCATGACGGACTTGCGAATTCAGAGCGAGAGAATGAGAATCGCAACAAGTTTTTAAGCCACTGCCCCGCTGTCTCTTCGTCTCTCGTTTTTTTTTTGTCTTGGGCGGCCGAATGAGGCTATTCTTTCCGCGCGAGTTATTTCTCAGGACGACAGAGAGCCTAGAAGAATGGAATAATTGTATGGCAGGAGAGGAAGTTCGAATAATTCGCTGCAAAGTTTATGTTTATCGAAGGTTACACTCGTTATTCGTGCAATTTCGCTAATTATGAAATTATTTGGGAATTATTAAAAGAGTGGAGCAGTTATCGGCCGCCACGGCGCAGAATTAATACGGGAGATTTATAGCCAGTGAGGGGGAATATCGCGATGAAACTTGAGTAAAGATTAATTAAAGATTACGCGGAAATGGCCCTTCTGTAGGAGATAATTCTACGAACCGATAAGGCAATCCATATTTACGCTGGGGAAATTCTTAATTGTAAATCAAACTGCGAGAACGAGTCGCGATGGCTTTTTTTTTTCATGGGAAGATGATGAAGGTTAATTACTAGATGAAAAACAAATATGTAAATAGCGGTGGTCTGAAGGGAAGAAATTTTCTCTTTCGGAGAAGTATTGCTGCCATTGCCGTTATACTTCGAGCTCTACGAGAGCCTTGTGAATTGCGATTTCAAGAATATCCCAGAAAAGAAGTAATTTTCAGGGTATTATCCCCTAAAGATACTTTTCTTCGTATGAGCAGAAATAAATTGTAAAATAAAAAGGAATTTATCCAAAAACACTTTTCTCTGATGTCCGCATATCATCACATCGTTATTATACATAAAAACACAGATCTCAAATAGACCCTAAAATATCCACTATTACACTTTTGACTCGGCAAAGTCATTCCACCTCAATTATTATTCACAGGCTCTTTCAAACATAAACCATCGTCTCATCCCAAGGACAAAAACAATACTCCGTTACCTTAATCTCTTTTTTATACCTCAACCGCTTGGAAAATCTTGCGCAGTTTAACAAAACCCTCAACCAGCATCCTCCCTAAAGAAACAAAGGATTCCAACGGACACAGCAGTAGCCAGCAGCTTCTCTCACCGGACGCGATCTCGTCCAATTACCGCTCGCGCGCATTACGCCCCGGAAACGAGAGAGACATGGAGAGAGTGGGCAAAAATATTTCGGCCGCGACAGCCGTAGTAATGAGGATTACGACTCTCCCCCGGCAATTGCCGCGCGCATGGAATTCGTGCTTGGGAGGAAAGAATGCCCCAACGAGCTTAAACGCGCTTGCACGCTCGCGCGCTCGAGACATTACCGCGGGAATTATAACTTAGTTATTATCCGACGTACGGCCATCTCGCGTAGACATTACGCCCCCCTCCCTACCTGCTCTAACGAGCGTCCTCCGGCGTCCCGTTTCTTTACCCCCTTATACTCCTACGAATGCGCCATTCGTAGGTGAATGTGTGTGTGTGTGTGGAGAATTCACTTTCTTTCGAGAGAGGAGCGAAAACCCGAGCGGTGGTTTTGCGAGAGAAGGGTTATGTGCGCGCAAGGAGAGACGCGAATTTCTTTGGAATTATCATTGGATACTTGGCGCGTAACTCGCGCTGACGAGTGGAATATCGTCGCTTTTTCCGTGAACTCGGAGCTTTTATGTATGCAGCGGATTTTAAACTAGGGGGGGGGGGGTTATTCGGGATTGGGGGATGCGACGTTACAGTTTGTTACAAGAAAGGGTGATTCGGCACACTTTAATTCAAGACCAGTAAAAAAGAAGGGCATAGTTGCGTCAAAAAGCGGTATCTAGCTTTCAAGTTCAGTGTTTCTAGAACCCACTCCCTGTGTTGATTTTTTATTTTATCAAAAAACCACTGACAGCACGATTTTTGTCCAGGTTTTAGGTGTTTCCAACCCCTGTGCGCCGGAGTTTTAATGTTGTTCACGCCCAACAAATTGCCGGGACAATTTATTCCGTCAGCAACTAGTTGGCGCGGCCCAGATCGATTCCTCTGCTTCCCCCTTCCCCCCTTGTACATAGGACACGCGCCGCCGTGGCGGATAAGATATCGCGGCGTGATCTAATTGAAAAAGTTGGTCCGCGTCCAAAAGGATACCGATCGATCCTCTCGCTGAGAGAAGTGTATCGCGATGGGCTTCCCGCCGCTGCGGACTCTCAATATCGAGTATCCGTAACAAGGATATGACGGCAGGATAGAACGAAAAAATAACTCGGAACGTAATTATATATCTATAGAAAATAGAATAGGAAAAAGTGTACGATGTAGCGCCCGCGGAACGAAAATGCACGGAGAATAGGGCTGCGTTGCTGAAAATACAACAGCGAACTGCGCGAGGATAAATCCAGGGGCGGCGGAGAGAATGGTTGGAAAAACTTCGCTGATGCCGATGGCGCTCGTTGGATATTTCGCGTACGATTTTCCGGTTGTCTGTCTTTCGGCTTCCTTTCGTGCATCCTGATTTTACGGGTGCGCTAGCTTCTTCTGCATTAGTTTACGGCAAAACGGCGAGAACGCGGGAATGACTTTGTAATTAGGATGTTTTTTGCTAAAATAATAATTCTAATCAGGGAGTGGAGGTACGGGGTGGCTTTTGCGGATGCGAGGTTCGAGGTCGTGTTTTTGGTGGGAGAATGCAATTGTTAAATGAAGCTGAATGTATGAAATTGCAAATAATAGGACGTAAATTTATGTTTGTGCATAATAGTAAGAAAATGCTATTCGCAATGTAAGCGAATACAACGTGCCTGTAGTATACTATTTTGCTATATATCCCTGTTAAAGTTTGTATGTGCTAATAAATAAATTAGCAACAAAACCATCAGAATCGCGGTGAAAAATAAAGTCAACAACTGCGGCTAACGTAATAATTTTTTATTAAATAAACAACAATAGGAATAAAGCGATCGGAACGTTATTACATTGCAACCGTAGTACCTTTCATTCGATTAACACAAACACTTACAACGATTAAAAAATGTAAAAACCTTACAAGTGCAATTATATGTTTTTCAACGCAATAAACCAGTATAACTCCCAACCGTCCTAGAAAAAACCGCTCTATTAATCCAAAACAAATTCCAACAATCCGGCATAGAGGAAAAGTGAACTCGTTTCCCCCCTTCGTAACCCCGTTTTTTGCGCTCGCCCGTCGTACCTCGTTTTTCACGCCGTCTATGTGTTGCAGGCGGTGTCTTCGTGGTGCTGCTCTGCGGCTTGGCGCTGGCCATCCTCGTGGCCATCCTGGAATTCTGCTGGAACTCGAAGAAGAATGCCCAATCGGACCGGGTAAGCCGCACGACACGAGAATTTTCCGGCTTGTTGATTATTTCGCGTGAACGAATGTGCGTGTGTGTATATGTATATATCGTACACGTGAGGCTGTATATGCATATCGTACACGTGAGGCTGTATATGCATATTATATATACAACGCGCTGTGGTGCACACGAAAATGCTATACACACAACTTAGTATTACAATACAAAGTTATACAACTATATATATGTCGAATTCTAAAGAAAATTACCCCTAACTGTGGTCGAAAAATCGTAAAAATTCAAAGTTGAAGCACGCCTCCAGCAGCTGGTTTTTCCTATTCTGTAGCAAAAATAATGCACGAAAAGCGTGTTGAACCAAGGAAATCGGCATAGTGTTTTTCAGGAAGATACATTTAAGTTTTCTTATGGAAATTTAACATGGGAAAAATGAACGAAAAGTGGTCATTGATGATTAACCAATAGCAAGCTATTGAAGCAGCCAAAAAAAAATTTCACGAAAAAGCGATTAAAGTAGAAGAAAAGAGCTTTAATTTGAGACTAGAGTCGTTAATATCGGTCGATTCTCCACAAAGCTACGTGAATTTGAAAATGTCGAAAAATGACGAAAAATGACAAAAATTTTAAGAATTACGTGGATTTGGGAAAAGTCGCTCATTTTTGGTAATTTTTCGCAATTTTCAAATTCACGTAGCTTTGCACAGAATCGACTGATTTTAACGATTCTAGTCTCAAATTAAAGCTCTTTTCTTCTACTTTAATCGCTTTTTCGTGAAAACTTTTTAACGCTTCAATAGCTTACTATTGGTTAATCATCAATGACCACTTATCGTCCATTTTTCCCATGTTAAATTTCCATAAGAAAACTTAAATGTAGCTTCCTGAAAAACACTATGCCGATTTCCTTGGTTCAATACGTTTTTCGTGCATTATTTTTGCTACAGAATAGGAAAAACCAGTTGTTGTAGGTGTGCTTCAATTTTGAATTTTTACGATTTTTCGACCACAGTTAGAGGTAATTTTCTGTAGAATTCAACAGATATGTGTGTATACTATATCTATATAATGTCGTCAATACGCACGCGTATCACCATGATGTACAATCGTATTTCCGCATATATACGTGCGCGAGTACGACGCGTGTCTGCTGTTGTGTATGTCGCATGATTGAATTCTCGTCGAATATATTATATATAGTATACTTTCTTTCTTTCTCTCTTTTTCTACATAAGTAACTGTAATACACCTACACACTGTACACGCACACAGACACAGACATAGCATACCTACCCCCAGCTTCTCGACCGAGACACGAGCGGTTTTTCTCCCTCTCCCTCTTTCGCGCGTAATACGCATTGAATGCGAAAGAGCCGCGCGGAGAGAGAGAAAAGGGTGGCTGAAGTGAGTGAGTGACTGTACGAGAGTATCGCGCGCGAAAGCACACAGAGGAGAAAAATCGCGGAGACGGAAAATATATATACGTCCAAGGTAGTTTTGGTCTGCCGCGCTCGAATGGAACAGAGGCGAAGTTCGTCGTGCGGGTTTGATACAGCTGTGTGTGGGTGTGTATATGCATGCACTCAGGGGCACACACCCACATACGACTGAATTTTCCGGGCTCCGAATTTGCCCGAAAATGGAGCCAGTTTCGAGATTGCCGCGCAAATATTTCGTTATTATTTTTTAGCTTTTTTTTACAATTTTAAATATATTAGAGGGTAAGTAGTAGGCTCTTGTCGCATTTAAAGTGGCTTTTCGTTGAAACTGCGAGTGTGTATTATTCAGGGGTTTGAAAGATAAACGGAACCTTGGAGAATAAGTAATCTTCGCAGTATGTCAAGTTCGTTGTACGCTCTTTTTTGTACTTCAATGCGTAATTGCTAACGGTACTCCGCGGCGGGAATTCGTTGAACAGAAACGTTTGAGATAAAGCGCTTTTTTCTACACAGTTTATTAGCTCGGCCAATTAATTGAGAATAAAGCTGGATGTAGCTGCAGAAAACACGGGTATTCAGTTCTCTTATACAAATTCGAACTCATTATTGAAAACATTATTCAACGTTAACGAATGGCTTTTCAAATTATGAGCAAGAATCCAGTAACTCAGCAAAATAAAAGAAAAAAAACTGCATCTATTGCCCCTCGTGTTTCAAGCTGTACAAAATTAGTCAACCGACTGCTCTCATTTCTACTTTCATTATTCCTAGAATATGCTAAATACTAAACCTCTACATACGCCATTCTGTTTCCAACGTATAAACATCCAGTGGATAGATATAATTATCAGAAAAATCGTCCAAAAAAACTACACTTTTCCCAACATTCTCAACCAAAACAAGCCGCGCATTATCCAGAAAATATACCCCATTTCTCCACCGAATCACATTCCCACGCAAATTATCCGAAATTTCCAAACGAACGGACATGCGCGCGGCGGCGACGGCCCGTAACCCGAGTCTTGATTCAAGCTCGCTCGCTGTAATACTGGCTGGCGCGCGCATAGTATAACAACGCAACTCCCCCGAGTGCCGTAAGGCCAATGAATGAACGAACGAGAGAGTCTACTACAGCATGTATGTGCAGAGTGATGTAAATGTCGTATCTGCCTACCCCCAGCCCACACACACACACACACACACAAACACACACACACACACACACACACACACACACACACACAAAACAACACGAAATACATTGTCTTGTCTTGCCCATACACATACAGACAGGCATCCCATGTTACATGTAACACTATGTGTTTTGATCTTCCTTTCTCTCTTTTCCGGCCTGTTTACACACAGTACACAGACACACATACGCACACACACGCATACACGCGTACACTGCTGTCGTCAGCTGGTCGTTAATCGTATGCTCTCTATCTCTGACCTTCTCTCTATCTCTCTCCGGCCAAAAACTACACGCTCAATCTCACTCCCGCGCTACACCTACCCTGACATCAGTCCCTGTGCGCGGAGATGGCGTCGGAACTGCGTTTCGCGGTACGCTGTGGCTCGCGTCAGCGTCCGGCCTCGAAGCTGCGCGCTTCAGCCTCGTCCTCGGCTGTCGCGGTTACGAGCAGCGGCACGACGGCTGCTACGGCGGCGGGTGCAATCTCATGTAGCCGGTGCAGCTCGCATTCCTCGATACGACGTGGAGGTGGCGGCAGCGGCGGCCGCTATTGCCCAGCTAGCCACGAGGGCCACGAGGAGACGACCTACGTACCGAGCATCGAGATCCCTTGGTTAAATGGTGTAAGTCTCGTACAGCCGTGATCATGATCGCTGTGCAGTGTCTATACGTATATAATGCTGTACATAATATATATATAGGCATAGTAGGTAGATGGATAAAGTGCAGCCGATTATGTAGTTTTCCTGAAAGTCTTTCACTGTACATGAGCCCTTAAGATTGAGGAGCAGAGCACACCCAACCTCCCACATAGCAATGACCCCGTAGTGACCGCACAAATATAGCGTCTCTGTGTGTATATATACAGAGGCAGCACCGATCCTCCACTCGCCTGTATGCTCCCACACCACACGTGTGTGTTTATATGGATAGAAAGTTTGCCGAAAAGTGTATTGACTCGCCCGCCGCGGGAATTCCCGGAGTTCGCGTGTTATAGTGGTAGCACGATAGTACTGTGCCTGCCCACTGTCGAAAATTACTCGGCCTCTCTTTCTCTGTCTCTGGCTCGTGCCCTTAACGGCTCCTCTCAAGAGAGAGAGAGAGAGGGGAGATATTAACTTGCGAATTTCGGCTCGATGGGCTGACTTCGGATGTGGCTTGTTAGTGACTTTCCCGGGATAATGTGGAAGGAGAACGTTTTTTGGGTAAGAATTACTGAGTCGATTGAGATTGATGAAAAAGTAGCAATTGTCGCTATGTTTGTAGAAATACAAACTATAAATTATGATTGTATTCTTTAACTTCAGAATTGTAAAGCATTTTGGTAATTTTTACTGGAAAATTTTATATAGTATTATAATTTTTACTTTTCAATATTTCTAAAATCGCTATAGATTCAAATAACTTTCATGGCACATGTTTCTTCGGTACTTGAAATTCTGTTTTATACTATTCGACTTTTATTTAAAGTGATGTGATACCCACACTATTACTCAATTCTGGGTTCCCGTTTTTCTCCTTCAATTTTAAACTTAAAATGTGTCAAAGAGTTTTTTTCAAAAAGTTTAAAATTGAAGGAGAAACACGGGAACCCAGAATTGAGTAATAGTGTGGATATCACATCACCTTAAAAATGCAGAAAAGTGTATCTACTAAATTGCCACATAGAATTTCATACAGTTGAATATGAAAATTTTCATATACTATAATTTCCAAAAGAATACTAAAAAAAAAAGATCTTCCAATTCACAAGATATGAAATGCAGAATAATCTTATAATCCAAACGCCAAACTCGAAAAAAAGCGTGCAATTTCATTATCCGAGAGGGGCGCTCTCTTTATGATCCTATCGCTTATTCAGCACGCACCAGTGGTACGCGGGCCGCGTTACTAGAGTTTATATTCAATTTTGCTGCATCGCAGTGTATTGACTCGCTTCTAGTGGACGATAATTTATGCGCAAAGATAAACATACCAGCGCGCATGTGTGTCCTGAAAGTACAAGCTCAATTAGCTGCAAGAATCTGACCGTTAAGGGGATGCCTTACTCGTACTATTACCGACCGAGCAATTCACACAGTTTCAAGCTGATTAAAAATAAAATACATCGAATCACAAAAAATCAAGAGAACACTCTTCTGTGTTTTTTAACGTTCTATCATCCAGTCAAAGTTTGGAGTCGAAATATCAAGCCGTTTTTTCAAAAACTTTGAACGAAATTAAATTTCGTTTGTTCAAAGTTTTTGCAGAAATGACTTGATATTTCGACTCCAAACTTTGACTGAATGATAGAACGTTAAAAAACACAGAAGAGTGTTCTCTTGATTTTTTGTGATTCGACGTATTTTATTTTTAATCAGCTTGAAACTGTGTGAATTGCTCGGTCGGTAATGGTAGGACTATGGCACCCCGTTAATGAGGTGTAGGGAAGAGTATGGCTAATTCGTACATTTTTTTCCAGAGCAGTTATCTTTGTCGGTATTGAAATAATTAACTCTACTAATAATGTATAAACACTAAGTTTAGTGTAAAATAAATGGAGGAAATAAAGGAATCAAATTTTTCAATTTTAGAATCTTTACTCGTTATTTACAATATTAATTATTGATTGTAATTATGAGTTAACTATAGTTAAAAATTACTATTAGACTGTTAACATGTTCTGAAATTTAATGTACATTCTGTAATTAAATTTCAGAGCCATTCAAAAGTTAGTTTTTGTCGTTAAAACTGCGTTAAATAATTATATGTAAAGCAAATAATCAATTTGGAGTTTTTGTGATCTATGTATAAATGCAATAAGAATATTATAAGCTTTAAAAATTGGAAATCGAAGCAGATTTATAGAATTGGCACATCTCGTTTTAAAATCGTCATTATGTCTAAATTAGTGCATTTTGACGATTTTAAAACGAGAGATGCCAATTCTACAATTCTGCTTCGATTTCCAATTTTTAAAGCTTATAATATTCTTATTGCAGTTATACATAGATCGCAAAAACTTCAAATTGATTATTTGCTTTACATAATTATTTATATCACAGTTTTAACGTTAAAAACTAACTATTGAATGGGATGTTACGGGTCATACAACCTTAAATTTCAGAAAATTTTTAACAGTGTATAAAATACTAGTCAACAAAAACTTATTTTCTTTAGTTTCTTCGCAGGATTTAGATTTCCATTGTACCGAAGCCATGATAAAAGTTCTTACTTAAAAAATAACTGTGTACAAAATAGCCCCGCACTCTCCCATGAGTCAACGCTAAATTTTCAACAGATCTAACTTCGCCATCCATCGTATTTACCAGCAACCCTCCGCAACATCTCCGCGGAACTCAAACGGAGCGGAAAGTATCCTCGTCTCATTGGCACAAGACATCCGCTCTGGATCCAACTCTACATACAACCTCGTCCTCTTCTCCTTCGGGCCATAATCGCCCCGCCCAACATAAATGAACGACCAAAAAGACTGGACCCCGGGGTTTGGCATCGTCAAAACTTCACCCCTGCGTATTCCCCCAAATCCGCGCGCCCGCTTGCACTTTTATACACCCACACACACTGAAAGATAGCCATCGCATAAAACGTAACGAGCCGCAGTTGCGCGCACTGACCAACTTTCCACGTTTATGTATATACACGCTCGAATAAAGGTCGTCCACCGCCGGCTGCGGCGCGAGCAATTAACAAGCGTTGTATATGCCTCGTGCGCTCGCCTTTGCCGAGAACTTCATTCTCCTCTTATATATATGTATACCGCCATTCGCGTTGTGCCCTGTATGTATATGAGGCTATACGTGTGTAGTTTATTAGGCTCCGAGAGACGGAGGAATGTGTGAAAGGGATAGATTCGCGGAGATGTCTGCGCTGCTCTTCGCATGCGGGTAAATAAAATTGATGGTTATTATGCCGCGTATGCCGCCTTTTTTTCAGCGTCTTGCCCTTGCGCTAGTCGGTAAGTAACGACATGGCTTCTGTAGGTGTTTCTTCAATTAGTGTTATTGTTATATTTTGATGTCTGCATGATATACAGTAGTTCGAAAAAGTATACACGATCTTACCAAAAAGCACACATTAATCAATGAAAAACAGTAGTATAATTTGTACTCTGAAACACACATTATATATAATATAAATCCCATTGCAACAGATCCCCGTTAATCACATCCGCTTTCGCACAGCTCACAATTATACGTACGAGTATATACGACGACACACAAGTTCGTGAAACGGATAACACTTCCGAACACTCCATTTCGAAAGTTAACACTTGGCGGCGGCTGGCTAATTCGCGATAATCGCGAATACGCCGCCGACGAGATTTTAATACTGCCATAAATAACGTGTACGCACAAGGCTCGGCACAAAGCTCTCAGCGCGCATGCGTGCAGTTGCCTTGATTATTAAAGGCCATAATTAAAACGCGACGATTATCCCGCGCACTCGCGGCGCGGCGCGCGGCCATTCGTTTATTATTATTTCGCGCGCGGCAGTCGTAGTAAATATCGTGCCGATTTTTGTTTTTGTTCGACGCGAATTCACGTTTCGATTCGCGCTCGCAGAACTTCGCCGGCTCGTAAATAATACTGCCGTTCATGCATATGCATTTTCGTTCTTGGAAATTATGTGCTATACGAAGGGTGGTAAAAAAGTGAGAACTGGAACGGGGGATGGGGGTTGGGAAATAAATATTGAAACGTTATAAATAGCTGATTTATTCGTGTAGATCGCGCGCGATTGAAACTTTTTTTGTCGGATAGCGCGCTTTTCATTTTAGAGTTGAATAAATACGGTATGATGTTTTTCTCGTTCGAATTGATTTTTATGCGTTTTTTGTAAAAATGGGCATTTAATTGTCGTATACAGGTGAAGCTCCTATGTTTTTCTTTAATTTTTTTCTACCTAGGAATATAAAATGCCACATTATAAAATGTCAAATCATAAATAATAGTACGGTATAAATATAAACAATGCATAGTGAGCTTTGATTTGTTAGCAATATCCAGTCGCAAAATACATTAAATCATAACTCATCTGGTATCCTTTAAAAATATCTAAACGAAGTAGATTACCCGGAAACGATCGACTTCATTTTTCACTTCAATAAACAGTGGCAGAATATTAAAAACGAATCGGTGAATCATTTATTTCGTCATTTCTAATCATCTCACTCCAAAGACCGACGTGAATTTCCAGCAGGGCCACTTCAGATAAACATAATCGCCCCACAGACGTGCCGGGTTTCCGGAAAATCTCCGGTTTCCCGTGTCTCTCCTTTCCACTCTACTATAACGCCTGATTCCCCGTCATTTCCATTCAAATCGACCGCTCGAGATAAAAGTAAAAACCTCATGCGCACGCGTGTCGGTTATGCAACAATCGTGCAAGCGCGTCGATTTCGGATTAGCGCGAGTCGATTGAAATCTCTCGCAGAGGCAGCTTCAATTTCCGGGCTCTGCATTCGTATATAATGTTCTTAGAGAAACTCGAGTAGGATCCTTTTGAAATAATCCGTACGGGCGCTTCATTTCCTGCGTATCTTCTAAGGGCGATTTCCAGCCTCGCGAAGAGACGTCGAGTGCCGCGGTATTCAGGATTGTTTAAAAATAGACGCATTTGTATAATAGTCGCGTTTAAAAATAGGGATGTTGAACGGCGCAGGTATTATGAAGATAAACTGCGCGTAATTATGATGAAGCAAGCTTTTCAACGACGCGAATCGCGAATGAAAGTACTAGGTTTATCTCTCGTTCTCGACGCTAATAATAATCCGACATCGTATAATATATGTCCAACCCGACCAACGAGGCATAAAAACTCCCATTGAAAAAAAAATAGAATAGCCAACGCACGTCACCCACTCTGCATCGGCAATCAATAAGGCACCCCCTCCTACTGGCTCGATGCACGGCTGAAGCATCAAACCGTAGAGTCAACCGGACGTAAAAGAGCTTACAGCATCCCCTCACCTATATAAAAAAAAAAAAAAATAACAACGAAAGAAAAGAAAGAGGCGCAGACATACTGACACGCGCGCTTGTCGTGCTGGAACTCATTTTGCAGCAGGAGGCTGGTGCGCTGGCGATGACGGAGATGAAGAAATCATTGAGTTACGATCAAATGACGCCGGAGTTGCAAGGCGGGGGGGACACCTAGCACAGGGACCAGCAGCGTCGCCAACAGCGCGGGAGCAGCTCGCCGATGATCTGCCGCACGCCCACGCACACTCATCACACACACTGCCACTCGCACTCCCACAGTCATTCGCACAAACAGCAGCAGTCGAAGCAGAGACGAGCCTCTTCCGGCATCGGCTCGGCTCAAGGTACGCATATGTGTATACGTGTGAGTCTCTGTGTGGGATGAAGATGAAGAAGAAGAAGAAGAAGGGAGGTCAGGCTTATCTTAAAAGCCTTTTTATCTCGGGGGAGGGTTTTTTCATGCAATGGAGGAGGGAGATGGCCATTTACGGAGGTATATTCAAAGTCCGAGAGATGGAAAGGGGATTTTTTCAACGGCTTAAATTTAAGGTTTTATTTGGGCAGGGGTTTTTGGTCCGAGGGTAAGGGAGATTCGCGGGGTATGTTTTATTTGATTGGAGGAGGGATGTTTGTAGAATAAATGTTAAGTTAATTTTTAGGTAAAATGTTTTCTCCGAATTGTTTTTTCGAGTGGTTACGGTGAATTCAGCTTATCATAAGACCGAGGTGATTACCAAATCAGCTCATTATGGTGGATGGTTTAAATTATAATGAATTATCTTAGCTTGAACTTTTGTTTTAAAACAAGCTCAGCTTTAACATCGTTCACTGATCACGTTAATTATTTGTAAATTCAAAAAAAAAAAATTGTTGATCTATTGTTGAAATTTACGCTGTAACAAATTTTTTCAGTTATATTTTCAATATGCGTGAATTTTTTGAATTTTTTACAGACTGACGTAGTGAATTTGAAAATCTAGGAATAGATAACAATTTAAATCAATATTTTCTGTAAAAATAATGGAATGCATGAACGTGAACTCGATTTCCTCTCGTTAAAACCGAGAGCATCAACTAAGTAAATATTCTATGTTTATATTTCTGCTCGTTATATTCTAGTTTCTCGTTATATCAGGTTTGCTTTCAATAGTATACATATGGCGTCTATAAGTTTAACATTGATACCAACCAAACATTCGAAATTTATTTGTTATAGCCAAATACGAGATATTCCGATTTGAAAATTGAAACAAATTTTTTACTCAGAAAAGATGTACTTGCATTCTCGCATTACATATACCAATCGACAATTTTCGATTTTTTAAATTTATTCAAAAAATCTTGATAAGATTGGCTGCGACTTTATATACTTTTATTGTAACTTTAGACATATATATTCTCTAACCTCTTTATTTGAGTCACACATATTTTATCAATTTTAAATATTCTTGTCTGGCGTATAAGATAGAGCGTCTGAGTTCGGATTCTCAGTCAGCAATCTGAAAAGCAAAATTTATATAATATATATTTATACTTATCAATATAAATTTTTAATAATTTTTAACAAATGCATTATTTTTTCAATTAATTTCACGGTATCTATAAAAATACTGTAGTAATAATAATCGATCTCAAATTATCATAACTAATTATCATAAGTAATTGATGTAAACTGAAGTAACGAAAACATATTGAAAGCATAGTGGAGAAAGAGGTGGTAAAAATACTTGTTGCTGTGGCTCAAAGGGTCAAGTAGTAACATCCTAATCAGTCAGCCAACTCACAGGGAAATTTTGTGTCTCGGATTTTAGAAGCCAAAAATTACAAAACAAACTATTATTCAACTCTTCAAAAAAGATGTGTAAAGTCGGGCAAGTAAATTTTTGCTATGACTGCTTTAAAGAAGTTCAATGGAAAAGTAAAATCTGCATATTTTTGCTGGCATAATACGTCGCTTCATATTTATCGATCAACTTAATGTGAATGTAATTTTGCCAAATCATTTTTCAAAATGATATTTTTTAATAATCCTGTACAAAGAAAAATTTTTTGTAAAATTTTATTTTTTAATAAGAAAATTTTCGATTTTCACAGTAGCACTGGCATAAACTCGTCATATGGGATTTTTACTTTTTGAATAGTAATTTTTATAACTGTTGAAACAAAATATCACATTATCAGTCAATTTGCAACAAAAATCATAAAAACTACTATATCAAAAAGTAAAATTTGCTGCAAAAATTCTAAAAATTACTATATTAAAAAGTAAAATTTACTGCAAAAATCGTAAAAATTACTATATCAAATATTAAAATTTGCTGCAAAAATCATAAAAATCATAAAAATTATTTAATTTTCTTATCTTTTTATCAAATTTTTATTCGAATCTTCCGTTAAACTTGGTGTCTTAATCGAAAGAATTTATTTTCACACCAAAGGTGAACTCAACCATAACTCTTTTTCTTCTCAACAGGAGGTGACCACCCTGAAAGCATACTGTGGAGGTTCGACTGCGAGCTCGCGGGTGAGCCGGACGTGGTGATATCACCGGCGCCGCTGGTGCCACCACCACCGCCACCCCCGCCACCGCCGCTCTCGGCCACCGTCTCGCGCACGACGACGCTCTGACCGATCCTCGAGGAGGCCCCAACTGGGGTGCCTCCTCCACTGCCCCGCGAACACCACCATCACCTGCATCACCTACGCCGCAAGGAGTCGATCCTTTAGCCACCGCCCATCACGGACCAATAAATAAGCCGCTGCCCGCCAGCCCCGATGGACTCTCGACACACGAAATGATCTCGTTTTTATTACAATGGACGAACTGAACGTATAACAGGTGTTTCTTCAAGATTTGTGCGTCATTGAGATTTGTACATAATATATATATATATCGGCTTATCGGATATCTCCTGAGTTTTGATATGAACACATGACGTGCACGACATGATATTATTGTAATAAACATATCAACGGTTCAGAGACAACGTAGAGTAGACAAAGATGCAGCAGCAGCAGCAGCAGTTTTTTCAATGCAGATGTAACTGTGAAAGTTTGATACACCACGTTTTTGGTTTGATAAGTAGTCGACTTTATAGAGGAAAATAACAAAAAAAAAAAGAAACGATAAAAAATAATAAAAACATTTAAAAGTAATACGTAAGACGGAAGCGAGAAATTTCAAAGAGACACAAATCTCCAGATCGAGCGCGAATAACACTGTACGAGGACCACTTTAACACGGAGGCGTGCACGCACCGACCCCCCACCCAACACACATACACACACTGCACGTGTAATACTTAATAATGATAAAATATTACCAGAGCGTTGCACGGCGAGAAAAAGACTGTTCCATAGTCTCTGTAGCGGCAATTCGAGATGAAGAATAAAAGAAAAAGGAAGGATGAAAGAAGAGGAGTAAGAGAGAAAAACAAGGATTGTATTTCAATGTACCTCACGATACAATATTGTAATGCGCGCGTGTGCGCGCGTGGCGTGTGGCTATATATGTAAATATATGCTCTGTATTATAGGCGCTTGCATTCCGTGATTGCAACACGATATATAGGAGAGGATGTTAGTTCGTGCCAACAGTGGTATATACATATATAAATATAAATATAAATATATATAGATAGAAGACTTTTCTATGAAGCGATCGAGAGGCCATGCAATTGTAAAAAGTTATACAGATGAAAACGAGACAAATATTCTTGATAATGCGAGTAATTGTGTAACTATATATAAACATCCATTTGTGAAGTAGACCCGCGGATATTTCATTATTATACATATTATGTAGGTATATTCCAGCCGAGTTGTTAAAGGTTTTTTGTATATTTGAAGATATATGTATAATGCAAAGTCTTAAGTACTTGTTTGAGAATTTATTTATGAAACTTTGACTGTTTGTTGCAGGGAGAAGATTTATTATTGCGATCGGGACGCGAACTTTCATTGTTGATTGTTATATTATACTTATTGTAACACCCCCCCCCCCTCTCGATTATAAAAAGTTTTATTAACGATGTTTTAGATAAGTCGACAACAACAACAAAAAACTCGTTTAACAAAAAAGTCTTTTAAGGAAAAACGTTGTTTCTTTTTCCAAACACAGTGGAGATTTCCATAAAACATAAAGTTCTTTAGCACCGTGTATGCGACGACCGCACATGCGTAACAAAGAAATGTTGTATAATAAAAGACAAAAAAAAAAGAAGAGAAAATAGTAACACCACTTCGACAGGGCTTGTACGTTGTATATGATTCTCGACAAAGTTAATATCGATAAATTCTGAATTGACACACCGAAAAAGTATAGGATACCACTAGAAGTCTTATATAATATTTGATATGTCCGTAAGATCGTCCCTCGTCGTATTTGACATCGTCCAAGTTTAACGCATGCAAGTTTTGATGTAACGTGGCTCGGAACACACCGAAATGTAATTACATTATATGGAAAAATAAAGAAAAAAAAGTCACTAATATGTAAGATGTAAAAATGTAAATGACAAGTGCGATTGTTTATAAATCCATATGAGCAATTTGGACATTTTTTTAAATGTAAAATTACAGTTCAAATAAACGACCCACATTTTTAATGAATAAGTCTTAATTCTATCCTTTCATATATTATGATTGTTGTATTATTTTAGCATTATTATATGGTTTCTTAATGTAGTTATTATGTTTTCAAGTTATTTAATTTGTTAACTTGATAATACTGACGAAAACGTGCTTTTTTGCTGTAATATAATTGTATTGCATATAGAAATTTCTACTTATGTAGCACCATTTGTTGACATAATAACTTATTTGCTATTGTAAAGTATATATTATATTATTTATGATGCCGTATATAAATACTGGATTTATTTTATTATTTTCTTATTTCCATAATTTTCCTTTAAAATTTGGACTTTTGTGTACTATGAGCATCATTCTTGTTAATGTTACTAATTGGTGTCAACTATTCTTTTTTTATTACAACTATTATTTTTTTTCATAGAACTTTTGTCATCAACAATGTTAAATTTCATACTAGTTTCGACTATCACAGTATCTTTTTCTTCATCGTAGCACTTCAGCAGCAACACTTCAAAATAAGGTATATGGGATGCAAAAAAAAAGAACAAAGCACCAGATTATGTTTAAATCATTCTTTGGAGTGTTTTTATGTATATAAACTATTCAGAGTACAAAATTTACAAATGAAAAACAAAAATTGTAGTATGTAGGTGTGTACAATCAAGTGTCGCGTAATACAATGCAACTCACGTCGCAAAATATCCATATGTTGTGTATAATCCATCGCGTGCGTGTATTATTGCTTATATATTACAACTAGCAGGTGCCAGAGACTTCACCGCTTAGTGGCGTCTGAAGCCGCTCTGCTGCTGCTCGGGCTGAGGGTGCTGCGCGATGTAGTCGAGCGACCTCTGGATGGCCTCGGGGATGGCGGGTGCGACGGGGAGATGAGAGCCCTGGGGCTGGAATCCGTTCTCGTCAGCGACGTACTGGACCTGGATGGGGGTGCCGTCGGGGGCGGTGTACTGGAATGATCCCTGGGCGGCGACGGCTAGTCCTTCCTCACCGGCTACGCGGGGAGAGCCATTCTCGGATGCGGAGATGCCGTTCTCGGTTTCGTAGCTGTACGAGTACGAGCCCTCGGGCGAGATGTCAGAGGCCTGACGGAGGATGGCGATGGGTTGCTGCTGGGCAGCGGCGACGGCCACGAGGGCGAGGGCGGCAATCTGTAATGTTGAGGAAGAGAAATATTAGTTAGAGTATATTGGGTATATGGTATTGTAAATGGTGAAAAAGATAGTAGACAAATTATACACGCGATTCAATAGAGACGATTTCCACGCGTTCAACACTATTTAAATGCAGGCTATTCAAGTGCCCGGAGAAAAAAAAAACGTTTCGTAACGGTTACTTTTCACGTATTCAATTTCATCTAGTGTATAATGTTATATGCTTGATAAATACTTCTAACACTGGTATAGAGTTAATGAAGATGAAATTTAATTAAAAGCGTAAGGTATAATGATTCTATTTGAGAACTGTATAATTAGAAGGCGAATAAATTAAACGTCTAGTTTTAAATTAAAAAGAAAAGATGTAATGAAAGAAGTCAACTCACGAAGAATTTCATTTTGTCGAGTGAGGAGTTATACTGACGAGTCAGTTAGGATTGAGACTAGGAATCGATGACGATTGTGAGATGAGCAGGCAGAACGGACGAATTTATACTCGGCGCCGGTAGGGAAGGACCCCACTTTCGCCTCTCTCGGCGATTTTTTCCGTCTCTCTCGCTCTCTCGCTCCCCGTCCACCGAGAGATAAAACGAAAAGAGCGAAGATGACGCAAAGGAATAAAGGCGAGAACGAGTTCCCTCTGTCTCCGTCCCTCTCTTTCTCTCCCGAGAGATCTTCCGATCGTGCGTGGAACGTTGTAGCGAGAGGAGGAGAGGGGCTAGTCGTCGCGAGGTCTTCTGCCGAAATTCATCTGTCGTCATGACCTTTCGCCGGCTCGGCTCCTCTTCGTTGTATAATCGCGCGCTGTGCGGCCTTCCGTATGTAGGCACAGGCATGTATAGAGGTATAACTATATGATAGAGCTGTGCTGCTCTAGGGTATAACGCGAGATTCTTCGGGTCGAAGAAGAAAGAAAAAAAGGGGACGGGATGCGCCGTTGTTGCGTGTGTCGCGAAGGATTTCGAATTTGCGAGATTGTCTGGATATATTTCGGCGGGTCCTTGGTAATGGTATACTATAATGAAGAAGTAGTCTTTTTTTATGAAAGCGAGTAAAGACGTTGGCTGATGGGTATGAATGAAAATGAAATTAACGAATTTGAGTAAAAACTTTGGTGGTAGATTAATTTTTGGTATAGATGTGGGATCACTTGAGGGGATCGCCGATACACTGAGAAAAAAGTTTAGAAAAAATTATCAATAATTTTGTAAAAATTTTTATACTTTCTAGAAAAGGCACCACAAACTGTAAAAACTCAAAAAATTACCATACATTATAAGAAATTTTGCTAGAAAGATAGGAAAATTTACTATAAGTAATGTAAAATTTACTGTTAAATAAATATTTTGGGTTTTTTACAGTTTATGGTAGCTTTATCAGACAGTATAGTAATTTTTACAAAACTTTTTTCTCAGTGAAGTGAAGACATTTTGATATGATGAGTACAGTTTCACAATGTCAGAATGAAAATTAGTTAAACCGTTAAATTTTTAACTATATTGCCAAGCTATAAAATGCAAATGTATTAAATGTAATGTTCAAAGTTTCGTTAATTTAAACCTTGATTTAACGTAAATTTAGAAGCAACAAAAACTTCATTACATCAAACGAAAATTCAGTTTCTGATAATTAACAGAAAATAGAATGATGTGATGTGTCAAAATCGTTTCATTAAAACTTTGTTACGGTCAGTAAAAAATTCATTTGGAAACATAGCTTTAAGATTATACGTGTGATAAAGCATTATATTAGGGCATATAATTCCCAAGTATCTAGACTTCCAAAATCGTAATAAGGAAAATCTCCATGAAGATGAGAACCAGTATTGGGATTCATTCGACATAAATAACCGGACTGATATATCACCTTATAAGACTTCCGTGTCTCATTATAAAAATACTTGGTGATTCTAAAAAATGATGTAAGAGCTCTGATTTTGTTACAATTTCCCTCATATGGCGCTACAAGTTACCCAACGGAAACAAACATTAATTAAACTTGAAAATAAACTAATAAAGTTTGTTTTTATGCAATTTTATATTATTGTTTATTTTTATAACTGTAGATTAATGTAGAACTTTTATGAAAAACAACGAAACCTAATAAATATGTTAATGTTAATTAGTTGACTTCGAAAAAATTTACAGTTATAGAGAGTTTTTTGGTTCCAGTAATTTATCTATGAGGAAACAGTGTTTACTATAAATTAAGGTAATTTAGTTGCATATTAGCGAGAAAAAAAGTACCGAAAAATGCCAATTTCCCTCCAAAACCTTTCAATTATACGTTTGCGAAATATTCATAAATCACATTTAATTCTTCTTTTGTTCAATATGAATCAATTCTTTTGTTCATAAATTTATATAAAAATCAGTAGTATCTCACGGTGATAATACTAATCAGCATGCAAACGATTCAATTTATGCAATAATAAACATATTCAACGTTCTCAATCATGACGTTTTCTAGCCAAATATATATTTCAGCTGCCAGATTGTTGTAAGTTTTCTCGCGAGGTAAAAAACGCCAGCCTCATAATGAATCTTGAGATTTATTTTATACAGGTGGCCTTAGACTATGGATTATTAGCATGAAATAAAAATTTACATTAATGTAAGAAAAATTCTATTTAATATCTCACAGCTTAATAAAGCAGTAAAGTCATGAGTAAGACGTATAGGAATGTTATTAGTTTAGAATTTTT
Organism: Torymus aiolomorphi; assembly: GCA_036365515.1. Lineage (NCBI taxonomy): Eukaryota > Metazoa > Arthropoda > Insecta > Hymenoptera > Torymidae > Torymus > Torymus aiolomorphi. Next base: position 89,213,048 of record CM070874.1, on the reverse strand, counting down.
AACTTCACATGTATATCTGACATCATACTGCCCAAGGAAAAATTTATACTATTTCTAAATATATCATTTCTGTGCACGCTGATACAAACATATTTTTCACTAAAATTTCAATAAAAAATCATTATATCAAACAAATTTCGTATGGAGTATATAATTTAAAAAAAAAAATTAAAAGTCATATCACATTGCATCAAGGGGATGCTAATTATCCATTAAAATACGCGTGCAGATATAACCGCTATGCATCTTTAATGAGATGTTGATGGTTACGTTTCAATGGAAGAAGCACATCAATCCGGAGGCGATTGCAAAGAAGGCACCAGAACATATGACTTTCTCCTACACGAGCTTCCTAAGCTCTATCAAATTTTGGATCGCGGCGCGGTATATAATATTAATTTATGCTGTGGGTTTCCAAAATTTCTCTCGATTTTCAGCTTTTGTGCAAGAAGAAAACATTGACTCGCTTTGCAAAACTTTTAAATGTTTAGTAGATTCTTCGAATAAAAGTCGTTTAACCAAAAATCTTTCTTCAAACATTAGCAAATATAATTTTATAGTTTCGACTGTATACTTCTACTATATATATATATAGTATCTGTAAAATTCTATTAACACGATTTTAAACCTTTTTTTAAATTTAAATAAAAAAATCTTGTATTACACATTTTTAGCCAAAAATAATAATTAATGCATATTCTAAAATCTAATTTCATTCTAGATTCGTTATACATCCGCACCTTCAATCACTTTGAAAATTGTTCTTTATTCTTATACAACTTTCTTATCCAAAATTTATCGCTCCACCCAAAGACTATACAATCGTTCAACATCAATACCATTACATCTCGTTCTAAATAAACTATACCATTCATAACCGCTATCGTCGCTCCACCCAAATCACTCTAATTGTATCTCTTGTCGATGCATTGTCAAAATTTTGCAAGTAATCGCGGTCAACGTTCCAACTATACATCGCTTCAGATCCAATTACCTACAATCCTGAAAGAAGCCCGCGACAATAAGACGACTCGCACAAAGAGAGTCGTGCTCGTCATCCGGGGCGTCTACGAGAGAAAGATTACAAGCTGGGCAGCGAGATAATCGGTATCACGTAATGGTCCCTTAATCCCGAAGATCAATTCGCCATTCGTCAAACGTGAAAGTATCTCCCTCTCTCTCTCTCACTCTATGCGTTAGTATTATACAGGTGAGAGTGCTATCACTGCGCACGCGGCTTAGTCGCTGCTGCTGGCGGGCAGACGAGCAGCTGGCTACTGCGGCAACTCGCCGTCGATCACTATAAATACGAACGGATACCTTTCGGAGCATCAGCAGTCAGCCAAAAACTGTACAAGCATCAACATGAAATTCCTCGTAAGTGTCGCTTGCTTTTGGTTTTTTTTTTCTCTCGTTTCTTTTTTTTCAAACGTTTTTCGGGTTTCATAGTTTTTATTGTTTATAATGGTTCTTAAATTGTTTTTTTTTTTAAGGGCTTTACACTTTGAAACCATACTAATAATACAAAAGTTTAAAATTCAAATCTTTTTTAAAATAAAAACTTCTAAATAGTAAAAAACAAAACAATTTTACCTACGAAACATTTATTTATTTAAAAACCAAATAACTAATCCACGAAATCTCGATAATTCCAGGTCGTCGTAGCCCTCGCCCTCGTGGCCGCCGCCTCTGCCCAGCATCAGCAGCCCATTGCCATCCTCCGTCAGTCCTCTGACATCACACCCGAGGGCTCGTACTCGTACAGCTACGAGACCGAGAACGGCATCGCCGCATCCGAGAATGGCTCTCCACGCGTACCCGGTGAGGAAGGCAACGCAGTCGCTGCCGAGGGTCAGTTCCAGTACACCGCCCCCGACGGCACCCCCATCCAGGTCCAGTACGTCGCTGACGAGAACGGATTCCAGCCCCAGGGCGCTCACCTCCCCGTCGCACCCGCCATCCCCGAGGCCATCCAGAGAGCAATCCAGTACATCCAGGCCCATCCCGAGCAGAACCACAAATAGATTGATCGCAGCACAACTGCTTTATAAATAGATAGATAGATAGATAGATGGATTACAGATTTATGAAAATACCTCAATATAGACTATTAGTATCGACGCAGTGTCCGAGTCGTAATAGTAGTTAATGTGATTCAACCACCCCGATTTTTGCGCGGGGAGCATTGCCATATATATACGATTGTAATATAGTGTCCCAGCAACGAGGCGCGACTGATTGTTGGCAGCCAGTTTTTTTGACTGACCGCGATAATGATCTTTTGACAATAAATACATATTTTCTTAAAAATAATACCTGGCTCATTGTGTCTTTTTTTCATTCGAACCTAACCCAAAATGTAATATACCTATAGTTTGTAAAATTTTTTGCTATTACTTTTTCATTGGTTTCACAATAATGGTATGGAAATTTATATTGACTGTTCAGTGAAATTCTTTTTGGTATTATAGTTTCACTTTCGCTGAGTATCTTAAATATTCATAGACATGATATAATTTTTGAAAACTTTATCGACACTAGCAAGGTTCACGTGCACTTCGCGCGCATTATTAATTAAAATATAACCCTTTTTTTATTATAAAAGTATCAATTTCTTATATTTCGATTTTTGGAGTAAATTTTATAAGGTTACACTTTTAATATAAAAGTACAAAATAAAAATTTTATTTTCAAATTTCCGCGCCGTATAACCTCTTTTATTTAACAACCAATCAAATCAGTCTTATTGTGATGGATGACAGATTTCATCCATCACTTTTTTAAGAGAGGATTTGCAAAATTTGTATAATTTATCAATTTTTAATTAATTCAGTCAAATTTGGTGCCTAAAAGTCAATCTGTTCTATAAGGATTTAATTATTTATAGAACGGGTTTTTTCATCAATTTATTGCTTAAACATGTGAATTCATTTCAGATGTAACTTATACATCATATGTAATCATATAAGTATAATCGTAATGCACATTAGAAAATTAGATGCACATTCCATATTACACGAAATTATTATTTCCTGCATAAAACAAAGAAATTCCAATGTTGAATTTGTTCGTTATATACATCGATGCAAATCCTTTGATTCGACTAAAAAATCGAAATCTTCACCAAGCTCTCGTAATTAATTATTCCACTCTCGTCGAAAAAAAACCGACGAGTCCTTGAAACTTAAGGAGGATGCTCCTTTCGTCGTTGTCACGTTCGGGACACGTGCGGATCTAATTTTACACAGTCGAAACCAAGATATATACAATAATTACGCGGTACCATTTAATTGCTTCAGGCTATGTGAAGACCAGGCTGTTTTTTAAATATATCTAGATTTCACCACTTCCATAAATCACACAATATGCATATATTAAACTTGTAACGAAGATAAAAAAAACTTTTTACGAATTCTTTTTGTACCTTTCCTGTTTCTCGCTGTGTGTATTGCATTATTTTTAAATCATCAGTTACCGTGAGATTCGATTTCCTGATTATAATTATAATAATATTAAGTCTCTTTGTTAAGGGAAACTTGAACGTTATACTGCGGATTTGCTTCATATTACAAAAGTATTTTCCACGAATTTCAATTATATCACTAGACTACAATTAAAAGTTTTTAATTAGAGAACTCGCAAACTCATTTTAATATATTATAAGAGCTTTTATTTATTATATAAGGATTACTTATATAATGAGAACTTATCAATTTACATTATATTTATTCATTTAGTGAATTAAACGGGCTAAAGCCCTCGATACAAAGAATTTATTAAACAAAATCAGTAGCTAGAGGTAGCATCGCACGCAATTTTAAATAAATTATTGTACAGACCGCTGAGTATAAGTGAACGAAGAGTAGATTTTAAGTACAAATATTTACACGGCAAACCGTATAAAATACACTTTATTTTTCGTAAAACTTCACCAACATCCTGCCGATTAAATCATTCGCCGTATAAAAATGCTGAAAATAAATCACGAGCGCTTATGTGTTAATTTCAAAATAAAGGCCACACACAGCACGCTGCCGTCTTTACTAAAAGCCGAAATTCGTACATAATTGAAAGTGATATAAAAAGTCCCAGAAACCCAGCTATGTTCAAAATTATGCAAATCACCGTCGGGGGAATCTTCTATTTTATCCCCATTACGCAATAGCACACCTCGGACTAAAACCGTGATAACGAAAAATATCGAGCCGAAAGTCGTCGTTAGATCACCGCGACGCAATCGTTAAATAATACCCACACACACACATGCACATGAAACTATCGCCACGCCTCGGTCGACAATAATTTTTGTTTACGCGGATCTCGCACGTGTATATAAGTATTGCCCAACTTATAGATGCGTCTGGCTCGCATTATGTGGCAACATCGTAGCTCGCCGCGCGGAGATTCGTTGGTAATTAATGCACGATTGCCACACGGTAAAGGGAACCCGCTCTTTGATGTAGGCCCACGCGCGCGTGCGCTCGTAAAATTTTTCGTAGGAGCCGATGTAAAAAGCACGCGTACATTATGCGAACGCTGAGGCGAGAGTGACAATGGGCAGCGACTTAGTCGGTTAATTGATTTTTAACGGCTGCAGGGGAGTTGATGATTGCAGATGCGTATAGTTTTGCGCATAAGAGGGAAAGTCGCAAATTTTTTAGCGAGAAAATGAAAAAAAAAATCACTTAAGGCGCTTTCGATTTGCATAATGTGTTTAGAAAGAGTTGACGGGAATCGAAATCACTGCGAGCGTGCACTGCGGCTACCTTTTTGCTCGGTTCTTGATTTTTGGCCGTGTAAAAAGTATATGAATTTCAGCAAATTGGCAAAAATTATAAATCCTATTTTTACACATGGATTTTGAGGAAGTGTAATTAATATGCGTGCTGTTATGTGCAAATTGTTACCCATATCTGATTTATTTGATGCAGCATGTATAAGAGCTTCTCAAATGGCTGAATTAAAAATATGAAAAAACATTCGATTTTATATACGTTATTTACTATAATAATAAATCATTTCAAGATATTACACCACACATGTAATAAATAACCATTAATACTTTATTACAATTTCAAAAAACGCATTTGAAACATGTCAAAGCTTATTTGGGTATACCCGTGTGGGCGACACGTGCTGTGAAAGGAAAGTTGTATTATATAGACGTGTTCTTGTTTATGCACATACTGATTGTGCACATATTAATTGTGCACACTTTAACATTGGCATATATCTATATATATAGATCTGTACCAATGCTATCTGTGCACAATAAATATGTGCACAATCCTTATGTGCACAAACAAGAACATGCTATTATATATACTTAATAAAAAATAAAAAAAAATAGAATAGGTATGTACAGTCAATTCAAAATTCAATTCACAATCTCATTTTAAAGCATTATATTTATATTCTTGTTCCATGTACAATTGAAAATTAAAATTTTTTAATAAATAATTAAGAAAACTATGGGTCGCTCCTGCCTCTCTTATCGATTTTACACATTAATTCTGGAATAGGTCATAATTGACTATACAATCTGAATAACTTTGTGTCTACTGAGTGGCTTGCCTTGTGGAATTAAAATAGAGTTAAAACGCTGAACAGTGAACGTAAAATTATAAGTAAATGAACCAATGAGTAACCATGTACATACCAGTATGTAACTATTTACGGCTATATTAATTTTTATTATAGCCATAGTTTTGACTACGAATCACAAAAAAAAAAAATTGCATTGAAATTTTTAACTATCCTACTTATTTACGGAGCATTTTTTGTTTTATGGACTAATTAAAATAAATTTACAAAAAAATTATTTCTGTCGGAGTCTTCGCTCACGACGTCGAACTTTGGCCGTCTTGAGAATCTAGCCAAGGAGTGAGCCTTTTTATTTAACGTTTCATATATATAATTTTGTATACAGTCATTATGTATTTCATTTGCTAGTACTAAATTGTATCTTAAAATGTGTATATAAAATCCTGAATCGCATGTAAAAATTAGTTTTTAATAATGAAAAATTAGTAGTTATTAATTGGTACCGAAAATTTTCGCATTGCCCAATAAGTAACCATTATTTTAATTACTTTATTTAATTAAATAATTAGCATTGTTTTTTTTTTTAATTTTTTTTTTCAGTCCGTTTACCCAAAATATTTTGATGAAATCACTTCTCGCATGCACTAGTGAATTATTATACAATAAGAAAAATTATATATATATATATATATATATATATATATATATATATATATATATATATATATATATATATATATATATATATATATATATATATATATATATATATATATATATATATATATTCGGGACATATTTGCAATGTTAAAATAATTACTATGTTATATAGTAAAAATTGCTATATTACTAGTAAAAATTACTAAACACGCAGGAATTTTTACTATAAAACATAGTAATTATTTCGATATTGCAAGTATGTCCCGACATTACTAAGTATTATAGTAATTTTTGTTAGTTCATTTTTCTCAGTGAGGACTATGGGGGTTCTGTTTTGCAGGTTGGGCATGATAACAAGGCATGATAACATGTATTATACTTTCATCTACTTTTAATCATTGAACTGTACCTTTTTGAATAGTATGAACGTAAGTATCACACTTTAAATAGTATAAAAAACCATTTTGATTAAGAAAGAGACAGCATCAAAACCTTTAACGAGCTATGAAACTTCTAGTTATTTATTGGGACATAGAAATCCGTACTATGGGCAGAGAATGTAAAAGATATTATTATTAAGCATAGAGTAATGATAATATATTTTCTATATTCTCTACTATGCGACAAGCGATTTTGGTTAGTTATTTATTGGGATAAACGCGTGCTTCTCCATTTTTATTGATTTCATAAATTTTATCATATAAAAGTCGATGTTCAAACAGCTGTTTTTAATAAATTATAATAAATACTTATCAAATATAAAAGAAATTTTTAGTCTAGACACGATTATACGCATGAAATTTAATATAAACTGTCGCTGCAACCTTAGCTGGTCACCTATTGATACATTTACCTTACTATTTTTAGAACGTTCTAGTATAATGTTCAATCTTAGCTGATTAACAGTACAATAATGAATTTATATGACTCACAAATTAATTATATTGTTATTATTCTTTAAGAATTTATTTTTATAACCTGGAATAAGACACCAAATTTACAGATTGCGGATTCAATCGAGTTATAAATTCATTTTATTTAAAAAAGTGTTCAAAACAAACTAAATATACTTTGAATAATCGCGCACTTCGTAAACGTTCAAAAACGCCCTCTAGCTCTGGTTCACCCGCGACAGTTGGTAAGATCGGTAATCAATTTACCATCGTCAACGCTTACCCAGGGGTGTGATTCTGTAACGATAAAAAAGTGATAAATTCATTATTTATCACAAGTTCTTATGACGATAAATGAAATTTATCAAAACAGAATCGGGCTCCAGGTAAGTAGAGAGGCTTAGAACGAATCCACATTGCGTGCTGTGTGCCGTGTGCCGTACGGCTTGTGCCGTACTGCCGTGCCTATATAGAAGAAGATGTTGTTCGACGTGATAAATAAAACGATAAAACGTTTCATAAAATGGTTGAAAAAAAGTCGAAGCTATGTCCGCATCGGCAACGATGATAATTAATGATTTTAAGTTTTTACACTTTAACGCTTTTGAAACGTTTTTAAAACGTTTATTAATGTGAACCGATTGTGTCGGTAATATTTGGAACGTTTTAAAAACAAAATTAAAGCATTTGCAGCAAATATTATATATACGGTTAAAAGTTCATTGTTTGTTGAAATTAACAAAGTTTAATTAATTAATAAACTTCAAGTTAAAGTTAATTATCTCACGTTTGAGTTTTTATTTTAACCTTCCCGCTAGTCCGTGCGCTTCAGGGCAACGTTCCCATCACATTCCAATTGGTCAACTCGGCGACCATTGCAGAAGCGTCTTCCTCAACACTGTGCGTGCGGTATCGAATGGAAATGCGGGAGGAGTTTTTCCGTTGAGAATCGAGCTTTGCGTTTAGTATTTAGTTTAGCCCTGCTAAACTGTCGTTGGCTCAAAACTGAAAACAGTGTCGAGCGCGAGCTTGCCGCTATGAATCGCCGTCGATAACGTCTCGCCGTTAACCTTATAGGTTTATAATAGTGTGTAAATTAAGAAAAAACGTAAATAAACAACCCTGCAAACATGGAGCGGGAAAAGAGCACTATGCTGGCTCTGCTGCAGCTTCTTCGCAAATACAATTTTAAAGTAATTATCCTGCCTTTTGACTTCTTTATTTAGATAACCTGCCTATTTGTTTAATTTTCATATACGTTAAATGACTGGTATTTCGTTTTTAAGGAAACTGAAGAGTTGTTCAGGAAAGAAGCTAGTCTTGGGGATGTATCACTTGAAGATGCTCAGCCCAGCGATTCAGAAGTTAATAGTGTGTTGTCAGCATACAAGAGTGAAGGCGATCCAGCTCTTTATGAGAAGTCATACGGAGAGCTGAAGAAATTTGTAGAAGGATCTTTAGATATTTATAAAGTAGGTTCTTCATTTGTCTATGTTTTTATTAATGATGTTTAGGTTTTAAACAATTTAATTGTCTTTGCAGCATGAATTGGGAACTATTTTGTATCCAGTGTTGGTACACATGTACCTTGAGCTTGTATATAATAATCATTCGAATGAAGCGAAACAGGTTGTCGATAGATATAGCAATAGCTTGGAGGAATACTACCAAAATGATTTAAAGAAGCTGTTGCATGTGACAAAGCGGGAACACATAGCTGGCAATGAATTAACAGATACATTTAAGTGAGTTTTCTACTTATTCCTATTAAATATTATCATAATTTGAATGTTATTAAAATATATACTTACTCTATATTATAGATCTAACCAATTTATAATAAGAATGTCACGGGATACACTGTCAATATTAAAGAGATATTTACAAGAAAAGAAACATAGTATTTTGTTAAATATTATTCAAGAGCATCTCTATTTTGATATGTATGAAGGTGTTGCAAGAAATAAAAGTCAAATTGAAGCAACATCTGGTGCTTTAGTGGGAGAAGCAACAAGACAAGGTAAATTTTAAAAGTTATAAGATGACCAAAATAAAAGCACAAGCGACAATCCAGGACTAATTCTAATTTTATGATTCAAAGCTATAAGAAATTAATAATTATTAGCTGCAAAATTAAGCAGTAAAAATAATTTTTTTATGATTTACTGTTTTAACTACTCCAAATATTATTAAATTTTTTAGAAGCTCTTTCAAAACATTTTAATTTCTAATAAAATTTTATTTTATTTGCATAGACAACAAGGCAAAAGTTTATTATGGGCTTTTGAAAGAACCAGATATTCAGTGTGTTCCTACTGCCACTGAAGAAGAAGAAGAGGAAAAGGATGGGCAAGGTGTACCAGATTCTGACAAACCAAAGAAGAAAAAACCAAAAAAAGATCCATTGTTTTCAAAGAAAACCAAATCAGATCCTAATGCTCCACCTATAGGAAGAATGCCTTTACCCAATTTGTAAGAAAAATTCGTTTTGTTAAAAATAAGTCATACAATATTTATAAAAGATATTTAACAGTTTTATTAAAAAACAGGAAGGATATTGATAAACTTGAAAAAATTAAAGCACTCAGAGAGGCTTCTAAAAGGGTTCCTCTTAGTGCGGATAGCTTACCATCCATATGTTTTTATACATTAATGAACTCTGTAAATAGGTAAAACATTTTTAAAGTTTTTATTTTATTATGGCTTGTCAAAAAATAAGATTAGACACTTAAATTGGTCAAAAAAGTGTTATAGCAGCTGAAGTAGCAGAAGACTCCAGTCTATTAGCTGTAGCTTTTAGTGATTCTGCAATTAAGGTTTGGAGCTTAATCCCTCAAAAACTTCGAATGATGAAAGATGGTGAACAACTGGCAGATGTTGAACGTGAAGCAGGTAACTTTTCTTTCTCTACAAACAAATTTTATGTGTTTATAAAATGGCTTGTTAACAAATGTAACAAATTTTTAGAGGATGTCTTAGTGCGAATGATGGATGAAAAAACTGCAGAATCAGTACGAACGCTATATGGCCATAGTGGGCCTGTTTACTGCCTCTCTTTTAGTCCTGATAGGAATTTATTATTATCGTGTGCAGAAGATGGAACAGGTAAAGGACCCCGCACACAATGTATGGGAAAAAATCATTCGGTCAATTTTTGGGGGGTTTTGCCCATGAGAACTTTTGTTCAGGGCCTCAAGATCTATCTTTTCCCCAAGTTTGATCCAATTTGACCGAATGATCATTTTCCATACATTGTGTGCGGGGTCCTTAAACGAATTTAATTGAATTTAAATGAATGAAACTGAAATCAATAAATAAAATTCATTTACAAATATTAGTCAGATTATGGTCTCTCCACACATGGACTTGTGTCGTCTGCTATAAAGGTCATTTGTTTCCTGTCTGGTCTGTTAAATTTTCTCCTCACGGCTATTATTTCGCCACTGGTTCACATGACAAAACAGCAAGACTTTGGGCCACTGACTCCCACCAGCCTCTCAGGATATTTGCGGGGCATTATTCAGATATTGATGTAAATAAAACTAAATTTAATATATATATATATATATATATATATGTGTGTGTGTGTGTGTGTGTGTTTGTTTGTGTGTGTGTGTGTGTGTGTGTGTGTGTTTGTTTGTGTGTGTGTGTGTGTGTGTGTGTGTGTTTGTTTGTGTGTGTGTGTGTGTGTGTGTGTGTGTGTATGTGTGTGTGTGTGTGTGTGTGTTGTGCTTTTTAATTAGAATTTTATTTATTTTACAGGTTGTACAATTCCATCCAAATTCCAACTACATTGCGTCAGGTTCGAGTGACATGACAATTCGTTTGTGGGACTGCGTTACGGGAAATCAAGTGAGATTGATGACTGGACACAAAGCTCCCATATATTCGCTGGCCTTTTCCGTGGAAGGAAGATTTCTCGCATCAGCGGGTGTAGATACTCGCGTATTGATATGGGACCTCGCACACGGGCATTTAGTTGCAGCATTGTCAAGTCATACGTCGACTGTCTATTGTCTTTCATTCAGTAGGGACGGAAATATATTAGTATCTGGTTAGTATATAACTTAGCTATACAGAATAATTATTTTTTAATTAGAAAATCGCAAGATTAAGAATTCATTTTTTATTGTTGTTTAACAGGTTCACTTGACTGTTCGATTAAACTATGGGATTTTACGAAGTTGGCTGAAGAAATGAGTCTTGAAGATGTGAATGTTTCGCATAATCCCGATGTGAAGACTAACACAGACTCGTATTTATTAAGAAGTTTTGGCACAAAAAGTTCACCTATTCTGGGATTACATTTCACGCGGAGAAATTTACTATTCGGGATAGGAAGATTTGATGGAAATTAATTATTACGTAACCTTGTACATATGTAATATTTATTAGTATAAATACGCAATAAACATTTTATACATTTGACTTACAGTCAAGACTTATTATTATATACGTACTTCGTAAAATAAAGAATTTTTTATTTATGATGTCAATGTAACAAAGTTTAGTAGAATGAGTGGACAATTTTACAATACATTCATATTAGTACATTACGATACGTGTGACTTAAGTGGCCCATTATTGCACGTCGTGAAGTGGCCCATTATTGCACCCGGGCGTAGCGAGGACGATAATTCACGTCGTACAATGGTCCACTTAAGTCACGAGTATCGTATACTATTTTATAGTACGTGTGACATAAATCCGCGGTCACGTCTATTCGTGCCTTAAGCAGTCCATTATTGCACCGTGCGGTAGCGCCCGAGCGTAAGCGAGTTTTTAAGCGAGTTTACTGAGCCAGTTTAAGTGATTAAAACTATTATGTAACTCTTGGAACCACCATTGAATTACATACCTAACTAGAAAAGTGTAAAGTATTTCTACCTGCCAATGACAAATTTCCTTTAAACTGCGAGATATACTATTTGAGGATGTCAGAATAATTATGAAAAAGGTGCAAAAGGGTAGAGTTTTGAAAACCTCCTGTTATGGACGATATTTGAGACCTCTTATTCAAATTGTAATCATTCAGTCTAAAAAGGTTTCACATACAATTTTAAAGACATTACATAAAAGTAAAAAAAATGATCTTTCGTTTGCTTTTTCCAGAATTAAAAAAATATCCATTTCTAACAAAGTTGTTAGACTTAGAACTTGCGCAACAAAAATTATAAGTAAAAATGCACAAAGGTGAACCAAGGATTTTCGGGATGCATCTGTACATTTTTGTTGCTCAAAAATGCCTTTTTCCAACACTTTCTTTAAATAAACGTAAAATCGTTCATAACTCGAGTTTTTCAGAATGTTATTTCATTGCGACTATTTGATATTTTTCTTTAATATTTTTTTTATATATCAAGAAAACCGTGACCGGCGGTCAGGTTGTGAGTACTCGAGTCCCTGCACTCCAAAAGTGCAAAGCGCTTTCTCTGACTCGAGTGCAATCAAATCTGGAAGCACTGCACTTCCGGACTTGATTGTGATCAAGTCCGAAAACACTTTTAATTTTTTCAATTAGTAGCTGATCACGAATTAGAAGTTCTTTTTGATCCTTTTCATCCATAAAATAATACTTGCAATCGATATTATTGAGTTAAATGAGGGATTTCTGGATGCGCTCTGTCGCAATTAGAAATCTAGAGATCTATTCTCGGTGCTCGATGTAAGCGCTGTATTGAGTGTGACGATGTTGCTCAACACGCGTAATCTGAATCTGAGATAACATTCTTTGATGTAAAAAATTTATCAAATTACGGTAATGGAAATGCGGTTTCACGCTCTATCTAGACACTCGATTGTAAAAAGAAATTATATCAAAGCCATTAAAGCTGTACAGGAAAACAATTTTTTTGTGTTTTTTTAAGAGAGTTTTATTCAATTTCGACTAATCAGAAACTTATCCAATATAACAGAATCAAAAACTGAACTACAGAGACTACCAGGCTAGGATTTGTTTATTATATTGAATTTGATTATATATAATTATGGGATCGTCCATAAACTACGTAGCCCGATTTTTTAACACTTTAACCCCCCCCCGTCCCGCAATGTCGTCTAAAGTGGTTTTTACCGCATACCCCCCCTAGAATGGTACGTAGTTTTTTTACAGAAATGTTAAACATATTAAAATGAATGATTTAAAAAAAATTGATTTAATTCATTTTTATTTTAATTAAATTCGTTGAAAACAAATGGCGACATTAACCACTGGTGTAAATCATTTACAATAGGAATCGATACGTCTTCCACGGATTTTGGTTTCTCCAAAAAATCACTCTCCACATCTTCTTCAAACCATTCTATAATAGGCTCCAAAAAATCGAGTTCACACAGTAATTCCGTGTCTCGCTTTGAAAGAATCCTTTTTGCACGCAGCTTTTTTGTATTAATGTTTCTGCCATGTAATGCTGCAATATGCAGTTTGTTTTGTTTTTTTGTGGCAAAATATGCACCACACGTATCACATATTCTACCTAAAAATTGTAAGTTATCTATTTACATAAAAAAAAATTTACACGCTGGTGGGGCGACATACGCGGGCGCGCGGCGATCCCATCGCGCGACAGCCAGTTAACCCATTCCCTTTTCCGTCTACGTAGATTAGATGACCCCCCTCCACCTCCCCCTGTAACCTCAGCGTAGCTTTTCTAAACCCCCCCTAAACTGTCCACGTAGTTTATGGACGATCCCTATATGGCAATATAAACACCTCATAACGAAGCCTTTGAGTTAATACAGAGACGTGTTTTACGTATTTTAAGCTCATCCTAAACTAACTTTCGAAACACATCGAGAAATTCATTATATATAACGCTAATAATAAATAAATATCTTAAATTTGTAATCAGTTATAATTAAAAAAATAAATAGTATATTGTGTACCAATAGTATATTGTGTACTGCAAATACACGAGGTCAAAAAGTCCACTACACGGAGAAAAATAACATAGGAAAAATTGCCATATTTGATTGTAAGTCGAGGACAGACTGAAATCCTTCACAAAATTGCCATAATTTATAGTAAAAATTGCCATAAATTTATAGTAATTTTTACAATGTAGGAAAAATTGCCATAAATTTATGGCAATTTTTACCATAAATTATGGCAATTTTGTGGAGGATTTCAGTCTGTCCTCGACTTACAATCAAATATGGTAATTTTTCCTATGTTATTTTTCTCCGTGTAGCTCTTGGTGCACACCATATCTTTTGTAACACATATAATTTTATAGGGGATCAAGGTTAATTTCTTCGATTTTACGAAGTTTCACAAAGTAGACATTTCCGCCCGCTGGGCAATAGTATATTACGCAACTAGGGTGGTAATTCCTTTATTCCCGTGTTACGTATAGTACTATGTTTCGCAACAACGGGCCGAAAATATCACTTTTGCGATTTTGAGCCGGGAGCGAAAGTGGTATTAAATGCATGTACTAAAAACAATATATTGTGTACCTAGGGCATAAAGTGGACATTTTTAGACCGAGTGTGGCCAAAAGGCCCACTAGCCCTAGATGCACACCATATTTTTTGGAACACATGTATTGATTTTCGCGGGGTTTTTGAGCCTAAAAAGCCAGCAAAAAGTGCCTTTCTTCGACTCAATAAATCGAACAATACATAAAGTATTTGGATATAAACCATAAATAATAAACGCTACGTTCATACCAACATACCTATGTATATTATGCTAGAAAAAATTTAACGAGTTGTATTGTAAGTGTGGAAATAATAATAATTAAATACAGATCTGTTTTAATCGAAAATTTTCATCATCAGATAACGTTTTCAATAACAAACGGTGCAGCAATCCATTTAATAACAAACAGAATTGCTATACCGTTTCCCTTATGAATAAAACTACTTCTTTTTTCTGTATAGAATTCAAATAGTATAAAAATATACATCTATGCGAAAATCCCCCCGTTCATCCCGTTCTCAAGCCATCGCCTCCTTTACTCCATGCCAAAGTGAAATCTACCTTTACGTAATTACATCCGCAAAAAAGCTACCTCCGTAGTAGTTTCCAAAATTCTCGTCAAAAGAATACAGCCACAAGAAGAAAAAACGCATTATACACAAGTATCCTCTCTCACATACAAAACGAGCCTTGTTAAGGCTCCTCTACTCTTCTCCATTGTACGAACCCATTTTATATATATACACATGCGCAGTTAACGAACTTTCGAAAGGCTGCATTGCGCAGCAGCAGGAATCGGAAACGCGGCGAAGAGGAAGAGAAGTCAAACGTCAAACTCTCGAAGATGCGTATAGGTATACACACACTTCCTCTCTCTACACACTTGTGCGCGCGAGCGCGGACAGATCCGGCCGCAGGCCGCACGCGCGCATGCACAAAAGCACACTCTGATTACAAACTGCAGCGTATATATACTACAGTGGTGCATCACCGCAAAGCAGCCCCGCGCGTTTTTCTGAATGACGCTTTCGGGGCCTATCGATATACACACACACACAAGTCAGAGAGGGAGCGAGAGCTAATGACCGGGCTCGCGCGCGCGCACGAGTGAATGAATGCGATCGCGCGCGGCCGCAGGGAGGTGGGAGGAGGGTGCATAGCGGCCGAGCCGCGCACCAGGTGCGCATTATCTAAGGGATGAGAGAGCGAAAGAGAGAGAGGCCGCAAGGAAGGAAGGAACCAGATGTCGACGAGGGAAGCGAGCGGGAGAGGCGCGCGCGCACAGAGTGGCACGCGCCACAGCTCGCGGACGTCCACATTCGCTCGGCGGCGAGCCTGCCGAGAGCATCGTCTAACAGGGGCTGCTGATGTTACGGAATAGCGACAGGCAGATTTCATCCCTCTGGTGGTTTCGTTTTTTTCATTCCTTTTTTTTTCTATTTGCAATATGAAGATTCGGTTGAAAGTTGTTGAGAAAGTGCAGTTGGTTGTTTGGTAGTGAATTTTTCGCCAGGATTTGATAATAAGAAAATTTAAGTGCCTTAAAGGAAAATATAATTAAGTGGCGGTTCGAATCGAGGATCAAGCTGATGGATACCGATGCAAGATAATCGACCGACTAAAACTTTTACCGAATCTCATTCAAATAATTATCACTTGAAACGGTCTTTTACAAATTGCCTTATTGAACGTGGTATCATCTAAAATCAATCAAGTGCCCATCAATAAACCAAGAATTCTAAAAATCCTAGGAAAAAAAAGCGAATCCAGAATGGCCTTAATCTCAAACAATCACGGTGCCTACAGCAGCAACTCGCCGACGATGCTGACGATGGGTTACGGCGCGCCGCCGCGGCCCTACGTCGTCTACTCGTCGCCGCCGTACACGCCGCCCAAGTGCGAAAAGCCGTTCGCGCGCGATTATACGGATGATAGCGAGTTGACCGCCACAGCCGCCGCCGGTCAACATGATTATTCGCATGCCGCCGCCGCTGCCGCCACCGCCGACAGCTGCTATGACGATAGGTCGTCGTATGGACTCCTCACGCCTCAGAGGTGAGTATAAGTGGAGAGGGACGAAGAGTTGTGTTTTATTTTGTCTTTTTGGTAGGGGTGGATTGGAAAGTGAAATTGTTTTTCTTTTTTCTTTTTTTTTCGAAAACGTATTTTTTATCTGAAAATGGAGAATTTTGTTCATAGTTTAAAGATTTCAAAGCTGGAATATTGTTCATGAATTAGTTGTGATTTAAAGAAGAAAGAAATAATTGAACTCTTTAAAAATGTTGAAAAGTTGATAAGACTTTAAAGAAATTGTGCGTTTCGTCCTGATAGTATGATAGCATCTTTAGTGAGAACACGAACGTTTCTAGCTCAGACGCGCAATGATACATTGATCATTGCTTTACTTATATGATCAATTTTATTAGAAAAAAAAACTTTGAGGCAAAACGCATAATTTTTTTAACGTTTTATCGATTTTTCTTTTTAAATTTTAAAACTATCATCTCTTTTTTTAATCTTCATATCTCCCTTATAGCGAAGATACTGTTAGAAACCAAAATCCCCAAAAACTTGAAAAAAAGCTCCAAAAAATAATTTTTAAACGTGTTCTTGACATTAATCCCAGATTTTTATAAGTTGATGACAGAATTTAAAATTATCATGATTGATTATAGCTAAAAACAGATTTTTATAAAAACCAAAAAATTGCGCATCATCCGAGAATCCCGAAAAGGGGTAAAATATATAACTTATACCGCCAAATGAATCTTAATTTGCCAGGTACGACACAATGCACTACTCGCAGGACTACGGTCACGCGGCAGCGCGGGGCGCGCACGTCTACGAGGAGAGCTCGGACTACAGTGGCTCGGTGGCGGGCAGCTGGCACCGCTGCTACGAGACGCCCCCGCAGGACGCGCAGGCGCGGGCAGCCGACCTCACGAGCCCGCGGATGACCGAGGACCAGGCGGCGCTCAATAGCACTGGGGAGAGCTGCTGGGATTGCAATGTCGCCACTCCGGTAGGTTTCTTATAGATATCAATAATTCATTGGAAGATCACTGAAAATTAGTTTTTACTGGGAATTCGGTTAATTTGAAATAGTTAAAAATGGGTTAGAGTGGAATTCATTGATTTGTTTTAAGAGAGTATGCACCGTGTTTAATAAAACCCGTTAGTTTTTGGGTACATTGTAAACGAAACCAAATTGTAAACGAAAAAGTCCAACTGCAATTTTCTATAAGAATTTCTTTTTTCTACATAGAATTTAAATTTTTATAAATATTTGTTTATTTAAATATAGAGTTAAACGTCTGTTGTAATATTTATATTTATAATTATACCGGTATAGTAATACGCTTTTTTAATATTCGACTCTGAACAAAAAATGCTCAAATATAAAAAATGTGTATGAAGTCATTTTTTACTGTCTACGGAGTTTAGATTAAAGATCAATCTAAACTTCACTAGAACAAAATACTTATAAATGTCAGCACATCACATCCAAAAGATTTCATATAGATTTTATATTTATACTGTTAAAATTAGTTGAAGACCTTTAGTGTGTTTAAATTTAAACATAGTGATAAAAATTAAAAACGTAAACACAATGAACACTAAAATAATTGTATATGGGACGACACGAATAAATTAGGATCGTGCACCACAGCCAGACACCACAACCAATTAGACAGATACTGATTTAAATATATCAAAGGCATCAAAACATAGCTTATGACAAATCGACAGCAAGATATCGATGGCAGCACCCATTAACGTAATATAGTCAATGATGAAAATTACACTCTCTACATTACCATCAATCTGGCAGATGCAATTACAATTACTTTTCTTTTTAAGAGAAAAAAAATTGTGAAAAATTATATTTATAATGCCAATACACAATATAAAAAGGTACATGCATACATGGAGAATATATCTATACTTATTAAACAGATTGCTTTGAAAAAGACGGTGGACCCGTACCGTCGCAACGGCAGCCACAATCAATGGAAAATTGTGTATTTTATTAACATTTTTCCTTAAAAAATTGACTCAACCAAGGTCGATTATACGAATTTATTCTAAAAATAATAATGACTGACTATGCTAATTCATCTAGTTAAAAAATACTCAAGTTCATAAATGGTTTTTTTTTTGTTATTAAAATGTAATAAACTACAGTACATATAGCGCGTATCGAGTGCTAATGTTCGTTGTTGTTTATTTAACATTTCTTTTTGTTTCACAAAGCTCGTAAAATTATATACTCAAACAAAATTTTTAAATAATAAATTTAAGTGCAAAAGCAAATATTCATAAAACATATATCAACTTTGTTAATTTTATATTAAAAGAACAACAGAGATCAATTGAGTTGAAAACATGATTATTATAATACTAAAACTTAGTAATTAAATATCTAAACAAAGTTGAGGATAAGTGAACCACTTGAAGCACTCCTAAAGTTTAATAAAATTCAATTTGAAAAAACACAAAATGCGACCACTTCAAACTCCAGAAACCGCTACCACTACCCCTTTATCCAAAATTTAAGCTACACAAAACTCTTCATGGGACTATGTATCAGAATCCAAACGCCTATACTCAACTACTAGTTCATTCACAGCTCCCTCATTCAACCAGAACACATCCCACCACGAAGCTAAAAACAATCCGATCAACGCCGCCTCTACCTTCTTCTTCCAGAAAACCATGCCGACGGAGCCGACGGAATCAGTCAGCCCACGTCGCTCGCGTCGTCGCTCTCGCGACGTGCCCCCGTCGCCTAATGTGCTCAAGCGTCGCCGGCTGGCTGCGAACGCGCGCGAGCGTCGGCGCATGAACGGCCTCAACGACGCCTTCGACAAGCTGCGCGAGGTCGTGCCGAGCCTCGGCGCCGACCACAAGCTCAGCAAGTTCGAGACTCTGCAGATGGCGCAGACCTACATAGCCGCGCTCTGCGATCTCCTCAAGCAGCACGACGAGAACAGATGAGGGTTTTGATGAGGTGGTTTTTCAGATGATTTTTTTATGGTGATGTAGATAGGCAGCGACGAGTTGTGTATTTATATATTTATTTATTTTGTATTTATGGTTGTACGTAGGTATTTATTATCTGTACAATTTATATGCTCCAGGGAAAGGTAGCCGTCCAGTTTTTATATAGTGTTCGATTTTTCATGAGAGGAGAGAGGGGATTCTTCGCGTTGATTATTAATAAGATACCGACAGTTAAAATTACATTTGATATGCATGCAGAAACATTATTTTTCTATGGGAAATACACCATTTTATGAATGTAAAGAATCTTTCTTGCCATATCTACGATGATTGTTTGTACTGCTACGTTCTAATGAATACGACGAGATAATCGTATTATAAAAGTGCTATAAAAGTAACATAAAATACGAATTGTTTATATATTTATATACTATATATAAGGAATGACTTGATAGTAAAAGTTCCTGCGCCTATTGCAACTGCAACCATGAGATTAATATGACAATACTCTCAACCAAGGTTTCTATAAATATGAGGAATATTTTTGTTACGATCAATTGTTGAGCGACTATTTATTATAAGAAATGTATATATAACTTGCGACATGACGAGTAATTTATCTTTTTCAAAAACTCAAGCCAAAGATGATACCAAGCCGGACATCATGAAACGCGTGTGTACTATTATAATTGTACACACACTGTCCGAAATTCTTTACGTACGTGTCATTTTGATAACGAAAATTTTACTGTCAATTTTTACGAATATGCCAGTAAATATTTTTCATGAAAATTGTAAATACAATGAATAAAATACGAAAATAGTTAAGAAATACGTTGTCAACAAAATTTTCATTTAAAAAATCCTTCTACATCCACTCAACCGCTAATTAATGTTTCCCCATCTTTTAAACGTATGCACGTTATTCAAAGCACCCACCTATCTATCTATCCATCTCAAATATTCTCAAACTCCGAAAATTCCAACCACATTAGCTCCCCCTCTCATCCAATCCAGAACCCCCAAGCAGCGCTAATATATTCCTAGAAATTAATCGTCCGGCCATCCCATAACCGTCGTCGTCCGATCCTCCCCTGCGATAACACTTTCGAACCCCCCTCCTACCGACCTTTCCTATAATCTCTCCCTCCGACTCGCTCTCCGCACCTCGACAATTAAAATTAAAAAATCGACCCCAAAGTGCGTATCCACGCGAGGGGTGCCTTCCTCGAAGACGATCCCCGCTGTACAATATAACACAAAGCGCACACACACATACGCACATGCATAAAACATGTACCTATATATACGTATGATCGCGTGCCGTCACGGCGAGTTGCTTCTCGCAACTGTCCCTCTCTCTTTCGCTGGCGGTGCATCGCCGAGCCGAGAGGGCGGAAGATGAGTATCGCCACGTGCCGGCCGCGTGCCATGCGGCGCGATTCCGCGCCCGCCTTTTTTCCTCCTCCTCGTCCCTGTCTTCTTTTCCCTCCTTTATGCTCCCCGTTTCTTTTTTTGATCTGCACTATACGCGCACTGCGCGCACTGCGTGCACTGCGATGCACCTTTCGAGCGAGTATAACATCAAATGTCCGACTGCACGCGGGGACTGCGTTACCTATATCTGTTATTATATGTGCGGGGCTACTTGTCATTGTGTGGGATAAGTGCTTTTATACTTAGGGTAGAATATTATGCTTTTCCATTTTCTAGGGCGGGTGAAAGCTGAGGTCTGCGCGATGTGTGAAAGGGGGTATAGGTAACGGGTAGCATTCTTAAGGTTGTATTGGCCGTAAAAGGTCCCTGCCAAAAGTTAGTTTCTCACGTTAAAACTGCGATAAATGATCATGTAAAGCAATTGATCAATTTTTAGTTCTCGCGAGTAATGTATTAATGCGCTTTAAAAATAAAAAATCAAAGCAAAATTGTAAACTCAGCAATATCTTTTTTTTAAATCGTCATTACGTTGAAATTAGTGCATTTTTTGACGATTTAAAAAAAATAGTGTCGAGTTTACAATTTTGCTTCGATTTTTTATTTTTAAAGCTTATAATATTGCAATTGCATTAATGCATTGATCGCGAGAACTAAAAATTGATCAATTGCTTTACATAATTATTATTATAGCAGTTTGAACGTGAAAAACTAACTTTTGGCAGGAACCTTACGACCAATACAACCTTAAGTTTTATCTGGGGTAAGTGTATCGCTAGAAAATTAAGTCGTTTTAAAAGACGATTGTGTAATGAAAATCGAGAAAATGGGTCAGAATTTATACGTATTAATGCTTTTGGGCCCCGCGCCGCAACCCATATGGCGCACAAAAGAGATATTGCATTAATGCGGTTCGTGTGCGTACTTGATGTAAAAATTGGAGGTATACGGTTATATTATTCCCGTTGGTATAAAGGACTTATATAACTGTTTTATAAATTCATGTTATGCCTGTTATTTTTTTTTTTATAAGATTTTTTTGGGTAAAAAATATATATACATTTAAATACAATTTAAATTCGATGAGAATTTTGAGACATTTTTTTCAAATACAATAGTTTTTAGGAAAGTCATGAGAATAGTAATATTTTTTTTTTAATTTTAAAATTCTTTTAAGTATACAATCATTTTAGCCATATCGTTCATGGACATTAAGTTTCTTGATAAGGTAACAATTTCAAAATATAATCGGGATACCTTATTTTTTTTTTTTTATTTTTTTTTTTTTCAAGAAGAAAAAGGTTTAAAATTTTAACGTGATAAATAGTATCTTATAAATTGTAATATGATTATTTTAAATAATAATAATAAGAACTAATAAAAACTAAAACCGATCACGTTGAAATTACGTTACATATAATGATAAAAATAAAAATAATAAAAAATTTTAATAGTATATATAAGCCACAAAAAAGTGAAATATTTGGGACCAGGGGAAGAAAAGGTGAAAACCATCGTTATAAGAAACGTTGATAATCCGTAATATACATAAACATCCCCAACAGAAAGAAACTGTAAAACTATAAATATCGAGAAACTATCGAAACCGTAATAAAACGGCACCATATGGCAACTATCGAAATTTGTTATTCCGAGCCATACGCACTTCCATTAGTAAAAGAAGAAAATTAAAAAGCGCCTTCTATATCTCCAACAGCCGATAAAGATAAACGAGAGACGCGACGAGCTTCAGCTCACAGAGAGCGACAAGAGACAAAGCCTGCAGTATAGACTCCACCGCTCGTTTCCCGATGATCTATATAATGCACCCCTGTTCTCCTGTCTCTCCAAACATGCACCCGCACCCCTCGAGGTGAAATCCAGCGAATTAGCGGCGGATGACTTTCCAGGTATACACGCACACACATAGCTGTATCATAAAATAGCGGTGCTGCACAGCACACACCGCAGCAGGAGGGGCTGTTCTCGAAAAGTGAGAAATCGCCACATGGCACGTATACATATATATCCACGCCCCCGGTGTCCATACGCCTCTTAATAAGGGGTCTTTCCATGTCGCGTGCGGGGCGCGTGTCATCTGTTGCTTCGGTTGGCGTGCGTTCACCACCACCACGGTACCGCCGGTGCATGACGGCTCGTTTTATTCTCTCCTATACTCGGCACGCGCCTGTGTCGCCCATCGCCCCCCCGAATAGGATTTTAACAACGCGGTAATTGCCAAAGTTGCCGTAGGTATATGAGAGAGAAAGGCTAAGATGCGGAACGAATGCACGCATCAGTCGGGGAGATGGCCACTTATAGAGTCGCGTATATATGTATACTTTCATCCAACTCATAAATCGATCATTTTCTTTTTTGATGATTTTGAGGAATGGGGGTCGGGGAAATTAATTTTGAGAAGCGTCGCGGATGAACTGTTGCAGGGTTGAGAGGGAGGGAGAGAGAGAGAGGGGGTGGAATGTATTAATACGTCGTTGCGAGCTGATAAATGGGGGTGTGAGTCAACTTTTTCGAGGGCGAGCATGGGAAGAGTTTTCGATTGGAAATTGATGAGGAAAAAGCTCTGCTATAGTATTAGATGCAAAAATAGACTAATTGAAATGCGAAGGGAATAAGTAAAAAAATGTTAGTTCTTTTTGCATTTTAAAAGACAAAAATAGAAAGGTTCTAGCTAGAACTTGGAAAAAAAATTTATTAAGTTATTAAGCCACGTTACACATTCCTAGATCGAAATTTTCGTTATTTATATTGTTTTTATGTTTTATTAAATAATTAGCAAAATTACAAAATTGAAAAAGAGTGGCGTAAATTACGGTAAGTTTCACGCAAGATTTCATATCTCATTAAGGTGATGTGCAGTCTACCCGTTACCTACGATTGCAGGGACCGGTTTTTCTCATTCAATTTTCAATTTTAAGAAAAAGTCTTTTTGATACGTTGTAGTCCCTTACTAAATCTACAACGTGTCAAAGTTTTTTTCTGAAAATTCAATTCAGAGAATGCAATTTTCGGTAAAAGGGAGGCCGCACATTATCGTAGTATTGAAAAATAAGCAAAACTTTTTTTAAAGTGCTTTAAATTATTATTTATTTTGTTTTCTTTTGATATCTTTTTTTTTAATATTGCTTATATAAACTTGTGGAGTGACATATATTTATAACATACACATGTGCATAAAGACAAATGTATATATATAGGATAAAAGCATCAGTTGTCGGGTATCTAATTTAATTGTCGGACACTTTTTCTTTCACGATTCTCAATTAAAATAAATAAACGATTTTGAACTTTAAGGCGGCAACCGCGAAGTAAATAACCTTTACGATTTATTAGTTTAGCAAATTTTATTTTTGTGTAACTGTTACAACAAAAATGTCCGACAATTAGGGTCTGGCCTTATAGTCTGGCCCTAGTTAATCATTTTACACTTTTTTATTAATTCGTGGAGAAAATAGGTTACAAATTTATCACGTTATTATTTCATTAAAAAATAACTTCTCTTTTTTGTTACACTATTATACATAAATTATTGTAATACTCCCGGTTGTATTTTGTTGTTTGACAATTAACTACTTATGAAATTATTGAATGTTTACGTACAATAAATACCTTGCATTAATTTGTACTTTTATTTATTTATTTGTCACTTTTTACTCAGCAATGAAGTCAATTCATTGGATTTGTTTACAGCTGCTTCTACAGCATCTATCATGGAAGCCCTGTAGAAATTGATTAGTATTAGTTTTTCAACATGTTTTTCAAATATGAAAATTTCCATTGAATTTAAAGTACCTCACAGCACCTCGCTCCATTGCATGAATCCCAGTTATTGTTGAACCACCAGGTGAACATACTTCGTCCTTCAATTGTCCTGGATGCTTTTTAGTTTCTAGTACCATTTTACCTGCACCAACAAGAACTTGGGCTGCACATCTTGTGGCTAATTCTCTAGGAATGCCTTTTTTGACAGCTCCATCAGCAAGAGCTTCAATTATCATATAAGCCTGAAATTATTTTTACTCTTACATATGGGTATCTTTTACATATTATAATTATATTTTATGATTTATACTTACATATGCAGGGCCTGATCCTGAAAGACCACCAATACTATTCATAAGTGATTCAGGGATTTTCTCACAAACACCCAATTTTGAAAATAATACTTCTGCCATTCCTTCATCTTCTTCAGTAGTGTTTAAACTGCAGTATACTAAAAAAAATTATTTTTTAAGATTTTCATTAATTTATTACTTTATATCATTATTAATTTTAATAAAATTATCTTTTTACCAGTTATTCCTTCAGCTACCATCATTGGAGTACTTGGCATAGATCTTATTATTCTTGGAAGTTCAGAAACTTCTTTTAACTTGACATCCAAGACATCCAAAGGAATTCCAACAATTACAGATATAAATAATTTTCGAAAAATTCTTTGAATAGATGATCCACACGTTTGTAATGCTTCATCTAAAATATGTGGTTTTACCGCTAGAAAAATAATATCACAATTTTCCAAAACCTCATAATTTTTAAGAGTGGAGTTAACGCCATAATTTTTCCATACATTCAAAGTTTTCTCCGTTCGACTTGACACCCAAATATTATTTGGTTTCAAAACATCTAAAATTAGAATAATGAGCATGAATTTTATGAGCATATACAAACAATAACATTTAACAATGTAGATGATAAAAAAATTATTTATCCAAAATAGTCAATAAATATATATGTACAAACCTTTTTTTATCAATCCTAGACCAATTGCTTGTGCCATGTTTCCTCCGCCAATGAAACCCACATTTTTGTCTTTTAATAAACTGAGACCATCCATATTGATGTTCTTACTGAAATAATTTGCTTAGTATGAATACATTTACATTACAAATAAACACATACATATATTATGTACATTTTAAATAAAAATTGTTAAATTAACTTGGCGAATAATACCTTATAAATGGAATTGGACGAGTTAGAAAAGAGTTGTACTACTTTTCTGAAGTTTATCTATCTATTATTACAAAAGTAATCGTATAATACTTGTATGCCGACGAGATAAAATTTTCATTTACTATCACAAAACACAGAGGCTGGGAGGGTATGGAATATCTGGAACTGGATACTGGAGTATTATCATACCACTCAACAGTCACGCACGCATCTACATATTCTATATCTGATAAGGTGCTAGGTGATAGGTTAGGATTTAGGGGTATACCGGGTATATACGAACAGAAAGTTCAACTGTTAGGCGAATCCACACTATACCCCTACCCCCTACTCGTACCCCGTATGGCCGTATCCGTACCCCGTCGAATTTTCTTGTAGAGTTGGCTATCTCACAAAGTCTATGGTCCTCGAAGACATCGATAATGAAAATGAGAAGCGGATCTCTATGAGAGTACCATAAACTTTGTGAGATAGCCAACTCTACAAGAAAATTCGACGGGGTACGGATACGGGGTACGGATAGGGCGTAGGGGTATAGTGTGGATTCTGCCTGACAGCGAATCCACATTACGTGCCATGAGCTTTGAGCCATGATCTTTGTGCCATACCAAAAAGAAAGTGTTGTTCGACATCTACATACTCATCACCACAGGATAAAGGGGGAGTACGTACTCTTTTATTGAACAGAGCATAAATGTCAAACATAGATAAAGTTACATAGATATCGAACAACACTTTCTTTTTGTTATGGCACAAAGCTCATGGCACAAAGATCATGGCACGTAATGTGGATTCGCTGTGAGATACGATTTATGATGACAAAATGCAAATAAGTAAGTCCTCGCACTTCAGAGAAGAATAAAGAGAATATAGTATTTTTAGAAATGTGTAATACATTCATATGTTTTCATGCACTATTACCTAACAAGTGTCTATACTATAATTATTTTTAAATTTGAAAAGTATTTTGTTTTTGTTTATAATAGACAACCGTCATTTTTCAGAGTGCGTCAACTCAGTCAACTGTTATTTCAGAGCTTATGATTGTTGATAAGCACTCTAATTTTCGAACGACTTGAAGATATTAATAAACTTTAATCAAGTGTAAACTAATTTTTATTATAATAATACTTAAAGTGTCGACTCTTTTTCCATTTATATTTTCCCGCTACGACAGAGGTTCTCAGCTTCGCCTAACGACTAACCTCCGAACGCTCGAGCGAACGTGAGCCATGAGCACCACTGAAAGTCGATTGTTGATGAACGTTGCTGTAATTCTCTAAATCTCTACCCAGTTTGCGTAAAATCTTGTTTGTTCACCGCTGGTGCTGGGTCCACTGCTGCAAGACGACCAGCAGTGGAGAGACGATCTAACACGTTAGTAATTCAATTCTATTATTTCGATTATCGAAAAGTTTATTTCAATGACTGCCCCTGGAACTTTGTTCCCTCTCTCTGTCTCTGTCTGTCCCTCCAAATTCTGTTACTAACCTACTTTCTTTGTTACTATCCCAGTGCATGCATATACCATTATTAGTCATTGTTATAGTTGACAATCCAATGTTTACTCGTTTTTATAACAGTATTGGAGTTCAGGATTTTTTAAGTGTGAAATAATATGGACCAAGGGGGCCCTCTTGAGGGGGCCCCTGTTGTTGTTGCTGACCTCATGGATATGACCATCATTGATAAAGTGTGCACTGAATCTCATTGGCCTGATGATAATATTGTGTCGTCTTCAACATTTTGCGACCATCCCAAGAAATTCAACAATAAATTCTTATTTCTGACGGTAATTGCTTTTTCTATCAGTCAACTAATAACAAAAATAGTTGTAACTACTAAGTACTTAGTAATACTATAAAGTATTCTAAAGTAAACAAGTTTCAATAGGTGCAATGTTTTCAGTCAATCTCTTTTAAAAACTGAACAAATAGGCAAAAATCTTCACTTTAGTAAATTTATAGTATTGCAACTAATACAAAATTATCAGAAAAAATTATTTAATGATATACACTCATATTTTACAATATTTTTGCAATATATTTATACCATTTTTAATTTATTTTAAACTTTTTTTATCTAGGTTGAATACATTGAAGACCAGGCTAAAGATTTTGGCAAGATGTATCCATCATATGAACAAGTTTCCTTTTCATCCAGAGCAAACTCTCCTTTATCAGATTTTGAACACCGTGTCAGTCCTCATGACCCAAATATGAGTTCAGCCGCTAGATATTCTCCAACTCCAGTTCCACTACCTTCCTCACCATTTCATAACTCAGTAGTGGTTCTTCAAGAACCTTCTTCCCCTCTGATATCTACATCTCAGTCTGTTACTCGTATCACTAATGGATATGCATCACAACTTACCGATCAGTCCTCTACTCCTAGTATATCTCAAAGTGATAACTCTGAAGATTTTACCGATAGTACAAGTGATGGATTAGTTTCCAGCGTTGGAAATGAATTAATGCTTATACAAGGTATTTTTACTTTTATGGTATAATTTAATTTGACAATATCATCTATAATTAAACAAACATTTTCATTAGGTTCCAACTCTGAATTAGAATCTTCTCCAACACCACTTATGTTAGCAGGAATACCAGGATCTGATTTAACTCTTGCACGAGATTTTCTAGTCATGCATGAAGATCAAATCAATGTTATTAATTCTGTAAAGCTTAATTCAAGTCTTGATTCTAATGTTAATGACATTGCAGAAACTATTTTACCACATGATTTAGATGAAGAAACTAACGCACAAATATCAACAATGAAAAACTTTAAGAAACTTTGTGAACAATCTATACAAATTTCAGATCCAGATAAAAAAGACGTTCATTGGTCTAAAAATCAAAGTAATGAAGATAATAGTTTATGTAAGTATTCCAATTTATAAGAATGCAAGACATTCTAAAATAATTAATAAACCATTTTTATATTTTAGGGTATGAAGACTGTGATAGTACTTGCACTGATGCAGCAGATTGTACGCACAGCGTGTGTACCATTGCCGATCAACCAGTTCCTTCTAGAGCGGTTGCAACTTTACCAGGTGTCTATTTATCAATTGACAAACTTACACCTGCTCACGGTAGTGATGGATTGTCCGAATTTGGTGTTTTTGCGAAACAAAATATTCGTCGTCGTACTCAATTTGGTCCTATTGAAGGAATATTACGTCCCTATGTTGGGTCACAGATAACTGGTTTACCACTACTGTTAGAATATAAAGAAGATGCAGATTTTGTACAAATTGATGTTTCAGATGAAAGTACGTTAAATTAATTTTATGTATTATCTATAACTTTAATTTATAATTATACTTTATTTTTAGATTCTTCGAATTGGATGCGCTTTGTAAGACCTGCTCAAACTTATGAAGAGCAAAATTTAGTCATATGTCAACAAAATGATGGCATAGTGTTTTTAACAACTCGAAATATTATGCCAAGTGAAGAATTAAAGGCAGGTCCAAGTCTTGAATATGGAAAACGTAGGAATTTACCAGTGCTTGAGCTAATTCACGAAAATATTTTAGGTATATTTTTATTATTGAAAGATCTAAAAATTTTAACTACTTGAATACTAATACATTTTATTATGCAGAATCAAATAGGGAATTTTGCACTCAATCACATGTAAAGTCTAATCCAGATGAAATTTCTGATGAAAAAATTGAAGGGAATTCAAATACTGCAAATCGTCGAACCAACTCCACTAGGCTCCAGAAAAAACGAAAGGCTGCTCAAAATTCATTTCAGTATGTTTTATTAATCGTGTCTTCTTTAATATTTAGAAATTGCTAAATGATTCAAATTATTTTCAGGAAATACTTAGAAATTGATGAAGATGAAGATAATGATTTTAGTGATTCAAGACCTCTTTCAAATGATTGTCAACAATCTTTTAATCATAAAGAATTAGCACAGCTACTTGAAAAGGAGAAAGAAAAAGAAAACTCCCCCGATTCCAAGCTGGAGTTAATGAAACAAGAAATAACACAATCTGATCAAATGGATATTTCAGAAAAATCTAATGATGCTGTTTCGTCTAGTACTTACAAATGTACAGAATGTTCAAAACGATTCTCGTCAAAATTAAAGTGGGAGCAGCACTGCCTGATACATGATATGGGTGATAACGAATCTCTTACTTGTAACGTTTGCTTCAAAACCTTTTTAAACAACTCTTCGCTATCTCGTCATTTAAAAACACATCAAAGTAAGTTCGTGTAATTCTGTACAATCAATTAATTTCATAACAAAATTGTAAATAACTTTCAATTTTTAGAAGAAAGACAGAGTCTTGAATGTCCAGTTTGTCGGGAAGCATTTGGCCATGTTTTAACGTTAAAGGATTTCTCAGATACGCACCTTAATCAAGATGAAACATTTACTTGTCCACACTGCCCAAAGTCTTTTAATAGTTACGCTCTAACTAGAAAACACGCTAGAGCACATCATTTTGATCGAAAACACGAATGTCAATTTTGCTTAAAATGTTTTCCTGCTGCAGACAAATTAAGAATGCATTTATTAAGACATTCTGACCGTCGGTATGTATGCGTTACCGAATACGCCTAAATTATGTTTAATGGAAATTACATAAATTATGTTTAATGGAAATTACGTAAATTATGTTTAATGGAAATTGTAATGCTTACTCTTTACAGAGAATTCCAGTGTGCAAATTGCGGGAAACAATTTAAAAGGAAAGACAAACTAAAAGATCATGTGACCCGCGTGCACTTTACACAAAAGACTAATAAGGACCAAATATCATCAAATAATCGTGCCAAAAAAGCAATTCCAAAGGTTCGTTATTAGATATAAAACTTATATTCAAGTTTTCTTATAGAAATAATTTCTTATAAATTTATTTACGTTTGCAGACAAATCCGATTGATTGTGACCGTTTTATTTACAAATGTCGCCGTTGCCAAGTTGGTTTTAAACGTAGAGGTATGCTGGTCAACCATTTAGCCAAACGTCACCCAGATGTACCTCCTGAGTCTGTACCAGAGCTTAGTTTGCCAATTTTGCGACAAACGAGAGACTACTATTGTCAATATTGCGATAAGGTATTAGAAATACATTTATTAAGTCGTACAATAATCATTAGTAAATTACTAACGTATATTATTTATTTACAGGTTTATAAAAGCAGCAGCAAACGAAAAGCGCACATAATGAAAAATCATCCAGGTGCAGCCTTACCACCAAGCAATAGAAATAAAGAATTCGATATACCAGGTGTACCTAATCCAACATATAGTCAAGCTGCTGGCAGTATTAAAACTATACCACAGGGTTGCCAATGGTGCCACAAACAATATGCTAGTAAAGTAAGTTACTTTATATAATTTAATCCTCTTTCATTTTCTAAACTAATGTATTGCACGGCGTGAAGTTAGTCTTAATTACGCCGTGCAGAGTGCTACTTAGGTCACGCAGTGCTATAATAGAAATAAAATATCTTGGAGGATAACTTTTCCTAGACTGAAATAAATTTAATATTTGCGTACTTCTTGAGTTTAGCAAATATTTAATAAAGTGTAGTAACAATAACATTTATGTACAACGTTTTAAAGATTTATGAGCGCATCTTTTAGTTAGAGTTAGAAAAGTGTAACACTTATCATTTCCAATTACAGGCAAAGCTCTTACAGCATCAGCGCAAAAAGCACTCTAGTCTAATGGAACCTGCGGATCAGATTCCCCGCCCGCGAAGCCGTCCACCGCAGAATCAAAACCACCCCCCTCCCTCCTCGTCATCATCGAGCAGCGTCTGTACGAATTCAACAGGCGCCCTCAACCAGAGCATGAAAATTGAGTCCAGTGAAGCGCCCCATCACGAGCAACAACAGATGGCGGCTGATTTCGCGAAACCACGGCTCATACGGCTCAACAGCAGTATTACCGAGTCACTGTCCAGCAGCAGCTGTAGCAGCAGCAGCAGTAACAGTAGCAGTAACAACAACGGATTTGATCTGCTGAATCCACAATTTGCTCGCGTGCGCGACATGCGCTGAAAGGTCCGTCAACGCACGCCGCGTGATGGCGGCTTGGAGCTTTGACATGATATATTTCAAGATCGCGCGCGAGCTGTATGTACAGACGAAGAAAGTTATACTTACTATACGTCTCTGATGTGAACGGGCCACTTTTGTGCACAGCGAAGCCTTGATAAGTCGCTGTGCTTTTTTGCTGCTTCTGCCAGGTTGCAGGATAGCGGAATAAGGAGACGAATGAAGGAGGAGGAAAAGGAGGAGATAAACGTGATATTAGGATCGAAGAATGATGATTTTCATTGAAGGGGTTGGGGGGAGGGGAGAGGGGAATAGGGTATATGTACAGCGATGCCTGGAACGCAGTTTGTTGGCGGCCGTGACGTTGAGCGTCGTCGGCCGCTCGCTCTGACTGATCTGTCAGAGTGCCGTTGTTTTGTTCTGCCCCGGGTGATTCTAACCGGGACCCACACACATACACGCGCAACGTCTCGCATAAGTACACACTCCGATGTCGAATTTTCGAGAGATTATAAACTTGTTGTTAAATCTGTCTTAAATGAAAAAAAAATACAAAAAATACAAAAAAATAAAAATAAAAACAAAAAAATGAATAACGAGTTTTAACGAATGGCTTAGCGATTGAGAAAACACGACTGTCTAAAGAATAAACCTACTCGATGTGTAGATCATACCAGATTTCGACTACTTGCTATAGTATAATTATTTTAAAAATCTTCGAGAGATAAAGAATTCGTTACCTATACTTGTCGACTAACTCCCCCCACTATGCACGACAGAGAAGTAGAAAAAAAAATCCATTTATGTTCAGAACGCACGATATAACGAGACAACCAGCGTGATGCGATTGTTTTCGAAGCTCAAAAAAAGACAAAAAAATTAAAGAACGAGAAAATGAGAAAAGAAAAAAATATATTTCAAGATTTTTAGATGAATATTTCGTAAATTAAATAAGAAAAAAAAATATCAGAAATCTTCCGCGGTAAAAGAAAAAAAAAACGTTGTCGTGTATCGTTATACGTGGACTAGCTATATACAATTTAGAAGAAAGGGAAATGGCATGCCCTTATAAAATAGATCGAATTTCTCGACGACGGCGACCTATCGCGAGGAGTCGTCTTGTTTCATTCGTGTATGAACTAATCTTGCGCGTATCAACTCTATGTCTATTCCGGACCTCTCCGAAAACCGAAAAAATGGTATGCTTCGAATCAGCGTGAAACGTACATCCTTACTAAATAGCTATGAAGTAATAATTTGTCATCTTACATACACACATACACAGATAAACCAAAACGGACTTACACACATACACTTACACGATACATATACACATATTGGAACGAATCTATCTTTTCGTCTCCGAATGATTATTCGGTTAAAATAGCAAACTTATCTGTCATCGAACGTATTATACTATGCTAAAGTGTGAATCTCCATTTTTCGATTCTTGCAATAGACAACAGAAAAAATCGAAGCACAAGAGAGAATAAGCCTGTCGTTAAAAAAAAATACAAATACAAAATTATCATCTATGCTCCGACTTGTAGAGCTTGTCGCTCGGTGTGTATTTTACGTACACGGCGGGCAACGATTTAACGATTAAAAAAAAAATTATGAAAGGGCATGGATTGTGATGTGTAGAGGAAAGTTGAAGGATGGAATACTGTTATAACAATCCCAAAAGTAAATAAAGTAACAACGAGCAAATGTCAACAAGTGGTGTTTCATTGAATTATCACATTACTTTATTATTTAAGATATTCCTACAAC
Source organism: Torymus aiolomorphi (assembly GCA_036365515.1). Lineage (NCBI taxonomy): Eukaryota > Metazoa > Arthropoda > Insecta > Hymenoptera > Torymidae > Torymus > Torymus aiolomorphi. The sequence continues at coordinate 89,179,303 of CM070874.1, read as the reverse complement.
CGTTCTATTTCATTTTTATACAAGTCTGAAGCATCTGAAGCGCTCATTCGAAATCGGCAAATCATTTTTTTTTCTTTGGTCGCTATACAACGTAGTAACGGAAAATCCGATTGGAACTGAAAGTTTCAAAAAGCTTATCGTCTATCAACGTTAGAATTTTTCTTTATCAAAAATATCTGTAATTCTTCCTAAGTCTTTACAATTATAAGCAAGGGAGTCCTCGGAGGTGCACTGCACTGGATCTTTCGTTAAACTCAAGAATACAGTACAATCTTTCAAAGATTTTCTCGTTGTATAAGATCTACAAAGACAAAAAAGCGAGGAGCGGCTATGTCTATAGAAATTCCACAAAGTGTGAATTTAGCACAGATAATTAGAAAGGAAGAAATTGACACTGTTTTGTTAATGCGTTGTAAAAGAGTTATTTCAAGGAGTGCTAAAATATCTTATATGAAAATTTGTTTTGGCGTTGAAACATATATTAAAGACGTATGTAATTAATTTTTTGTAATTATTACACAACTGGATATTAACAGAGATTCTCATTTAAATTCTCAAAACAGAAGTGAGTTTTAATTTGACATACTATATGTGTACATTCTTCAACTCGATTGTGTAGACTATCGCGTGTTCCCGAGATAACAATTACTAGAGCCAGCATCTTTTCTATCACTTCAGCGAAATAACTCTTTTCTCTAAAAACCCTCAATATTTCAACGCTTTATCAAAGCAACACCCTCTCTTCCCATCCAACAACACAAACTCCACAACACTCGGTGCCACACGCCCCCTCCGAAAAATTCAGTGCAGCGCACACCCCGTCCACCGTAGCCATCCTAAAAAATACATCACGATTGATCTCTCTCTCTCTCCCTCTTTCTCCCTCTCTCTATAATACATAATATAATACTCTTTATCGTAATCTTCATCTCCACGACCTTCCCATGATCATACCCAGCATCGTCATCTAGCGGCAATTGACGGACCCCTTGTTGGAATTACCGCACTCGAACTTCTCGGTGGCGATGGCCAGTGGGCCCACTGCCCCGGGGCCTGTGCTGAAGTTCGGTCGCACCACTGCAGCTGTCGGTGGCACCACAACCGGCGGCAAATGATGGCTGTGATGGAGTATCGGTGGCGGTTGTTGCATGTTGTGAGCCGTCTCGTAGAGCTGCTTCTGCATCACGGCTAGTGAGACCTTGTTCGCGGAGAGGAACTCCTTCATGGAGATGAGCTCGCCGGACATGCGACGGGGCGTGTCGATGTCGCTGTCCTCCGGGCGTATCGAGTCGCGAGGCATTAGCTTCGTCGGCCTACGTCTAGTGTAGTAGATCGCCGAGACCGATGATCTGTTATATAAGAGGTTGATATTGGTTTTAGTTAGGGTTCTTCGTTTTTTTTAATATGAAATTACATTTTTATATCGGTATTCTTACTCGTAACGTTGTTTTTTTTTCGTATGTTCGTTGTGAGCTTTTGTTTTTTGATTTAATGAAGAAGGGCGAATTGAGATTATGATTTGTGGAAGTTTGAAAGGAAATGTACACGAAAGCTTTTCTATGGTAAAAGTTGTAATGCGTTCTTAAAAGTTGCAGTCGTTTTCAAATATTTCAAAAGTTACTATGTAATTTATGCCATCATGTTAAAATGATGAAACTTGAGGTAATGATAGCAAGTTTTACGATAAATCAAAGTTATTTTTTGAAGATTTTTAGTGGATCCGAGAATTACGATGAATTATAGCAGTTCTTATTGGAAAGCTTTTCTGTGTGTAAACAATTATATCATAATTAGTTTCAATTTTCCTATTAAATTTCCTAAAATATAGTTGTAAACAGTATTAGACAATTTAATAAATGTCTTGATTCTTTTAATCAATGTATTGACGTAGAATTTTACGTCAATTCAACCGAATTAAGTTATCGCAAAATAATGCGATAATACGAAAATAAAATACACGCGATAAAAATATATTGATTTATCCTTTTCCTCGCGAAACCGGTAATCTGATTCTCTCGCTGATTGAGTTACGTCCTCTCGGATAACCAATTGATTTATTTTTTAATTATATAGGAGAGGCTAAACTTATTTTCAGGATTCTATTTTTAGAAGAAATTGAAAAAAAACACACTTAATTATCTTCTTCACAATTAAACCTTCTAATCTGCTCTAGCCGCACATATTCCACGACCAATGAAACCGTCGAACGCATATTTACCTCCTCCTCGGCAGGTGGGGCGCGGCCATAAAGCGATCCTGGCAGCTAAGCTTGCGAATAACGTAATTCAGGCCCTGCTTTATAACGATCGACGTGACGTTCAGAAGCGAGTAAATGCAGCAGCAGCCGATCACCAGAAACACGAAGTTTGCAAATCTGTATCTGTAAAGAAACCAGTCAAGTATATAACTACGCAGCTCCTCTCCACTATTTACAGAAAAAAAATATGTTATGTCACTCGACGTACAAGTGGACGTAGGGATAGTTGGGCCTCTGGGTACTGACGTAGTCGCCGAAGCCGATGGTGGCGAAGCTTACGAAGCAGAAGTACAGCGCCTCGAGGTAGTTCCAGCCCTCGAGGGGCGCGTAGAGCGCCGCGGCCGTGCAGGCGACCGCGCACGAGGTCAGCGAGAGATAGAGCATCACCCAGTAGACGCTCGGCTTCCAGTGCTCTAGGCCCACCTGCGAGTTTTTGCATGGTGACGTGACAGAATGGTGTATGTATGTCTTGATTTTTTAGTGTTAATTAGAGTAATGGTGGAAAAAAGTGATTTGATACGATTTTGAAACCGTTTTGACATTCGTTCTTTAAATGTTCCAAAGTGGCATTATTTTTAACATAATTTTATACACATTTTTGTATGGCTTCTTAATGCAAACTTCTCATTTGATACTATGATTTTGATATATTTTACTTGTATGTATACACAAAGTTTCATAAAAAAAAACGTTAAATAACGATTTTATAAAAAATGTGTAAACTACATAAAGATTAAGAATTTTTGGATAATAATTGGTTATCTAATTCTAAATCAGAACTTCCTAAACCAAAGATGGACGATTCAATATGCTGGATAGCATGATTCAATTTGAATAATTAAAGATTTCAAACTCTACTCCAGTTCCCTCTCCAGCGCATACCATCTATCGTATTCCACCACATTAAAAATACAATTTTGAATTTAAGAACACAACTTTATACCCAAAAACCTCAGATCTCCATGTCCCGGAAAACTTTACGAATAATTTCAACCTCACCTCCTCTTCGTCGTCGTCGAGGATATCCGGCAATGCGTTCTTCCCATCCCTGGTCCTCGACGTGCGCGAGATGCGCCTCGAGGTCGCCAGGGTCGTCTGCCTGAGCCGCTTCTTCAGCCGCCTCAGGTGTAGGGTTCGCAGAATCCAGGCGAGGAAGGTGATGATGCGCTCCAGAAAGAGATTGAAGAACAAAATTCCGCCTACGTCGATTGGACACAAAAAGTTGCGTCGCGCATTAGTTCAAGGTGATGACGCTATATATTATATGTTATCTACATTTTCTCCTTTTTTAATTCTATCACGTGTATAGGACCGGAGCAAGAAAAATCTCGCTTGTAGGGTCTTTAGAATCGAGGATGACGCGGGCGCGCGGGTAATATATGCCGCGACACGAAATATCAGTATAGCTTGATTAACGAAAGCGCGCATATATGTGATCTTAATTTTGCCAGGTTGGTATTTAGTTACGTTTGAACTTGAAATTTCGTAAAATGGAGGTTGGTTTCTTAATTATATTTATCATCAAAGCTTTTCCAACAATATAATAATGACTATGCGGATGCACTTTGCATATTTATAACGTTACAATATATATACTCCAAACCGAATTACGTCTATGCAGTTTACTCTGACGACGTTAGTGTCGAATTTACATATAGCACTGTGCATTATTACAACCGGAATGCTTTCTCAATTCACGTGTAAACAGACTTTGCATATTCCTCCTCTTTCTCTCTGAGAAGTATCAAAATATACCAGAGCAGCCGAAAAATCCGTAAAGTACGACGGCTGCCTTTCCGGCCGACGTCTGCGGCGCTGTGCTCCCATACCCTGGAACATGCAAAACAGAGCGCTCTTTTAGAAATGCATATAAGTATATACTAAACTTGCGCGAACTCTTGCACTTATACATACTTTGACTCTCTCCCCCTTTCTCTCTCGTATCGATCACGACCACCACTGTCGTAAGCCGTTAACCCGCAAACTTTCGCGCACGAGCGCTTGTTCCCATTGCATCACAATAAGCTCGCGTAATTGCGGCTTAATGAAATATCATCCGCGCGCAAAAATTCGCGCATCAAGTATGTGGTGCGCAGAAGCTGGGTCACGCGGTTATTAGCATTCCCCGGGTATACGGGAACGGCGGTAGGCCCCATTCCCGGAGCTGCTCTCGCTCCCCCGTCATTCCCCGGCGTGCGGATATACTTCGATGTTGGTCTGGACGACGACCCGAACGTCGTGGCGCCGACGTCGGCCGACACCATTTTTCGCGGCGGAAATGGGGTGTAGTATGCGTTGCGTCAAGGACTCGGCTCTTGTAATTGTATTTTATTTTAGTGAGGGAAATGCCATTTCAAAATTACCGAATAGTAGGTTTAGATGGTAAAGTGGGTTCTTGAGGTGACATGTTCCTTTCGTCTGTGGAACGATTCTTTTATGATTCGTGTACTCTTTATTTAGTTGTCTTCATTCTACATTTTTATCGGTGCATACAATATGAGCCAATCTCAGAAACTTTTAACTTTTAGAAACTGCAAAATTCAAGAAGTAAAAAGTTCCCTTGAAGGTTTACATAATAAAAACTTTTATATCTGGTCTATTTTTCATGGATCTACGATGTACCTAGGGCTTGATTTCAAGTTTTTGTTATAAACAAAAAGCTGTCAAAATTTAGCAATCATAGTAAGTGACGGCCATGACCTTTTTTTTCTAGATCGATTGACCATTCAAAATGACCGATTTTTCGCCCTTTTTGTAATTTTTCGTGAAAAAATATTTCTCTATCATTATTCAGAATTATTTTATTCCTCTATTGAAAAATGAACATTTTGAACTTTGGTTTACATGTGCGTTTTGTGAAGAACTTGAGGTATAGCTTCTTGAATTTGAAATTTTCCAGATTCCAAAAAGTTAAAAATTTCTGAAATTTGCTCCTATACTGATACCAAATCAGTGATATAATTATATAACCAATAATCAGAAAAAATTCACTGATAATTGGTGAATATCCACTGATTATCAGTTACAAGTATACCGCTGATTGATTATCAGTACAAATGCGCCAATTTAAACTTAGAAAGTTGAAAAAATAGTAAAAAAGTGGTCACAGCTAGAGGTGGTAAAAATTCTTGTAGGTATATTGCAAGTGGGAGAGAAACATCCAACTTGTGGCTATTGTATATTTATGGCTCGAAAAATAAAACCAACATTTTCCTTTTAACAAGTGAATACGAAATTAAGAACTAGTCAGTCTAAGAAATTGAACTTTCAAATTTTTGTTAACTAAAATCGAGGGTTACTACTCAATATCAGGAAAAAAATCAACTATAAAACTACTACCGATAGTATCAATTGGGCCAAGAGGATGTCAAAAACAGTTGCACACTCCTACTCTATATTTTTTAATACTCTAATCGGTTTCTACGTATACAACCATCGCCACAATCGTATTCCTTTGGTAACAAACCAAACAACAAATCGCTCAAATAATCAAGAAAAACTATTTTTTCGACACTTCCAAGCACACAATTCACAAAGAAAAAAAATCAAAGCAACTCACCGATGGTAGAGACGATCGTGCCGACAAAGTGGAAGCTACCGGGAAAGTCCCAGCGCCTGCGCTTGTTGATGATGCCGGTGGCCGAGGCGTTGCCGTACGCGTAGAGCAGCTCGTGCAGCCGCTGCAACGCCTGCGAGCTGCCGCGCAAGTGGTGGCGACGGAACGCCTGGTAGACCCGCCAAAATTCAGCTGCCTGCGCAATGGTTACAATTTGTTACTTTGGTTTTCTTTCTTTTTTAATGTTTAGTAGAAAGGTTTTTAATACAGAAAATAGGATGTACGGATATAGGTTTAGTTCTAAAAAAGGTTACTGGGATCGGTGTGGCAACATATTTTTTGATTCTGTAATTTATTCATGGTTGTAAAGTATATAGTTGGAATACATAGTATCTGAAACTATATTTTCTAATTCACTGTGCGAAAGTTTTTCTCATACATATAATTTTAATAATCAGATTTTTATTTAATTCTAAACTTTTGTTATCTATACTTTAACTTATAGTCGTTCCCACTAAGATGATACTATATATTTTATGGAAGCTTCAATCTTTTGCGGTATGTACATTAAATATACATACATTTTTCATGTGTATAATATTAAAAATAAGGTTACATCAGATTACTTGATAAGTATAGTAGTGTCAAGGTAGCGCAAACGTACTTATGACAAGAAAACAAATAGCATATTGCATGAATACAAAATCATTTTTAAAATGAAAAATAAAAATAAAATTATAATGTTGAATTCAATACCAATAGAGTTTTCGGATACTTGAAATTATTTGAGAGATGAGGCTTTATCGATTCATATAGGACGCGCGAATGCGCGTTTGTTATTTAATGTTTCCATGGGCTCTATCTTTGCCCTCTTTAGAAACCAAACAGCTATAGCTTTAATAAAGAAACTAAAACCAAGATCGACGACTTGCAGATGTTTGCGCATTCTAGGCGAGCTTCTTTTCACCTTCAACTAGAACCTAAATTTCATTATAACAGATTTCCATTTCTCATTTAATTATAAATTTATTGTAGAAATTGCGGAATTAAGAAATTCGCGCGACTTACGTCTAATTAAAGTAATTTGAAAAAGTGTATGGAAATCGAAAAGTAATTTACAAATGAATATTCATGGTATGGGGAGAATAATTAAAGGGATTCCAAGCGAGCCAGGTTCATATTCCATTTTAAGTTTCGATGTTACCTATTACTACACTAGTTATTTATCTCGTAAGATCTGGTAACGCTTGATTGCTTTGACATACAAAAAACTAGTTTGTAATATTACTCGTATTTTTCCTTTTGTAATTAGAAATCTTTTTGTAATGTTTTTTTTCTTTTAAAATAATGCCCGCAAAATAAAACAATTATGAAATTGATAAAATTTACGTATATTAAGATATACTTTCATAATCAATAACATTAGAAAATATTAATTATATAAGATTAGAATAAATCTATTCAAAATATTGTTTGAATTAATTTAAAATAATAATACGCTGGTATCATTCAATAAAATCTTGTTATTCAAATCCAAAAACCTTTTTTTTCCGCAAGAGGCATAATTAAGGCATTATCGATAATCGATGTTTATCATATATTTTCTAAAATGTGTTACAATGTCAAATACAAAATAAATTTAAATTACCTGACTTTAAAAAATAATTTTTTTTCTCAAATAGATCACGGCCATGTTAATGAACTTTGTGCAGAGACCAAAAATGGGTCAAGCAAATTATTAATAATGATTCCAAGTACAATTACAGCAAATATAATTTGAACAAAGTTGTGTGTGTCAGTAAACGAAATACAATCGCAATTTCGGATTGCTTCATGCATATTTTGTTTAAATCGATTTCCCTTGATCCAAATCCAGGTGCTTAACCCTACGGTTTCATAGAATTTACACCGCTTAGCATAATATCGACAAACTGTTTTGGCCAATCTTATTCTTCAAAACAAATTCAAATACACTTTTCAAGAATCGTATTCTAATATAATTTACGCATTCATATAAAAATTCGCAAATGACGAAAATCATTAAGAGCAATTGGTTTTGTTAAAAAAAGTCTTGTAAAAAAAATTCTTATTTTGTTCTATGTAATCGAAATGTTTTACTAAATAACTTTCAAATTCAACCTACTATAGTTTGCTCGACCCTAGATTACTAATTACTTTTATTATTATTTATATGTGAAACGTCCCTGCACTTAGTTGCCTCAACCCGCAAAGGTATATCTTATCACATGCGTTTAAAACGTAGATAAGATATGCACTTATTTATAAATGTTTACAAAGCTGCCATTGTTTACATCATTTTATTATCATAATAAAAACATATAATCAAAAAGCTCTATATTGCCCTTAAAAAAACTTCAGTTTACACCAAGACCTACTTTACCACCTCCCAAACCACTTTTTCCGCTTACAAAAGCAAAGTCAAAAGCCGACGACAGAAAAACAAATAGTTCAATCAACAAACCTGTTTCAATTCGAGATCGGACTCGAGCCGCTGGAACAGGGCCGCCCCGGCAAGCATGTAGGCCGCCAATACGAAGGCGAGGAGGATGAACCTAGCGTTGTCCTCCTGGAGGCCGCCGTGCACACACATCCCTCTCCGAATCTCTCATAGCGCCTCCTTCCTCCCCTGTCTCTCTCACCCTCGGCCGCCTATCCTCCTCGTCGTACTCTCACCTCGCGTGAATCTCGATAGATCCATTATATAGCACTCGCGATTTACGATTATATATATATATTATATAAATGTAGCACTATCGATCCGCTCGTTTCGCCTTTAACGTAAATTTAGAGTACCCGCATATTTTTAAACTGTATACAGTTTATATCACACAATAGAACCGTCACTGATAGATATAAGAAACAGAAGGAAAAGCGCGCGCGTGTGTCCTGGCGAGGCGCGCGCGACTCTTTGAGGCTCGCGCTTCGCCGAGGAGCTTGCGCGCGCGCGCACTAAGGCGCATGCGGGACGCAAACTCGGCGATTATCGCCGCGTATACTTATATATACATGTGTACTTCGTCGTGAGAGCGTGTGTGTAGAGACTCTCACGGCTTTTTTCCGCGAACCGCGAGCCAGCGTGTCTTCCTTCGCCGGAAATAACGCTGAGGAGATTTTTTTCTGCGAGGTGTATAAATAAAGCGAAGATGCAGCGTACTTACACGTTTGTATGTGTTTTTTTTCGATGAAGGAGAGATTTAATATGTGGACGTAAGGCGATGTGGGTCAGATAGTTTTTTGGTACGAGCTTTTGATGTAGGCTCGGTTGGTTAAAGATGGAATTATGCATTGTAGATATTTTTAAGACTGCTGCCAAATAAGAAAGCCTGAAGTAAACTTGAATGAATTTAGGAGAATAGTAAACGCTGCATGTTAATTGGAACTTTTTAAATCACGTATTAAAAATTTGTTATCGCTCCAAAATCTACTCCGGTTGAAATATACCTTATAAAAAATATAGATAACAAGTTATCGTTTAGTAAATAACTCAATTGATTAATTTTTGAATAACGACAAACTCTGTCTATTAATCTCTTCTATATTTGATACGTTGTATTAAATATAATTTTCTCACGATATATAATTTTATATAATTCTAATTCTATAATTCTCTCTGCTACGCAATACAGTTATTTTCCTCCCTAGGGAGAGAAAGTACTATTTTGCTCCCTCTGCATAGACGAAGAAAATAGTATTTAGCGCTCTTCGTATGAGAATATAGTATGTGCAACACGGGAGCGAATAGGTGTTTGCTCCCTAGTTGCACAATGTACTATTTTTTTTATCAAGTTCTCAGTGCAATTCGATCTTATTTAGCCCATAAATATATAAACGAAGTATAGTGATGATATTTTTGTTTACACTATCCTCCTGGAAGATAATAAAGGAAAGTCGTTATGCCGCAATCCAATAATCTCTTTCTATCCGACTGACCATCACAATAAAGTTTTGTCTCTCCACCAGCATATCAAACGCCAAAATACCAAAAACACATTACACCTCCAGCGATACTTATTACCAAAACGATACGATTTTCAAAAATCTCTCCCCGCCCCGTACATTTTCTCCAACTCACGCCTCGCGGCTCGAAAACCGCACGCATGCGAGCAACACCCGCGCGTACTTTTCTGGGGCAATTTCGCGTCGCCGGGCGGCATTGACAACGCGCGCGCGCACTCCTTTGAGCCGTTAAAAATAGAAGAAGCGCTGTATCGCGGAATCGCCTCTTTATATGCATGCATGCACGCGCGTCTGCCGCCCGCGAGAGAGAGAGAGAAGACATTCGCGCGCGAGATTAAACGAAGATGGGACGGAAAGAGAGAGAGAGAGAGAGAAAGAGAGAGAGAGAGAGAGAGAGAGCTTTGAAAAGGCCCAAAGCAGACTCGGCTGTGTAAACGTCGCCGATGATTAGCCCGTGAGGCTGCATTGAGAGACCGACCTTCCGCGACGATATGGCCAAGAATATATTTTCGCTGCCCCCGGGGGACATTCGCGCGCGGATGTGTGTGTGTGTGCATGTGTGCGTGTGTGTATGTGTGTGAATATATGTGCGAAGATGCGGAGAGGTGTTCTTTCGGTCTGCGTGTGATTAGGTAGTTTTTTTTGTTGTTACGGTTACGAACGGCAGTTTCTTCGCGTTATTGTGGGAGTATAATGTTGTTCGATGTAGTGGATGTAGAATTGGGTAGGGTGAAAATGAGTGGCAAGGGAGGTTAATAGAAAATAGATAATTATAAATTTTAATCAACAGTCGAGCTAGGCAAGCCTGCGGCTTTACAAACTAACACAATATACTTTGTACAAGTTGTTAATAATATATATTATATATTATATATAAAACGCTTATATTACACTGAGATAAAATTAATAATACACAAATTGTTATCTGCTTATCCTAAAACTTCGTTGTATTCGTCAATCACGCCGGATTCGTCGAAAGTCAATGCCTGTTTTGCGCGGGCCCCTCTTCCAGTTTACGCCACACCACCTAAAACGATAAAAATCTATTTTTAGTATTTTATTTTCAGAGAAAGTACAAAAATAGTATTCGTCGATATTTAATGGATATAAATATATTAACGCTGTGATAACTCAATTAATAATAGCAGTAAAATTTTCACGTATATGAGGCGTTTCACGTCAGCTCTCCAGGCGCGGCGCGCGAGCGCGAAATCATGCTGTTTTCAGCTTGTGTTTGAAGGGCTAAGATGTATCTAAAAAAAATAATCCCCAAATGATTTCGATGTATTTTTTCCTCAACTTTCCGATGGTGCTATTAGTTTCTCAAAATTTTTCAATTCTAACCTCAAAAAAACATAAAACGTGTTATATCTCAAAAACTATATTTTTAATATTTTTTTTGACCTGCTAGATCGAAAGAGGAGGAAATTTTACATGGATATAGCCTTTTTCTACATAGGGGTTTTTTTATTTTTTCGAGATATTATTCAAGAAATACTTAGAATTGAAAATTTTTGAGAAACTAATAGCACCATCGGAAAGCTGAGGAAAAAATACATCGAAATCACTTGGGGATTATTTTTTTTTAGATACATCTTAGCCCTTCAAACACAAGCTAAAAACAGCATGATTTCGCGCTGGCGCGCCGCGCCTGGAGAGCTGACGTGAAACGCCTCATATACATTCAATAACCATAGTAATTTTATCTATATTTAATGTCATCTCCGATTTTTATGATATATGTAGGTTTAAAATTGGTATATGAATTTATCATGGGAGTGAAATTTCATGTATAAATGTTTACTAAGAGAATCCCATAAACAGAAACTTCTTGATCACTCAATAAGTTATTGAAAAGCATAATCTCCCCTATGAAATCAATCTTAACCCTTGCACTCACATTACACATCTCTCTGACCAGCGCCTTCTCCCCATCGTGGCCAGCCTCGCGTTCCAGCTGCTCCCTGACCTCGAGCACCTGCAGCGCCCTGACGACAGCCTCGGGTCTGCTGCCCAGATGGAAGTCGTCGCTGGGCGGCCTCTGGCTGTCCCAGACCTCTGGCTGGCCCTGGGTTGGCGGGGGTGGCGGCTGGGGCCAGCAACCCTGAGCCGCTCGCGTCTGCAGTATGCTCTTGTCCTCCTCGAGCTGCTTCACCCGCTGCTCGAGACTCCGCACGTACTGCATCGTTTGGTCTGGAAGTGTAAGCCGGATGATGTAGTTGATGGGGTTTCAAAATAGAGGATAGGGAGGGGTAGAGGAATTTTTGTAGCTTATTGTGGATTTTCGGAACGTTATATGACCTTATTTTCAAATTTGTTTTTTAATCACATGCCCAGCTATAGATTATTTTTTATCTTCAACTTTTTTTCTAGTTATTTAAACGTACACTGGATATATTTTTCTACAATGCTCCAAATGCATTAACATTGTAATTTTTTGTCCACCTTTGTGTAGTATCTCTATATGAATGTAAGAACAAAACCTCTCCTGCTTCTTTCTTTGTACTTGCGAATTTCAAAACAAAGAATTTAAAAACAAACGAGAAAATTTGACTTTCTAAATAATAATAAGATTCATTCCTCGCGAGCCCGAGAAAACGCAGTTGATACTGCAGAGAAGCGATTGCTTTTCGAAAATAGCTCGAAAGTTGCTTATTTTTTATGTATATAAACGAGCAACTGAGTTTCGGTTTTCTCGAACGAAGCTGCAATAATCCCAAGAATATGTTACTAGCTGCCGCTATCACACTCTTGAATCGCATAAAAAATTTCTCGTATTAGAAATTACGAAGATCTTCGTAATTCCAGGATATAATTGAATTTTTAAAATAAATAATCGTTCTTTGAGATATAAAAATGTCCAAACCTACAGTAAACACTATCGCAAAAATTTTAACTCATCTTACTAGGAAAATATTTAGCAAAAATAGCAAAAAACTTTGGGAAAAATCATCGCAGTGTCTCTCGGTGTACAACTCTACAGCTAACTTTAAAAAAAATACTGGAGTATGCCTGTGTCTCCAGTAGAGACTCACCATTGAACGTATTGACAGCCGAGTGCCTGGGCAACCTCGCCGGCGCAGGAGTCGTCTCGTCAGCGTTCGTCGACGACGACGAACCGTCCCCGTCGTCTCGCTGTCCGCCTCCTCGTTCCTCGTCCAGGTAAAGGCAGAGCTCCTTCAGCTCGAGGTTATCCTTGATCAGCTCCTGCTGCTTGTTGTCGAGCTGTCGGAGTTTGTTCTGGTAGGCGGACACCTCCTGGCGCATGACGCTCGCTGTGTACCGGCCGAACCGCTGCCACTCGCGCGCGAGCTTGCGGCCCTTCTGACGATCGTCGTCCAGGAAGCAGCACAGGTCGCGGAGCTCCTGGTTGTCGTCGCTCAGCCGCTGGTTGGCTTCTTTCAGGACACGCAGCTCGTTCACCTGCGGAGCGGAGAAAAACGTTATAGATTGTACCGGCTTAAAACGATTTATTGCACTGTAGGAGTTGGATGCATTATAGTATTTTTTTGTAATGTCTTGTAAGTAGATTGTTTGCATCCTAATGAAAGATAATAATCCAAATAACAAAATATTTTTTTAAATAATGATTAAGATATTATATAATATATAATAGTTTGTAAGAATAAAATTATCATGAGAACTTTATAAGAAAAAAATCTATTTGATCTGATGAATAGTATAAAATATAAAAATAAAAAACTTTAAAATTTACATTTATTTGAAGTTTCCGAATTTTATATATATATATATATATATATATATATATATATATATATATATATATATATATATATATATATATATATATATATATATATATATATATATATATATATATATATATATCGATAAATGATGTCAGAGGCGTAAATACACGTAGGCGCTTAAACTTCCTGCATATTTAAATAGATTGAAGAAAAATATGTGTCCATAATTCTTTTTTAACATTATGATTCATTTACCTGACGAATATAATAAAGTTTTGTTTAAGTAACTATTAACATCCTTACGGTACCGAAATTTCTAGATCATTCTTTTAATTCCGATCCATAAAAATGAAAAAATATCACATAATTTAAACTCGAGTACATTACTCCGATATGTTTAAAGTCGTTAAACCCCCAAAAATGACCTCAATTTCGTTCCATCATCGCAAGGTTTCCAGATGCCCTTCACTCTCAAATTTTCGAGATATCCTTATATACAAGGTCCAATATAGATTCACATCATGACCCATAAAACCATCTCCGACATATATACATATACCCTAATCGAATTTATAATTTTTCTCCTTGCACGTATATCGACTAAAAAATTCAATACTCTTCCCTTATTTCAAATTGGAAAAATTATTCTTAAAGTATTCATAACGGTTTTCCCAAATCACAGCTTAATCCCATTAAAGAACCTTCCCTAACTCAAAATCCAGGTCACACGCGTACACGAAAACAACAACCAATTACCAGACTCTGTATCTGCCGATGCTGCTCAGCGGCGAGCCTCGCCATGTCGCTCTCCGTCTTCCTCACGAACTTGAGCATCTCGATGGGCCCGAGCCTGAGGAAGTCGTCGTCGCTTATCCTCTGCCTGGTCGGTACCGGCTGGACGATGTTGCCACCGGCCACGCCGTTCACGGCTGGCAGTCCGAGCGCTGGCGCGCCGCAGGCCGTAGGCGTCGAGACGGCCGGCGTCGACGACGACGTCGGCGCTATCGCCGCGGGCAGGTAGCCGCCGGCGGGCTTGCCGCCCTGGTGGAGGCCGAAGCCTGGCTGCAGCTTGTCCGGTCTGTAGAAATGATGATATAAAGGTTAATGAATACAAGATTTTTCAAATGTTTAATTCTTTTTTTAGTCTGATTCTGTTAACGGATTGAATGTGATTGATTATGTTGAAATACATTTTCTCGTTTTTTTTAACTTTTTATAATAATGGTCCAATTGTGTAAAAATAAAAAATGTACTTAAATAATTTTATGTAAGATTTTCGTTATTATAAGTATAAAAAAGTCAAGTGAAAAAAAAAAACAAGTGTACAAGGTGAGTAGATGTTCGACTGGTGTTTGCAATTTGACACGATGTTTTGCTATTAGCTCGACTAATTAGGTGGGTTTTGCACAATGTTGACACTAATTGGGGATAAAAATCTATTGCACGTCAACGTCTGACTAATATGGTATACCTATAACAATCTATTGCATCAAATTGCCGGCTGCATACCCGGTGAAAGCTGTTTCTGGCTAAATCGAAATGAGCATCTCAATACCAAAAATAGTCAAGTTTGAAAGAAGAGTTGCGAGAAAATAGTAAAATTATAAAAGTTTATAAAATCATTAGTATTCTGATTATTTATTCATACCATAATTGTCACATCTTAACTTTAAATTAGGAAGGTCTCTATATTTGATGAAAATATCTGTACAATTAATTTCTCCGTAATATATGAAACGGCTTATGCAATAGCAGTAAACAAATGAAAAAAAGTATTCTTTTGAAATCGAATAATTCTACTCATTTACTAATAGTAAATGCCTAAACACAAAATTGGCTATGCCTAAATAATGTATACCTAAAACTGCCCCATTTTATTTAAAATCGAATAATTCTACTCATTTACTAATATTAAATGCCTAAACACAAAATTGGTTATACGTAAATAATGTATTAATGTATACCTAAAACTACCACATTTTATTTAAAATCATTATAGAAGAACACTGCTTTGATTAAGTAATTCACTAACAATCTGATAAAGTGAAACAATCATTTGTAAAAGAAGACTTTTCAATTTGTTTACACTAGATTCCGCAAAGATTCTAGTCAACGAGACGTAAAAATAATCACAACATTTCCTCGCAATAAACCAAAACACTCACATCCTCAATCACTACCCGCGCCACCTCTTCCACACACTCCCTTCGCAACCCCGTATCACTCCTCGACCCCAACGCACCTCGCAGCAGCTCGACGCGACCGCCTATCCTCAAACCCCTCGACACTGGAATGTCTTCCCATCTGCACCTCACAACCCACCGAAAGGATGTCAGCGATCGTCCGCGCCACCCAAAAGGAATTCCTCTCACTTCCTCCTCCGCGCGGGCCACACGAAAAAATATCCCTACTTGTCTCAAAAAACCCGTTAAAAAGATAATACCACACGCACGCATACACTCACCGCGTGTTTGCTGCCGTGTGTGGCAGGTCTACTTTCTGGGCGAACTTGCTCTGCACGGCATCCTTCACCTGACTGGCGAGCCTCGCGGCCGCTGCCGCCGCCGCCTGCTGCTGCTGATGGTGATGCTGATGATGATGAGGATTGGTAGTAGGGGGCCCCGCGTTGTTGCTCGCTGCGCCGACGTAGCTCGGCTTCAGTATGCCAGCGGCCGGCTGGGGCGGCGGCTGGTACCTCGGTGGTACCGGCTGATGCTGCTTCAGTGCTACGCCCTGAGGTTGAGCCGGATGCTGCTGCTGCTGATGCTGTGACTTGGTCTTGTTGGACATTGCGCTGCTGCAGCTCTCCTCTCACGCTTCTCTCTCTCTTTCGTTCCCACTCTCTTTCGACGTTTTATCTCTCTCTCTCTCTCTCTCTCTCTTTCTCTCTCCTGTGTGTATACGTATACGCGTGTTTTGGGCAGCCCGGGGCTACGCGCCGTGTCCCATATCGGCGAAATGCACTGCTGAGCCGATCGGTATGGCCCACTCTCGCATCTTGTTATGTGGGTCGGCTGAAAGAGATCGGCAATTTTCCGTGTATACTCGCACTTATGAGTCCGTGATTATCGGACTTTCTTCCTTCCTTTGCCCGCGCAAGTAGTTGTTTTGAGCGAGGAGGGGGAGAAGTATGTGTGTGTGTATGCGTACAGTTCAAGTGTATAGGTCTTAGTCACGGCGAGATAGAAATCTCGCGGCTATGGGCGGCGAACGGCACTTTCTATACGAGTCGGACAGGTAAGAGAGAGAGAGAGAGAGACAGAGAGAGAGAGACAGGGACATAGAGTCCGGTTGGAAAAAACGACGTCGCTCTTTTGTGTTCTGATGGCTCGCTAGGATTTTTCCTCGTAGATGGGCAATTGCCTTCCGGCGATTACGTAGATCTATAATGGTTTTCGAATGTTCGCCAATTCTTTATTTGGTATATCTATAAAAAAATTAGAAAATAAACAATGTGCACTGTGTGATTAGAACGTTACGCAACAGCTTCCGCTTCCTTTAAGACGGAGTTGTAGAAGCCGAATCCAATCCTTCCAGCTAATTTTACGCCCAAGGTAAAAAAATAGCGAAAGATAAGGAACGTAAACAAACGGCACTATCACCACACATAGACACTGATATCACTTCAATTCAGCAGAGATGCGCGTATAATTATAGTCGATGATCGGGGGCGCAGATAATACGATCGGTGCGGTCGAATTCCAGCGGCGCGAGTAAGTATGTACACATTGTCGAGTTCGATAAAAAAGACATATATACGCACACGCGTGCCCTGTCGAGTGTGTATGTGTGTGAGTACGATGCACGCGAGACCCGAGAGTGGGAGTATATACCTATATACACCGCACGCGCGAGCAGCACGCTGACTTTCCGCGGAATATTATACGTGAGAGAAGGAGAGAATGGAATGCGTATAATCTCCTCAGGGCCGGCGATCAGCCGATCTCTCTCCTCGGCTACACTTGCACCAATCACACGTGCACTATGTATATTCCCACTGTTGGTGCTGTCTACTCCAGATGTGCTCCGAAATGAATCTCATTACTCCTGTGCGCGTACAGGCACACACACAGTCCAGCCGAGTCGAGCGTCTGGGAGCCTATGGCGTCTCCGTAGTCTCCTCCGCCGCGACAGCTCCTCGGCGCTCGGAAAAGGTGAAATCCGCGAGGAGGTACATTATGACGATGCTCACACACACACTCCACTATACCACCTCGTCGCTGTCTCTTGCGCTTTGGAGCAACAGCAGCGGGAAAATCTGTGCCCACTACAATGGGGAAAGTGGCACTCGCTCGCGCGCGCGAGTGAGAGAGACTGCCGCGCGCGCGCGCCTCTGATCAAAGCGTGCGGCGGCAGCGGTAGGTGAGAGAGAGAGAGAGAGCAAGAGAGAGGGGAAATCTGTGCACGCACGGGGCCCCATGAGAGTAGGGACGGGCCCCGCGCGCCAGCAATATGGCGCAGAGGTGGAGGTAGAAGGAGGGGCTGTATGTGTGTGTGCGTGTGGGACTGGGGAGAGGACGAAGGTTTGTCAGGGTGGTTGAGGTGTATCGGTTTTGGAGAAATATATATAGGGGGTGATAAAATTGGGGAATCGGAGTGAGAGCAGTTGCGGTGAGCGATCATCGATGGCGGTGACTGGAAGTAGAGGTTGTAAATCTCTGCTAAATGGGATATATTTATTTTGGGATTTTATTTTACTTTTTGAAATTCTCATTTTTTTATTTATTTTTTTTTTTTTTTGTCAAACGATAACAAAATTTGATAGCAATGTTCTGATAGTTTATTCCGTTATACTTCACGAAATCGAAGGTTATTTTTTTAATATAATAAAAGTACTATTTCAAAATTGTTTCACTGTTATTTCAATATTGTTTCAATATTACTTCAATATTGTTTCAACGTTATTTCAATATTGTTTCAATGTTATTTCAATATTATTTTTTGTTAGAGCTCAATAAATGCTATACCTTCACTTTGAAACAAATTCTTTCTCAAAAAAGAATTATAAAAAACGCTTCCACGCAAACACGAAATCTCAGCCGCCCCACCACCTTATACGTACACATCGGCGCCCATCAAAGAGCGATTTAAAGGGAAGGAATTCCACAGACGCAACGTTCACCTGCCAAACGCCGAAGAGGGAGAGCAGGTATGTATACAGCAGAAAGGAAACTGCGGCACGATGCGCGCAGGTAAACCGAGCCGTCACTAAAGCCACAATGGCATCTACGTGGTTATACCAGGTGCATCACCGGGGCGTCTACCTTATGTCAAACTTGAAAAAAAATCACGGAATTCCTGTACGAGGAATTTCGCGCGCGCGCCGGAAGTTGGATGAAAGAGTCAGCTCGGCCTTGTCCTTGGGTGCAGCCGGTGTCTTCTTGACGCTGGTTTACGTAAAAGGAAGATTCTTTTGGATATTTGTATTTATGTAAGGATGACGGTGAATATTGTTTTTTTGTCGATGTATGCTGGTGATGTTTGTTTTGTTCAATGTTTTTAACTTATTGAATCGCAAAGATTTAAAAAAAAAAGTTAAATCAGTTAACAATTAATTATTGCTTATCGTTGAATATTATAATCCACCAAAAGATTTCAATGAACGAGATCGGTACCTTCTCCGATTTTTTCCCACGATTTGATTAATAATACAAAAATAAATTTACCGTATAATCAAATTACCTTCTCGCACCATCCTAGAACAACTCCATTACACAAACGAGCCATTGTATTCATAATTTCAAAACTATGCAAATACCATATCCTACCTCATTAAAATTTCTCATCGCCACTACCACGTGCACCTTCCCATACCTTCGTTAAACTGACTCCCGCACCGACAACTGATAACTCTGGAATTCCCTCGCCTCCGGATAAAGTCACTCACTACCTCGACTTCCCCAGCCCTCCCTCCAGATGTCTCCACATCACTCGCTAGTGCAATGCCTTCCTTCCCCGCAAGTACGCGCACGCGGCCTACTGGTCATGTCGCTTCACAGCACCGATCGTGGTCGCCGAGGATCCCAGCTTCATCTCACCGCTCGTCGTCCTCGACATCTCATCCTGCGAACGACGACGACATCCTCACGCCAAGATGCGCGAACATTCACCGACAACATCTCATCGCTCCGAGGTATGCAGAACTTTTTCACACACACACACACGCACACAATTGGGGGATATATATATATATATATATACATACAAAGTCTATAGTTAATTCTAAATGGGAGTAGGGAAAACCCATGGAGGCCAAGCGATCGGGGGTCGTTCGCGAGGCCGCACACGTGTGTGTATTCTCTCATCTCTCCTGTAGGTATAATTTTTCGGGAGAGCGCGCGCGCACGCTAGTGTCTCGTCGCGCGCGGCTTATCGATCTGCCGCTATAGTTTTATTAACGGCGGCGTCTACGTACTCTCTAAAGTTGAATTAGTGAAAATTGCTCCACCATTTCAATTAGTAGAAAAAACTACTAATTTATTAGTGAATATTCACTATTTCATTAGTGGTTTTTTAAAAACTACTAATCAAAATAGTAGTTTTAATAAACTACTAAATGAAATAGTGAATATTCACTAATAAATTAGAAGTTTTTTCTACTAATTGAAATGGTGGAGCAATTTTCACTGATTCAACTTTAGAGAGTATATATACAATATGTGTGTGTATATATATGTATATACAGAACGACGACGATGGCTTTATATATTCCGCATATAGGTAGGTATACGCGATATGTCTGTCTGTGTGCATATTGATTCGGAGAGGGAATTGAGGCGATTTATCGAGCGGGCATCGATTGTCCGCGTTATTTTCGGCGCCTCGAGCGCGTAAACAGTCGCGGCGAGGCTGCTGCTGCTTGCTTGTCTAATTATTTTATAAAGCGCGGTTGAGGTAAGGTGGTCTGCATGCAAAATTAGACGAACGCGCGAGGGCGTGTTTTCGAAGCTGCGCGCGAATGGCCAATGCCATATCATCATATCCTATCGCGATGATATATATTGCGTAACGCACGCACGCGAGTCGGGAAAATTAAGTCGGATGTTTGTATACTGCCAAGTGCATCGCGCGATGCGTCTGTTTTCATTTAGCAGAATCGCGTGCTCGCGGGATATGATGTTTGGGTTTATTACATAAATTTATAAGTATTATATCGCTTGCGCGCTTGTCGTCGCCGGCGGAGAGTTATTATGAAGAAGAAGATTATTTTGGATGCGCGCCGGGGGATTCGAAGCGTGACTAATGCAATATCTTTCGAGCGTCTCGCGGTAGATAGGATTAATCGGATTCTTAGATTCGGCAATCACGTGTAGAATGTATAATAATAGGAGCGAATTCGCCATGACCAGATTTCGGTAGCGATTCATCACTGTGCGCGCGAGCGCGGGAAAAAAGAGTTGCCGAACGTCGCGTGCGCGTGCGTGTCTGACACTCAAATGGATTAATATAAATAGCGAATTTGTATAAACTCGCGGATGAATGGTGGAACCGGTTATTTATAAGCGGTCTGCATTTAAAATAGACAGTGCGTATGTGTCATACGTGCGGTTGACACACGCGAGAGATGGAGATTCTAATGGAAGAGAGCTGTACTTTAAAAGAAGAATCATTTCTCTCGAGAAAACGTGGGAGAGGGTGACTAATGCGCGCTAGTCGTTATATTCTGTCCGATGAGAGTGACGCAAGAGCCCGCGAATCGCAATGCAAATTTCAACTTATCGCACGCATGTTATCGGCAAACGACGCATAATTGACTTTCGACGGTTTAGTCACGATGGCTCTTAATAGCGGGATATGCATTAGCGCGGGAAATCAATTTTTGCACGTTACGATGAAATCGCGTGCTGATGTGTAAGCTCTTAAGATCATTTTGGCGTAACACTTTTATTTATTTTTGAAAATTAAAAATTATAATATAAACTATAATATACAACTATACACTGTGGTATTTCGAATTTCACAGAGCAGACAACGGGGCGAAGTTATCGATGAATAGTCAATGAAGTAAAAGATAATTTCGCAGATTCATCGAATGCAAATTTATTCATCCGTGTCGTATATAAGGCCGAATCCATCTCAAATCGTATACCTACCTCACCGATTATTTTGGAATCAAAGTATTGCTGTTCTTCTCTGAAAATGATTCGACACGTATTTTTTTCATTTTTCGATAGCACTAAAATTGCATCCGGTTGGCAATGTTAAAAATATTTTACAAAATTCTAACTTCAAATTATATTTTTCAAGGTATCTTCAAACAGCTGCTATTTAACGGTATTTTTAAGTTTTTGCGTAAACTATACGCGATCTTACTCAGATTAGCGGCTTCTTTTGTGTCCTGCATGACATTTGCATCAAAATTAAAAAAATGCATAAACATGATATGGAATAAGAGGAAAAGCTTTTCATTTATGGGAGATTATCTTAAATGCAGAGGTGAGGTTGTAAAAATACGCGATAATATAAGTGAACAACTATCTGTAAATACCGGGGTTCCCCAAAGAACAATACTGGGTCCGTTACTATGCCTCACTTATGTAAATGACCTGTTAAGTAGTATGACCAAAGAGTCTATCTTATTATATGCAGATGACACAGCCATAATATCTACCGATAGTACGTGGGCTGAAGTTGAAGTCAAAATGAACGAATATTTAACTGTTGTGTCAAATTGGTTAGCCCTCAATAAGCTATCATTAAATGTAACTAAAATAGTATATATAACAGTTGGTATTTACTATAACAGCGTACTCACAAACATGAACATGAGAATTGGTAATGAACATCTCAAGAGAGTGGAACACTGTAAATACCTAAGTATATATTTTGACTATAACTTCAAATGGAATATACATGCTGAATACATTATTAAGAAAACGAAATACTTAAATTTTTTATTCCATAAAATCAAAAATATAATTCTCTATCAAACGTGGAAAACGATTTATTGTGCATTTTTTCATAGTGTTATAAACTATGGAATAATCGCTTGGGGAGGAGCTTACGATAATAACATAAAGATGATACGAAAAGCACAAAATAGAATATTAAAAATAATAAGCAAAAATAAATTTATAGAAAATATCCCGATGAATCTGCGGCAGCTCTTTGCTTCAGAAGCATTGTTATACAATTATAACTCCTTGAAGAATATCTTCTTAACCTCGACAAGTAGAATAAGAAATAAAGCAATAATTATACCTAAATCATATCTAAATGTGAGTGATAACAGCAGTTATTTAACGTCTATTAAACTTTTCAATGGTCTACCGAATAATCTCAAAATTTTAGATATAAGGAAAACTTGTAATAAGTCTAAATTAAGAAAATGGGTAATTGAAAATGTATAAATTCTATTTTACTGTTACAATCTATAAATTATATGTTATAAACTGACATTTTTTCAAAAACTCCATTATTTTTTTTAATGAAAATTTTTGTGAAGGTAGGTGGTGCAAGTATACCTACCTAACTCTATATAAAGTCCCGCAAAATTCTGTTTACAAAGTGAAAAACAAAAATAGAATAGAGTACGAAAAAATTTTCATGCCTTTTGGTGGTACACGGAAAAAAAATATTGAACTTAAATGTCTTAAATCAAATGTATCACAGATTGAAACACGCTATTCCATTAGTTATATGATTCATCATGTGCCGAATATTCGCTTCATGTGTGACTAACTCGGTTATGAAATCGAACCGAATTTCATTGAATTACTCTGATACTTTTTAGTTGATAAAGGCGCTTATGGTAGAGTGTGAATCATAATTTTGTATCTTGAGTCTAATGGCCAATTGTCTACCAGGAAAGGTTTAAATAAATAGACACCATTTATTTTTAACCGACGTTTCGGACACTTTTTTCGTGTCCCTCTTCAGGTGCTATTACGTCAAGATGTAATAATAACGGGAGACTGTCCGTTTCGTCAATGAAGGAAAAAGGAAAAAAAAAAAGAAAAAAAAGAAAAAAAAACATTGACGAAACGGACAGTCTCCTGTTATTATTACATCTTGACGTAATAGCACCTGAAGAGGGACACGAAAAAAGTGCCCGAAACGTCGGTTAAAAATAAATGGTGTCCATTTATTTAAACCTTTCCTGGTAGACAATTGGCCATTAGACTCAAGATACAAAAAAATACTCTGATACTTGATCGGTGCTACCGCGTCTCGCTGTTGGGAACGAAACGTCCTCAATTCCCGAACCGCTCATGCCGCCAGTTCGTGGAAACATCGCTTGCGCGTTTTGAGTATTGCTAGCACCTTTGGGGGAGTTCTTATGGGTTTTCACTTTTTTAATATTAAAAATCTTGTTGAGGCGATATAATATAACTATAAACAGTATTAATTAGACATACAATGGTTAAATTTATCACTATCTATTATGGAAAACCCATAAGAGATATATGCCCTTATTGCGAATAGGTCTTCATTTAAAATTATATTAAATATAAGTAATAAGAACTATTCAAAGCTAAAACTAACATCAAAACCGAATATCTAAAGCTAAACCCCGAAGGGGGAAAATGATTATAAACGATTTGGCGTTCACATCTGAGTGTTGCAGCGGTGGCGGCGCAGACTAAGGCGCGCAGTTACTTACGCTCAATCTTTTTCTCAGGGTTCGAATCCCGGTTCGGGGAAATTCTTTTTGAACTTTTTTATTCTTCACTTTTTTCATTATGTTCAATGTATGTTTAAAGGGAATTAACTATTAAACTTTTTTTGTTAATAGTTTGCACAATGTATAGAATATTTTCTCATTATTATCCTAAGAAATTCATTACAATACTGATGTGCCTGTTTATAACACAAGTCTTAAAATTGGAATATTTGTGAGACGCTTCTACATAAATATTGCTTAAATTATGTACAAACACAAATCCGTTTATATTGAATATCGCTGACTACCACCCAAAGGCATGCACATGTTTTCGTACTCTATTCTATCTATTTTGTTCTCTCTGTAAAGTGAATTTCCCGGGAATTTATATATAGGGTTAGGTAGGTACTTACACCGCCTACTTTCACAAAAATTTTCATTAAAAAAAATAATGGGGTTTTTGAAAAAAATGGATTTTTCCAAAAAGTGCATTTTTTTATTTTTATGCAAATGTCATTCAGGACACGAAAGAAAGCGCTAATCTGAGTAAGATAGCATATAGTTTACTCAAAAACTTAAAAAAACTCGTTAAATAGCAACTGTCTGAAGATACCTTGAAAAATAAAATTTGAAGTTATAGGATTTTGTAAAAAATTTTTAACATTGTCAACCGGATGCAATTTTAGTGCAATCGAAAAATGAAAAAATACGTGTCTAATCACTTTTAGAAAACAGCAATACTTTGATTCCAAAATGATCGGTGAGGTAGGCATACTCTGGTTGTTCGATTTGAAATGGATTCGTCTATAAGTGAATTCAGGTATAAAAGCGCTATATACCTGTCTAAATATATATGCTTAATACAAAAATCCATCAAGAGAAACGCCAGTTGTCACAATAACAGCCTCTTGAAAATTAATCCGTATAACAGTCCATGAAGTACATTTCAAGTTCAATTTGCTAATCGTATATATACACACACATGCATCGTATAAACACGTGGCTTTTTACGTCTCATACAAGAAGCTCGGTTAATCTAAACCGACGAATGACATTTCTTATACCGCGCGCGCGGGCAGGACGTTCGCGGTCAACACATCACACGCATCAAGCTATCCGATATCAAAACAGTCTTCCCCTTTTTCTACTCGGTTTTTTAACCGACGACAAAGCCCAGCCTTATTATTAATAACAGCTTTTTTTTCCCACCGCTATTTATAATTAGATTATGATTGAAGAGAACACAAAGCGCCGAGTCAACAACGTGTGCCCACCATTCTCGCGGAATCATCATCATCACTGTATGGGAAAACCCTATTTTTTGGAACCCCGCGCGTCTATATACCATATTACTAGGCGACCCGATAGTTCCGCGAAGCTTATACGTGTGCTTGTATGAGATTTAGTTTGACGGCCGATGAATAATTAATAGAACTGCCGCGTCTTTTAATCTGCGACGCGCCACGCGCGGCCGCCATATATAATACTCACTCGGCGCCGGCTCGGTGTATCGATCGCCCCCCGCGCTAGCCGTTGATAAAAAGGAGAATGTATATGCAAGCGGAGCCTTTTTCCGGCGCGCTCTCAGTGAGAGAGAGAGAGAGAGCAAAAAACAAGACTGTATTCGCGGGAGAGCTGCAATTAAGCTAATTTTTCGCGGTGCGAGCCGTAAGTAATGTAATAACACGGCTGCGAGCGGAAATCGTGTGCGTCGAGCGAGAGGCGAGTTTTTTGTGCGCTGCAATACGGACGCGAAATCGTTGTTGCCTTCGCGCTAGGGCGGGAAGACGTGAGGGTAGTGTTTAACCATGTGCGCATGGGTGAAATGTAAAGGTATGTGTATAGGTATGGGTGGAACGCGAAATCGATCATAATCTAGATTAAATTGGCGCGCGCGAAGTTTGTGGGCCGTGATTGAAAAGTTGATCGGACGCTTTTTTCTGCGCGCGCGACTTTTTACGTTGAGGAAGCTTTCGTAAAAAATTATCTTTATGCAATATATGATTTCTGTACATATAGGTGTACTTTAATTGTTTTTCTTTGTTCCGTGTATGCGTTAATTGTCTGACATTATTATACCGTGGAGTAATTTGCGAGTTAAGTAGGACGGCGCGTGTTGGAAAACCAATGAGATTGCTCGGTTTGACGTAAAATTTTCATAAATTGAGGTTGTTTTCAAAGCTGCCGTAATTAAGATTCTTTCAAAATTATATTTATACAAAATTAATAAAAAGTGTGACTACGAGTGGAAGGAAGTTATAACTTAATACAAATTATCGACGCGTTAAATAATGACAGCGGAATTGCGAATGTTATCAGGGAACTCGTAGAGATTCGACAAGACTATGCGCTTATAATTAAAAATTTTCCATTGCTCATGGACGAAACAATGTCAATCATTCGTTTGACTATATATACTGCGCAGCTCTGAAAAATTACTGAGCTAGAGGCGCCATTATCGTCAGGCGGCGCAATTTACATGGAAATTTCCACAGGCTAAATTTAAAGTGAATGAATGAACGTATAGTAGAGCGCTTCATCTTGAAATACTTCTCGCAATTAATGAAATTATATCTTAACGACCCGCCGCGACGTTTCGGTCTCTCTGTCTCTCGACTCGCTCGACTTTTTTTCTCCCTCCGCGGCGTATATGAATCGATAAGAAACGGATGTGCAAGAACGTCGGCGCGGTATTAACCGTCTCACGAAGCTCTAAAAGCATCCCGAAGTCAAATTGTGTTATAGTTGAAGTTATTTCAGTGCGCGACATGCCCATGCACTCGTACTGTACGTTGCGAAAGAAATTTATACTTTTACGCCGCGTCAAACTCGATTAGAAGCAGGAAGCGCTGTAGCAGCAGCAGCGGTGAAATATGGAAATGCGTAAGTGCGCGCGTGGATGATGTTTAGAAATTACTTTTTGCATGCTTCACGGATTATTTCGAGATGCGAGCGCGCGCGCGCACACACACATACACGTACTTTATATTTTTGAATACGAGCTTGCTATACAGACACGCACGTGTGTGTGTGTGTGTGTGTGTGTGTGTGTGTGTGTGTGTGTGTGTGTGTGTGTGTGTGTGTGTGTGTGTGTGTGTGTGTGTGTGTGTGTGTATGATGATGATGAAGTATATGCACAAAACCAGTCGCTGGAGAGTCAGTTTCTACTTTTAGTATACTGCGATGAATACCAAATTCGGTACGCAATTTTCCTCGTGTTTGTAAATGAGCCTTTTCAACCTTCATCTGACTTTTGATTTTTTGCCCTTTTGTTTTTCAAGATCATTACTTTTTACTCGTGTGCACGCAAGCTCGGACACATTGTGTATTATGCATGATGCATTGATGCTTCGAGACGTAATAATTATCGGGTTAGCAATATAGCTGCCGAATGATTAACCTTTTCGCTCCGGGACTGGTCCATATATGGACCAGCACTCCGTGTGGCGACTTGTCATAAGAAGTTCATTCACTTAAGTCATGAAATTCAGCTAAAATGCGAGGTCAATTTTAAAGGAAAAATCCCCGGAGCGAAAAGGTTAATAACTTGAAAAATACAAACAGCATGATGATATATTCGAATTTTATGCAAATATATGTAGGATTGGATTTCCTTAACTTTCTTTTTTATCAAATATTTTAAAATTACTCTAGTGTGAGAAACGTAATGGAAATTTTTCCATAAGTGAATCTATTTTTATCAAAGTTTATCTAATAATATGTTTGTTCTATTAAGCAGCAATAAGTGTTCAAACATTATTAGCCAGCTTACCGTGATAATGTTTGAAGTATATTTCCAGATGAGATTTTTATGAGTTTTTATTTTTATTAGTCGGCATAAGGAAATATATGTGACGACATTCTTGTAGCCAAGATAAGCTTTACAATTTGTAATTCACTATATAAATATAGTGTTAATGAATTATTGAATTTAAAGAGATATCGAGATATCAGAGAAGAGATATTTTTTGAGATATTTATTATTATTATTATTATTATTATTATTATTATTATTATTATTATTATTATTATTATTATTATTGTACCTAAACTTTTTAACCATCATATTTCATTTTGTTCCTCCTACGCTTTTAAAATGAAACATAATATTTTAGAACGGCATTCCGGCAAAATAATAATTCATACAGCGGACATCATACTTTAAGTACTTCAATTTCGCGACTCTACGGTCCATAACATTCTATCACCACATTCACCTGCTTTTAATGATCTCGGGAAGAGAAAACTATTTTCGCCGGTATTTATTTTCAGCTGCACTATCAAATATCAAATTTATGATCTAATAATTATTACTTATAGACGCGCTATTACAATAGAAATTTATGAAACTTTCTCGACAGCTTTAACTACATTTAAAAGTGTTAGATCTATATATTATACTATATTTATTTATTTTACATACTGCGCAAACTTTATAAATTCAAAACATCTACTGACATTAATAAAATCTTAATTAGACAGAACATAAATGACTTTATTGAATAAATAACGATTACAGATAAATCCTGTCTCTCCGATAACAAGATAAACTATAATTTTTTTCGCAAAATCATTAAATTTAATAAGCTGTCAATTCGTTTAACTCCGTCCACAAATGTTAATGTTGTAACTGCGAGACCGTTATTGTAAAAAAAATTCTGCAATTATCGTAAATTTTTATCTTTACGTTTTATTCGTATACATAAAAAAAAAAATCCAAACCATTTTTCACCTTTTTTTACGAACCGCGCAAAAGGAATTTCCAAACCACTACTTATCACGAACATACCAACTCCAGAATATATTTCTTTTCTCTCAAAATTTCTCTCGCGCACTCCACTCCGGCCGTCTGACTCATCCCCCGTCTCGCACATGAAAAAGCGCCATATCCAAAGCTCCAAAAGGAGCTCTCTCTCTCTCTCTCTCTCTCTCTCTCTCTCTCTCTCTCTCTCTCTCTCTCTCTCTCTCTCTCTCTCTCTCTCTCTTTCCCTCTTGCAAATAAAGGAACCATCGCATCATCATCATCAGCATAGACGAGACAACTCGTCTCGACTGGTCTCGCGTCCCGTCGTAACAACTGTGTGATGCAATTACGGAGCAGCTCGCGATGTATTTTCGTCTAAGTAACGCGTGCACGCGTGCGAAATATCGAGGCCTAACGCCGGTGTCTATGTCTGTCTGCCTACGTGTCGACGGCGCCGACGACGCCGGCGGCTTGTGTGCAGCAGTAGCAGCAGCGGCGGCGGCGACGTCGGCGCCGGGTAGGTTTACGCTTTCGCTACTGCTGCCTCGCGTGACGTAGTGGCCCCTGGCAGTAGGTAGTATAGTAGTACTACGCGCGCTCTCCGCATCATTCGCTCAGTAGACCGGTGAACCTCGAACCGCGTGGATCGCGCGCGCGCGTGCCTCGGTGCAGGGTGTGCAGTGTGTGTGCGGATTTTGTGTGTGCGCGCTCCGGTTTGTGCGAACTGGAGCAAGCAGCATATAGCAAGAGAGTATATCGAGCGAGGATTGCGTGACGTAGCAGGACACGACGACGACTGCACGGCGGCGTGCGCAGGAGGTATATATATATACTTTTATGCATACACATATATGTATATATGGAGGGAGTGAGGAGTTTATCGAAGGTAAAACCGAGTGTGCACTTCGCGCAACGCGTGTCACTGTTTATTTTCGACCGCGAGGATTCTGATTCGCGCTAAGAGTATATGGGAAGGAGATAATATCGATGAGGGATTACATTGTGCTCGAGATATCGGAGAAAATGATTCAGCTATATACACATGCACCGGTGATAGGCTTTAGTACGAGAGAGGTTTTATGATGCAGTGCCATCATAGCGGCTTTTTGCGAGCAAGGGTTGCTTCTGATTTTGCAACGCGACGTGCGTGCTACGATGAGGGCCGAGCAACGTATTTCGCAAAATGTTTTAATAATGTTCTAGAATTTTTATACTTAGCGGGGACTTCCTTTTTTTTATCTGGTTTGTTACCTGTATCTGTGTCTACTTTTTTATAGTCGCGCGGTTGTCAAATATTTTCCCAGCGGCTCGCGCAGAGCTCCATACAGTATATAATTAATACCGAATGCCGGTAATAGACATACATACACGCGGATTACGCAAACGGAGAGAATACCGAGAACTGCGTTATCAAGTCGAAACACGTGCAGAAGGTGAAGTGAAGATAAATTCCGCGAAACACTTCACTGTTATCCCTCTGATCTCCGTACCGGTCGCCGCGACGCAGTCGCAACACCCCATCGCATGCGTGCACTTTCTACTTTTCTCTGTTGTATATAGACAATCTCACTTCCGCGTGTGATGCATCAGTGTATATATACATACGTAGTACGCGCTGCTGCACTCGCGTAAGTACCGCGAAAGGTTATATACCCGCGAGAGAGAGAAAGAGAAAGAGATGTGCTACCCCTGCTGTATAGCTGGACACGCGGCGTTATGTATTTATCGAGCGGCCGAGCCGTGACCCGCCGCGCGCCCCGCGTGCGCACACGCCGGTATGTAGAGGTGTAAATAATAAAGTGTAATATACGTACCTGTACGTGCGTGCGTACCTGCATGCGAGAGAGGGTATACGGACCTGTGCGAAGAATCGCCGGTGTAATTGCTTTTCGTCGAAGGGAGAGAGAGAGAAGGCGGCGTTCAAGGTTAACGCCGACAGCCTGTGTACACTTGCGCGCGCATGCACGGGAGAGAGAGAGAGAGAGAGAGAGAGAGAGAGAGAGAGAGAGAGAGAGAGAGAGAGAGAGAGAGAGAGAGAGAGATGTATGTGTTGTATGTATGAAGGATAGGCTTTTGACTTTTGTCGTGATATTGTCATACGAGATTCGGGTTCGGCATGGTTCGGCGGTATAGTGTACGGGCTATTAATGCGGCGGTATTATGTGTACATATGCGGAAATTAATGTTTGAGTAGTGACTAAGGGAAAACAGAGAGGCCAATATGCGAAACATTCCAGCAGTCTCGCAGAAAATTCGTTTGAATGAAAATTTATGTGCGGCGTGGAAAAGTACGGATGACGATTTAATTGATACGGCGGGGTCGTGGATTACAATGTCTTTGCGTTGGGGATATACAATTAAGTGCGTGAATAAACGCGCAAAATGTGCACTAGAATTAATAATATATGAAAAAATAATTTAAAATGATGTGGAAGTAGTGACAGTAGGTAGGAAAAGACATTGACATTGCTTTCACAGGATTAAGCACTTACAGATTTGGCTCAAACTTTAGGATACCTATGTTTTTGGACGTATAAAAAATATAAAGAAAGCTATAATATTAGACTCTAAAGCTCCAAACTCAAGTTATGGACTTTGTTGGCTTTATGTTGAAAACATCTTTTAAAACCATTTACTCTAGCAAAGTCTTAAAAACTATTTCAAGATGAGAAAATAAAAATAGAGAAAACGATCTTTCATTTGCTTTTTTCGGGATTGAAAAATATTGATTCGTTTCAAAGTTATGAAAGATTTAATTTAAGCAATAAAAATGCACTGTTAAATGCCTACAATTCGCTGTTTGAATTCATGCATATTTTGGTGCATTTTCGTGGCTGAATTTTAAACTTTCATAACTTTGGAATGAATCAATATTATTTTTCAATTCCTAAAAAGAAAATTAAAGGTCGTTTTCTCTAGTTTTATTTGCTCTACTTAAAATGGTATTTATGATTTTGCAAGATTAAGTGATTACGGTTTTAAAGAAAAAAATCTTTTTTAAAAGATTTTTTCAATTTAAAGCAAATAATGTCCATAACTTGAGTTGTTTAGAGCATTAGTGTCTAATATTGCAGCTTTCTTCATGTTTCTACGTCCAAAAACATCTCCTAAAGTTTAGGCATGATCCGGATCCCTGACACTCTCCTGGTTATTCTAGTGGCCCACAATACTTTCTGTGGTCTTTTTAGGTCCCCGCCTGAACCAAGATTTTCTAGACGTATTTTGAACTGCTGAATCCGACTTTCGAGGGTGTTCGCTCGAAAAGTTTGGCCATAAAAATTTATAAGCATTTTAATTGTTTAAAAAGCTGTATCTCTGAATCTAAGTATCGCAGAAGGTTGAACCTTGCTTTAAAATTTTTACTTTTTAATTTAAAAATTTTTTTGTCGTTATACTTATTTAGCTAAATTCAATAGTTTTCGAGGTACGGTCGATCAAAGATTTTGCACGCGCTTGCGAAAGGCATGGTGTGGTTTGTGCACATAAGAATTATGCACATATTTATTGTGCACACTTTAGCATTGGTGTATATCTATATCTATGTGTATACTCCAATGCTAAAGTGTGCACAATAAATATATGCATAATTCTTATGTGCACAAACCACACCATGCCTTGCGAAATACAGCGCGCGCGGCAGAAAGATGCGAAACGGCGCGCGGCTGCCGCGCGCGCTGTATGATGCAAGCGTGTGAAAAATCTTTGATCGGCCGTACCTCGAAAACTATTGAATTCCTATTCCTATTCCTATTCTTATCGTAAAAGAGAGATAGCAATTTATTATCAAATTGAAGCTTAGAGACAACTTCAGAGCGTTATCAAAAAATTTCATTGGCTTGTAATAGTAGGTAAGATAGGTTAGAGTCTGCAGGCGCGCGTAGCCCGCTCTGTTTTAGAATCTAATTAGCTAAATAAGTGTAAGGATAAAAAAGTTTCTACATTAAAAAATAAAAATTTTAAAGCAAGGTTCAACTTACTGCGATACTTACGAAGAAAGGCCGCGAACTCCGGATCACGGAAAAATGGCAAAAATATGAATATTCAAAATTTCAAGTATCTACAATGTGCCCTCTAAATATGAATAAGTGAACAGTCGCTCACTGGTGCAAATCAGTGAAAAATCTACTAATACTTGAGTGAATATTCATTTATTGAAGCAGTGGAATAAAATTTTCACTGCATAGTAAGTAAATATTCACTGAAAAATTAGTCGATTTATTCACTGATTTGCACCACTGAACGACTTTTCACTTATTCATTTTTAGAGAGTTAGTCTATAGCGGCCC
The DNA here is from genome assembly GCA_036365515.1 of Torymus aiolomorphi. Taxonomy (NCBI): domain Eukaryota; kingdom Metazoa; phylum Arthropoda; class Insecta; order Hymenoptera; family Torymidae; genus Torymus; species Torymus aiolomorphi. Next base: position 89,146,169 of record CM070874.1, on the reverse strand, counting down.
TCAATACTTCCTCTGCCTTTTTAGGTTCCCGCCTGAACCAAGGTTTTTTAGACGTATTTTGAGCTGCTGAATCCGAATTTCGAGGGTGCTCGCTCGAAAAGTTTGGCCATAAAAAGTTATAAGCATTTTAATTGTTTAAAAGGCTGTATCTCTGAATCTAACGCGAACTCCGGATTACGGATTCGGCTCAAATTTTGCGATATGTTTTTGGATGTAGAAATATAAAGAAAGCTGCAATATTAGACCCTAACGCTCAAAAAAACTGAAGTTCTGCGCCTTTTTAACTTTATTTTGAAAAAAGGCTTGAAAAAACCTCTTCCTCAAACGGTAACCATTTAACTCCGGGGAGTCTTAAATATAATTTCTAAAATAGAAAATAAAACTAGAGAAAATGAGCTTTCATTTGCTTTTTTAAGAATTAAAAAATGTTGATTCCTTCAAAAGTTATGTAAGTTTAAAATTGAGCATCGAAAGTGCATCAAAATATGTCGGCAGTCGAACAGTTTAATTTTAAGGATTAAACAGTGCATTTTCGATGCTCTATTTTAAACTTTTATAACTTTGGAAGGAACCAACATTTTTTAATTCTTAAAAAAGCAAATGAAAGCTCATTTTCTCTAGTTTTATTTTCTATTTTAGAAATTATATTTAAGACTCCCCGGAGTTAAATGGTTACCGTTTCAAGAAGAGGTTTTTTCAAGCCTCTTTTCAAAATAAAGCTAAAAAGGCGCAGAACTTCAGTTTTTTTGAGCGTTAGGGTCTAATATTGCAGTTTTCTTTATATTTCTACATCCAAAAACATATCGCAAAGTTTGAGCCGAATCCGTAATCCGGAGTTCGCGTTAGATTCAGAGATACAGCCTTTTAAACAATTAAAATGCTTATAACTTTTTATGGCCAAACTTTTCGAGCGAGCACCCTCGAAATTCGGATTCAGCAGCTCAAAATACGTCTAAAAAACCTTGGTTCAGGCGGGAACCTAAAAAGGCAGAGGAAGTATTGAGGGCCGCTATAGACTAACTCTCTAAAAATGAATAAGTGAAAAGTCGTTCAGTGGTGCAAATAAGTGAATAAATCGACTAATTTTTCAGTGAATATTTACTTACTATGCAGTGAAAATTTTATTCCACTGCTTCAATAAATGAATATTCACTCAAGTATTAGTAGATTTTTCACTGATTTGCACCAGTGAGCGACTGTTCACTTATTCATATTTAGAGGGCACATTGTAGATACTTGAAATTTTGAATATTCATATTTTTGCTATTTTTAGATTTGGTTGGATTCAACATAAAAAATGATAATAACTGTATCTCTTAAGTTATCACTTCTACAGTTATCACTAAAATCATTCTAACAAATTCTAACTAAAATTAAAAATTAAATAAATAAACGTTCAATATTTCAAAATGTTACTACTTATTTAATGACCAAGGCTTACAGAAGGTGCAATCTCAGCCGAAGCTCACAAAACATGCATTCTCGACGCTTATTTCTTTTCTCAAAATTTGTAGTGGTAGCACAAATGCTCTTCACGCCTCGATTAAAATACTATTTCTACAAAATCGGTGTCTCTAAAAATCGTAAAAAACATTAGACATGATTCTTCGACACTAATTAATAAAATTGTTATGTACGCAAAATAAATTATATATAAATAAACGCAGAAAAATTGTGTAGTCAAAATGTACTATTTTCTATAGTAGCCGTGGGAGTGCAGACTCATATTTTTATGAAAATTACTATACGATTTATACGAAAAATTTCTATTGTTTTATAATTTTTACTATTGTAGTCATTTTCATGAGAAAATGAGTCTGACCTACGGCTACTAACAAGGAGAGAAAGCATAGAAAATCGTAATTTTGACTACAAAATTTTTCCCAGTGTATTTATATGTAAACAAATTTTATTGTAGCTATTTTAAAGTCACTGTCAAAGAATCATGTCTTATGTTTTTTTACGATTTTTAGAGACATTGATTTTGTATAGAAATAGTATTTTAATAGAGGCTCTCAGAGCTACCAGTACAAAATTTGAGTAAAGAAAAACGCATCTGAGATTGCATGTTTTACGAGCCTCAGCTGAGATTGCATCTTTTGTGAGCCCCAGCTGAGATTGTATCTTATTTCGAGCTCATCCGTCGATATACAAATATATATGTCACATTGTTATGAAAAATGCGCTGATAAAGATTGCAATTTTGGTAATGTCAGATAAGAAAAATTGTAAGTTTGGCATTTTCATGGAATTCTGTATCAGAAAAAGTTGTAATTTTTATTATATTCTTAGTAGGTTCTACTAAAAGAGTTCTAAATTTTATTATTTTTCCAGTAACTTTCAGTATCACCGATAATGTTAAAGTCTGTCTTTTGCTCGCAAAAAATAGTAGCGTATTTAGAGAAATTTAGAGAAGCATGAAACGCTTGCGCGATTCGCATGAGAAGCTCGCACGAGCATGTAATCTCCGCACTTTTTTCGAAAACTTCGATAATAATCTTTCCATTCAGTTTTTGATAAAAGCAGGAAAAAATTGAGTCGATGCAAAGATATTAGATGTTGCATCATACACTCCAAATTAAGTTTTATGCCTATATAATACCATTTTTAGCTTACTAAATTTAAAACGCGTACGTCCTCGAAAAAAAATCCTCGAAATCTTGCAACTGCCAAATACCACTTTGTCGATTTACTATTTTTCACACACACACACACACACACACACACACACACACACACACACACACACACACACACACACACACACACACACACACACACACACACACACACACACACACACACACACGCACGCACACACACGCACGCACGCACGCACGCACGCACGCACGCACGCACACGCACACGACCACACACGCGCACGCACGCACACACACCAGAAATTACTAAGGGCCTTTGCACAGAAAAGGGAACAGCACACACCCTGGCGAAAAAAATCACGTGATTAATCATATGATTTATCACTTGATTTCTCACTGGATTTCTCACGTGATTTTCCACGTGATTTCTCACGTGACGATTTGGCGCGATTTCTCACGTGATTAATCACGTGAAAAATCACGTGACAATGAAAAAAAAAAAATAATATATAACGCTTATTCGTTAATGAAACTTGTTTCCTTAATGGATAGCAAATACATTATCGCAGAAAAAAAACGATACATAAAATTTCTGACCCAACCGAGAATCGAACTCACGAACTTTGAGTTCCTGCGCAGGTACGCTATCCATTACGCTATCACTCGCCTGAAAGATTGTGGTCATTTTCAGCTACATAAGGTGCATTCTCCATATTTATTGCTATTTCAAATTGATTATTTATGTAAAATATCAATGGTTTATAAAAATTATTTATTTATACACTATCTTAATAAAATGCGTAACTTACATTAAAACATTAATTAATTAAATTCGAATAACTTAAGAATGTAGTGCCGGTAAAGTAGAAATCAGGTATCTACAAAACTAATTTTTTTTTTAAACAAAATACCGAATTATTTTTGTAAAATATTATGAATGTAAAATTGTAAATAATGAACATTACGTTTTTAAAAATTTTTATTACTTTTGAAAAAGTTATTCGAATTTAATTAATTAATATTTTGATGTAAGTTACTCATTTTCTTTAAATAGTTCATAAACAAATAATAATTAGAAATTTTTGATATTTTAGATAAATGATCGTCCTTAATATTTATTTAATTGCTTTTTAATTTTGATTATTTAATTTGCTATTTAATTTTGATCATTTTGAAAATAAGTAATTTATATTGAGATATTAAATAATTAAATTCGAATAACTTTTTCAAAAGTAATACAAATTTTTAAAAATGTAATGATCATTATTTACAATTTTATATACATAACATTTTATAAAAATAACTCGGTATTTTGTTTTAAAAAAAAAAATTAATTTTGTACTTACCTGATTTCTACTTTACCGACCTTACATTCTTAAGTTATTCAAATTAAATTAATTAATGTTTTAATATAAGTTACGCATTTTATTAAAATAGTGTATAAATAAATAATTTTTACCAACCATTGCTATTTTACATAAATAATCAAATTGAAATAGCAATAAATATGGAGAATGCAGCTCATGTAGGTGAAAATGACCGCAATCTTTCAGGCGAGTGATAGCGTAATGGATAGCGTGCCTACGCAGGAACTCAAAGTTCGTGAGTTCGATTCTCGGTTGGGTCGGAAATTTTATGTATCTTTTTTTCTGCGATAATGTATTTGCTATGCATTGAGGAAACAAGTTTCATTAACGAATAAGCGTTATATATTATTTTTTTATATTTGTATTGTCACATGATTTTTCACGTGATTAATCACGTGAGAAATCGCGCCAAATCGTCACGTGAGAAATCACGTGAAAAATCACGTGAGAAATGCAGTGAGAAATCATATGATTAATCACGTGATTTTTTTCGCCAGGGCAGGTATAGGATTTAACATGGGTTACTATATCTATATATACAAGGAACATATATAGGGAACACGATTTTCTCGTATATATAGATGGGCACCCATTTCAATGTATATATAGCGCGGGTCGCTCCTTCAGGCTTCTTCTATACTTGCCTTCGGAGCGCTCCCGCGCTCCTTGATATAGTAAGTGATGTTAAATTCTATATCTGTGTACTGTTCCTTTTTCTGTGCAAGGGCCCTAAAGCCCATTACATGCAAAAGGAAAAAGTAAAAGAACAGGAACAGATATAAGAATAACATGAATATGTACATCTATATATATGACGAACAGGAACAGCTAAAAGGAACACCTTGTGCTGTTCAGCCCATTAGGGCTCGGATACTTAATAAGGAACAGATAAAAAGAACAAGAATTACATGGATTTCTATATTTATATATACATCTTATTCCTTCTGTATCTCACTGTTCCTTATATATATATAAGGAAAAGAAAAATCAAAAGCACAGGAACAGATATAAGATTAACCTGGATATGTATATGTATATATATGAGGAACAGGAACAGCTAGAAGGAACACCTAGATCTGTTCCTATAGCTGTTCCTGTTCCTCATATATATAGATATACATATCCATGTTATTCTTATATCTGTTCCTGTGCTTTTGCTTTTTCTTTTTGCCTGTAGGGGCCTTAAAGGGCGCTATACGCAAAAGGAAAAAGCATGAGAACAGGAACAGATATAAGAATAACATGGATATGTATATCTATATATATGAGGAACAGGAACCGCTATAGGAACAGATCTAGGCGTTCCTTCTAGCTGTTCCTGTTCCTCATATATATACATATACATGTCCAGGTTAATCTTATATCTGTTCCTGTGCTTTTGATTTTTCTTTTTGCCTGTAGCGCCCTGAAGACCTTGTACTGTTCCTTTAACTGTTCCTGTTCTTTTACTTTTTCTTTTTGCGTGAAATGGGCTTTCCTGTAACTGTTCCTATTCTTCATATATATATATATACGCACACACACACACACACACACACACACACACACACACACACACACACACACACACACACACACACACACACACACACACACACACACACACACACACACATGTTATATATATATATATATATATATATATATATATATATATATATATAATAACAACAACAACATGGGTGTGTGTGTGTGTGTGTGTGTGTGTGTGTGTGTGTGTGTGTGTGTGTGTGTGTGTGTGTGTGTGTGTGTGTATATATATATATATATATATATTATTATATCTGTTCCTGTTCTTTTACTTTTTCCTTTTTCGTGTGATCGACTTAATGGGCTTTACTTTTTTCCTTTTGCGTGTAATGGGCTTAACACGCGCACGCACGCGCACGCACGCACGCACGCACTCACGCACGCACACATTTTTACTCGTCATTAGCACGCTAATAACCACAGCATGTATACATGCGCTCATGCATGTTATTGTTACGGAAACAATATACATCATATACACTTATAATATACGGGCGACAGAGGTGTAAAACAGCTGCGTAAAAGCTCTTGCCCCCCGCGCACGTATACACATCACAATTGATTCGAGAGAAGGTCGAAGTTCTAGGAGAGTCGCGTGACTGCTTTATACCTGTTTCACAAACGTACGCGCGCGCGCACGAGTGACGACAAAAACTCGCCAGCGGAAAACGCGTGTCGCGTTTTTGTTACCACCGCTATCTTGTGAATACTTTGAAGGATGTTTTACATTTTTCACGTCCTCTCTTGACTTTTCTCGCTCGAATCGATTACAACGACGCTTAAAATTTCATCTCTTGTAATTATTCCCTTTTTTCTCTTGCTGTTTCTCCTCCGCTTTTCATACGCGCGCGCACATGATACTTACCGGTCATAAAATCAACGCGACCCGCGCGTGATGTCATCGGCAATAATTTTCAGCGCACTTAAACCGGCGTTAAAGAGGTACCATAAAATTTTGTATAATTGAAGTGTCCACTCACACGCGCGCACAGTAAAAGCACGCACCACGGACACAAAAGTTTGCTGAATCATTCATTCTGAAAAGAATTCGCGTGCGAAGCGGCATTCTTTTGTCTCCCTCTCTCCGAGTAAGTATGCACGTGCGTGCGCGGGCGAAAAACTGCGCGCCTCTCACGGGACTCTTATATCGTTATGTCATCATGAATGCGTCTTCGCGTACACGTTCGCGCATTTTTTCCCTTATCGGGAGAGGAAAAAGGAACTTCGACGTCGTCCTCTGCTGTGTACAATGCACGTAATAATGTATCTGATCGTCATTACTTATTCACTCGGCGCGATCGCATCCCGCGATACGCATTGAACTCTCGTTGCACTGCACTCTATTCTCATTGTCGAAGGCCGTCACCGCCGCTCGCGAGACGAACCTTTCACTTTTTTTCCCGCGCCGCGTGAATAATGTGTATTATCTGTCGCGAGTATAAACACGCACGGGAGAAAAATATGATTTCCGTCCAAGGTAGCGCGTTGTAATAGAAAATTTGTAATACGAATTATATACACGCTTCCTCTACTTGCGCGTCTGTGTACCGGCTAGTGCGCACTTATCGACCGCAAGTTTCGCCAAGTCACTCGTGTTTTTTTTTTTCTTGCGCCGGTGTCTTCTTATCGGACGCGCACACATACCTATATACGCGAGTGCGCGAACGGGTAGGAATTTCCTTAGTCACCTTCATTTTTATTACGATTTGTACTTACGCACTTTTCGTAAAACACACACTTATCGCGTAATCTCTCACAACATTGTGTAATCTATCGAGAGTGTGTATACAATACGCACACAGTAGCGCAATCCTTTCCGAAGTTCCGCCAACGCGTCAGAGATAAGATTCCCCGATGATTATTACACGAACTAGAAGCCCCCCTTTGCACTGTATAAATATAAACTGCGCGTGGATTACTAATCGAATCAATCATCATTCCACTGTTCCAGAAAGCGAAGTTTCCCACAACGCGCCCAATCGGAGGCAGGAAAAGAAAATACCCGTAGAGGAGTGAACACGCACGTGCGCGCGAAGGCAGCCGAGGAGGAAGCCGGATATAGGCAAACGCGAAACGCCAGCAAAAGAAGGAAAAAATAAAAACAAGAAAAGGAAATATGCAGCGGCAAGACGAGCGAGTCGTGGATGCTTACAAGGACGTCGTGATAATAGGTATATTGTGTATACTTGCACATGTTTGTGTGTTATGACAATTAGGAGAGGAAGAGAAAGCTATATAAATATGCAAGACGATCCTCTTTATAGTTTTAATTGGTCTGAATTGGTCTGATCTCTTATGAAATAGTGATACGCGGTTATTTGCTGCGCCGACGATATACTGGAGTATTGTACGCGGGATATAAATATAAAGTGTATATATCCTGTTGTGAGAGAACTTTTATTACATTACAATGCAGAAACTCGAGTCGTTATAATTTGATACCTATTAAAAAAAAAAAAAAAAAACTGCAGTTTGATCTCTGATAAGTTTGAAATAATTTTGTTCAATTTTATAAATCTTGCAAACACAACAACTGATAATTTGTATCTAGATGATGCATAAAAATAGCATGTAGTATCCATTTTCTACATAAAATTTTAATTTTATCGGAATTCGAATGAAGTATTGGTAAAACTGTTGCAACATTATTAGTGACTTTCAGTTATTTTTAAAATTCGGTTTAATGCAAAATTCAGTATTGTAAATCGATATTACACTAATTTTACGAAAAAGAAGAATATATGTTGATTAGACGATATGCGAGTCAGTATAGTGTTGCTAATTACCGATGCATTGATTCATAATGCAAACTGACGAAACTATGCTAAACAGTTCATTCTAATGAACTCGGGTTCGTTTATAAATTTCCTATCTATGCAAAGTCATTATGAAGTCAGTATATATTTCATCATACGTTTTATTACTTCATCCATTACGCTCTTGTAATTGTCTAGATAGAAATAAGGAACATTAAAAAATGATTGACACAAAATGAAAATTTATCAATTATTCTAAACAAAGTGGGTTGCTGATACTTTTAAAAATGCTCGACAAAATATTCAGGTGTGTACATACTCAACTTTGACACAGTTGGCATAGTGAGACCAACTAGATTTTTTAAAATAAATGAACTCTTAACACCTTTATTGCTTTATGAGTCACACGAGGAATTTATTCTTTTTCTGAAAGCTATAGTCAACATTACAAGTGGTTTTGCAAAAGTTATCGTCATGGCTAGCAAAGCGGCCTTGGACTGTCAAAATTTAAAGGACTATATTTTATGGGGAAATTTACTTTACCGTTTTTAAAATTTTGTTTACGGCTCTTGCTATTTGACCGTGCAGATATAAAGTACATTGGGTCAAAGTATGTTAGTTCGAAAATAACCGACCTTAGTGTCTGTTTTGCTTTGTTTTGTAATTTTTCTTACTCAAACTGTAAATATTATTGTAAGTTTAATAAATAGGTCACTTGTAACAGTTTGTGGTCGCGGGCTTCCGTGCGCAGTATGGTAATTTTTGTTGGGCGCTCTTATAATTTTTTTCCTGATCCTTATTTCTCAGTGTATATATACTTTGTATAATATATAATTCTGATGGTCATCTTTGTAACATGAAGCAGTATATAATTTGTGTCTGCTGTATAAATGTATTCAGTTCATTCAGATTAAACTAATTATGCAGGCCCACAAAAAAGAAAAAGAGAGAAATATACTAGAGACTAGACTATATACCATATGCCATACCTCCGTTTATGCCATACCATAGTAGAACTGCTTGGCTCATTTAAAACTCACTTTGGATCGTCCTTCTACAAATGTTTTTTTTTTCTCTGAGATATAACTATGTCAATTTTCGAACAGAATCAATAAATTCTGGAAACTATGCAAGTTCTCAAGATGCGCACATCTCAGAGAAAATAAATATCGTAGAAAGATAATTCAGAATCAGTTTTAAAAGAAACAATCACTTTTTTATTTTACTTTGTTTTCAAAATTGACAAAAATAAATAAATAAACTTTGTTTTCTAAGATATTTAAAAAATCTTATACATCGCAGAGATCGGATTTAGTGATCTGGTCTTTAAATACAACCACACACTTTTCTTTTTGTGAACCGGTGTTATCTATCTACATACTTCACTTCACCAGCATAAATCCGCCTTGTAGCATCATATAACATAATACACGTGTCAACTAAACCGATCCAAAAATAAATTTACCTCCAGTATTTAAACTTCTCTTCCACATCCCCGCAAAAACCAAACCACTAACCAGCTCAATTCTCACCCCGCAGGCAACGGCCCAAGCGGGATCTGCCTATCGTACCTCCTCGCGGGAAATTGGCCGCACTACACTGGCGACGCGCATCCCGGCGACGAGATGCTGACTGCACGGCTGCGCTACAGCGTCGCCACGCAGACGCCGGACCCGTCCGGCGACGCCTGTCCAGCCTGTCAGCGCCAGCAGCAGGAGGACGAGGACGCGGCGCGTTGCTTCGCCCACTGCGCCAGCCGCGAGAACCTCGAGTTCCTCGCGACGGGCCTCGAGGGCAGAAACTCCGGTAAACCGCTATCACTGCTGATGGATCAGCTGCAGCATCCCTGTCTCGACGCTGGCTTGGACTTGCCGTCGCTGCTCGACTGGAGGTCGCCCATGGAGCACGCCGAGCACAAGGAGATCGAGCACGTCGTGCTGGGAAAGGGACCCCCCGGCGGCGCTTGGCATGTTAGTATATTGGATTTTTTGTCTCTTTTTGTCGAGGAGGTTCGGAAATTGTTGGAAAATCTACTTATTGTAGATTTTTTGGGTGTGGATCTCCGTACCGTTGCGATGGCTGTTTTGTCAAGCAGGTGGTTAAAAAAGATTCGGTACATGCAAGGTAAGGATTGCATGAAGAATTGGTATGTTTTCTTTACTAATGAGAGGACGATTTTGCGGTATCTCAAAAATTTAATATAGTTGTAAACGTCTTGTTGATCGTTATCAAAAGGATATATAAGGAATATTATAACTTAACTGGAGTAATTTTTTGCGTATCGAAAATTTAGCGTCTCATTCGTAAGGGAAGTACTACACTGCGAAACAAGTTTTGTAAAAATTACTATACTGTCTAATAAAGCTACTACAAACTATAAAAAACTTTAAAAATTACCATACTTTACAGTAAATTTTACAGTACTTACAGTAAATTTTCCTATATTTCTAGCAAAATTTCTTATAAAGTATGGTAATCTTTTGAGTTTTTACAGTTTGTGGTGGCTTTCCCAGAAAGTATAATAATTTTTACAAAATTATTAATAATTTTTACTAAACTTTTTTTCAGTTTAATTTTTAATGAAATCTTTTTTCTATGTTGCTACGTTTGACACAATATGATTTCAAATAATGAAGGCGGAATTCAACTCAGTTTTATTCGAATCAAGACGGGATTTTAAAAACATAAACGACGTTCTTTAGTACGCTGACTGCAAAAAACTGCAGATATTGCTTCGATCGGCTCGGGGAATGTGAAACTGCATTCTGCGATTACGAATCCAGACAGTTTTTGCTTTATCTTAGTTCGGCTTGATTACGAGTAAATATTATTTTATATTGTGCAGTAAAGTCCGCTTGGCTTCGGCGCAATATCTGCCGTGTCACATTTCGGAGCACGGTTTATTATTGGATTCGCGATAAGCGTTTTATGACTTTATTGAAAAAAAATTTCACAAAATATAAAAACGTCTCTCTCGTAAAACTTCCATTCGTTGAGACAGACACAGCAATCTTCTTTTCCTCCTACTATCCACCTAATTCCTTACGCAACATCAGAAATAACTTCGACCAATAATAATAATGGTAATAAGAATCTCCATCGCTTTATCATTTCGCATTAGAATTTGGATCCGAACGTATTGACGATAAGCTTGAGCCGCTGGATGTCCCTGCCGGGCCTCGACTTACGAGACTGGCAGGCGAGCCTCGACGCTGCCAAACTTAGGCAGAAGCTGCCGTACTTTGCGAGCGAGGCGGCGATCGGCGCGAATTACAAATCGATGCGGGTGCCAATTGGCACCGTCGCTGCCTACTACAAAGACTATGTTGTGCGGCAAGGCCTAGAAAAGTACTTTCGATGGTGAGTTACAGTATATACTATATCGACATTGTCGTAAAACTGCCGTGTGTGTTTTTTATGATAATTGTACACCGCGCTTAGAGTGTATTACACTTTTTTTTCTAATGGCACGGTTTTTTTCTGCAGCGGCACAACGGTCACCTCGGTGAAGCCCATTCCAGGTGTGGTCAATAATGAAAACGAGTACGGATGGTTGGTTCAAGGCTACGAGCTCGAGAGTGGACGGCAGTTTCAGTATCGATGTAAAAGAGTCGTCCTTGCCACGGGTGCGACCGACTCGTCGAACCGCCTCGGCGTTTCTGGCGAGGAGACCTACAACTGGGTCGTGCACGACCTCAAGGACTTCGAGAAGAAGCTCGGACGATTGAACGGCCCGCTTAGTACGTTTTTGTTCTTTTACCTTTTTTGATATATATCGTTAGTTGAAAAATAGTTTAACGAACCTATCGGCTAAGATGTTTGATCTTTATACTCTTTGGTCTTTTTATATAAATAAAGGACAAGGAATGAAGTTGAAAGTACGAAATTTAAAATTTAATTGACGAAAAATTAGTTTACTCGGTTTTTGGTCAATTATAGTTGAGAAAGGAGCAGAGTAATATGAAACATCTTAGTCTGTAGATATGTTACATTTAGGTGCAATCACACGAATGAATATAATATCATATAAAAATGCAGAGAAATATTAATGATTGCAAAATTTTTTTAAATTAACAAAAATTTATGTTATAATAAATTTTTTTTATCAGTCATTCACTTAATTCCAAATATATAGCTCATAAATCGTAAAATAGTACATTACGCTACCAGTGCGGGAAAGCAGATGTTCGTCTCGTGTGACGTTTACACCCGAGCGAAGCAAAGGTGGAAAGGCACACGAGACGAGAATCTCTTTCCCGAACATGTAGCGTACAGTATTTTTTGATACGACGTGTGGAAAACTAGATTTTGAGTACACGTTTTTTGTCAAGCGTGTGCAAAATTGAGCTTTGCGCAAGAGTATCGAAAAACATTTACAAAATCGAAAAAACACTTATATAGGAAACCGCGCAAAATAACCAAAGATATACCATACACTTCTGCACTTTTTCTACTCCCCTATATATGCTAATAACTATTACCCTCTAACAAACCACTCATCCCCTTCCACAGGAACGAGTCTCCAGATCAACGACCAGTACGCGACGGACGATCTGGACCCAAGCGCTGAGCCCGTCCTGATCGTCGGTTCGGGCTTGAGCGCCGCAGACGCGATAATGGCGGCTCGTCTGCGCGGCATTCCCGTGCTCCACGTGTTCCGCGACAGCGGCGACGAGACGAGGGAGCAGTCGCGCAAGCGCAGCCTCGACAAGCTGCAATGGTTGCCAGCCTCCATGTACCCCGAGTACCACAAGGTCTTCGAAATGATGTCCAACGGCGGCAGAAATTATCCACTGTACAAGTCCCTGCCAGATCACGTCGTCGTGGAGTTTAGCATTGGCGCCGATAAATACACGAGGACAAAGACGCGCAAGGTGACGCTCTGCACGCCCCAAGGAAGGCTCGTGTCCTATCGCGTCTCGTTCGCCGCTGTTCTCATAGGTACGTTTTCGTTTGTAATATTGATGTATGAAAAAAATTGATGAATATGAGGAAAAGATTTTCGTAGTAAACTAACTAAACTGTTATAAATTAAAATTGAAAATGACTGATAGTAAAATAGTTACAGATGTGATGACGAATTTGAAAAAATTCGAATAAGGTCATATTTACAATTTTTTTTTTTCATTATTGAAAAAATTTTGTTCCTGTGGCAATGCTTACACCAGAGATTATAGACTTAACTTCATTTTTTTTGCTATTTAAAGAGTTTTTATGTTTTCCTTATTACTAGAATGAGTCAGAAATTCCATTCTCGCGCGATTTTATAAAAGTGGTTTATCTGTAAGATAATGCCGGAACTTATTTAAAAGAATTCTATTATATGTAATTATCGATGAATAATCTTGTTGAGTAGTGTATTTTGATACGACAAAACTCCACAGAAAATTAAAAAAACTCCGTGCTGAAAGAAGCTTTTCAAGTGACATCGCACTTTTTAATCACTATACGCAACATTTGCGACAATTTTTATCTAATCGCTTGCGGAAACCTTGACTTTCTATTAACGTATAATATATACATACACAACGAACACCAAAACCATACATTAACCGCTTCATTATCGTTTGAATTCAGGTTCAAAACCAGATCTGTCCTATCTTCAAAACAACGGCGTGGGACTGGGCATATTTCCGGAGAGGCCGATAGACAGTCGGTCGAATCCGGTGGACGTGGATGTCTTCACCTACCACGCGCAGCGCGCGCTTAGGAAGGGCCTCTACGCGGTCGGGCCCCTCGCCGGCGACAACTTTGTGCGGTTCATTCTGGGCGGGGCTTTTGGTGTCCTCGCCAACGTCCTCAACGCGCCCGAATGAGCGTACACTTATACTTACTGTATAAGTGTACTTCTGTGTAATATAAAATGGAAAGACTCTACGGATAAGAGAGGAACTTAGCTGCGATTGTCTGATCCGCGACGGATAATCGTGTTCTACAAGTATTTTTATATTACTCTTTTCATAGTTCGATCGGTTACTACTGCTATTATTATTACTACTGATGTTAGGCACAATATAGCGAGCCTTTTCGCCGCGTTCGAGAGTATTTTGTTGTATAGAAGAGAACACGCGAGGAGCTGCAATAAAATGTAGTCGCCGCGGTATCTTTTGTACTTGGATTCGTAAGTCGGGATTCGACGAAGCGAACATACGTGTCTGTATATACACCCAGTGGACAGTAATTCGTGTGGAACGTGCCTCCTCAGTTTTAAAATGCTGGAATCCAATGTAAGGTTAATGGTTACACCCGAATTGGCTAATGAAATTGTAGGATTTTGAAACTGAGGAGGCACGTTCCACGCGAATCCATGTTCACTGGGTAGTGGGTGTGCATGGAATATTTCTGCTGACAGCGGTAGAGGCAGTTCATAGAAAAGTATGAGACTTCCACAGCCTTAAAATAAAAAAACACACTCGTGTTATGTGTTATGAGCTACATGTATTTTTTACTGGATGCAGATCACATTAACGGTAAAAATTTTTTTAGCGCAATAACGAGGAAGATAAAGAATATGAAGACACTATAGTTAATTAAACAATTATGAACAATCTGTGATATGAGGTGCGTTTTTTGTGACACATATTTACGTAACGAAGCAAATATGCATATATTATAAATATCTCTTATAGTAAGTCTGTATAAAGCATCATTGTTAAAAAGAAAATAATAAAACTAGCTTAATCTTGTTATAAAATAATTTAATAACTAATGAAAACAAAAATATTTGTTGTTATTCAACCCTTTCCTGTTTACAATTTTATATTTATAATGTTTTCGAATATTTGTTACCACTTTATTTGTGTAAACAACGAAGATAAATGAAACGAATATCTAACATAAACATATTTTATTTTCATTTAACGTCAGTTATAATTACAGTTATTGATATTTCGTGTTTCACATTTGTACATATGTTATATTATATTACATTAAATAGTTTCACATCTGAGAGTTACCGGAATACAAGATAGGGGAAGGTGGGGCGATATTTAAAAAATGAGAAATTATTTTTAGCTGTAAATCTTTTAGGTTGTGGCTAAAGTTGTAACAAATGTATTGGAAGTGGTAGAAACTAAAACAGTCGAGCATAAATAATTTAAGAAATAAAATACCCATATCGCCCCACTTGAAAGTTTTTTTGCAATATGGCCGACTGACTCCATTTGATTTACACGGGAAACCTATAACGCCCCACCTCAAACTGCGTGGGGCGATATGGTTTTTCAAGTGATCGCCTCCTTTAGATTACATTTCAATATCTTTGCATTAATGTAAATTTTGAAGTATACCTATTTGTAGATGGAGAATCGCTGAATACTTTAAGCGTGTTACAGTTTTCTTCAGAGTTCGATTAATATTTTTAATAGCGAAAATGCCCATATAACCCCATAAAGTGCCCATATCGTCCCACCTTCCCCTACTTATAAACTTTCTATGGAATTCTCTTCATAGTAAAATACGACAACAACAATAATAACAACATACTTTCTAAAAATAAATAGAAAGTGAAATTATAAAACTGTATAGTATTTTAAGTAAAAGATCAGTCTGAAATGTCGCTTTACACTTCATTTCAATTAAATTAGGGACGACCAAGTTATTTCAAAGACAAGTCATCGTAACTTATATTTATCACAAAATATTAATGTAGCTTTTAGACATCATTTGTTTATTTTAATCAGAAAGATCATATCACAACCTATTTCTGTAAAAATATTTGAAAAGTACATTTATCTATTTTCATACGTTTTTAGTACCTATGGAATGTAATGGCTTTTTGTATATGTTGAGAATACTTCTATCTTCTGAAAAATGCTTCACAATTCATTGAAATGGATTCAACTTCTTTTATAATTGATAAAATTTTATTTTAATGTAATATACTAATGCCAGTGAATAATTTATAAAGTAGACTAAACTTGGTCCTCCCCATAATACCATGAAAAAATTAATCTTCTAAGCTACTTGCTCTTTGCTCCAAAAGATGACTAATGCACATTAATTTCAATTAATATTAAAAATAGTAGATAGCAGAGTGACTAAGTTTTGAATAAAATATAAAAGAAAAGTAATGTTACAATTGAGCCTACAAGTATTAAAATGCAGTATAGTTTACGATTACTCCTTTTATAGTCTTCCGCTTTTTTCAATTGTTGACACCCTTCATATACCTCAACTTGAGTTTGTTCAATATTATAATCAATCCTATCTAAAACTGTACCTTGGTCCTGAACCATACATGCTAATTCCTGTAATTAAGAATTGTTATAAAATTATTCATAAATTACTTATTTTTGACAAAAAAAATAAATATTGCATCAAAAGTTACCTTAAACACATCGTGAAGTTCTGATATACTTTTTACAATATTTTCTACTTCTTGTTCTCTTTCTACTGCTATCCTAACATTTTGTTCAGTATCTTCCAATTGAAGAAGAACAGAGTCTTGCCGTTGCTCACTTTGCCACAAACTGGAGCTAGGTTCACTATTTATTGAATCATTTAACCAATAATCAGATGATTTACTCATCATCATATTAAATGGTTCATCGTCAAAAAACAACCTATTTCTTTCTTCTCTTGAATTAATTTCTAAAAAATAAGTTAATATTTAGTTATAGTGAGAATGAAAAGTAATGTAACAAACTGTGTTGAAAGATTCTCCAGCGTACTAACTTTGTAAGTAGTCTTGTTGTGCTGAGCGATATCGTAACCCTAAATCTTGCAAAGCTGCAGAAAGAGCCATAACTGCACTCATGGCAAGTTGTTTTTCTGCTTGTTTTATTTCATGTTTTGCAGCTGACCTTATTGTTTGTACTTGCCTAAATCCACCAGAAAAGGCCCTTCCTATTTCACGTGTTAACTGTTCCATTTGGCGTTCCTCCTGAAAAACAATTTAATCAACGGTATTATTAAAAAGATTTAATCAATATTTATTAATTAAAACTCAGAAATAGTAAGTTCGAACTTGAGAGTTGTCATCTAAAGTAGGTCTAGTTAGTTGTTTGGACTGCAATTCTATTAAGCTATCAACTTTAGTTTTCAAACGACTTAGAATATACTGTGTTTCTTCCAAGGCATCAATCCAAGGCGGGGGTGCTGTATTTCCAAGATTTATACCTCTTAATTCTACTCCATCAGAGGTTATATTTTCTGGACCAACAAGGGCCATTCTATCTGATAAGTTCTGAAAGAAAAGTAATAGTTCTCATGCATTAAACTTATTTTAAGATACAATAAAAACAGACACTGTAGAAGTGGTATATATTTATTAATTGATTTACCTGTTCTGCATATATGTGTTTTGTTTGTAAGGCATTATTTCGCATAATAATAAAAGCTTCAGTCAGGTTTCTAGCTGCCATTTTTTACAACTTCTTTTATCGCTTATAGTTGCGATAAAAAAAAACAAATTAAATTTAAAGAAAATTGAAGCTGTCAAGGTAGCGGTGACGTTAATCCCTTATAGAAATACCATCTGTCAAGTAATAAATATAGAAAAATATAGTGGAGAAAAGAGAGACAATCACAGCTGATTTTGGTGACTTTCCCCTATTGGGGAAAAGTCCCTATAGGCAGTCTCATTCAAATAATAACTAGGACAATCAGTTATATATACTGTAAATTTGAACGACTAAAATTAATAAATTATATACTCGAAAGATCGACAATCGACATATAATTAAACAAAAGAAAAAATGTAGGAGTAAAATATTTATTACAAAATTATTCTATCATTCATTGAATGAAAAAATACACCTTTACAAAAACATTAATTAATCATAACATTTGATTGGTAATCCTAATAATTATTACAATTGTTCATTATTTATTTACAATCTTTCCAAATTTTCTGTACCTCATATTAATAAATAAATAAGCCGGCATTTCATTTTTTCTATTTTTTGTTCACTTCTATCACTAGCTTATCAGTTTTGTACAAGTTCCCAATTGTCACTTGTCTTTTCAATACTTCTAAGGACTCGAGCCCTTGTCTATAACAATCTTCAATTTTTGCCGAATCCTGCAAAGTTTTATTCTGTTGAAATTCGTGTCGTACTTTTCGCAATGAGTATTCTCTAAAAACGAATATTGTTATTATTTATACTGTATTTTGATGAAGATTATACATTATTACACTTCCAAGAAATATATGTTTCATTATATTTTATAGTTTAATTAGTATATTTTATGATAACTAACAAAATAATTTATAGGTTAGAATAAATAATGTGGTTACAAGTATACGAAGCCACTAATGATGATTCATAACAATGAAATGTTTATAAACTTAATATTTTTTAATATTACTTTACGTACCTAAAGTTATAACTACACCAATTTTTACTCTCCTTTATTAAACTTCGATAAAGCTCTAAAATTGCTTTGCGACTACACGCCATGTTTTCTTCTAGGTTGTCTGAAAGGTTCTCTACATATGTCGATCGACTTCTGCTCATGCGCATGCTTTTTCACCCCCGCAATTATACTAAATACTTCATACATATATACCTACCTACCGGTATAGGTCGTATACAAGTCGAAGTCCCTAGAAATTAATGATCAAATATGCCTTCTGCACGAAAATGATTTGTTTGAGCAATAATATTTTGACAAACAAGTAAAACATAATTTTTTAATTTTGTGTTGAACCATTTAAACCTACATTTACAATAATGCAGATACGTTGGTAATTATCATGTTGGTTTTATCGTATGACTTAAATATCATTTATATAAAAATATCTACATATATGTATTTTATTTTCTTCAGGTTTCGTATATTATCTTATGCAAGAAATTACAACAAAAGGAGTTTTTGTAGAAGTTTGTCAACTTTGCCTGATGTTAATAAGACATCAGGAACAATTGAGCTCTTAGGTCACAAATATCCTACTGATGATTGGACTAATGTTACTCCAAAAGTTATTTCAAAATTAGGATTAAATCTACATGTTGCCAACAATCATCCTTTGTCACATGTCAGACAACGCATTGTAAACTATTTTTATAAGGCTTATTATAATCGTACAGGAAACCCATTGTTTAGTATTTATGATAACTTGAGTCCAGTTGTAACAACAACACAGAATTTTGATTCATTACTTGTCCCACCAGATCACCCTAGTCGAAAAAAAAGTGATTGTTATTTTGTTAATCACGATACTTTATTAAGAGCTCACACTACAGCTCATCAAGCAGAATTAATAGCCATGGGCTTGAATAATTTTTTGGTTATTGGTGATGTTTATCGTCGAGATGAAATTGATTCAACACATTATCCAATTTTTCATCAAATAGATGGAGTGAGATTATGTACTGTTGATGAAGTATTTCAAAGTGTAAAAAATTCAGACAAACTCAATATTTTTGAACATAGGGGTATTGAGAGTTCTGATAAGCAAGGATGTCATAGTTTAGAAGCAGTTAAAATGATGGAACATGATTTAAAACAAGCACTTGTAGGCTTAGCACAAGCACTTTTTGGCAATGGTAAACTTAATTTTGAAAACTTAAATTATTCATGTCTAACAAAATACTTATTTATGAAATTTAATGTACATGGTATGTTATTGCAGATATTAAATATCAATGGGTAGATGAATATTTCCCTTTTACTCATCCATCATGGGAATTAGAAGTTTTTTATAATGATAAATGGCTGGAAGTACTTGGTTGTGGAATCATAAGACAAGAGATTTTGCAAAAAGCTGGTACTTCCGATAGAATTGGATGGGCTTTTGGGTTAGGTCTTGAAAGACTTGCCATGTGCTTATATTCAATTCCAGATATACGGTTATTTTGGAGCACTGATAATGGATTTTTACATCAATTCATTACAAACGATGTTAACAAACCAATAACATTTAAGGTGACTGAAAAATTGAAATTATTTTTATATAAACATTTAAAAACATTTAAATCACTTTTAAATTAAATTTGAAATTAGTTTAAACAAATAAATATTTAAATTCATGTTTAAACGTTTGATTTTCAGCCTGTCAGTATTTATCCACCATGTACTAATGATATTAGTTTTTGGTTGCCTCAAGAAACATCATATTGTTCAAACGATTTTTACGATATTGTTAGAGAAATTGGAGGAGATACAGTTGAACAAATATCGCTGATAGATGAATTTGTTCATCCCAAAACAAAGAAGGCCTCACATTGTTATAAAATTACATATAGACATATGGAACGAGTCCTCTCTCAAGAAGAAGTAAATGGAATCCATAAACAAATAGAGAAAACTGCTGCAGAGCAATTGAACATTAAAATTAGGTAATTAAGTTTGTGTTAAATAATTTTGTAAATAATTGTATAATAAAGACACGACAAATAACGAATATATTATTTTTTATTTCTCCATAAATTAATTACAAATATATGATACATTAAACAAAACATGTCTATTATAAGAACTATTTCATCTATCACGTTTCACCATGATTACAATGTTTCCGCTAAGTGCTTTTAGTTTATAAAAGACATGTATCTTTTATAAAAACTGTTTTGTCATTATAATGTAAGAGTTTTGTATCTATCGCGATCATACATGTAATTTATAAATTTCCATTTAATTTGAGCGACGTTACACAACATATGTGCCATCTAATAAGTGTCAAAATGTCTTTGGTAGTTTAACCATTCGTAAAATCACGTAGAGTCAATTATCATTAACTTTACGCAATATGTATGTAATATGTTATACTTAAACATTACTTTAAAATTAGTGATTCGCTTTAGTAACATAAGTTTATTTTGTATGGGATTCTTAGAGGTAAAATCGTCGTGTAATAATATGTAGTTACTTCTGAGAAAGATATTTATCATTAGATGATAGAACATTAAATACAAAATATGCTCGATAAAAAAATCATGTCAATGTTTTTATACATAAGCGGAACAGCAATCGGTGTTCACTTTTACGCCATCACAGTCTGTTTTCTCCGACATTTGTACACACTGTAATTCACTTCTCTTCATTTTCTCGAATAATATAAGCAATATATTTATAAATAGAAGATGATTTATTACGAATGATTTAATTATGTATAAAACATAAGATATCTAAGAAAAAAATGAATTAATGGAAGCCGTCAAAACATAGCAAATTATCAAAAAACTCGACCTTCCGTTGACAATAATTGCATGAAATACTGAAGAGTTTAAAGTTGTTATCACAAGCAAATGTAAGATTAGTAACAAATGCCATTTCCCGGGTCCTCTGTGCTTTTTAAAAAACGATTGTACAATTTGTTAATCGTATCGTTGATTCTGAAATTTATCAACTCTTTTTAAAAATATTGCATTCAAGGCAAACATAGATAATTGAACTCCGTTAATTGCCAATGATTTCTACGATAATTTTGTGTAACTTGGCGGGGAAAACTTCTTCCTTAAAAGTTTCAATATGTAAAGTGGCAAACAAGATATAAGAGTTATAACTACTACTTTCCATAAGAAACCTGGCGTTTTAATGAATTCCGCATCTGTCGAAAAAATAATTCAGTTGTTATTTCCTCATTCGATAGAACGGAAAAATATAAAAGTAATTTTAAATAACTTTACTCACCAAAATAATCTTTCAAAACAACCAATGACAACATATATAAAGCCAAAGAGAAAACTTCTGCAAGAACCATTATGTGGTGCCATGTTCTGATCGTGAAAGCAACCATAATCAATTCTGTTAATACTAAAGCAGAAAAGCTTATGGCAACTATGTGAATGAATTCATCTTCAAACATAATTAATGCACCATACATAATAACTCCACCTGCAAATATATTTTTATTGATTTCTGTTTTTCAAAGTTCATAAAAATAATATATCCCATAATTTCTTTCTTTTTATTTACCTTGATAAATGCTTATTAAAACCCACATGAAAAATGTCTTATACGATAAAGAACGTCCTTTACTTAAATCTTTATAAAGTTCTGGGAAAGTCAGAGCGATTTTTCCAGAAACGTCTTTATCAAGAACGAGTGAAAAAACTGGGAACATTGTGTAAATCGTAGCGTAGCTATAAAGAAAATTAAATCTTAGAATTTTATTTATTAATAAAGTTTGGTTATTAATAAAACCTAATACTAACCCAACCATCAAGAACCCTTGATACAGTGGCACTGACGAAAAATAAAATACTGCAGAAAATACAGCTTGCATAGTTGAAATGATAAGACCACGATGTATAACAAATTGACTCAATGCCGCAGATCTTTTGTAACTTCGTCGACCGTGCACAAGTAACAGATTTGCCAAATAACTGAATTGCTGGATTGAAAAGTCAGCAGCCAATGATGCTTGTCTGCCTTCAAGTCCTTCTATACCGATACCTAGACGATTAATTTAATATTAAATTATTCATTCTATAAAAAATATATAATTATTAACTTGAAAACACCCTTTAAATAATATAGAATTTACCAGCATCAGCAGATTGAATCATAGAGACGTCATTTCCACCGTCTCCGACAGCAGCCGTCCTTTTGCCAGTGTGTCTCTGTATCAGACTGACGACTTCAGCTTTTTGCGTGGGTGAGCAACGACAGCAGACGACAGCAGGCGATCCACACGCAAGTTCTAAGAACTCATCCTCGTAGTATTGTAGGCACACTTCAAGTGAATCGCCGCTTATAACAAGAGCACAATCCTGCTTTTTTCTAAATATATTTAATTCTAGATGAGCATCCGTTCTAGTCACGACGGATTTAAAGACATGAAGTCCTTGCGCACGTGAAACTAATCTGGAAGACTTTGCTATGCAAGTTGCTGTTTCTAATTTATCTCCTGTGAGCATCCAGATCTACAAAAAAAATTATCATTATTAAATAGTATATAATTTAAGAAAAATAGAATTACAGAGTCCTTAATAAAAATAATTACTTTTATTCCAGCATTTCTTAGAGATTCTAATGTAGATCTAACTTTATCTTGCAATTTGTCTTCAACTCCCGTTACACACAATAACTCCATCTCTCTTTCAAGACTTTCAATTACTGCAGCAACTCTCGAAACGCGATCTGTGACGCACATCCTAGCTGCATTGTATCTGTAAGTTATTTAAATAAACGATTAATAATAGCAATTATTTTAACTTCAACATCTGTAGATGTAATTTAAGTAAAAATTGAATATACCTTGCTTCAAAATCTAAATATTGTTCATCTGTCAAATTCTTTTTTGCTACAACAAGAGTTCGGAAACCTTCTCTTGCCATATTTCCACACTCTTCTTCCAACCAATCATTGTACTGTACAATACCAGCCATAACTACATCTGCACCCTTTAAATAGAAAGTTATTTCATTGGTTGATTCTTCTTTAACAATAACACCCATTCTCTTTGTTTCAGAAGTAAAGGGGAAGATTTGTAAAATTGTATAATTCAAAAGTTTTCCGTTTGGAGCTTTAAGCTGCATAGTGTTCAAATCACGCTTCACTAGTGCCAATCCAACTTCTTCAGTCCATTTTACTAGAGCTACTTCATCTGGACTTGAAGCCTGGTAATTAAGTCCTTGCTCTGGTGGGAAATAATTCTGATCTATTTCTGGTTGGCTATAAAATTATAAAACATTTCAATAATTACAAAAAGAATTGTAAAACTAATAATTTCTAAGGAACAGTTAAAATACATAATAGAATATGTGTAGGTGGTACCTTTGAACAGAACTTGTTTCAACAGTTTCAACACTATCAGTATCAAGTTTGCTGTTGATATCTTTATTGTTGACTTCGTCATATACTGGTGTAACATTATGACATAGAGCTAAAGCATGAACTGCTTCATAAATTCTTGTATTTTCAGATCTTCTAACTTTTCCTGGATGTGTACTAGATGGTAGCTTTGTCGGCGACGATTCAGGATCAACACTATAGAATGCTTTTAAAACTGATGAAACTTCATCAAATGAATCTTGTCCATAAGATATAGTTCCCAGATGTAATTTCTTGAAGACCATTTTATTTTGTGTTAATGTGCCTGTTTTATCACTTAATAAGTAAGATATTCTACCAAGTTCTTCTGGTATAGTAGTAGTTCTCACAACAGTGCCAGCTATGTCTTTATCTCTTTGAATACACCAAGCATAAAAAGTCTTTCCCATGTCTAAATTTACTCGAAGACTGATAGGAATAATGTATGAAAATAATAGTACGAAACGGAACATGTAACGGTACCATGGGCCACTGAATCCTTTCAAACACATCATAACCAAAGCTAAACCAATCACAGCACAGAATAAAACCTAAAAGTAAAAGTACCACTAAGTATTTTTTAATAATAATAAATAAATAAATTTAATTTAAACTTTACTTTTGTCAATTGATTGATTTCTTCATCAAGCAAACCAACTTTGGATCTTGGTGCAGAATGATTCATTAAAGATCGGGTTTCCTGACCAGTGTAAACAACAACTCCTAATGCTGAACCTGATGCTATGGCTGTATTTGCCCATAATGTATTGTCAACGCCAAGACTTTCTTCACTGCTATATCCATCATACTTAAATAAAAATATAGTATTTAACACTAATTTTTTAAAACAATATATCAATATTTGATGTACAATACATACTCGTGTAAAAGTTCCAATAAAACTATGAATATCTTTTTGTGGCTTTTCCACATAAAGACTAGCTTTAATATCAAATAGTTGAGCATCTGAATCCAATTTTTGTGTTGTTGGTACTGCTAAACGCAGTTTCCAGTCAGTTTCACCATCAAGTTGATCAGTTCGCACAAAGCAGGCTCCAGATTTCTCTGTTGTTCTTAAAAGAACAAGATCTGCAGGCACTCTTTGACCTTTTTCTACAATAACCTATGAAAATACAATAAGTTTTATTAAAAACTGAACATTGCATTTCTTATTTATATATCAATTTTGTACAAAAAAGGATCTCACCAAATCTCCGACTCTTAGTTTTGAGCTTGGCACCAATTCTGGTGTATTGAAATTTTTTACTAATCTATAATATTTTTGACCATTAACTTCTTTATCTCTTTTATACCTCCTGAAATCGTCTACAGCTTCTCGACAAAGCGTCACTGCCAAAACGAAGCACAGTGGTCCCCAGTATGTATATAAATATCCAATTCTAATGTCTGGTATAAATTGAGAAATGGCCATCAGTAAAAAATATAGATTAAGAAAGAATTTAAATTGTTGAAATAGAACCTACAACAGGATAAAAATACACATTGGCAATTTTTTTTATAGATTTTGATCAGGAACATATGTCAGTTTGATACAAACCATAGGTAAGAAAGTAATTATACTATATTTTTGGTTACGAATAACATTTGTTGGAAATTTCTCATACATAGGTTGACCAAATTGAATGGTTCTTGCTCTCAACTCTTTTTCTTTGCAACATCGTCGCCACATCCATGTGCAGCACCTAAAATACAATATTATATTGCAACTGCATGGAAACAATATAGAAAAAAAACAGCATCAACATTAGAGATACACAGGGTATTTCTCATGTTGTAATTTGACGAAGAACAAAAATCATAATAAAAGGTTCATGAAATATTGAAAAATGCGTGTAACAGATAAGCACCAGTAATACTGGGTACACTAACGGTAGTAGTCACTGTGATAATAGTAAAGTAATCATAACAAGAGAAATATAGTAATAGTACAAAGCCAGCAAAAGTACTATGTAATAAAAAAATGATGGTGATATCTGCATTAAGGTTTCATTGCAACTCGTTCGCATGCATAGTGTTCTTAATAAAAATACATAAATGAACTACTCTTTTAACATTTATTTTTAAAATATATCAAAACCATTAAGAATCATATGTGAACCATGCGAAGGATTTTGAAAATTACTTATTACCTCAAGAACAATGATTCACATAAGATACAGATGGAAATTCAAGAAAGGATATATAAATTTGAGAAAACAGATATCTACAGGAACCTTACTTAGATTATACTTCACAAGTTATACTTCAGACTTGTGACTTACTAGAAGACATGAGTATATGGGCTAAACGACAAGTGTTTACGTGTTACATTGCGAACGGAGTGCATGCACCTAAGCGAACCGAGGGAACCTTGATGTGTGCATGTATATAAGAACCCACTACGCAAAGAGCACTATAGCAGTTGAAAAACCAAAATATAAAAAAAAAAAAAACGAAAAAAACAACTGTTGGTATAGAAACAATGCGAAACAGTGGCTAAAAGTATATATAAATATCTATAAATCTTTTGTAGAAGTGGAATTACAATCGTCGTAAGAATCTGCCAACGGCAGAGCAGAAACGTCGGAGTCGCTCCATCGTGCCTTGTTTGTTTTTATTTATTTGTGTGTTGTACTACATATATATGTATATGTATATTAACAGAGTTTTTTTGGTAAAACAGGCTTGCACGCGCGCCCGCACAGTATAATTTTATATCTGCGGCTGATGGCAGTGGTCGTAGAAGAGAGTTTGTTCTCGTGTGGATTTGTCAAATGATGTACACACACGAGAACGACAGAGACGACGACGGCGACGCAGGCAGAAGAATGAGTCAGAGACGATCGTGTGCGATAACTCGTCCCCGTCGGGTGTGCGCGCGCGAGGCGAGCGAGCGAAAAAAACCTGCTGGGTATATATATGACATATACTGTAAAGAATGAAATCGATTCCCTCTCTCTCTCTCTCCTTCTCGAAACCCTCAGGGGGGTTTGCTGCGTGTTGCTGCTGTTGCTGCGCGAATATCTCCCTTTCTCTATCTCTCTCTTTCTCCCTACAAATACGTCACCTCGTCCACGAGCTGCTATGCCGCGGCTTGCTTATCAACGGTATGTCCTCCTTCGATAGGCGGATCATCGTGCTGCTCGGATTCTCCATTATTACGTGCTGCCGTGTTGGGTTGACGACTGTTTTCGCACGCGCACTCGCGGCCACCGTGCGCCAGTCGCCCGCCGCCCTCTTCCTCGACGTAGATCCACAACTTCTGTGTATTCCTTTATGATTAGATATGTGGCCTATTCCTCACTCGACACAATGGAAACTAAGACGACTTTCTCGACGCGAAAAAAGGATGACGCGTTCGCGATGCACACACGGCCTACAGCACAGACACAAACGTTATTGACAAACGCGCAGGCGGTCAGCTCTCTCGCTCTCTCTTTCTATACTTTGTGTGCAAACTATGTGCACGCCATATCCATGTGTGTGAGTGGGTGTTCGGAGTACGGACTCTGTTCCGAGTTCCGACCGTGGCGGCGCTCCGCTTCGTGTTCGCCTCGTCTCTGTTCCTCTGCTAAGTACGTTGTAATGTTATGGACTATATGGACGAACATATATGATATGCAATACTGGGCGAACTGGTCTAGACTACACGATGACGTCACCAAGCGTGAGCTCTCCGTCTCTTTCTCGCTCTCGGCCTGCCTCGGCCATAGAGGCAGCAGCTTGAAACAGATCAGTAATTCGCTGAAAACATCCGCGCGACCAACAGATGATACTCTCGAACCCCTTGGACTTTCCGCACGTAATTCTTTTTTATCACACTTTTTTTAAAGTTATTATTATTTTCTGCGATAATTTCGATTTTGCGTTGTTATGATTTTCACGTTTTACCTAACCGACAAATTTAAAATGATCTTAATTAATAAATAAGATCGTAAATTTTGGTACACCTTATAGGTAATGCATATTTGAAGAAAAACAAAAATTAGGTAGGAAAAATACACAAAAACGGGGCGCAAAACTAAGTACGCAATCACACGATTCACCTTTATCTCCTATCAAACAACAATGCGGAACTTAACCTCAAAGCTTGACGCAAAACACCGGAAAATTGCAAGCAAAGCCACTATATATACTAGAAAAAAAAACTACAGCAAAGCCTCAAAAAGAAAAAAAAACATATTTTTCCTTGCGAATCCTTTGTAACACTCACCCGCACAGTAGATGCTTGAACAACCTGGAGCACTTGGACAGCCTCCTCTGTCTATTCCTATTGTTAGCCATCATCCGTATGCTATCCTCGGCCGGCTGCAGAAGATAATCCGTCTCCTCGTCCATCTCAAAGTCTCGCTCGTCGGAGCTCAGCCTGAGCGGCATCTCCTCTAACCTCATCGCCGCGCTCATCCTCCTGATCCGGAGCCTTGGCCACCTCCGGGATCCCAACGGCGATCGAGCGCCAATTTTTCCGTGCTCGCCACATCAATCACAGGAGCCGGGGCATAATCTCCCCCGCACGGCAGCTCTTTAGACACGATTACTGTACATTCTATCAGCTGGGCCCCGACGGGTATGAGGAGGAAGAAGAAGTAGATTAATCGCGTATAGCGCGAGGAGTGGTAGGAGTAGACGACGCCGAAATTTTATCGCGGCGCGTAAATAAACACATCGACGACGGTATAAGACGACGGTGGCGCGGCGGCAGCACTCTTATTGTCGAGTTATTCATTGCTTATAACTCCGAAGGAAAACAGAGAGAGACAACTACGCAGACTGCTGCTGCTGCTGCTGCCCACGCCCGGCGATCTTAATATTGTCGTCGTCCGGAGGGAGTCAGCATTATTCGAGAGACACATGCGCGCGCGACAGGGAGAGAGCGCGAGATGGGTATCTATCGATTGTGCGCCGGCGTGGGATGATGCACAGTGCAGTGCACACCACCTTTTGCTAGGTGTATGCGTGAAGAGTCACACGCGGGGCGCCTCGTGCGCGTATACATGTAATGCGCAAGTATACTTATACTTACGCGCCAAGTCGAATCAGCCAGTGGGTCGAGAACGAAACTGACGCGCGGTCAACCTTTTTTGGTGCGAGTGTTGCGCAAGGACTCGATACACTTTGTTTAGTGTGTAAGTATTGTTACAAGTGTACGCGCATCAAGAGATCGAAAAGAGGCGCCTGCGATTGCGAAATGAAAACTTCGGTCGAGTGAAAACGAATTATAAATGACAAAGAGACGGGAAAAATTGGTATTTATTTATTCTTTATTTATATTAAATGAAACGTCGTAAGTTTTTGCAAGCGCTTGCAATTCATCAAATTGGCAAGCTTCTGATTTAAAAGTGAAGAGTTTGTCGAATAACGCTTGCATAAAGCGCTTCTTGGAACTTGAAATCATTACTAAGCTTAAAGAAAATCTGTTGCATTCGCTAAAAATATGCAGTAGTTCAATGATTTGCGCGCGCGTTTCTGCAGAACAGATGTCCAAAGCTACCTGAATAAATTCTTCGAGAAATTCCGTGGGCACTTCGATTTTAAAATATTTATTGATCAAATCGTCCCTGCAAAATGAATCGATTAATTAATTTTTGATAATTATACCTATTTTTGTAATTATATTACAGAATTGATCTATTACCTAAACCGTACTAAATAATTGAACTTTTCTGCAGAATTAGCAAAGCTAGTCCAAATTTTCGAGAATTCCGCCGTATTCTGAGGCTTGAAATTGACATCGGAAATGCATTTGTCTTTGGCATCGGAAACAAAAAAATCCAGTCCGTTTCGTGTTTTCCAAATAGCTTCTCCGTTCGCGTTGAGACAGTGGTTCCACGACACTTCGGCTCTTTTCTGCATTTCGGATCGCTCCAATGGTCTCAGATGTGCTGCTTGTACCTAGCGTCGTTTTATTTCACATTAGTAAGTATTTTCAAAGAGAATAAAACTTAAGAATAATGCCTTACCATCCCTCGAAAGTGATCATACGTGGGAACTCGTTGCTCGATAGCTCGGATTTTAGCGTCGTTTTGTAATCTGTATAGTTCGTCTGCTCTCAAAGCGTCGTCCAATTCATTTTCTAACGTTCTGAAATCTATAGGTTTTTTCAGAGTACTCATTCTTCTTGTTCTAACAATCCTACTTTCTTTTAAGTTAAAATGTTCTCTTGGTGTGTTTTCCGGTGGATTTTGATTACTATGCAACGGCGAGATGTTACCGTTGTCATGGTAACTGAAGGTGCGTAGTTTCAAAAAGTAGTTTGAATTCATGTGGTTTTACTGTACGAAATAGTATTTACGTAAGTACTTACTTTCTATAACTATCAAAAGGTAATTATTAAACAATTATTAAATATAAAATTAAGTAAGAAATATAGTTAGTAAATTAAGATATAATATTAGATTTTATTTAAAACTAGTCTGTTTCTTAATTTATAACCATTAATTTAAAAATGCACACTTGAAATTAATTTTTCCATCCTATCAAAATTTGAAACTCAGAGAGTAGATAAAGTGTGAAAACGAAATACTGAGTGATGGTAAGGTAGAAATCTATCGAGACGTGATGTACAAATTTCATATTAGGTAGAAAATATAAATTGTGTCAATTCACAAGATAATAAATTAAATCACTTAAAATAAAAAATGTTCCTGTTGTGATTGCATTGACACTCAATTACCATGGTCAATTTACTGTGGATATCAAATTTGAAAGTATAATGAGCGCACCCATATCGGCCATCGAAAATCCCACTTGGTATTTAAAATAAATTTTTATTTTGTATAAAAAATATTATTGTACAGTTTTTTGCTTTTCCGCCTTCTGTCGCTGCAACCTTTCGGCGTCCTCCTTCTCCTTGAGAAGCTTATCCTTGCGTCTCTTCACCATCTTCTCGTGTATTCTCTTCATCTCTAAGATTTCTTTCATCTCTTCCTTATCCTCCTCCTACAATCATAACATTTTTTATCATCACCCCGTAAGTGTAAGAGTCAAATGCACGAAGTAAAAAAAATGTTATACTTACCGATTGATTCAATCTCAGCACCAATGCCTTGCGCCCATCGGACATCGGCTGCGAGTAATCGTTCAACTTTTTCAACCTCTCTGCTGGACTGACACCTCTCTCGACGACGAGAACGATCCTCGCCCACTATTCAAAAATCAATCAATCATCAAACTCTTTTCTTGTTTACACACATACATATGTTAGAAAAAGGCGTATACCTGTCTCTGCCATTCGTTCCGCGTCTCCGCAATCTTCTGATACGTGTTGCCCATCATGGCGATCAGCATGTTCACCAGCAGAATCGCCACGATCGCCATGTACACAACGAACAGCGACTACACCCAAAAACATATATCACATGCGTATTTTTCTAACTTATAGTATACTACCTTTCGCATATATGTCTAATTTTACTGAAAATTTCTCCTAATGCGGTCATAAAAACGATGAAAAAAAAGAATTTGAGCACACCTCTCCAATAAGTTTTTTCTTCTTCTATAGACCACGTGATACACGAAAAAACTTTGAAACACAAGAAAACGGCCTTACGACACAGTTTTAACCGCACGTCAATTTTTCTTATGGAAATTTAACATGGGAAAAATGGACGAAAAGCAGTCACTGATAATTAACTAATAGCAAGCTTTTAAAGGTGCTAACAAATATTAAAAAAAATGATTAAAAGTAGAAGAAAAGAGCTTTAATTTAAGCTGAAGATCGTTAAAATCGGTCGGTTTTATGCAAAGTTACGTGCATTTGAAAATCGTATAAAATGATAAAAATGATGAAAATCTTAAGAATTACAAATTTGCTCAAAATCGCCCATTTTTGTAATTTTTTTGCGATTTTTAAATGCACGGAAGTATTCACAGAGCTTACCGATGTTAACGATCTTTAGCTTTAATCAGAGCTCCTTTCTTCTACTTTAATCGCTTTTTTGTGGAATATTTGTTGGTACCTGTAAGAGCTTGCTAATCATCAGTGACTACTTTTCGTTCATTTTTCCACTGTTAAATTTCCATAAGAAAAATTGATGTGCGGTTAAAACTGTGTCACAAGGTCGTTATCCTGTGTTTCAACGTTTTTTCGTCTATTGTGTGGTCTATAGAACAAGAAAAAACTTATTGGAAAGGTGTACCTCAAAATTTTTTTTCGTCTTTTTTATGACTGAATTAGGGGAAATTTTCAAGAAAATGGCACATATAAGAAGGGCTGAGAATTGCCCTCACCTTGGCCTCCATCTCGTGGTCCGTGTTCTCGAACGCGTCGTAGTAGTCGCCAAAGTTGGTCATGCTCATCAGGAACATCGCCATGATGCTCTCCATGGGCGAGGGCATGGGGTTCGCCTTCGAGTCGTCCACTCCCTCTGGCGTGATCGGGTTGTCGAAAGACAGGAATATTATGTAGTACGCTGCAACCGGTACATATATATTACGTAAATAATTGACCTTGTTCTCCTGAAAGAGGGAGATTCCGGGGCCGCACGAAAATTACCCGCTAAATGCATCACGGCTTTTTTTTGGCTTCACGCGCGCACGCGTTAAAATGTTCGGAATTCGCCGGCGAATAAGAGCAGGCACGAGCGCCTGTGATGCGTGGACTCTCGAAATAGCCCCGAGATTCATCCGAGTTATTTGGTCTTTTGTGATGTATTTACTGCTGCGCTTGCGGGAATGATAAGATCATCTTCTTTAATTGAGGCGGATGATTTATAAACCTGCGGAGTGCGGCATTGTCTAGATGGCTGTAATAAAGAATGTCGCGCATAAAAACTTGATTCGATTCGCAATGTTCTTACAATTACATAATATATATACGCGGTTCTATGATGGGCCTTGGAAAAACGATGATTTTATGGCTCAATAAATGACACTTTACACTCGCGTGCAATTAAAATATTATATTGAAAAAAACACAACGTTTCATCCATTACGTGCCGCGGTGAGTTTTAATTACCGCGCATATATAATACTCGGTCATCGAAACCCATCATCGCGCGTCCACTTCAACGACATAAAAAATCCATTTTATTCACTTTCATCGAAGTGGTCACGCGCATGTATGTAAGTATTTAAGAATAGAACCGAACTTCGCATTCCGCGCGGAATTATGGCGCTGAAACTACGCGCGAGTAATATAATCGCGAGCGTTATTCTCCCCGCGTATAGTATTAACGAGCCGTTATACACCGTGCCGCAGTGTATATATAGTAACCGCGCGAAATCCGAAGACGAATGATTCAGGGAACTAATCCCTTCATTTTTCAACGCTCTTTCTCGCGCGCGGCTAGAGTCAATGGCACCGTGCCATTCTCACCAGGGCGCACGTAGGTATATACTGTGATTCACGCGCAGCTTTCGGTGCGGCGTACGTAGAGTAAACACGTAAAAAAGGCGTTACGTAACGCCTATGCGCGCGCGCGTGCACCGTTAGCATAATCTGACCTTGGCATAGTACCGCGGCGTCTGTTAAAGATCGAGGGGATATGCGTGTGTACGTATGTATGTATAATGCCAATGTCAGATTACAATGCAACGGCGACGATGGCTTGTTTAATATTAGGAATCTGTTTGTTGTAATCATCATCTCTCTTTCTCTATCGGTTTGCTTAGTGTAATTTAACAGTTGCTAAATTGCGACCCTTTGTCAATGACAGAGCTACGGGTAAACGGAGATTAGTTTATATTGGATACAGCCAAAAATCGGCTCGGATTATTGATGACTTTTTCCCGGGTTGTTGAGAAATGATATTGCCCGAAGCGGACGTTTGAGCGGCTCGTGGGCTAAATCAAAAGAGTAAACAGTGTAAATAATTTCGAATGGGCTTCGTTCATCTTCGCGGCTGGTTAATGAGCAAATCGTCGGGGCGCTTTGGCGGATGCGCGACATGTACATATAACGTGACGATACAGAGAAGAAAATAAACTATGAAGTAATCGGAGCAAATGAGTCACGTGGATGAAAATGCGCGGGGAAATTTATTTTCATTCAAGAAAAATAGCTGTCGTGAGCAATTACCCTCGAGAGTGCGCGCTTATGAAAATGGTTTTTTGCAATAATTATAATTCAAAAGGCTTTATCGAGTAATTGTTACAGGAAAAAACTGCTGTCAATCTGTTTGCGCTGAGCTGTGGCAAAATTAATTTATGCATTCCTTATATCGATTTATTGTTGAATGTAGTGGAAAATATTCTTATTGAAATTTGCAAAAGAATTTTATATTACGAATTATTAAAATTTTTTTTCTTCAATTAGTCAACATCATTATATGTAAATTCTTAAATTGTGATATACTAAAACAAAAGTCTTCTGATAAAGTCATGTCAATTACCGATATAGTTTTCCAACCATCATCTAACCCGTGATTCAAACCCGATTCGCTGTACAAAATCCAGGTAATCTTCCGATTGATTTATCGCGCCACGCTGCACAACATTATTTACGTCCCCGAGAAAACATTAAATGCGAACATTACGAAATCACTTAGCGCTCCAGTTTTTCCCTTATCACAGCGTAGCGCATGCACACCTAAATACCGCGATATAATACGAATTTTTGTTGTTTGTTTGTTCTTTTCTTGCCTTGCGAGAATCCCATGACGAAGACGAGGTAGATGCAGACGAATCGCAGCAGGTCGCCCATGATCATGCGGTAGATCATGACGACGAAGGGCCCGACTGTCTTGAAGCCCCGGCAGAAGAAGAGGAAGTAGGGCGCCGTAGTGAGCATCACCACCACGGCGAGCATGTCCTCGACCTCATCGGCGCAGGTCACGCGCAGGAACGGGAACGAGAGCAGAATGCAGCAGGAGAAGAGGAACATGACGCGCGATGGCGCTGTCATCTGGAATTATTTTAGCGTTTTTTTATGGCTGATTGGTGGATTTTTGCGATTGTTTTGGTTTTTCGACAAAATGGTTTTTCAAAATTGAAGATTCTATAGTGAGTTGGATTTATATAAAGGGCTGATCAGCAAATATTTTCTGAAGTAATACGAGCAAAATTACAATGCTTACACTTCGTTTGTTGGGTGAAGAATTTTTTTTTTTTAATTTCTTCCATAATTCTGAATTTGCGGACGATTTTAATTAGGAAGCTAGATTAAGTATACAGACTACTAATATTACAAATAATTTTAAAAAATCCACTATTGTCTTTTTAAAAGTCCACGGACTAAAGTCCTAAACCTTATACTATACTTAAGGACGTTCTCCGACTCAAATTCATTAATATCGCGAAAATTGTGATTTAAAAATATTATTTACAATGAAAACCCTTCATGAGTCTCTATACATTACTCCAAAAATAAAAAAAAATGTCAGTGTAAGATAAATGTGTCAATGTGATATTTAAATGAATAGCACTTACATAGGGTGACTATATATAGATATACAAATAACATAGGAGTTTTTGTTTACGTTGCTATATCTCTGAAATTAATATCGCTTGCTATATTGAAAATTATACCATATTATTCCTCTCGATTTCTAGTTTTATGACTTATGGTTGAAAAAGAAACACAAAGAAAACTTTTTTTATAGTAAATTAAAATGTAATTTTAAAACTAGCTTAGATAGGGATCCCGTGTTAACACAAAAACTTTGAAGTTAAATATTTCTATTTTGAATACCGCTATGGACGTGGGGCTTTCAAGCATGTACTAAGCACACAAAATCAAACGTTCTCTGCAAGTTTCAGGAAAATCACAAGAAAATCGTTTTCTCGGAGAACGTCCTTAACAAGATGTTTTACTGTGGAAATATACAAATTTGTAAAATTTTGTATAAAAAAACATCTGTTTTTGAATTTATACAATCAGTGGTAGTTTTAAAAGACTAATTTTTTACAAAACTATTTACGGATTGTTTTCCCATTGAAAATCTGAAAATCAAATGGGTCCTCACCAAATTTTCAATAAACATATTCAGGCCGAGGAACCTGGCCTCCCTGAGGGCCGCGCATATGTAGAGTATGGCACCGAACTCCATGAATACCTCGGCCGTCAGTCGGATCTTCGCCACGGAGCTGTTCATGTGCATGAGTCTGCATTCCTCGGTTAGATCATCCCACCTTGAATCGTTTGCCGATCGTGAAAAATTCGAGTCCTTGCGGACCATTAAGACACGATCTATTCTAAACGATGTTTGTTATTGCTCACTATATGTATGCTATACGCCAATATCGAATCAGTGCATCTTTTTAAGCAAATATACGTAACGCTCACGCTACCGCGTGTGTATAAACAATTAAACACATAATAAGCGTTATTACACACAGATCACACACTATTTATACACTCACCAGTCGTCTTTGTCCTTTTTCTCTTTCCTCAGAACGAGCACATCGGGCGAATCGAAATCGAAGGAATTGTTGCTATCGGCAGTATCGTTGCTCATGCTACTCAGATTGTACATATCGTTCGTAATGTCAACGTAATCGGTCTCGTTCGTCGTGGTCTCCACATTTTGTTTTGCGGTCAGGTTCCATATATCCCTGAGCGTCGAGCTGATGTTCGACGCCATCAGAAGGGTTATCTTCTCCAGCGAGTCCGACGTGACGTTCGGCGAGAGTTTTAACGTCGTTGCGAGATGCTCCGCGAGATTTTTCACGAGGAGGGATGATAGAGTGACTTCCGGGGGTTCAGCTGTCGATGATGTGAAGGGATCGGATGTGGTGCTGTTCAAGGCTGATCGAGTGGGCGTTGCGTCTTTTAGGGTGGGACCCGGTCGCAGGGTGAAGCTTATGAGGGAGAGGATGAAGTAGCAGCAGAAGAGGTAGAATTGCCGGTAGAACCTGGAAGGTTATATATTGTAATGAGGGATATTTTTATTTTGATACCAAAAGCATGGGAATTGCGGACCTAGATTTGACGAAAGTATTCCACTTGGCGTTCAGCAGGTCTATCAGCACGCCATCCATCAGCTCTAAATGCTCGTCTTTGTCCTAGAAAAAGAAATAAAAACACATCCTTATTGTTTGATCTCAAGTTACAAAAGATACTTCTTTCTACTTACACCGAAGACGACTAAATTCAAGGCAGAATTGTGGCTGATCTTGCCAGTGTCCACGTCAATGGTATCAATTTGCGAGAGCGGATAAGCGGCGCAAGTGATGCTGCCAATCTGCCAATAAATCTCCCGCTCTATATTCATTATGTGAAAAAACATCTCGATGCGCGCTAACTTTGCGGCCAATGTCAGCGGCGTCATGTGCAGGACGTTGCGAACTGCCAAAGAGGAGCCCACCTCGAATGCCATGTCGAAGGTTTCCTTAAATCAAGTGTATTTTTAAAGAAATGGCTTTCGTTCTAATTATATTTGTATATATATTTAGTCGATTACTTTGTCATTCATCTATCAGTACCTCATGTGTGAAAGTCAGTTTTTAAATGGATTTTTATAGAAGAAAAAAAAATTGAAAATACTAAGAAACAAAACAATCGCATTTTAAAAAACATCCACATAAATTAATGACAACAATAGTGGACCGTGACTCACTCGTCATCTTCGCGCGCGCACATGCGCATAACAATAAAACGCATAAATAACGTCGATGACGAAAAAACGTTTAAGGCAATCGTCGACAGCTAAATTAGAAAGGAATCAAAAACTATAATTCGCGAATTCCTCCGTCCGATTAAATCTCCCTCTCTCTTTCTTACCTATTTCCAGACACATCAGATGTATTTTTAGACAGACTGCGCGCCTACACGGAAACGTATACTATACGTCCTCTCTCTGGCAATTTTTTCGCACACGTTTTTTCAAAGCAGCAGGTGTTTAACTCTCAGCTCTCGCTAAATTTAAAGCGAGGGATGAGAAAAAGTGTGTGAGTGCGTGTGTATAAAAAGAAAAGAACTCGGAGAAATTGAGGTCGAGAGCGAGCTTTCGGTTTTAAAGTTTACGGTAAAGATTCGCGCGATGAATACACGCGTGAACGTGCGTATTTATTTTAAAAAAAGCATTCCACAAGCCGGAGCAAATAAGACGAAAAGAGAGCGAGAGGAAGCATAATATTTTCTCAGCGAAAAGGACGGCCGATATTTCGGGGTTTGCTTTTGTACGAATGTCCCCATTATGCGCTTTATTTTGCCTCCGCACTTGTATATGGCGAATGTAAATTTCAGTGAATTCGATCTATACAGCTTGTTGCTCAAGTTGAGAGGAAAAAAAATACGTCATTTTTTCTTACACTCCCAGCGTAGCACCACAGACTTGAAAGCCGTGCCACTGCGCCGATCTTTCATTCCCCGCAAATCGGCTACCCGCACTGTAGATTAATATACTCTACCCGTTCTAGCACAAAGCGCGCACCGCTCTAAGAATAAGCCGCGAGCATTAACAATGCCCCTA
Organism: Torymus aiolomorphi; assembly: GCA_036365515.1. Taxonomy (NCBI): domain Eukaryota; kingdom Metazoa; phylum Arthropoda; class Insecta; order Hymenoptera; family Torymidae; genus Torymus; species Torymus aiolomorphi. The sequence goes on along the minus strand of CM070874.1, from coordinate 89,107,863 downwards.
CGTATATATACGCTGCGTATATACAGTTAGGCAAATGCCATCAGATATCCTGTGTGTGTATATCGGACGACTCACGAGCTTCTGATAAATGACGAGCATGTGGAGCACGGTGTTGCCGTTCGTGTCCTGCTTGTCGGGATCTGCGCCTCTGGCGAGTATCAGTCGGTAGCATTCCTCCTGGCCCAGGCAGGCTGCGAAGCTCAATGGATACTCGCCCCAGTACACGTAACTGTTCGCATGCGGCAAAATTAATCGATCTTTTCAATTCTCGGGTGAAATGGGTTTGTATGTGAGAGGAGGCCCATTGATGGTAATGGTTGGAAGTATGCAGAAGTGCAGAAATATTGTGAGTGGTTTATTTAGAAAGGTTTGATGAGATGTGTTTTTCTACATTGGATGATTATTACCTTGAAATAATTGTTTTTTGTTTTGTGCTTTTTAAAACTTGTCGATTTCTTTCAGATTTTAGTGCTTTTGAATGTCTAAATTTGGAATTTGGTCGTTAAAACAATAATTAAAATTGCCAAATATATCATTAAAAGCGATTTAAGATGCATAAAATTTTAGTTTAATCACCTAAAATTTGAAAGTATAATCAGCTGAAAAAACTTTAAACGCAAAAGTTATTGTTTAATACGCCACCTATAGAAAAGAATAAATTATACCCATCATAGTTAGTTTCCGGGCACACGCAGACCCACTCGTGCTCGATGCTGTCATTCCGCGACGCCTTCTGATCCTCCGGGCACATGAAATTCCCGAAGCAGCGCTCATTGACGTCGGCGCCGCTGTCGAGCAGAAATTTCACCATCGACGGGTCCTCGTTAACGATCGCGATATGCAAAACGTTCTCTCCTATACGTGAAAAAAGTTCGCGTATAGAATCGCACATAAATTAATAATTATTATATCATCCGACGTAAAAATTCCATCCTGTATATAATATACGAACCGTAGTATTCATCATCGATGTAGATATCGTTGATGAGATTGGGATAGAAGCGGAGCAGGCGTTTCGCCAGATCGGCGTGAATGGCCGTGGCGTTGAGCATGCACAGGTGCAAAATCGTTTCGCCGACTGCGCCCCGTTCGCCGAGGCTCCAGCATACCAATCTGTACTTGCTTTTATCTGCGTACAAGTTTGAGAGAGCATTAGGGTGACTTCACTAGTGAATGAACGAATAAGGAAATTGTAACTTTTGTTATTTAATTAAGTGGTTTAAAAATTGATTGAAAGTAAAACCCTTTTGAAATTTATATTCTGAAATGTTCAAACTTTATGTCGGTCAGCAAATTTTGAATAAAGAATCCAAGTAAAAATTTTATTTAATGAAAATCTGTAAATATCCCCTAAAAACCAGTAAAGAAACACGCAATCTTAGTATCTAAATACGTTTCACCAGTGAATGAATACATCGCCAGTGAATAAACACTTAAGGACGTTCTCCGGGTCGAAACAGCAATTTTAGTTTTTATATTTTTAAATAATTTTTTATTAATTTGATAATCCAAGAGTAAGTACAAGTAACAAATATATACTTGAAAGAACATAAGACAATTTTTTCAGACAAATTCAGACAATAGTCACTATGCTATTGTTACGATTAAAGACAAAAACTTCAATAAGTTCTTTAAATTTTTTTATTTTTTATTCGATCTTAACGAAATAAAGCTTATTTTGTTCGTTAAGAAATTTCAGGGGGAGTATCGATGGGAAAATTTATGATACGAGTTAACAGTACGGCGCAATATCAATTTGTTTAAGAAAGTTTTGATGAAAACTTGACTTGCTTTTCTTAAATAAATTGATATTGCGCCGTACTGGTAACTCGTATCATAAATTTTCCCATCGATACTCCCCCTGAAATTTCTTAACGAACAAAACAAGCTTTATTTCGTTAAGATCGGATAAAAAATAAAAAAATTTAAAGAACTTATTGAAGTTTTTGTCTTTAATTGTAACAATACCATAGTGACTATTGCCTGAATTTGTCTGAAAAAATTTGTCTTATGTTCTTTCAAGTATATATTTGTTACATGTACTTACTCTTGGATTATCAAATTAATAAAACATTATATAAAAATATAAAAACTAAAATTGCTGTTTCGACCCGGAGAACGACCTTAATAGCGGCGATTTTATGATTTTATTCTTAACAAGATAATTTCTTTTATGCAGAAGCTTTATATAAAATGAAATAAAAATTTTCAAGGATTCGAAAATTATCGTCACGTTAGATAAACATTACATAGAAAGCTTGATATTTTCATAATACATAAAGAAAATGTTCGTTAACTAGTGACTGTTCCAATACTGGTGTATAGTCACCCTATAGCGTTTATGTGAATTGTTAGGAATTCTCCGGGGTTATTGAGATTTGACGTACCAATTTCGCTTTCGTCGGGCTCCTCGTCGCCTTCCATGTCCTTGTCGATGTCGTAATCCTCGGGTTTTTCCATCACTTTGAGTACTGGTAGCTGCAGGAAAAGATAAATATTTTACTTTTATCGAATTTTTTTTTTGTAATCGTAGTCACAATTTGTTTAAATTCACGTAAAAAATATATTGTCAATTGAAAATTTAAAAGAACACGCAATGAAAGCATTCGTTTTAAAAATTTGAGGTTAAACTGTACTTTCGAAGTATCGCAAATGTGAATATTTAATGTTATTTAAACCATTTTGTGTCTCGGCCTCTCCTTGTTTCTCAAAAGTACGAGCTTGGATATAGGTATCCACTTTCCTTTGCCTTTGTTGTACAAAAAAGGCTCGACTTTCGTTCTTATTGCATGATCGATCTCGGCATATTGTTTTGTTTGCGATGCTCGTTTCATCATATCCACTAAAAGGCCACCACCTGTTGAATTGCGAGTTATAAAATAGAAGTACAGTAACAATGATTATAGACGATCAAATGCACTATAAAAGTAGAAGAAAGAAAAAAACCTTTTACGGTGACTATTACCTTTCAAGTCGACGAATTTGTACAGTACAATGGAAGATGCATCCGTTTGCTTTTTTACGCCGCTAGTAACGTTACTTTCTGTATTTCCCATGTTCTGAGAGTACGATCAATAAATGTTGTTTTATAAGTCTTGGAAGTGTTTCATTTTTAGTAGACAAAATAATAATAGCATTCCAAGTTCAAAGACTCGTATCACTGGCTGAGTGTTTTGTACTTCGGTCGGAGCATGCCGTTACCATGACTTGAGGTGAATTATCGATCAAATATTTTTGTTATCAGGTGCAACAGCTACTTCATTTTCATAAATTATTTTATTATTGCATTGTTGTACAATGACCTTTTTTAAAATTATTGTATAGAACCAAGATGAATACCGGTTACGAGATTACAATTTTAATTAATTAAAGAATAAAAATATTCGAGCAAAATAAATAGTGATAATACGTGAGACATCTTACTAATTAATTGGTGTTAATAATATCTAGTAGTTGTTTTGAATAAAATATATCAAATAATACTTCAAATCAGAAGTTTTTGGGCGGAAGAGGCACTGCTATTTCCTTTTTTTTTAATTAGCAAAGATATAGTGAAAGCGAGAACTCGCGAATATTTTTATCTCATAAAGTAAAAGTAATCAATTGCCGTAATTGAGGAAAAAAACGTTAACGTGATTTGCGGTTCATTGATAATTTTTGTACTGATCATAAATAATTAAAAAATATATCTAAGCTGAATTTACCATTACAATATAAAAAATTATTATTTCATATAAAATAACAGAAAATAAGCGATAACTTTAGCAAGTTCATAATATATATTAAGCAAAGAATAAGACATTTTTTACGATAAGGCAAACAATTATTGTTAAAATGCATCTTCAAATAAAATAAAGTATTCCGATGCATATAAAAAATAATAAAAGTTAGCAAAAGAAAGCGTAACTCAACTCACTTTAGGCCCCGGAGGGATTCGAACCCTCGATCTCCTGTTTACTAGACAGGCGCTTTAACCAACTAAGCCACGGCGCCGTTGGCACCGTCTATGGTAAGGGTTGTACAAGTTCTTAGAGACTAACAGAGTACACCTTTTATTGATTGACCATATGTTAACAATTGATTTAAGGCGATGTGAAGTTCAAAATCAACCCAATTTCATTATTTAATAAACTAATATTCGAACGTTTATTTGGAAAAACAACAACGTTAGGCGCTTCGTATATCTATAAATACTATGCTCAGCAATTTTTTGTATGATTCTATCAGCATTTTCATGAGATATGCCCGTTTCAAAGCTAGATCCAAATTCTAAAAATAAAGATTCCTACTTACCGGCATTGAGGTTTTTATTTAATTAAATAAGTTCTGAGTAGGTTTTTGGAAAAACAACAACGTCAGGCGCTCTGTATATGTAAATACTATACTCAAAATTTTTTTAGTGATTTTATTAATCTTTGCAAAAGATGTAGACATTCCAAAATTATGTAGGTATTTCACATTACGTTTAGTTAACTTATAAAATTTTTTTGTTTATCAATGAATAATACATATTTTGTAATTATAACCATTGTTGAAATAAAAAAATTAACTTTAATGTAACATGTATGTTTAGTATAAGTGTTTTGTTATATAGTTTGTAAGCTACCAGATCTATATACAGGTGTTTTGTGCACCTCTACATGGAGAAAAATTATATGTATTAGTAAAGTTTACTTTTTTTTTATAAGAAAATTCACTATTTTCACAGTAGTGCTGGGACACACTCGTCATATAGGATTTTTACTTTTTTAAATAGTAATTTTTACGATTTTCGTAGCCAGATTCATTTTTTAAATAATAATTTTTATGACTTTTGTAGAAAATTTTACTATTTTTGTAGCAAATGGCTGATTCTGTGATATTTCGTTTCATCAGTCATAAAAATTATTATTTAAAAAGTAAAATTTGCCACGAAAATCTTAAAGATTACTATTTAAAAAGTAAAAATCCCACATTGTAAAGTATGTCCCAGCGCTATTATGAAAATGATAAAATTTCATATAAAAAAGTAAAGTTTATAAATAAATAAATAAATAAATAAATAAATAAATAAATAAATAAATAAATAAATAAATAAATAAAAAATAAATAAATAAACAAACAAATAAATAAATATATAAATAAATAAACACATAAATATAATATTTGTTTTAATTATTTTTATAATTTATTTAACATTATTTAAATAAATTATAAAATTATAAAAATAAATTTTCTTAATAATTTTTCTCAACGAATCATTAAAAAAAATTGTGAAAATTTTTAATTCAAGTTTATTTTGTATAAATACTACACTAATTGTTATGCAAATTCTGTATATCTTATATCTTACTGTAAAATAATGTAAAAATTGAAAAAAAGTTGTTGAGATCACGCTATCTTTTTTTGTGATTTTTCCAGTTACATAGCCAAATAACGGTGTTTCGGACGTGTGGTTCGTTGGTCTAGGGGTATGATTCTCGCTTAGGGTGCGAGAGGTCCCGGGTTCAAATCCCGGACGAACCCAATTTTTTTTTTTTTTATTTTTTTTTAAGACCTTAATCTCGAAATACTGCAATATTTGTAATTGATTTATTGTCAAATTAATTTTTTTAGACTGTGTATATATAACCAGGTAGTATCTGTTGCTATGTTCTTTTACATAATAGTTTTCTTTTCTACAGTATATGTTTCTTTTGATACCGCGTAATTCAGAAGATATTACATTCTGCTTGTTGTGCAAAGTGTGCTTTTGGTTTTCAACTTTGTTTATACTAATTAACAACAATACATACTAACATTGTTTCATTACTATATTTATCACATTAAATGAGTTAAAGTTTGTTAGGAATAGTGTGTACAGCTTTATAATTCCTTTACGACGCATAAAGCTATATATTTTTCCTGATTTATTTGCCAAAGGAATTATCCATCTTAACTTTATTTCGTGTTCTGTTTGCTTTGACATGTTATATAGATAGCGCAGGTTTCATGTTGACCTAAGAAATCCAATACGATCTCCCGGGCATCGTCCTGTTCGGAAAGAATGCGCGGAATACGTATCCGATTAAAAAAGAAATGTGTTGAACGCTTATCATATTAAACGCATTCTACTTCGGGCGTGTAATTATATTATTAATTGAATTTTAAAAGCGCGACCGGAGCAGTTAATCGCTTTTTTGCGAGAAGGAAAAAAATAACTAATCTGCAGTGTGGTCTAGAAAATGTTTGATTAAATTTATGGAGACAGTGTATAAGCATGTAAGCTACGTGTCTTTTAAAAAAAGCTGCGCTGCTTTGTGAATCGTAATGAACTTCCATTCTGCCATTTTTTTAAAAGAAAGAATATCGACCGCGATAAGTGGAACATGTGGTACGTGGTATGATTATTCAAAAGAAAAGTAGATAGGGTGAGAGAGCGAATAGGTGGACTATTTTCTGACTAATGATGTAAATTACTTTTAATAGAGATGCCGAATGTAAATGCATTAGTAACGTTCTCTGTAATTTTATTATTACCCTAGATAGATACTCAGATAGCTATAAATATAACTTTTTATCAAATAAACTAAATTACAATAGATTATTCAAATATTAGGACTCGCGTTTGCGTATAATTGAGTTACATAAAAAGTTTATAAAGTGTACAAAATACAATAGGCTTTTATATAAGTAAGAATATCGTAATTGTTTTGTTAGTATTATTGTTAGTAGTAGTTTTGATAGTAATCCCTTAACGGATATTTTTCAATTCCAATGTAGAAAAAATAGGACTAAACATTCAAGTATACATATTTTTTTATTATGACTCAATTGTTATGATTAATTTGTACAATCGGACTTAAATAAATAATCCAATGCACTCGCATTCCATCAAAATATTTACATTTCCTTTGATTCATCCAAATAAATAGATATTGAGACTGCACTGTGATACCTGTCAAAAAGTTTCAAGCACCTTGCGAAAATGATCAGACTGTCTCATAAAGCAATTACAGATTGTGAATCCCCTCAATATTATCAAATATGATGGTGAATCTTAAAAATAAAATATAAGATTATTATTTTTGGTTTTCCACAGCTAATATCTGTACGAGACTGAAAAATTTCGCAAAACACTGTTTTTACTAAACTCTTCTCTCACCGTCGACAGACACATTGTCAGGCTATTTCATCCTCTTTTGGTATCGGGTTTTTCAATCAAACGCACCGTTTGTCCACCCCAATCCAATTACCAATCAAGTAGGATCCGCCAGCTTATTCCAGTTTATACTGTATACACAACTCGCACTAACCAATACCACTACACCTATACTCAACCTCACTTAATTAACGCTAACTCCCACTAAATTCGCAACAGCATCTAAAAAACATGTTAACCGATCATCATAGGTAGGAAGCAGGAAGCGATCGGCTCTGATCATAGCCGTCGCATACCTAGCGCACGCACTCGCTCGGGACAAAAATTCGTAGTAGGGGGACAACTACTTGCAACGCGTCAAAGAAAAAGACAGAGATAGATAGATCGAGCGCTAGCCTCGTGTCGTCGCCGTCGTCGCATCGTTTGAATGCGCCCCGACCGCGCGCGCGCGTGCGAGTGTAGCAATCGTTCGTCACCACAGTGTGTGTTTCTGGTGCGCTCACTCACCGAATTGTGTGTGCGCGTCGCTCTCTCTCTCTCTCTCTTGCTTTGCAGGCTGCTCTCTCTCGGTACGCGGGCGCTCGCGCGGGGGTTCGGCTGCTCATATACGTTTACCTCGCCGCGCGAGGCACCCGCTTGGGTCAGTGAGGCTCGCGCTTTCGAGTTGCAAGCACACGTCGACTCTTCTTACACAAGAGAACGAGAAGGACGATATATAAATTCGAGACGACACACGCGCGCAGCTGCCTCGGTGTACAAAACTCGGCTTTTGGATATTATTTTCGATTGTTTTGCGATTTTTTTTTTTCACCTCCTCCTGTATAGCCTCGCGATTTCCGAGAGTGAAGTGCTGAGGTTTACACATATATAAGAGGCCGGCGCGCTACGGTGGATCCTGAGAATTCACGATGTGAGTACACATACACCTCTGCCTAACTATTACATGTACACTATATATGTATACGTATATAGTTCTACTTTGCTATTCATTCATCTTGTGTAGGCAGAAGTCTTTTTTCACGAGACGCCGCGTCTGTCTTATCGGCGCGCTCTCGCGTTCCTTCTCGCTGATAAGTAAGCCGTGCGTCGCGAGTACGTAGGTAGATTTTGTTTGCTCTTGACTGAAAACTGGCGCACTATAATATAAGTGTATAATAAAGAAAGAGAAGAGAAAGAAAATCTCGCGCATTATCCTATAGCTCGCGGTGCGGGTGTGGGCTAGCACGCGCGGAATCAATCAGACCGGTATATTATAGACGATCGGCGCGCGCGCGCTATTATACCGTATATACCTGCCCATCACGCGGACCATTTACCGAACAATAATAGACACGGAGATGAGGAGGAGACTGCCTCCGGTTAGGATTCACGGAATATCTCAAGCTACCGTTACACATAAGCAGCTATGTATAGCAGCAGTGGTATATTTACAGGTAACTTATATATCGGTGTGCAAAACAACAAAAGGCGCGTCATGGTATCGAAAAAAACCGAGCGAACCGCCTCTTGTTTTCCTCGCTATATTTATTCGCATCGCGCGCGGACGCCACCGTGTGTGTGCTTTTTTTTTTGTTTCACTCGCGCGCATCCCGAAAAACCTTGAGCCACACGCGCGCGCTCGCCTATTATGATGATCGAGAGAAAGTCATCGAGTTGACACGCGCTGCAGCAGCAGCAGGTATAATCGACGGATCGACGCCGCGCGAATACTAAACCATCCCGAAGAAATTGTGCACGAAACAAAAAAAAGAAGAAGAAGAAGAGCGTTAGCGTGACGCAATTCAGCGGCACGAGGAATGCGCGAAACTCGTGCAACACACGCGCAAGTATATGTAAACATCAAACATCGGTTTTTCCGCGGCTCTGATAACAACTGCGGAGGCTGCGTATTATACCTGTGTATATATCTCAAAGGGCTCTTTACGCAAGTTCCGCGCGTGTGTGGCGACAACAATCGCCGAGAGTATAATTGAAATCGCCTTCAGCAGCGTAGCAGCACGAATCGAGAAATGAATTGTGTAGTATACATATATATATATATGTATATATACGGTGTAGTGCGGCGTTATCGCGGGCGTGTATATCGATTTCAATCGTTATATTTTTCCGCTATCGCGAGAGCGCGCCTTTAAACGCAAAGTTCGATAGACTTTCGCATACCAATGGTAATGGAAAACACGGAGATAAAAAAAAATTCAGGCCTCCGTTGATAAGGTTAAAAATACGATCGATCGCCGCGTTTCGTTGCATGCATATACAGGTATATACACGTACGCACTCTCGCTAATAAACGCGCGGGTAATAATAATAATAGGCCGCGTGCGCGTCGCTCGGACATCTAGGCTTCGCGCGCATCACTGACATAATGCCGAAGGCAAGCGACCGCTTATGCCAAAATCCGAGGCGACTATGTACGCCACCTTTTTTTTCGCCTTGTCGCAACACTTGGCGGCATTGACGGGCGCCTCGGAAAAGTCACGGAAACTCGCGCAATGTAGTTGCAAATCAGGTGTACGTGCGTGTGTGGTGAGTACGCAGTCATACTAATTTACCGCGGTGTCTTTTTTTTGTTCGAATTGTTTGCTTTTTGCCATTACGATAACTTGTAGTTTATGTCCGAGCTCGTGTACTTACTTACGCGGCGCGTCGATGACCATCACATATAGTTGTTTTGAGCGTCCGCGGCGGCGGCTTCTTCGCACGCACTTGACGCGCTCTCGACAAATTGCTTTGTACTTCGGAGAGCGGTGATTTTTCTAGGCCGGGCGCCAAAAAATGTGTGAGTATATAGACACTTGATGTTGTATTTAGACGAATGACGGATTCGTTTGTATTTTAAAGTAACACGTATTACTCGTTGAAATATATAACTCGGACCTTTCAAGTGCGTCTACATATATACGTATAATATATGGTAAGCATAAATTCTGCGGCGCGCGCGCGTACTTCTATTTCTATTACCGTCGTTATGATCGCCGTTACGAAAATCACCTCCATAATCTGCACACCGTCAATATTATCATTATAGCATATATAATTATCTTGAGTTATAACCCTACCCTCGACGTTCGCGTTGCGCGCGCGCCAAAAAATATACACACTTAATAATCGAAGATCCAATGTCACCCATAATATATACGAATCTGAAGTTTAGGCTGCACATCAGTCGTCGGATACGTTATTATTATTGAAAAGCCGGGCGCGCGCGCGCTATCGCGTTACATAACGCTCCGCACAATCGCGCGGGATGCTCCAATTCGGCGGGGAGAAATCATTGTTGCGCGATAAAGCGCGCGAATCTGCGTCTGTGACGCACTCGCGAGACAATGCAACTTCCATGACGCGTATTACACACTCTACCCACTTTCCTAGCGCATTCTTTTCTATTCAATTCCATTACACATGCGCGCCACCCAATCATACGTACGTGCTCCCGATCGATCGTCACTGGTAATATGCTAACGCTTACCCAACCCGTGGAGAGAGAGAGCGCGTGCATGCACCCGGCCGTTTTACGGCTCGCAGGCGCGAAAGATTAGGACCACGATTATGTGTAAGTACACGTATTTATACGCACGCGTACGCACAAGAGCTCCATCGTTCGGGTGCAATTGCGCGCGCGCGTGAGGTCGTTTCTTTTTTGCTTTTCTTATGTATGCGGGTGCCAAGTCAGCGCCTTCGCGGGCGGCGGCAGCGGCTGACTGGTAAAATTGCCGGCGAAAGTGCGATTTCTGGCGGAAAGAAGAATTTTTGTTATTGTACCGTTGAGCGCCGGAAAAACGCGGACGAGGCGCGCGACGGAGAAATTGATACCGCGCTGTGGTTCAGTATTGGCGTATATGCAAGTTTTTATAGGTGACTTTTTGAATAGCTCGTGAAGTTTTGGATTGGGGTGCAGTTATTTAAGCATTGAAGGAAGGATATTGCCTGGGAATGAGAAATATAATAATTGAAGGGCCGGATGCAATAAGGGGATTAGCGCTCGAAAACCTGTAAAAGTATTATCCAAGTGACTAAATTTTCAATGTAGCCAAATTAATTTTTAAAAAATATCACCTTGTAGGGAATGAAAAAAAGTATTTTTACCTAGAAGGAATTTTTTTTATTCGACTTTCTTTTTAATATAAAAACTAAAAACTGAAAATTTGGTTCATCTATTTTTAATAGCTTTCAAAAACATTAATCGTCCAAACTTGGTCAAATATCATCGAAATATTTTGAAATTTGACAGGGACGTGCAGAATACTCCAGCGTTGCCTATGGGATTGATAAAAGGATGTAAATCCATAATTGTTAATAATTATTTAATTGCAAATATATTGCGATCGGTAATTACGTTTTCTTAACTTTAACGGAAAAAGTATCGAGGGAAGTTGAAGCTAGGAAAAACATCCAGCGAGACATTTGTTCCTTAATAGTCTAATAAGTTTCTGACAAAGTTTCAAATTGATTTAATAATAAATGACTTAAATAGAGCGTTATTAATAAAGACGCGCGCTAGCAACATCGGCGGCGCGGCACGGCGTGAGCTCAAACTGCGTCGCACACGTTTTCGCAGTGGCGTATCACGTTTATAAAAACTAAAGAATTATTACGTTATTGTGTGTGTGTGCGTGTGTATGTGTTAAATTTTAAAGTACAAATTTATTTATTAACATACTAACAAAATATAATTATATGTACAGTGCGTTGACTTATAAACTGCGTTTTTACGTTATATAAAACATAATATCGTTACATAATAATTCGTTAATTTTTATAAACGTGATACATCAGTGCAAAAACATGTAAACACAGGCTTAGCTCACGCCGCGCCGCGCCGCCAATGTTGCTAGCGCGCGTCTTCATTAATAACGCTCTATTTAAGTCATTTATTATTAAATCAATTTGAAACTTTGTCAGAAACTTATTAGACTATTAAGGAACAAATGTCTCGCTGGAAGTTTTTCCTAGCTTCAACTTCCCTCGATACTTTTTTCCGTTAAAGTTAAGAAAACGTAATTACCGATCGCAATATATCTGCAATTAAATGATTATTAACAATTATCGATTTACATCCTTTTATCAATCCCATAGGCAACGCTGGAGTATTCTGCACGTCCCTGTCAAATTTCAAAATATTTCGATGATATTTGACCAAGTTTGGACGATTAATGTTTTTGAAAGCTATTATAAAAAATAGATGAACCAAATTTTCAGTTTTTAATTTTTATATTAAAAAGAAAGTCGAATAAAAAAAATTCCTTCTAGGTAAAAATACTTCTTTTCATTCCCTACAAGGTGATATTTTTTAAAAATTAATTTGGCTACATTGAAAATTTAGTCACTTGGACAATACTTTTACGGGTTTTCGAGCGCTAACCCCCTTATTGCATCCGGCCCTTCAATTGGTATCGATGTTTGCGGATTATCGGTAGCTTAAGTAATAAAGTGAATAGAATATATCGCGTGCGAGTGATAATTTGTGGAATAAAAAACAAATTTTTAATGAATGAAGTTGAAATGGCAATTGAAATGATTTTGAAAATGATTTATGAGTGCAGCCTAAATAGATAATAGTTTATAGCCCAATTACTCGTACAGATAGCTCGTATAGACATAGACACGCGTTCTGCTACTTCAGTAAATTATTTTTCCATTCCATGCGCGCTATGATTCTATACGCGAACTGTTTAAGATATATTGGTTGCATTAAACAATGAATAATGAAATTCCAATAATTTAAAAAAATATATTTTCTCTCATAACATAAATTAAACTACGGACGTTTCAACAGAGCTCTTTATATACTAAATCATTTGAACAACGATAAACGTTACTATATTCAACGAGCCATTTTGCACAAAAAAAAAGGGCAACTCTCATTACACGTGTGAAAACCGCACAGTATTACCGCATATCAATCGCTCGCCGCTTTCAGCAGCAGTCGTCCGGGCCCGACTAATTCGACACTCGTTACGAGGAATCCGCGATGACGGATATGCGTTCGCACGTATATATACACGCACATCGAAGCCTCACTTTCTAACGGCATCAAAACATCTGCAAGGGAATCCAGGGCGCGCATCGCTATTCTTAGCCCCGAAAAGTATTGCGAATAAACGGGCGAATTTCATCCAAGTCGCGCGCGCGCGGCTGGTTAACGAGGAGCAAGCGCATTCCGTTTTCGCGCTCAAGCGGGCGCGATGCGAATGATTAGCCTAGTTTACGCGAGAGAGAGAGAAAGATGCGAGGACGAGACAATATAAGATGCAACAGGCGCTGCGGTGGGTGTGAAGTCATCATCCAGCCGTTGCTGCTGCTACAAAATTTTAAGGATTTCTTTTCATATAGCTACTCGTCGTTATCTTGTTTGTTTTTTCGGCAGGCTATGAGTCACCGGCCGCGCATTCATCGACACTCGCCGCTTGAATCAATTACGCGGCGATAAAGGCGATATCGATTCGCCATTCATACGTGCGTATATACCTAATATATTCGCAAAGTCAACACAGGTACACTCATCGTTCCGAAGAAATCAGAAAGAGCTCATCCTTCCTTCCTTTTTTTCGCGTAATTACTCACAGGGATTCACATACGCGAATGCCGTAACATTATTCAGCGTGATTCAATAATCGCGATTTTATCGGTGACGATGACAGCGCACGCCTCACCGCGCGCGGGTTTTGCGGTCCAGCGCGCGAATAATTCCCGGGAGCGCCAGTGCAGGGTTCCGCTGATGTGTATGTGACGTCCACCTCGTCATCACGCGTATATCCCGCCTATACACGAGTGCATTTTACGCGTGACTCATAATCCATCGATATATTTTGAACGATGTTTTTTTTTCTCTCTCAATACACCTCGCGTGTCTATATAGTGTAAAGGCCGCGGACACTGTGTTTGCGCAGTGCATATATAGGTAGAGAGGGACTAATTTGGTCCGGAGCTGCGTTTAGCATGACAAAGTGGACGGCGTGCGCGAGCGCCGGCGTTGAGCTTCCGACTTCGGTGATTACTTCATCAGGCACCTTGCGAGCGACCGCCTGTGTTTTGTATTTGCATAGGCCGTACTATAATGACAATGGGATGTAGTGTCGCGCCCGGCGGTATATAATCGCTCTCGAGAGGGAAGGTGAATGTAAATTATTGTTTATCCTGGCACAGGTATATGATCCCTGTAATATATCGCGCATAGCGAGCGAGAGCTTTTTTTTCTCTCTGTATTGGATTTTCGTCCATGTTTTATTCATTATAGACCGGTCTATTAGCGCGCGTAAAATGCGTGTCCGCGGCAGCGGTAAGAAGATTAGAGCGTGAAATACACCGTGCGCGGCGCTTGTGAAATCTCTATTAGTGCGTGCAATTGTATAAGTGTGAAAATACCTAACGATTTTTTTGATTATACCATGCTAGTAGTAGTAGTAGCGCACGCGTATGGTAATGAAAAGTAAACAAATTATTTAATAATTATATATGCAACGAGAATCAATCGCATCGGTTCGCGCAGCGCGGAAGGCCACAATCAACGCGCGCGTTTATATTCGAGGCGAATATCTAAGATTTTTCATTATTAGTTACGGCTGCTGCGGATGAGCCCTTGATGACTGTGGTGATTTATTGCGGTAGTGTAAAGTGACGCCCGCGATGATGTGTTTTTCTTATTCTTCCGCTCCGATCGTTCATTTATACTTTTTTTAAACACAAGTGGACCGATCATTTTTGTATAATATTTATATAGGTACATATGTATATCAGGGACAAGAAACGCGGCGCGTATACCTGCGGAATTCGCTCTCTTCTATCAGAGACTCGCCTTCGCGCTTGATAAAGAGTGCGCGCGCGGCATAGCGATCCATTGACGGAATGATTGTTGAATAATCTCAATCTCATTTTTTTTACAACGAGGCAAGGGCGTATACCGACCTTAGCTCGACCAAATTCGTCGTTTTCTGTTTTTTTTTTCTTTCTCTTTTCCTTATCGCGTATAGTGGAAGCTCGTTAAGGATCTTCGCGAGAGATTACGCGTATAATATGTTAACAAGCGGCGTGGCTACCGGAGGAATCTGCAGTGAGGCTGCACGCGTATATATACGTATAATTAAGACGCGCGAATGAAAATAACTAGCTGGATTTTTTGCACTCATCGGGAAACGATATATCATTGTCGCTCTTCGAGCTAATGCGAATTAATGTATCGATTAGCATTTGGAATTGAGATTGTTACATAAAAATATATTTCAGATGGCATTTTAATGGCTTACCGCTGTTACGCGGATCACGTAATTGAGATTGATTGTGAAATCGATCAGGGGCAAATTTTTTAGGAGATGACGCGCCGTTCTTGTTTATATAGAATCAAGTACACTCTTACACCGATATCCTCGTATTTTAACTTCTCTTTTTGTTTAATTTTCATTTTTATTAGTATAACTTTAGTCCTCACCCTGGTAGAAAATTAACCATATTTTATAGTTATAACGTTAATTAAATGGAAGCATTTTGAGCAAAAATCATAATGCAAAAATAATATAATTCATCTGAAAGTTCTACTATTACTTAAAGTATACTTCAATACAAGTGTGAAAGTGTTGATTCTAGTAGGAGTGTGGGGTTTGACAATAACACGAGTGAAGAATCATTTTTCGCACGTGTATCGAACGATATTTTTTGACATAGTATGCGTAAAAATGCATATACACAGAAAACAGTATGAAAAATCGAATTTTACGCATATTATCTGTAAAATGAATTTTTACACATAATAGTATGCGTAAAAATGCATACACACGAAAAACAATGTAAATCGAATTTTACACATACTATGTCAAAAAATATCGGATGCAACACGTGTTTTCGATCGCTACTGGTGTGTAAAATCACATTTTACGCACTTGTTGCATAATATACTATTTCGATACAGAGGGCGTAAAATCGCTTTTAAAAATGTACAGAATGTGTAAAATCGCATTGTACGCACACTGTATCGAAACATGCATATTTTATGAAGTGTAAATGCCATAATTTATTTCGGATTGATACATAATTATGAAATACAAGCAATGTTCGTTTTTAGCCATAAAGTTAACTGAAAAATAGCTAGCTTCTGGTTAACATTTCTACCAGGGTATACGTCCTTCAATTAACTCCAGAGACAGCCACAATGAATCCGACTGCGAATCTGAGGAATAAACTAAAATAACAAAAACTCCGACGTATATAGAAATCCCCAATAAGCTCCGAGATCCCCTTAAGCCCAGTTTTATTTACTCACGGCTTACCACAGCATACCGCATTCTAATACGTTTTTTCTCTCTCTCTCTCAAAATCCTTCCTCGATTTACTAAACCTATACCCGACTCTCGACACGTATACACATTACACGCGGCTCCCGCTATAATCCCCTTCAGCAGCCGGTGCGCCTTTTTGATGTTTCGAAATCTACTGTCGCACCGCGCTAACACACACCGCGCGAAGACAAGTGTGCAGACTTATTTACTTACTATATACACGATTACGCGACACGTCATAGTGCACCCTATCTCTCGGCCTACCCCACGGCGGCGCACCTCGCTTTGCCATTATTTTTAGATTGACAATGCGCGATCGCGGCAGTAGATACGCGGTGATTCACGCGCGCCGCCCACCCGCATATACTTGGCGGTTCTGGCATCCGATGAGTGATATACGAGCCGCGCAGCTCTTATCGATTTTAGGCCTTGCGCGACGTACGCGTTACGTTATGCAGAATATAAGAGAAAACGCATTAATCTCCCGCGCACTGCGAGAATAAAATGTAAAATCACAGGCCTGATAGTTTAATTGCCCGCTGCAGCATGTAGGCATGAATAAGACGGTTTTTTTCTGTCTGTCCGATCGATATACCATTTGCTGATGCAAATAGCGTAGAGAGATACCGAGAAAGACTCGCGCGCTCGCGATCAAGTCATTACTAAAAGTTTTCAAGAATACTTATTCCAGATAGACGTGCATACGCGACAGCTGTCGGGTAATCGGGGAGCTGAAGTTTTGGCGCCTGCACGGCACACGACCGTATCAGCGCGCCGGCAGTCTGTTACACTCTATACGCACAAGTGCATAACTCAGAACTACGCGGCGCGTGCGCTCTGCTCTTAATATCCGCGACAAGTGGGTCAAGAACGCGCATAGTGCATGGCGTATATATATTCACGCGGGACTAATTGGTCGTAAGTATGAGCTTCGAGACGCTGGCAGGCGCGTGGCACAGCTCAATTTCGCGCCGATATCCCGCCGCGTTACGTAAAATTGTACTTACCTATATGCAGGATTCGTTGCACCCGCGTGCTGAGGAATTCCGGCGGCGCGCGGGACTGGATTAATTTGTTGGAGAGTATGTTTGACGGGGGGATGTTTTTTTTCGGATGTGGGCAGGTTGATCGAATGACAAGTGGTAATTAAATGAGCTCCAATTTGAAAAGTCGAGAGGAAAATTACTTTGGAAATTGGTCTAATTGGAGCTGTGATTTGTTAGGACCTGCGTGTAAAAGTGAGATGTATATCGCCCTGCTTGTGTATAGTGTACACGATTCTTTTTTAATTTAAATTACACGTGTATGTAGCGCGGAAGAGGTGTGATTACGTGTGTATATACACGGGTGGGATTCCTGCGGGTGATTGCGAAATCAAGAACATTGTATATTTTATTTTTGTTTTGCGGTCGATTCCTTTAATTGATGCAAATGGCTCGTTTAGCGAGCGACCGAGAAATGCAGAAACAGAGAAAAACACATATTTTTAGCGTTGACCGCGAAGAGACATTAAACTTTGCGCGCGCGCGCGCGCGTCTGTGCATGAAACAGCTGCGGGGTCGTAAACGCCGAAATTTTTATCGTTTTTTTATAAGCTGCAAATGGTCACGTATGTGTGCGACGATGCGCTGGAATCATTGGAGAGGAGGAAGCATGTATATTATCTATTGCACGGTATTTTTCATTTAGTCAGATTGCTCGAATGCACGGTTATGTGGTAACGGTTTTCTTTGTTGAAAGTTATTACCGCGATATTAAAAAGTATGCACTTTGTTGTAAAATTTTGAAAATCTGTTGGGACGGCAATTATATATTGGTTTACCGTTAGTTCATTTTACGTATGAGGTAATAGACTAATAACGCTTAATACGTAATAATAATTACGCAAATTGCTATATGTTACGAGAATTTTGAGCTGTTGGAAAACTAGTTAGGACAATTAAAATAATTAAATGACTTTGGTTCATGGAAATCATTTGATTTTAGGAATATTCTATAAGAGAAGAAGACAATTTCTCAATTAAGCTTATAAGGAAACCGTTGCACATCAGATACTCTTGTACAGAAAATCAGAAACAATACCTCGTTCGGCCATTTTCCGCAATCCCCCGATAATTTCAGGCAATTTACCTTAAACGCGGCGATTTACATGCTAAACTAAACTAAAAACTTTACGAGGCAATCCCTCAATAACATAATACCACACACACACACACACACACACACACACACACACACACACACACACACACACACACACACACACACACACACACACACACACACACACACACACACACGTTCGCCGCAGGTGCAGTATACTTAAACTGCTTCTCTATCCGAATCCCCCTCCGCGCAAAATACAAAAGTCTGCTTACACGTGTAAACTCCGCAGACCAAAGCGGCGACAGTCTCGTTTAATTTCGAAGAAGCCCCGCGTACCGTCAATAATTACACACCATCCCAGTCGCCGAGACGATGATGTGTATAAACGTACACGTGCCGGCGTCGACGCTCGTAAAAAAAGGCGCCTGCGCGGAATATGAAAAGATTTTTCTAATGCGGCTAGATACGCTCCGATTGTCAGCTGCACATAGCGCGCGGTGTAGTTATTTGCATGTCGGTTGGCGCCAGGCTAATAGTCTCGCGCGCGCGGGGGCCGGATGCGTCGAATTATCGCGCGCGGCTTTTCAAGTGTTTGATATATATGCGTGTGCGGCTGTAGAGGCCCTGATTGAATCGTCGAAAGCTCGCGCGCGCTTGCATAAGTCGTGTGTAGCCGCAAATAAGTTGCAGTGGTGGGCGGGTTTGTGTATGTTAAAGCGTTTGATGCGTCGAGGGTCGTGATGATCGTTTATGAATATAGAATTGTATTCGTGGTGTGCGGCGGGTGATGATGAGGCGAGAGCGTGGAAAATAGGTTTGATGCGGTGAGATGGGATCGTGATGGCGCTTACTGGGAATTTGTAATGGGGATCAATGCGGTGACTGGTTTTTCAAGCTTTTTTCTCTTAATATTAATATTAATAATGTTAATTTTGATATTAATAGTTCAATTTTAATAATAATTGTAAAAATGCGAAAAGTTATTGTAAATTTTGAGAAATAATATATGAAAAAATTGAAGAAAATGTATCTCAGTCACCTATTATCTAAGAAAGTATATAATTTAAAATTCATAAACATAATCCCTAAGATATGCAAAAACCAAAGAGTGATGATGGCAAACCGCTACAAAACTTCCTACTCATCAATATTCCCACATACACGTTTTATATTCAACGATTATTCCGACGACGCGCTAATCTGAAACTCACCACAAACTTTGACACCTCGAAAAAAACGATTCTTACACGTCGCACGATGCACCTGCACCCTCGGATCAGCGAGTCATTCACTCCTCCATTTCGCGCAACGGAGCAGTAACCCAACGACCCAGTGTCCAAACGGCCGACAGCGCGAATTTCAAACAGCTGCGCGATAAACTAACGCCCGCGCGCGCGAACGATCAGGTATGCGTGTGTTTATACACATAATACATATAACCATTCATCGCTCGTACAGAAACAGAGAATGCCGCGCTTCCCGAGAAAACAGACTGTCTCAGCGCTCTGCCAAGGTGTGTCACCGTCGTTGTCGCACGGAGAAAGTCCCAGAGCACGTACACGCATATATAGCTTGACGTCATACGCATAGTGTGTATAGTCAAAGAGCTTTGGCATAAGCTCCGATCTCTATAAATCTCTCTGCCTCATTCCTCGCGCTCTAGCGCGTCTCTATTTATCCTCTCCCATGCTCGCCCTCGGGTCATTGCCAGCTGATCGCGGGGCAAGGTATTTTTAATATAATCGTGCGGACATGAGAAAAATATGTGCCTCGATGTTTGTAAACAGTAGCAATGTTTTGTCGATTGCGTCAACAGAAGTGAAAATGATGTCAGGGAATCCCGTGTGTGCGATACACCAGAGTCGAAAGTTTTTTTTTTTTAATTGGCTTAGATTAATGTACGCGCTGCCTACGCGAAGGTTCATATATATATATGCGCGTACTTGATGCTGCTATAAGTTACAAGTTTTCGAATATGTCGAAAATATTAATGCCTGACATATAGGCCTTGGGCAATTAAAATAAAAATGTTTTATGACAGTGTTTTTACCGTATTATTAATCCTGGCCGCACTAATATATGCGAATAGCTAATACACTTTATTCCCTTCATTAGCTCTGATATTATGAAAACCATCTCCGCGCCAACAATCAATTCAAAGTTGTGATATGCGTGTAGTCCCATTAAAATTCCTCGCCGCTAATTCCTCAAACCCTCGACTTCAACAGCCGACCCGCAGCAGCAGAAGCGCACTTTACACTTCCCCGTGATTTATTCCCCATAAATCTATCGCCATCTCTTGCATCACGCACACCTCGATGTAATAAATAAAAGATTAAAAAAGAAAAAATACCATTTGATCCGCAGGTTAGAAGCGGGGATCGCGAGGACATGCGGGCTGCCGGCGCTGCTGCTAGCCATCATCCTCGTCCTGTGCCAGGTGAGGCAGGATTACAGCGACCTGCGCGGCTCTTACTGCGCGTCCCAGTACCGGGCGATGCGCTGCTGCAACGGCAGACAGGACGACTGCAGCGTGCCGATACTCGGGACGCTCTGCTACTGCGATGATTTCTGCAGCAACAGGACGCGAGAGGAGGACTGCTGTCCTGATTTCTGGACGCACTGCCGGAACGAGGTGCCGCCCGGAGCTTACATTTTGACTGGTGAGTGCGTGTGGTTTGTTGCTTTTTCTTTGTCCTTGTGCTTTCAAATTTTGTTTCAGCGCAAAGTCGGGTGCTGGTATAGAATAGTAAATTATAAACTATTTTTTCATGCACTTTCAAAATAGTGAAATTGGAGTTTCATTAAAATATTGTGTACCAATAGGTCCTATTAAAAAAGACGTACCTATACCTCGCGCGGGACGATTATAAACCGCGTATCGATATACTAAGAAAATAGTGTGTACATGCACTATCTTGTAACAGTGCCCGACTTTACACTGAAAAACAATTTAGAGAGTGGTTATTGAGTCATGAAAATTTTGAAAAGAATTGGTTACGAGCGGTCTTAATTTAGACTTTGTTTGGGTAAGCAAATTAAAATTCAAGAATAACCAAATATTTGTTATTCAACGCGCATGCGTACTATATAATTTTGAAGAATATTTCGTCAGCGTTCTATATAGATTGTCCACAAAATTCTGCATTGAAACAAATTGTAGTCGATTAATTCCTATATTGATTAATTTTTAGCCGAAAATCCATTATTGTATGTAATTTTAATTTTCTTCCAGAATGCAATTACAAAGGAAAGATGTACTATCCTAACAGTAAATTCAAAGACAACTGCAACACTTGGTAAATAATAAGTTGACAAGATTTTTATTCTTTAATGCCGAACGTAATACTTACAATGCCATTGTTACTTGCAGTAAGTGCCATTCAATGGACGGCCAATCCGAAGTACGCTGTGACCAGAACATGTGTTTGATCGAAGACCGAGTTATCAGTTACGTGAACGAGGTGAAGCCCGGGTGGATCGCGAGGAATTATTCCGAATTTTGGGGCCGCACGCTCAATGAAGGAATAAAACTCAGGCTTGGAACTTTGAACCCTTCTCATTCGGTATATATTTTGAGTACCGATTATCATATCCTTACTATTGTATGTGATGTCCAATCCTTTAATCACATATTGACTGATTTGTGATCTTTCTCGTGTTTAATTGATAGACAATAAAAGTTTCTCTTTTAGCGATTTTTTTTTACAAAGTAGTGTCGATTTTTTTTTAAATTCCTTTGAGAAAGACAAAATATTCTTTATTATTTGGCTCTTATATAATATATACGTTATGAGCATATATCGTAGCTTCCGAATAAAAATTAGTCATCACAGCGTCCGGTTAGAAAAGGGATCATCTCACGTGCTAACCTTTTTACTCCGATTTAGATTGGCCGTGCAATTAAATTATTTTTAACTTCTGGGTTTGAAATTAAAAAAAAAAATTAATTTTGTTATATACGTTCGTTATTTTTTCATTACCAAAAAATTATTTAAAGCAATTGATCAATTTTTAGTTCTCGTGATCTATGTATATAAATACAATTGGAATATTTTGAGCTTTGAAAATCAGAAATCGAAACCAAATTGTAAAGTCTGCATTTTATTTTTTAAAATCATTAGAATGCACTACTTTAGACTCAGTGATGAAAAAAATTACCCTACTAAAAAAACTCACGTGAGATCTCACGCCAAAATCATCTGAAATTCTGGTCCACGAGCTGCTAAAATCCCTTTAGTAATAAAAAGTCAGTGTCTGGGAATTAGAAGTCGCCTATTAGATTACGCCACCACCCAGACAAGTTCAAAAATCTAGGTTTTGAAGCGATTTAGACATTTTTTACATTTTTAGAAATGTTACACACGAGATCTCACGTGAGATCCCACGTGAGATTTCACGTGAGAAATTTGAAACATGAGATGCCACGTGAGATCTCATGTGTAAAATTTCTAAAAATGTAAAAAACGCTTCAAAACGTAGATTTTTTAACTTATCTGGGGGGTGGCATAACCTAATAGGCGACTCCTAATTCCCAGAAACTGATTTTTTATCATTGGAGGAATTTTAACAGCTCGCGGTCTAGAATTTCAGATGAGATTTTGGCGTGAGATCTCACGTGAGTTTTTTCAGTAGGGTAGTGCACGAGGTGACCCCTTTTCTAACTGGGCGGGATACTCTTACTCAGAAGTCTTAATAAAAACTAAAAATAATCATACTCTCTAAAGTTGAATTAGTGAAAAAACCACTAATGTTTAGTGGTTTTTTCACTAATTCAACTTTAGAGAGTACCATCACAGTACTTTAATTTTAAAAATTAATCAATAAACTCCAATACGCTAAAAGCTTGAATCTTTACATCAATCTTTAACCCATTCAAAACCTTTATAGCTTTCGAATAAAAGTGTATGACAGTCCCTCACTAAAGTACCAAAAGTCCAATATCCGACTAACCGTATGCAACCGCATTGCAGGTCTACCGCATGTATCCAGTGCGCCGCACCTACAACCCGAACGACCTGCCGCGCGAGTTCGACTCGCGGAGCAAATGGGACATAAGACCGGTACACGACCAGGGCTGGTGCGGCGCCTCCTGGGCCTTGTCCACCGTCGACGTCGCCTCCGACCGCTTCTCGATCATGAGCAAGGGCCAGGAGAACGTGCAGCTGAGTGCTCAGCACCTCATGTCTTGCAACAACAGGGGACAGATGGGCTGCAACGGCGGACACCTCGACAGAGCCTGGCTTTATATGCGCAAGTTCGGGTAAATGCGCGCGATTGCAGTGGGCGTTGATGTGTGTGGAATGTATATGGTAATCGTTGTTGTTGATACAGGTTGACGGACGAGGAGTGCTACCCATGGATCGGGAGGAGCAACAAGTGCAAGATCCCGCGCAAGGGCAAGCTATCCGATGCAGGCTGCAGGAGGCGGAACTCGTACAGTCTGAGGAACGAGTTCTACAAGGTCGGACCGGCGTACCGACTGGGCAACGAGACCGACATCATGCAGGAGATCATCACGTCCGGGCCTGTTCAAGGTACAATGATGATGATAATAATTATTTTCAGTATATACGATGCTTGTTGGTTGGAAATTGGGCTTGATTTGTGGATTATTGGTGATTTATTGCAGCGACCATGAAAGTTTACCAGGATTTCTTCAGCTACGAGTCGGGCATTTACTCGCGCGCGTACTCTGACGGCGAAGAGAGCGGATATCATTCGGTGAGAATCGTCGGATGGGGCGAGGAGCCTTCGTCGTATGATGGAAGACCTATTAAGTTCTGGGTAAGCGAGAATTGATTTTGTTTTTTTTTTTAGTGCACAGAAAAGAAAATGAGAAAATATACTACTTGGTAGAATTGACTTTTTCCCAAAAACGTTAAAACTAGTTGTTAAGAGGAAAATTGTATTGTATATGAAAAAAAATCAAAGAGTAGGTACTTGGAAAGACTTATTCTTTTCCACTCGTCTTGTTCTTTTTCCAGAAAACATTAATTTTTAATTTCTTACTCTTGAGAATCGAAGCTTCTTTTTACATTTTCGTGTGTATATGAGGAAATTCAGAATAAATTTCAACTTTTCGCGTCCCAAAACAGGTTAAAATTTTTTTTCGAAGGCACACCTTTGGGACACATTTTTTCTTCTTTCTTATGTCACAAAATATACGGAGAAAATCGTGTACAATTAAAAACGTTTTTGTCTCACATTTTT
Organism: Torymus aiolomorphi; assembly: GCA_036365515.1. Lineage (NCBI taxonomy): Eukaryota > Metazoa > Arthropoda > Insecta > Hymenoptera > Torymidae > Torymus > Torymus aiolomorphi. Next base: position 89,083,155 of record CM070874.1, on the reverse strand, counting down.
TTTAAAGGTTGAAATTTTTCAAGAAAATGGCAAAAAAGCCCTTTTCTTTAAACCTCAGCCATTTAGACCAGAAACGATCAACTCAAAATTTCAAAAAAGAAATTGAAACTAGAAAGAAAGAGCTTTCATTCCCTTTTTTGAAAATTAAAAAATGTCGATACCTTCAAAAGTTATAAGGGTTTGAAGTTGATCACGGAAAAGGCATAAAAATGCACACATCGCAGGAATCGGCAGCGCCGATTTTGAGAGCATTTTGATGCCTTTTCGATGAACAAATTCAAACCCTTATAACTTTTGAAGGAATCGACATTTTCTAATTTTCAAGAAAGGGAATGAAAGCTCTTTCTTTCTAGTTTCAATTTCTTTTTTGAAATTTTGAGTTGATCGTTTCTGGTCTAAACGGCTGAGGTTTAAAGAAAAGGGCTTTTTTGCCATTTTCTTGAAAAAGTTCAACCTTTAAAAAAAAGTGAGACAAAGACGTTTTTAATTGTACACGATTTTTTCCGTATATTTTGTGACATAAAAAAGAAAAAAAAACGTGTCCGGAAGGTGTGTCTTAAAAAAAATTGACCGGTTTTAGGGACGCGATAAGTTGAAATTTTTTCTGAATTTTCTCATATAGTGATCTTTTGAATCACATCTCATTGTTACTTTGACTATGTTAAAAAAATTATTTGATCTTTTATCTCACTGCAAAAAAGAATGAAAAAGGTTAGAAAAGATTTTTATATTTTAGTTACCCTCCTTTATCCTTCATTTACAGCGCGTGGCCAACTCATGGGGCCGGGAATGGGGCGAGGACGGCTTCTTCCGCATCGTCCGCGGCACGAATGAGTGCGACATCGAGAGCTTCGTCCTCGGCATCTGGGCGAAAACGGTCTAAGACGAATGCCGGCTTTTTAGCCAGAAAAAAAGCATGCTGTGCATTTACACTGAACCGCCAATCGCGAAATATAGAAATCCCCGCTGGAATTTTCGTTGTAAAAATAGCAGCGGATCCCTTTTGTAAGATGACGCATACAGTATATATACTATTTATATATACCGTGTCATTAAGATTCTTTCATTTTTATTGCACGTTATTACGTTGTTATTGACCTTTGTAAAAGGCCTAGTGCAAAAGTTTTTTTTTTTAATTAGATAATCACTCATTCTTCTTTTTATTGTTCATCGTTCATTTCTATGTAGCGGATATGATTATGAGAATTCTTTTTCTTTCATTTGTATTGCAGAGATCAAAACATTTATATTATATATTTATCTTATGTATTTATTAATGTCATAAAAGTATCACTAACGTATGTCCGATTTTAGATATCATAATATTTTTACTCGATTTTTTTATTTATTTGAAAATAGTTATTTACATAGATGTCTAAGTTTCTATACGTATTAAAGTCATAAAGTAGCTTTTTTGATTTTTTTTAATACTGTACAGTATAAAGGAAATCACAGACAATAATAATCCCAATAAAGTTTGTGCAAGTAGAAAACTATTTTCCTAACAATTTTTACTATCTGTATTAACACGACAGCGATTTTCAAACTTTTGAAATTTTTTAATGTATACATTTGGAGTACTCAATGTGTAAATATCGAAGTGATAATAAAGCTTACGTAAGTTAATAAAGTGAATTGAATTTTTTATTGTGCTTTGTAAAAAGGTTTTTTTTTATCCTTGAAAAAGCATATTTTTGTAAACATAAAATTAAAACTTAACTTTTAGATTGCACATTCATTGTTACAAACCTTTTAGCGCAGGATGACTTGCAATATGTTACACACAGCTTTACTTATTCATGGAACATTTATCACATTACTTATAAAAAAAATTTGTATTATCTTGTTATCGATAATTGTTACTTATTATGTTTACAAATGTTTAATAATAAAATGTTACATCATTCGGAAATAACAAGTGCAAAATTTATGTCATTCTTTTTAAATGTAATAATCACTATTCAATTTCTATAATCAATTTCATTTAATTTATTGAATATATTTCGTGGGTATGCATATTTATTTGCAAAACATACTGACTCTTAATATTATTTAATTCTTATGACTAATGTTCATTAAAAATTTATTTGAAATCTCAAATTTATCTATGGTAATAAATTAACAAATTTAATTGTCCATTTATCTGTTATGCACATGTTATAAATCACTTGGTTTATAATTTCTGTTTAATGACGTTACAACAGCAGTATTGCAAACTTCGTTTCCTTAATCATTATAGCATTTCTTGATTAGATTAGTCCCACTCCATTGATAGACTTCAACACGTTAACAACTATTTTAACAACGTCCAACTGATAGTTATTTATAAGACGTCTTCAGCAAACAAGTCGAAACATTTTGTTCTGATCATCGGTCCAAAACGTTTAAAAGTTAAAGTGAAAATGTTTTTCAAGGACTTTATGTTGTATTTTTATGTCACTGGATTTTGCGTAAACTTCAGTTTTAGCAGTCCAACTAATAATTTGAAATTAGAGTTGATACAAGTCGTAAGAAAAAAGTATTTTTATTATATTTGCAATAAAACAATATTTCATAATTCTTATACTTATGTAGTTATTTAGGCACGGTGCAAGAGCACCTATTGAGTGCGAAGCAAAATTATTATCCAAGATTAGCAATGAAACTTCTTATGCGCCGTGGGGCTATGCGCAGTTAACAAGTGTAAGTAACATCATACTTTCGTCATTATATATAATGCTACAATTTATCGATTCGAAATACATTTTATATTTTAACTGTATATCTAGTTAGAATATCGGCGACTGGGAGTAATAAAAAACTATTAAAAAAAAGCGTCAGGAATGACGACGTCTGGCAAAACTGTTGATAAAACCACTATTTCGTAATAAAAGTGCTGAAGAGGTCATTTCAAATATAATATTTCTTCAGAAAATTAATGTTCGCAATAATGTATATACTTTGAACATATACGATAAGTTTTACAAAGTTTTCAATTATATATGTTTAGGATAATCAAGATTTAGGGATATTTATCATAATTTTATTTATAAATTAAACGAAATTTACATTTCACATTTTTTGACACCTTTTTATTTACACGTATATGTGTTATTTATTTATTTAATAGATTCTAACGTGTTTTAGAAATCATTATCAAATTTAGAAAGCTTGTCCGTCAGATTAAATTAGCACATTTTGTTTAAATTACACTCTTTGACGAATGAAGTATAGCAAACCTGAATTTTTCGAAAAAATAATATCCTATCTTGGATATTGCACCTTACCCAAGGCTTTTGCGAGGTGGTCCTTATTATATTGCTCCTAGCCGATGATATATAACATTGAGATATCTACAAACTTTATTAATTTTATAAAATAACTCATGTTACACGGGCATCAATCATATAAAACCTGAATATGCACAAAATCACTTATTTAGTGACGCAAGTATACCACTATCATCCCTTAACATTCCAATTTTCAGCAAGGCATGATGCAGGAATACAAAATCGGTCAGATGCTGAGAGAAAGATACAACGACTTCATTCCAAGCTCATACGACATCAATCACGTATACCCGTACGCTTCCGGGGTTCGCCGCACGAAAGCGTCGCTCGAATTGGTTCTGGCGGCGCTTTACCCACCAACTGGCAAGCTCGTCTGGAACCCCGACTTGAACTGGATGCCGATAGTGATACACTCGAATCCGAGGCCCATGGATATTCTGATAAAGCCTCGGGATTGTCCCAAGTTAGATCGATTTTAGTGTTGTTTTTTTTTTTATTTTTGCTTGACTGAATGATTCAAAAACATTGCATTGTTGCTCTATATCGTTTATCGTTGTACGATGAGATTTATCGAATGTGCAATGTGCGAAGTTCAATTACCTTTTGATAATGATACTTGTTTACAAAAGATATAACTTGAGCGATTAAAATGTGACGAATTATTTTGTTAATATAATTTTGTGACAACTTTATTGATTCAGTTTCAACGATTAATGTTGCAAAAGATGTGATTATAGAAACTATACTACTTTATATCACAAATTTCGGTATTAGGCCAACTTATATTTTTAAACATTAAATTGCTTATTTTAAAATTTGAATTCAATATTAATTTTTCGCAATGATATATACCGACGGTACATTATGTCTCGCTCTGTTATTTTTTATATTTCTTGACAAGTATTTGCAATTTATAAAAAGTAAATTTAGAGTATAAATAAGGACTTCCTTTCATAGAAATTATAAATTATAACTTTTTTAAACGCGTATTATTCTATTTTATAAATAGATATAAAGAAGTTATTCAGGAATTAATCAACTCAAGTGAAATAAAAACAGAAGTTGCGAAATATGATAAAATTCGTAGAAAAATGGAAGAAATTTATGGAGAAGCGTTTAATTTTGATCGTATTTTTTGCGCTTATAATGCAATTGTAGTGCACGTAAGAATAATCATACTCTTTAAATATTTGTGACACCGTCATTATTTTAGATTATATTCTTTTACTTAATTTTCAGAAAAACATGAATTTGTCATTGCCCGACTGGTACAACGAGGATATTTTTATTAAGTTAAGAGAGGCAACCGAATTTTATCTCGAGATTTTATCGTATACGCAAACTTTGAAAAGGTTAAATGGCGGAACACTCGTGAGAAAATTCGTAGAAAATCTGAAGAACTCTAATAAAAGAAAATTGTACTTGTATAGTGCACATGACAAAACTCTACATGCTTTTCTCAGATCTCATAACATAACTGATACAAAGAGCCCTGATTACGGATCTACTATCATTTTAGAAAAATTACGTGATAAAAACGATAAAATTTATGTGAAGGTAGGTATAAGAAGATAGCATTGATTAAAATATTAAGATTATATAACTCATAGATATTTTTAACAAATTGCAGTTGTTATTATGGACTGGAGAACCTAAGAAGTTAATAACATTAAGTTTGAAAAATTGCGAAGAAGTTTGCCCACTGAATAAGTATCTGGAAATTGTAAGTGCTGTATTACCATCAGATGATGAAATGCTTTGCTTATTTAAAAATTTACAGCCAAAAGATATAAGAAAAATTCTTGCCACCGATACAACAAATATTGAAGATTAAAAGATACTTATTATATTAGATGTTGCTTTAGTAGGTTTAATCTCTAAAGAGAGACGATAATTTAAGAAGTAAAAAAATGTGTTCATTTATTTAATGAAGATGAGATTATAGAGTTATTTAAGTATATTAATTTTTATTATATATACTAGAGAAAATAAATACTATTATTATAAATATTGTTATCAATCATCATTGTATATTATTTTAAGACATATCGCATCGCCTCTTCCTTGTTTAATAGCGCCAAGAATCATCTTAATTATTGCACTCGGAATCTTAATGCCTTCATTCTCTAATAAACGATGAAGAGATCTCTAATCACAGTGTATTTCTTGGTCAGAAGGAATTATATCTTTCAGTACTTCTTTAAACTTATCTAGAGTACAATTAGTTTCGCATCCAGGAATCACCATTTCTTCATGCTCAGAAGGTATTCCTTGTAATACTTGACCTTAAAAGAATACATTATAAAGGTAGAAAGAAACTTATGAAATAATATAGAAACTCATATAAATTTATAATAATCATATAGCTACTCACTTTTACGTAATTTGCCATTTTCTTCGTGTAACTCGACGAACAATGCACTACTGTACTCTGGAACATGGGGGAGTGTAAATACCTAAAGCTTGCAGTACTGCAATGATATTAGTTTCATGTCCGCTGTACAAAGACAGTTTATTCTTCTGATCGATGACTTGGTTTTTGCAGTTTCTCATGGCATCGGTGAATTTGCGGAGCAACATACCACCGTTAAGTCTCCGCATTTCCGTAGTGTAGCTGAAAAGCTCTTATTCGAGAGTGATTCCATCGAGTAGCTTACCATATGGGAAAATGCCCTTGGTCCAACTTGGTAACGGTATAGGTTCATCGATTTTTCGGACATAAAAGTGTAATACAAGAAGTACATGTCTTTCGTGTTGGCGGCGATTCTTCCTATTTCTATGATTAAATTTTGCATGTTTTCACTTGGTCGCGAGCTTTGCGGTACCTTGTTGTAGAAAGAATTTTCGTTAAATACAAAATTTATGAAAAAAAAAAAAAATTTATAATTCAACTTATATTTTTTATAATGATAAGATTTGAAATTAGTCCGAATGTTTGGATATGCATCAAAGAGAACATGCTAATTGTCGAATGAAAACGCATAAGCAATGTTCTTAAAGTGAATTACAAACGGTGTAAAACAATAGTACTTAAATCTTTTTTTCAAGCAACTTTTTGTTGGGTTATTGGAGAGGTGGCAGGGCGAGCGGGGGGGGGGGGTGTTGGGTTACTGAGCCAGAAACCACAAGAGGAGGGGGGAGCGGGGGGTGTTGGGTCATTGAAGAGGTGGCAGGGCGAGCGGGGGGAGGGGGGTGTTGGGTTACTGAGCCAGAACCAACCTGAGCCAGAACCATCCTAGCTATACTACTCGTAGACGTTTAACAATAAGCAAGAGAAATATTTAAACAATTTTTAAACCAAAGTAGACAGAGGATATGAGGTCCGCGCATATAAGGGAGTCATGTAGTCATGAAAAAATAAGCAAAAAGATTATTTAAATAATAGTCTTGCTTATTGTTGCATGTCTACATGACTCCCTTATATGCGTGGACCTCACGTCCCCCGGTTACTTGGGTTTTTAAATTATTTAAATAATCGTTTTGCTTATTTTTTCATGTCTACAGACTCCCTTATATGCGTGAACCTCGCCTTCCCCGGTTACTTGGGTTTAAAAGTTACTTAAATAATCTTTTTGCTTATTTGTTCATGTCTAAATGAGTCCCTTATATGCATGGACCTCATATCCCCCACCTACTTTGGTTTAAAAATTATTTAAATAATCATTTTGCTTATTTTTTCATGTCTACATGACTCACTTATATGCGTGGACCTCGCGTCTCTCGGCTACTTGGGTTTGAAAATTATTAAAATAATCTTTTTGCTTATTTTTTCATGTCTACATCACGCTTTTATATGCGTGGGCCTCATATATCCCGCCTACTTGGGTTTAAAAATTATTTAAATAATTGTCTTGCTTATTTTTGCACGTCTACGAAATTCCCTAATATGCGTGGTCTTCGCGTCCCCCGGCTACTTAATTGGGTTTCAAAATTATTTAAATAATCGTTTTGCTTATTTCTTCATGTTTACACGACTCCCTTTTTTGTGTGGACCTCATATCCCCCGGCTACTTGGGTTTAAAAATTATTTAAATAATCGTTTTGCTTATTTCTTCATGTCTACACGACTCCCTTTTATGCGTGGACCTCATATCCCCCGGCTATTTGGGTTTAAAAATTATTTAAATAATCGCTTTGCTTATTTTTTTCATGTCTTCATGACTCCCTTATATGCGTGGACCCGGCCCCTAACTTGCTTCGGGCCCTAGGCCCTGACCTATTAGGACTTTGCGTAGAGACGGCCCTGTGTGTTATGCCTCGCCATCAAGATGCCGGAAAGAGGAAGAACATAACCAGAGAGCGTATCAGCCAATGAAAAAAGAGTATTGCCGAACGGCTTTACTCTGATTGGCCAATTGGGATCTACCATCGATTATGACGATCATGCAATTCTCTCGGAAACTTGAGAATAATCCGCTTAAACTCTCTACGTTATCGACAGTGGATAAGTACTAAACTTCCCTGGCAGAAGTAAGAAATGTATCTTTTCGTACAAATACACGCAGTACACAAAGATACAGAAATATAAAATTCTAAAAACTATACAACTTTAAAAAAATTAATTTATGAATAATGGATTCATTTACTATTTATTTGTAAAGTCATTCTTTATGATTTGATGTATAAATCAATGAAAAAATTTCTTTTTAAGACATTGCGAAGATTTGTATCCACTCATTAAGTATTCATACTGTATTCATTTTAAGTTCAAGAATTCATTTTGAATTCTTTTGTGGTTCTTGAAAATATGTTGAGGAACGGGTAAGGCTTTGGGAAATTAAGAAAGGAAGTGAACTGAGACTACAGAGAAAAGAAGTGTTTATTATAAAGTAAATTAGTCTATTTGATACATCCTCGGCGCGGGTCAGAGTCAGTCTTACTCGTGGCACGCGGCAGCGTCGCTCGCTCGCGGCTCTCGCATTACGCATATCACGCGACTCTCTCACGTACACGGAGTGGGGAGACGTACATGTGTGCGTCTAGTTTCGGCAAACACGGCGACGCAGATAAGTTGCGCAGTTGCGCTGGTACAGTATATTTGTGTCACATTCTCAACAAAATGTATCTAAAATGAATACACGTTGCTAAATACTTTCTGAATACTATCTATTCAACTATATATGCGCATACAATTTATACAAAAATGCATTTGCATTTTATACATGCGCGAGCGGACGCGCTTTGTAAAAATGTGGACAAAATTAAATAATTTGAAAGAGTTCACCAAGAATATTTTCCTAATGTATAAACTCTTATCGAATTCACTTTTTGATGTTCGCATACTTTTCGTATTCACAATGAATCAACAATAAGCTTTTGTAACAATTCGTATATTGTGACGGAGACAAGTCCCCGCACACACACGACTACTCAACAACACACACACACTCACGCAAGCACAAACACAAATATAGCGCAAGCAGCCGAAGTCCGAACTGCCGAAGTGAGAGGCGAGGCGGCAGCAGCCGCGCACGAGCGGCACGTGTACGAGTAGGCAAACGACGAAAAGATAAGAGAGAGAGAGATAGAGAGAGAGAGTAGGAGACAGAGAGAGACAGAGAGAGAGAGAGAGAGAGAGAGAGAGAGAGAGAGAGAGTGAGAGAGAGAGAGAGAGAGAGAGAGAGAGAGTAGGAGAGACAGAGAGAAGACAACGCTACCGAGAGGAGAGAGAAAAACTCGGGAGGGCAGTCGTAACTGAGCCGCATAGCCGATTACCCGTGACGGGAGAGAGCGGCGGAGGATCGAGGACCATCTCGATAGCCCCGGACGTCACGCCAGGGCGACGACTGGGAAGTCGCGCTCCACGACACGCGCTCCGGACTTCGCCACCGCAGTCTCCCCCCGCACCAGAGCCGCGCTCCAAACCTTCGCCGTCGACCACGTCACGAGTCGGCGACGCCGCAGAACGCGACGCTGCCACATCGACAGACAGCGAGGAGAACGCAGAACGAAAACGAGCGGAGCGGGCGTCTCCAAGCCCAGCCGGCCAGCGGCCGACGCGACTCAGCACCGCGGCCTCACATACCCGTAAGTGCACGACACCGATGCGCTGGCTGAAGGTGGGTCGGCAGACGACTCACCGACGGGGCGACCGTTCTTTCTCTCTGTCGCCGCGATCATAGACTGCAATCGTTGAAGCGCGCACGTATAAACGCGATGCGACGCGTAGCTTTGTAAGGCCCGCAGAGCCATTGTATTCTATAACGATCTAATAATAAGTTAAGGTTCAATCATACGCTTGCCTATATTTATTTGCATGCGCAATTCCAAGGACACTCGCCACTTTTCGCGACACCTTTTTCAGCGCAGTTTCATCCCGCCTAACCGAATAAAATGCAGCCACCTAAGTAAAACCGGCTGCATAGTATCGGACCCGCGCCCCAGCCTGGAGCAGCCAGGCGATCACCCGAGCGCGAGCCCCGTGAGCGGGCTCCCGTATTTGCAACGTCGTTGTCTCGCGCTTCGCACTCCGACCTTGGGAGAGTGCTTAGTTACATAGACGACAGTAAGTCTAGATAGCTAGTTACAGAACGCCCGGTAACAACGTCACAATGGCACCCAACTCGGAAAATAATTTGAATAAAATATAAAAGTTGAATAAAATGCAAAATAACCTAGGCGCAACGTTACAATGGCGCCCAACTTAGGTTAATTCAATAAAAAAGAATAATAATAGAGTAAAATTATAAAGATAGAAATACGGGAACGCCACAAGGACACCCAACAAATGGTAAATTAATGAAAAGAAAATTACCAAGAAAACTACCCGAGGTGTCCGCCTCCGATTTTCCTGAATTTTTAATATGTTGTAGAGGATCGAATAATAAGAGACACGTATTTTTTTATCGGCTCAATCCCTTATGAAAGGGGTGAAAACCGCCCTTAAAGTTTACCCCCGAAAACGATTTTTTCTTAATATCTTAAGTTCTAATTAATGTTTTGAAATGAAAAAAAATGGAAAATTCTTCTCTTTGAATGACGAAACTAGCAAGTATAGTTTGGTCCCCGGGGGTGGCAACCCTTACTTTTTATTTCAGAAAAACCTTATTTTTTAAACAATTTTTGTATATAATATTTGCAATAAAATTAATTGATTATTATAAAAATCATTTTTGGGCTTAAAATAAAAAAATTAAAGTTAACGTATTTCAGGATTTTTGCAAATAAAAGCGTTATCGGGGGTAAACAACTCCTTAGGCGCAAAATACTTTTGAACCGTTAAAATAAATATTTTATGTTATATAATGCATAATTTATTTTTATTTGGGCCAATTTTTTTTCTATGGGCCCAATTTCCTATTAAAGGGGTGAAATGCACCCTAAAATTCACCCCCAAAAACGGTTTTCTCTAGATATCCCGAGTTTAGATTAAAATTTAAAATGAAACAAAACGGAAAATATTTCTCTTTGAAATGCGAAATTAGCAATGGTTGTTTCATCCCGTGGGGTAGCAACACTTATATTTTATTATTTAATATTTGCAATAAAATTAAATAATTATTGTTAAAATTATTTTTAAAATTACAATAAAATTTAAAATTAAAGTTAACGTGTTTCAGGGTTATTGCAAATAAAAGCGTTATCGGGGTAAAGAACCCCTTTGGCGCGCAATACTTCGTATCATTTAAATAAATATTTTAAGGTGTATGATGTGTATATTCAGAATAATTAATCATGAATATTTTATTTATTTTATATCAATTTGTTTATAGGCACAATTTTCTATTTAGGGAATAAAAATCACTGACAATGAATTTGACAATTTTGTTATTGTAGCGTTCTAAATATAACAACATTAGATAAATAGTAGAATAAATAATTACACGAGTATATTTTCATTTTCACTGCACAAATATTTGTATGCAGAATCGCTGGCTTTTAAAAGCTGAGCTTAGATTAAAATTATTTTTATGCTATATTTTAATCTTTTTAGAAATCACTGCTTGATAATTATAATTTGCTTATAATTTCAGGATATTCATATTTGCATATTTAGGCATGTCTTATTATATTTCATTTCTGCTTCTTCATTAATACTTATTCTTAAGTAAATATTTTACTCATTTCTATTTATATATTTATGAACAACCGATTATTTGTAAGCCCATCTTGGAATCATGGATAAAAATAGCGAATTTCGCAGAGAAAAACATCCGTACAAAAATAACGCGAGTGAGTCAGGAGTCCACGACTGCATAAAAACAGATCAGTTAGTCAGTATATTTTTGTCAATTCTGTTGCGAGGTACATGTTATTGAGAGCTCGTGATTTGTTAAGAAAATTAGTTTATCCTACAATAAAATTTATTATTTTATAAAAATTAAATAATTGAAAAAATAAAGGTGAATCCTATCAACGTCATAAATTTATTATTGACAACATTCTCGAGGCCTCAGATACCAGAAAGCCCTGTTAATAAGGTTGAAATGGATCTAGCTGAAAAATTTGAAAAAATTTTATACAATAGTATGAATGATGTTAATGCGATTGAAGCAATAGAAGAAGAAACATTAAATTTTCAAGAGCAATTTAAAAATTATGAAGTACAAGCAATTGAAGATGACACAGTTTTCAAAGAAGAAAAAGATTATGATGTTTGTTCATACGATGATGAAGTGTTGAGCTTCGATTACAAAAGAAAAGCAGTTAAATATTGGTGATCAAGTAAAACTAATAAAAATCGTAGTATAGAAAGTGTTAAACATCGATTTAAATTAGTTAATTCAGAACGACAACTGCGTTGATGGGCGAGCCAAATCAATAAAGGTGGAACTTATAAAGAAAAATTATATCAGATTTTGGAATTTGTTTTAAGAAATCTCAAAGAATCTATCGAAGCTGGTCATATGATTCAAGATATTGATATACGTAGGTGGGCTTTAGAAGCTAAAAAAAAATTGGAATTTAATGATGTTAGATTTAGCATCTCACAACTGGCTGCAAAAATTTAAGAAAGCTCACAGAATTGTTAGTAGAAAAATTAACAAATTTATAACAAAAAAAACTGTTGAAGACAAGAAAACTATAAATCAAGAAGCTAGTAAATTTTTAGCAAACATAAAAAAATTTCAGAATTTGGAACTAAAAATACCTACAACGCTGATCAAAGTGGATTTCAATTAGAATTGCATTCTGGATGTACATTAACAGAAGAAGGAACAAAGATTGTCGAATGTGCTGTGCAATCTGTTTCATCGACAACACATAGTTATAAAATATTACCTACAATTAATGCTGCTGAAAACTTGCTCTCTCCATTATTTATAGTCTTAAAAGAGACTAAAAATGAATTCGGACCAACAATTCAACAACATTTATTTCGGCCAGATAACGTATATTTGATGGCTTCTAAATCTGGCAAAATGACATCAGGTGTATGAAGTTAAATAAAGTGTACTTGTATTCGTCAAATTGTAGCTTGTATCTATTTTAAACATTTTACTTGTAAACTTGTAATTTCAATAGACTCATATTAAAAAAGATTTACAATTATTAGTCAATTATTTCTCAAATAAGGTATTATAACGTAAACTCCGAAAGTTATAAAAAAGTTTATGTAAATTATTAATAAATTTTATTATTATTCATCTTTGTCAATTTGATTTCGTATAATAAATCGTTATCAAAATTAGTGATGTAACCCAAATAGCAATAGTTTACTGTAATGATCTGCGAAATTTATTTACTTATAATTTATTTTCAGATCATTTTCGAAAATGGTTAAGGGATGTGTTTTTTCCAAATATTGGAAAAAACAGTTTGTTATTGTTAGATTCTTGGAGCGGACATTGCACAGAAGCAGTAAAAAGAGAAAAACCTGATGATAAAAACATTAAACTTTTCAAAATACTTAAAGGTACAAATGGAAAAATACAACCACTAGATGTGTTTGGTTTTCGTATATAGAAAAATTTTGTAAGACACTTTTCTGATAGTGTAATTTTGTTGGATAAAGATATAAGTTTGCACGTACGAAATAATGTAATTAAATTACAATCTTTGATGCACAATCAATTACCTTCTCCTCGATACATAAATCCGTTTAAATATTCTTGGTATAAAAGCGGCTATATCGATAATAAACGAAATGAATTTGTAAATCCGGTGGACTTTAGCTTTGGTGGATCCCAAGCCCATTGTGAGGTACCAGGATGTAAAAATACTGCTATTATAAAATGTTCATGGTGTCAGAAACCACTGTGCTTAAACCATTTTTTTGAAGATTTTCATTACTGTTCAACCTATAATCCTTAAACAAAATTAATTGTGATAAGGAGCAAACTGTAAGCTCGTTTGTATATTTCGTCGAATCTTTTTTGACAATTTGTGAAAATATACTTATATTTTTCCATTAATAAAAAGTAATTATATAATAATAACAATTAACTTCTATTCATTAGATCAGCCAATCATTTAACTATGGTGCAGAACGTGTATACAATTCCGACCAATCTGGCTTCAATTACGAATGACATAGTAGACGAACCCTCGCTAGTAAAGGAGAAAACAAATCGATTGTACTGTTCAATCAACACACGCTACCACACATTCGTACACCATTCAACCAATCATATCTGCCGAAGGAAAACTTTTATCTCCTTTTTATTAGTTTTACAAGAACCAAAGGGAGAGCTTGGGCCAGTAGTAGAGCGAAATTTATTCAAAGCTGAAAACGTTTACGTTATGGCTTCCAAATCAGGTAAATTGACTAAAAATCACCTTGAGGCTTGGGCCAGAGATGTATATTTCCCATATACTACGATAACTAGTAATCTGCTGCTTGATTCATGGAGAGGTCACTGCCAAAATACCATTTATGAAGTTAAACCAAAACACAAAACATTAATGCTTCTACAGATTCCAGAAGGAACAACAGACGAACTTCAACCTCTTGATGTATACGGTTTCTGCATGTGGAAGAACTTTGTTCGAAAGTTTTCAGATATGATATTGTTGACGAATCAAGCCATCAATTTACATAATCGGAATGATATTATTAAAATGCAGTCATTAGTGCATAATCAATTATCCAGTCCTAGGTTTAGAAATTTATTTAAATATGCTTGGTATGCTGCAGGTTACATTGACAAAAAGCTAGAGAAAGTTGAAAATCCCCAAAAGTTTTGTTTCAATTCTAATTTTGTTACATGCGATATTTGCGGGAAAAGAGCAATCATAACTTGCTCCTGGTGCAAAAAAACGCTATGTTTACAACATTTTTACCGTGAATATCATTAATGCAAATCATATAATCCATGATCTCATGAATTGGTTCGATGTAACACCTAATAATTTATATTTATAATAAAATTCTCCTCTGTATCATTTGTTCTGGTATTATTTGCTTTACATATCTAACCGTCATGTGATAAAATTTATTTTAAACAAGTTTGTATATAAAATTAGAGGTGGGCGATATTTATCGATATTTCGAGATATCGATATTTCCAATGAAAAATATTGATATTTTGTATCGATATTTTGGGTACCCGATACTCGGTAGTATCGATACATTTACCCTAATATCGGAAAAAAATATCGGGGTCCCCATACGAGATTCCACAATATGCTCTGCTCTGCTCTGCTCTGCTCCGCTCTTCCCTGCTCTGCCTTACCTGCTAAGCCTGTTTCTGGCTTTGATTGGTTAATTCCCTTGATGAAATGGATGGGATGGATGGAATTAACCAATCACCGCCAGAAGCAGGCTTAGCAGGTAAGGCAGAGCAGGGCAGAGCGGAGCAGAGCAGAGCGAAGCAGAGCAGAGCATATTGTGGAATCTCTGATAGGCGCGAGAGAGACGAATGACTAAATTACGGGTTACAGCCAGTGCGTAGATACTTCACTGTAGTCTGGCGCCAGCGCACTAGAGGCCTTCGCTGATTGGGTGCTCGAGCGGCTCTAACGGCATGAGTATAACGCGCGCGTTCAAGCTGCGAGCGCAACGAGCAGGCGGGTGACCCGAAGTCCACACATACAATGGAGTTACGTAAACGTGCGAAACTAAGCGAAACGATTATTAAAATTATTTCTAAACCCAAGTAGGCGGGGGATATGGGATCCACGCATATAAGGGAGTGATGTAGACATGAACAAATAAGTAAAACGATTATTTAAATAATTATTAAACCCAAGTAGGCGGGGGATGTGAGATCTACGCATATAAGGGAGTAATGTAGACATAAAAAAATAAGCAAAACGATTATTTAAATAATTTTTAAACCTAACTGGGTGGGGGATATGAGGTCCACACATATAAGGGAGTAATGTAGACATGAAAAAATAAGTAAAACGATTATTTAAATAATTTTTAAACCCAAGTAGGCGGAGGACATGAGGTCGACGCATATAAGGGAGTCATGTAGACATACAAAAATAAGCAAAACGATTATTTAAATAATTTTTAAACCCAAGTAGCCAGAAGACGCGAGGTCCACGCATATAAGAGAGTATAATGATGACATGAAACAGTAAGGAAAACGATTATTTAAATAATTTTTAAACCGAAGTAGCCGAGGGACGCGAGGTCCAGGCATATCAGAGAGTCATGAAGACATAAAACAATAAGCAAAATAATTATTTAAATAATTTTGAAACCCAAGTAACCGGGAGACGGGAGGTCTACGCATATAAGGGAGTAATGGTGACATGAAAATATAAGGAAAAATTCTTAATCTCTATAACTCGACTCCCCTATATGCGTGGACCTCGCATCCCCCGGCTACTTGGGTTTAAAATTTAATCAAATAATAGTCTTGCTTATTAACCTATGACTACATTATTCCATAATACGTGTGGACCTCATATCCCACGACTACTTGCGTTTACAAATTGTTTAAATAATTGTCTTGCTTATTATTGCACTTCTACGTAATTCCCTAATACGCATGGACCTCATATTCCCCGCCTACTTGGGCTTAAAAATTGTTTAAATAATTGTCTTGCTTATTGTTACACGTCTACGTAATTCCCTAAAATGGGTGGACCTCGTATTCCCCAGCTGTTTGGGTTTGAAAATTCTTTAAATAATTGTTTTGCTTATTTTTTCATGTCTACATGAGTCCCTTATATGCGCGGTCCTCATATACCCCGCCTACTTGGGTTTAAAAATTGTTTCAATAATCGTCCTGCTTATTGTTTCATGTCTTCATGACTCCATAATATGCCTGGACATCGCGTCCCCCGGTTACTAGAGTTTAAAAATTATTCAATTAATCATTATGCTTACGTCGCACATCTACGTAACTCCGTTATATGCTTGGAACTCGCGCCTCTCGGCTACTTGGGTTTAAAAATTATTCAAATAATAGTCTTGGTTATTAACGCATGACTACGTTATTCCTTAATACGCGTGGACCTCATATCCGCCGCCTACTTTGGTTTACGGATTGTTTAAATAATTGTCTTGCTTATTATTGCACGTCTTCGTAGTTCCCTAATATGCATGGACCTCATATCCCCCGCCTACTTAGGTTTTAAAAATTATTTAAATAAGTATCCTGCTTAGTGTGGCGCATCTCCGTAATTCCCTAATATGCGTGGACCTCATATCCCCCACCTACTTGGTCTTAAAATTGTTTAAATAATTGTCTTGCTTTATCGCTGATTTTATCGATATTTTGAATATCGATATTTTAGGCACGATATATTAGTCATATCGATACTTGAGTGTACGATACGTATCGATACGTAATATCGATATTTTAGAAAATATCACCCACCTCTATATAAAATTAGTTAGTACAGCATGTATTAGTACATGTAATTATGTAAGGTAATATAAAGATATGGATAATAATTCATGAATGATAGTAAAAACGTCGTCGATAATAAAATGGATGACTAAAAAATATATAACTTTTTTGAGTTTAAGGTAGCTTTAACCTCTTTTTAGGGTATTCGTTAGTCAATCGTAAAATGAATCAATGCCATATACTTAATCTTCTCCCACTCTGTCATGCTGTTCTACAATAAAATCAAGTCAGGAAGATCAAGTATATGTGCGTGATCGGCACACTTTCTTTGAAACAGTAAAAAATTGCATTGAACAATTATTCAATTCATTTCATTTCGAACAATAATAGTAATAGTAGGGTTACTAATATGTCAAAATTGTATAAATAATATAATTTTTTAAATATTTTTTAAACATTTTATATTAAATGATTAGCGCAAAACATATATGTGGACAGTTTCGAAAAAGTGATATTGAAATGTTTAAAAGAAAAGGTAAATATAATAGATATAACGACAACATTATTAATCACACGAATTTATAATGTTATAGATGTTAAATATTAATAATTTATTACTATTATAATTACTATTATTATGAATTAAAAAAAAAGAAATTGAAAATTCGTCGATTTTGAATTAAACTATTGATTTTTATCAATTATAAATAAAAATTTGTTTATAAAAAAGATGATGACGCACCTTAAATAAATAGGAATACAACCCTGATGGGTTTACGAGTAAATTTTGTTGTGTCCTATATGCTACTAGTACTTTTTATAAGGAAAAACACCTAAATCGTTGGATCAAAAAAATCATACATGTTGTATACACACACACACACACACACACGCACACACACACACACACACACACACACACACACACACACACACACACCCACACACACACACACACACACACACACACACACACACACACACACCCACACACACACACACACACACACACACACACACACACACACACACACACACATATATATATATATATATATATATATATACTCTAGATTACTTGTACTTTCTATTATAAGAAACATTTTCCAATTTATTTCATAAAAAAAAAATTGAATAGAAACAGAGATATATCAAAAAAATCATTTTTCAATGTAAACTTTCGGCGTGGATTTAACCCTCAAAAAGGCATTGGTTGCCGATAAAAAAAATATATTTGTGAATGACTCATGGAGGACTCCTACCTAGTAAAGTTTTTATAATTTTTTTAATTTGACAGTTCGGAACGTTCCCTTGCTAGTTCTATCCTTTTTATTTACCTATAAGTACGTGCAAAATACTCGAATTTAAATTGCACAATAAGTATAAGAGTTTATAATCGACTTCATTACTTACGTTATTTCGATAAAAGAAACTAACACGAACATAAACTAAATATATATTATACACCTCAAAATATTTATTTCAATGGTACCAATTGTAAGAATTCCGCGTCCAAGCGGCAGCTAAACCCCAATAACGCTGTTATTAGAAAAAATCCTGAAACAAGTCAACTTTGATATTTAATTTTAACAATAATTATTTAAGAAATTTGTATCCTTTCCCGTTTTTCCTGTCTTTTCTTTACTACTAGGCAGCGGGGCCATTCGCTTCACTATTCATTTATATTATAATAATTATTTAATTTTATTGCAAATATTATATGTATACAAAAATAATTAAAAAAAAATAAAGTTTTTACGAAATAAAATATAAGGGTTGCTACCCCACGGGATGAAACAACCATTGCTAATTTCGCATTTCAAAGAGAAATATTTTCTATTTTGTTTCATTTCAAATTTTAATCTAAACTCGGGATATCTAGAGAGAACCATTTTTGGGGGTGAATTTTAGGGATGCATTTCACCTCTTTAATAGGAAATTGGGCCCATAGAAAAAGAATTAGTCCAAATAAAAATAAATTATGCATTATATAACATAAAATATTTATTTAAACGGTTCGAAAGTATTTTGCGCCAAAGGGGTTGTTTACCCCCAATAACGCTTTAATTTGCAAAAACCCTGAAACACCTTAACTTTAATTTTTTATTTTAAGCCCAAAACTGATTTTTATAATAATCAATTAATTTTATTGCAAATATTATATACAAAAATAGTTAAAAAAATAAGGTTTTTCTGAAATAAAAAGTAAGGGTTGCCACCCCCGGGGAGCAAACTATACTTGCTAGTATCGTCATTCAAAGAGATATTAAGACTTACTTAAGATATTATTATTAAACTTTAAGGGCGGTTTTCACTCCTTTCATAAGCGACTGGACCGATAAAAAAAATACGTGTCTCTTGTTTTACGATCCTCTACAACATATTAAAAACCACTTCCAATTCATTGGCTCGTGGCTTCCTCAAACTTAATTTGCTTATTCCTTTCATGAAGTTTTAATAACAAAATTTATAATCTTTACAACGATTTATGACATAATTATAATTAAATTCAATTATGAAGATTAAAAAGTATTAATTTTTAAATTATGTATAAAATATGAATAAAATAATAGGTCTGATTTTTTTTTAAATTATATGTGTAAAATAAATAAAATAATTGTAATATTATCTTCAAAACCTTTTAAAATTCCTAAATAACCTTTACTTCAAATTATATTTTCTTTGTGAAATTTCATACATAGGGTACGTGTCTCTAGTAGTGTGATGTCCGTATTTGTGTGCTCTTTCTGCAATTTCCGATGTAAGAAAAAGGTTCTAACCTTAAAAATAATAAATGGATAGTGCAAAACAGGTATACAACACGCGCACATCGGCTCAAAGTGCATAGCGCATGTCATTTCCATTTTCTAGTATACACATAAATACGTTCCCGAATAATTACAATTTTAAAAGAGGGCTAAAATAATTTTAACCTCAAATATCTCTGAAATTCATAAACGAATCCTTTTACCCTAAGAATTCTTCTAATAAATAATATACAAACTCTACATATCCACCAAATTTCAAAGAAATTAAAACAATTTTAATGTAGTTATATTGTGCGGCAACAAAGAAAGTCATTTTCAAAAATACTAAAATTTAAAATATCAAACATCTCAAAAAATAACCATATAATCTGGATACAATTTTAAACAGGTATTGCCTATATCGCATACAAAATAGTCTATAAATTTCAAGCTGATACATGGAGTCGTTCTCGAGAAATTACGATTTGAAAAAAAGGTTAAAAAAATTTTAACCTCAAATATTTCTGAAATTTCTGGACTAATCATTTTGCCCAAAGAACTCGACCGAGAGCTATCCAAAACCTACCTCTACAAGGAATTTCAAAGCGATTAAGTCAATTTTACTCCCATAATCGTTGGACATACAAAACTCATATTTTTCACATTTCAATTTTTTTCTCAAAAACTAGTCGACAAAATGAATTCAGATTTTTACAGATTATAGCTATTTATATTCTGCATTATCATGATTTTTCTCAAGAAAATTTTAGTTTAGGAGTTATAAGGTTTTAAAAAAAAGAACACGTTTTTGTTAATAACAAAAGAACCGTGATAGCTAGAGAATTTTTTTTTAGAAAATGTAGGTATTTTAATGCTCTTTCGAATGCTATCCATTCGATTCAAATATCTCGATCTTATCATTAAAAAAATGTAAAAATCAATTTTGAGAAAATCGAAAATTTGAAATAAAACAAAAACGTATCGGCGAGTCAAAAAACGAGTTTTTGACTCGCCATCACACAAAGAAAACAAAAAAATGAGACCTGTCCGGTCAAAATCGATCGAGTAGAAGCTGAGATCTAGGCGTATACACACACACACACACATACACACACACACACACACACACACACATACACCCATACAGACATTTTTCAAAAATCATGTATTTTGATTCCTAACACCTCGAAAAACAACTATAACATGTTTTTACAATAACTCAAAAAATTGCTGTCACAAAGCTTCCTCTAGGAGGAAGCAAAAACCGCTGCCAATTCATCGGCACGTAGCTTCCTCAAACTTAATTTACTCACTCTTTTAATTAATTTTTTATTCTAATATTTAAAATTCAATACTTTATTTTGTACGGTAAGACTATGTTAAATGGTTTGTTACTTTTTATTTTTACTCTTTCTATTTTTTATCATTAAAAAGCAATTATTATTATACAATTTTATATTTTACAAAAAAAAATTCATTGCCCACAAAAAAAAACAAAAAAATGATCATCACGACCAGATATTCGAGATTAAAAATTTTCTTTTAATGTTTTTTTACTGATATCTCAGAGAATATTTGATCAATTTGAAATTTTAACCAATTATTACAATTATTCATTACAATATTTAGTTAAATTTTTTAGAGATTATCTTTATTTCTTTTGATAAAAAAGTTATTTCAAATTATAAGCCAATATAGTCTCCAATGAGTTTTAATAAGTGGTTAAAATTTTAAATCAATAAATCAAATATTCTCTGAGAAAACGCGATAAGAAAATTTTTTAAAAAAATTTTTAACCTCAAATATCTTTTTTCATAATGGACCGATTTGTTTGGGTAACAAACTCGATATGAAGGCGTATAAAAGCTACATCTGTGCAAAATTTCAGGACGATTGAATAATTTTTACTCTCGTTACCGAGCGACAACGAAAACGAAAATTTGTAAGTAGTACAGCTATGATGGTTCTGGCTCATGATGGTTCTGGCTCATGATGGTTCTGGCTCAGTAACCCAACACCCCCCTCCCCCCTTCCCTTGCCCCCTCACCTGGCCCCCTCATCAATAACCCAACCCCCCGCCCCTTGTGTTTTCTGGCTCATCCCCTCCCCTTGTGTTTTTGGCTCACCCCTCCCCTTGCCTCTCCCCCTCCCCTTGTGGTTTCTGGCTCGCCCCCTCCCCTTGCCTCTCACCCCCTCCCCTTGTGTTTTCTGGCTCACCCCCTCCCCTTGCTTCTCACCCCCTCCCCCTTGCGGTTTCTGGCTCACCCCCTTGTGTTTTCTGGCTCCCCCCCATGCCGACTCCCTCTTGGTAAGACCCTGAGCTAGGTAAATTATAATAATTTCTATTTTACCGACTCAGGATAATAATTTCATTAATTTATTTAATGTTATTGACTATGGTAAATGACAAAATAATTTTTTTATGAAATAAAAAAACTCCGGAGGGTGGATTCGAACTCACGATCTTCAGATCACTGAGCAGCCACCTTAGCCACTCGGCTATCGAGTCATATGTATACTCCCATCTAAATAAGCGTCTTATAGTGCGAGCGGGCATGACGCAAACGAAGCTATAATCTCCCCCCACCCCCGTTTCTGGCTCACCCGCTCCCCTTGCGGCTCACGCCGGCTCCCCTGTTGGTAAGACCCTGCGCTGTAGGTAAATTATTATTATTAATTAATACTGTTTTACCGACTCAGGATAAATGTTAACTATTAATTTATTTACTTTTTTATCGACTATGGATAATACTAAACATTACAAAAATAATTATTTATATGAAAAAACAAAAACTCCGGAGGGTGGATTCGAACGCATGATCTCCAGATCACTGAGCATGCACCATACCCACTCGGCTATCGAGTCATATGTATACTCGTATCTAAATTTGCGTCTTATAGAGCGCGCGGGCATGATGCAAGCGAAGCTATAATCTCTCTCATGCGTTATCTATCACACCTCCTCTTTGTTCCGATATTCACACCGCGCGATTCTTGGAACTCGAGAGTATTTCAATTGCGCTCTCCTTATCCACACTCTTCCGTCTTATAATATTAAGGATTATTCGTTAAACAATTCACACTAAAAAAACTATATGGAAATAATTTTTATAGTAAAATTTAAAAGTATTTCTTCATATTGAAAAAAACAAAAGAAATTGCATTTCAAAACTTTTAAATCATTTTTTTAAAAAATTATCTTTCGATTTCTCGAAATTTATCGTGTTCTCTTATGAAAAACTCTTAGAATTCCGATATTTTTTCTAAGTGAATAAATAGATTATTAGAACTATTTACTTCAAATAAAGTGTAGATTTAGCAATACAACAGTAAAATAAGTATATTTAAAACTTTTTTTCTTTATAAGTGAAATCCACTAATAATGAAAAAAGGTAAAATAATAATTAACAATTCATTTTTAAAAAATATGCCTTTATTATTCATTAGATTATATGTACATGGCACCAAACGATTCACAGAATGTCGATGTTGTTGAAGCATCCATGTTTTAATCATCAATGCATTACGTAGAGCACATACATTTGATACATATATGTGATTATTACATAACACGCTTTCCACAGGTATTATTTTTTAACAGAACTAAAAAATGAGTTACGCAAACTTTTTTTGTATTATATATTTTAATATGAACTCCAATATAGATTCCTCAAGACAAGAAGACTTGATATATATATTTATTCACAAAAATATAAAAAATAATAATATACGATATATTTTTTTAAATATACAAAATGTATATTTATACATATTATATCGTAGTACGAGATAAACGGCGGCGGACTCTAGGTGGTTCATCATCACTGTCATCATCTTCGCGAGGTCGCTTCTCATATATTATTCGACAGTCCTCGTCGTTGTCATCCTCCTCCTCCTCCTCCCTCTCCTGAGACTTGGAAGAGACGGAGATACATAAAGGTGACGAGCCGAGCTGAATAAACTCGTCTTCCTCTGAATCAGCTATGATTGTATTAGTAGGTAGCATAGATGGTTCTGCTGTAGGTATCAGCGGTGACTCGGGCAAAGAGAGGGTAAATCGAGCATGGGCGGCGAATCAAGCAAAGAGAGTGATGAGAACATTAGAGGTGACTCCCGTAGAACAGGCGGCGATGGTTCTGCAGAAAGGGGTGAGAACTCCATTGCCTCATATAGCAGTCGCAATGATGTGTAACCTGTTGATGAACGCTGTGGTGATGGATGTGGCGAAGATGATGCCCTTGGCGGCGACATCAACCCCGAAAGAATTCCGCCGTTATCACTAACAACGTTTAGCATCCACTCTAGCATTGCCTCATCCTCGGCAGTCCATGGGAGCAATCCCCCTCTCTCCATCCCCGCGAGAACCCCTTCAAAGCCGCTCATATCAAAAAGTGTCTCGTCTGCATCGTATGCCATCGCAAGTATAGCTGAGAGAAAGAAGCGCGTACGCGGCTTATACGTACAGAGCGCGGATCTCAGAGAGAGAAAGAGAGAGAGAGAGACGGGTGCAGAGCGGTGGTAAATTTGCATTGGAGCGGAGCAGCTCTACGCGCAAACATAAATACGTGAAGCTCTCGCGATACAGTTCACAAGTTTATCAACTATATGAGCGAATGCGTCTCAAGGAGCAGTTGATTTGACAATACCGCGAATTACCTACTGGTTGCATTAGCTTTTCGATTCATTGCGCCGTGCTTTTGGATTTTCAGCCATGATATCCGCAATGTAGCCAAGTATATGCTACAACGTAGGGAACAATATTTATTTTACTTTTTCTCCTTATAAAGCTATTTTAGCTTTTTGTAATCATTGCGCTGTGTTTCGGGCTTTGCAGCCACGATACCCGCAACGGTTACAAAAATAATATAGCTGTAGCAGAAAAAAAAATATAAAAGCTATATTAGATTTTTGTAATCATGCGCCGTGTTTCTGGCTTTTCAGCCATGATATCCGCAACGGTTAAAAAAATAATATAGCTATAGCAGAAAAAAAATATAAACAATATATATTCACACATGTATTATTCGTAGAAACAAAATATATTATGTAAAAAATAATATATATAATAATAAAATATACCAAATATAGTTATATAATAATAAATATACTTATACAATAATAAATATATATATATATATATATATATATATATATATATATATATAGTTATAATAATAAATATAACAAAAATATAAAATAAAATAATGACTGACAAATTATATTCGACCGTTTGAAAAAATAATACTCTCAGTATAGCAGTTCACCTATATGATTAAAAATATACTTATACTCTCTCTCTCGCTCTTTCTCACTATATCACCTATCGGTTTTCATTTAATCTCTCGGTAGCTCCGCACGGCTTATATGTGAAATTTCAGTCGCTCGTAGCACTGCACTCTGTAAGTACTACACTCTTACACGATGGGGCGAAAGAGACGTCGCTCAAAACGACAACGGCGGATCGCCAATCGGCGTAGACATGCTTTGCCACCACCGAAACAACAACAACCAAAAGGCAAGACATTCAAAACACAGCGAGAGAGGATGAGCAGTCTGGTGGAAACACCACGTACGAGGCACCAGCCAGTGATACTGGAAGAACGTGTGAGACAACGTCTCCAGATAGTTGAACATACCAATAAAGTCAAGGAGGAAGTCCGAAGGAGACCCACACGCATCCCTCTACAAAGAAGGGACTTGGTGAGACGACGTCTCACTTTCAAGGATAAACCAAGCAGCCCCTTACCGAGTTACGAAAATTGGTTTATGAAATATAACCTTCTCCCATCATTTCTTTAGAAAATGTAATAAATATAAAAGAAAAATATTATTATAATAATATACAAAATATTTTAAAAATATGTAAAAAAATATAAAAGAAAAATATTATTATAATAAATATAATAATATATAAGATATTTTTAAAAAATATGTATAAAAAATATAAAAAAAGTATCGAGTTCGAGAAGATGCTATTCAAGCTATTCAATAACTCAGTCTATGGAAAAACAATGGAGAATGAGCGCAAATACGTCGATGTCAAGCTTGTAAATAAATGGACTGGACGCTATGGCGCTGAGGCTCTTATCGCTAAGCCGAACTTCCACAGTTGCACAATCTTCGAGGAGAATCTCGTAGCAGTGCAAATGTTGCGCAGTGAAATCTTCATTAGGAAGCCGATATACGTTGGACTAACAGTTTTGGACTTGTCCAAAACTCTCGTATATCGATTTCATTATCAATACATGAGAAATCGTGTCAATTGTAAACTCCTCTACACTGACACTGACAGTCTCGTGTATGAAGTGACAAACACTAACATATATAATATCATACGTGAAGACATCCACGAGTTCGACACATCTGATTACGCAGCAAACAATCCATTCAATATGCCTCGTGTCAATAAGAAAATCGTTGGTTTGATGAAGGATGAGTGTAATGGTGAAATAATGCTAGAATATGCCGGACTGCGGAGTAAAATGTACAGCATAAGGGTTCAAAATCAAAAGCCCATAAAGAAGGCGAAGGGTGTGAAGACCTCCATAGTCAAGAACAACATCACTTTCGATGACTATATCAAATGTCTACACGAAAAGGTGACAATCAAACGAGAGCAACACACCATCAGGTCTCGCCGTCATGTGCTACACACGGAGAGAGAAATGAAGGTAGCTCTAAGTGCATGTGATGATAAGCGCCATCTGTTGCAAGGCCAAACGGACACCCTACCATGGGGTCACTACATGGTGAGAGAGCTGGAAGATAATGCTGGAGTGGGGCAATGACAACGACGAGGACTGTCGAATAATATATGAGAAGCGACCACGCGAAGATGATGACAGTGATGATGAACCACCTAGAGTCCGCCGCCGTTTATCTCGTACTACGATATAATATGTATAAATATACATTTTGTATATTTAAAAAAATATAACGTATATTATTATTTTTTATATTTTTGTGAATAAATATATATATCAAGTCTTCTTGTCTTGAGGAATCTATATTGGAGTTCATATTAAAATATATAATACAAAAAAAGTTTGCGTAACTCATTTTTTAGTTCTGTTAAAAAATAATACCTGTGGAAAGCGTGTTATGCAATAATCACATATATGTATCAAATGTATGTGCTCTACGTAATGCATTGATGATTAAAACATGGATGCTTCAACAATATCGACATTCTGTGAATCGTATGGTGCCATGTACATATAATCTAATGAATAATAAAGGCATATTTTTTAAAAATGAATTGTTAATTATTATTTTACCTTTTTTCATTATTAGTGGATTTCACTTATAAAGAAAAAAAGTTTTAAATATACTTATTTTACTGTTGTATTGCTAAATATACACTTTATTTGAAGTAAATAGTTCTAATAATCTATTTATTCACTTAGAAAAAATATCGGAATTCTAAGAGTTTTTCATAAGAGAACACGATAAATTTCGAGAAATCGAAAGATAATTTTTTAAAAAAATGATTTAAAAGTTTTGAAATGCAATTTCTTTTGTTTTTTTTCAATATGAAGAAATACTTTTAAATTTTACTATAAAAATTATTTCCATATAGTTTTTTAGTGTGAATTGTTTAACGAATAATCCTTAATATTATAAGACGGAAGAGTGTGGATAAGGAGAGCGCAATTGAAATACTCTCGAGTTCCAAGAATCGCGCGGTGTGAATATCGGAACAAAGAGGAGGTGTGATAGATAACGCATGAGAGAGATTATAGCTTCGCTTGCATCATGCCCGCGCGCTCTATAAGACGCAAATTTAGATACGAGTATACATATGACTCGATAGCCGAGTGGGTATGGTGCATGCTCAGTGATCTGGAGATCATGCGTTCGAATCCACCCTCCGGAGTTTTTTTTTTTCATATAAATAATTATTTTTGTAATGTTTAGTAATATCCATAGTCGATAAAAAAGTAAATAAATTAATAGTTAACATTTATCCTGAGTCGGTAAAGCAGTATTAATTAATAATAATAATTTACCTACAGCGCAGGGTCTTACCAACAGGGGAGCCGGCGTGAGCCGCAAGGGGAGCGGGTGAGCCAGAAATGGGGGGTGGGGAGAGATTATAGCTTCGTTTGCGTCATGCCCGCTCGCGCTATAAGACGCTTATTTAGATGGGAGTATACATATGACTCGATAGCCGAGTGGCTAAGGTGGCTGCTCAGTGATCTGAAGATCGTGAGTTCGAATCCACCCTCCGGAGTTTTTTTATTTCATAAAAAAATTATTTTGTCATTTACCATAGTCAATAACATTAAATAAATTAATGAAATTATTATCCTGAGTCGGTAAAATAGAAATTATTATAATTTACCTAGCGCAGGGCCTTACCAAGAGGGAGTCGGCATGGGGGGGAGGGTGATCTAGAAACCGCAAGGGGAGGGGGTGAGAGGCAAGGGGAGGGGGTGAGCCAGAAACCACAAGGGGGAGGGGGAGAGGCAAGGGGAGGGGGTGAGCCAGAAAACACAAGGGGAGGGGGTGAGAAGCAAGGGGAGGGGATGAGCCAGAAAACACAAGGGGAGGGGGTTGGGTTATTGGTGAGGGGGCCAGGTGAGGGGGCAAGGGGAGGGGGGAGGGTGTTGGGTTACTGAGCCAGAACCATCATGAGCCAGGACCATCATAGCTGAACTACTAGTATAATTCTGTTAATGCCACAAATTTTTTTAAAAGTTCATGCGCTCTGTGTACTTCTACCATAGTAATATTTTCTTTTAGTAAGACATGTGTCGCCTCTACTAACAATGCCCAGTGTTCTAAATAATTTTCAAAGTTAGGTATAATCGACAGTGTGGGTATGCTATAATGTAAAAGAAAATTTTCACATTCCTTCGATTTCCAATACTTACGGTCATAATTGAACGGGATAGACGGCCAAGTTGATTTGGAACTTCGAATGATTCAATTGTATTTGCAATGTCATCGATCGTTTTTTTCGAAACACTATAAGGCTTCCTTGCAGTCTCGAACCAATATTTCATAAATTGTTTAACTATTCCTAAGTTGATATTATGCATGAAATCCGGCACAAAGCTATCAATTATATTGAATCCCTCTAAATTTATCAACGGCGATATTTTTTTGAATCCAAAGATTGGTACTCGCAATTCCATTGTCTGATGCATATGACTTAAACTATCAGTTTCTGATCTTCTACTTGGAATTTCATCGAGTAAAACATACTTTCTTGCAGTACCTGTTTTATGAAGCACTTCTTCACCTTCATGCAAACACCAATTACAACCAAATCGTCCGTTAAATTGTATCAGGCCTTGCATTGGTGCTCTGGCAACTGAATCCACACAGGAGCAAATAATATATAAATAGATTTTTTTCATTTCATTTTGAACTTTACACATTATTCCGATCGTTGATAAATAGTTCATATCCAGTACAAATGGACTCAAAAAATTTGTCATATTGGGTTTATCTTTCCCAAACCATAAAGAATAAATTATTGGTCTTGAAAACCTCACATGTATAGGTAGTTCATTAATTAGAATTTGTATTGGCCATGTAGAAAATTTAGAACTCTTGAATATCGGAGATCCATCGCTATTTAGTATTCCCGTAGCATAGGATTGTTTCTTTTCATTTGGTAACGATTGAACAAATTCTTTATATTTTTGACCATGTTTAATATCACTATAGCCAGTATTGTTACCCTGTTCTCTATCACAAACAGTATTATTATAAAATTCATCGTTGTTTTCTATTAATCTCTGAAATTCATTTCTTATATCGAATGTTATGAAAAAATCGTTATAAGATGGATTTTTCAAATTAATCTTATTATCACACGTCTCACAACGTAATGAACGTCGATTTTGATCATACGAACCAATGTATGCTTTACATATTGGACATACAGCATGGTAATGTATATTTTCTTTAGAAAAAAACAGTTTATCAATGAGATAGCGTGTATCAGGGATGACAGGTCGATCTAAAAAACTATTGACCATTTTGGACAGATCTTCTATAGCTGAGTAGTTAAGGAATGTGTAATTGCAAATATTAAAATTGCCAACAATATCTCTACTTTACTAACAACAACATTAGCTCTAATGGTTCCATTAGATTCATTATTATCTAACATATCTTTTAAATTAGTGAATGGGTCTGGTTGGAAATCATCTTCGGCGTCGAAAAAGTTATCATCTTCATAGTTGTCATCCGAATCGCTACTATTATATACACTTTCATATATGCCATCGCTATCAAAACTAGCCTGCAAAATATAAATATATGTAAATCTATATTAATATATAGACACCACACTCGCGCCCCCCCCCCCCCACCACACACATACAAATTTTATTTTATTATACATACTTCATAGACTCTGGAACGTACATCATCACTGCCATCAGAATCATTTAGATTACTTTCATTAGAATCAGTATCATTCGAGCTATTATCGCTTTCTTCACCTTCGATCTCTATATCATCCCTATTGGTATTTGGCTCATTATCCAAGTTTAACAAAGATACTAAAATGGTAAATTTAAAATCTTTATTGAAATTATTCATTTCAAAGCATAAATTACATTATTTGAATTTATACATATATAATAGTACACTATGCAACAAGGGAGTAAAGTCGCCAATTATTCCCGCGGATGGGTTTACTGCCTGAACTAAGCGAGGGCAGTAATCATCCGAGGGAATAATCGACTTTTCTCCCGTATTGCATATAGAACTTTATTCACAACTCAACGGTGGTCGTTATACGTAACGACATTAATGTATTTTATTTTATAACTATCAAACTCACTGTTTCGTTCTGACGAATTCTCTGCTTCTGCATTTCCAGAATTCGAAAAAATATCATTGAACGTATTCATTCCATTATTTGAATCAATACCTGTAAGAAAGTAAGTTAAGTATGCTTCACATGATTAATACAAAATGTATACTGAAAAAGAGAGCCATTTTAAACGATTTTGCAATTAACTTAATATGTTGTGACCAAATGGTATTATTTAATTAATATTGTATCATGTCAAAACGTTTAATAACAGTTTTCTTTAAGTATTTTTAATGGTAATTCATTACCAAATTCTGTTGTAGAGTTGTCCAAAGAAAAATCGTATTCATTCCGTAAGCTAAGAGTTAAAGTGCCTGTACTACAAGAACTTGAAGTTTTATTTAAGTCTTGAGAACATAAATTATTCGTCACATCATTTGTACTATTGTTATTTGGAGAATCCCCTTCCTATTGTAAATAAATACATTTTCATTAAATGTAGTCAGATTATATGAATCCAGGTTGCAAACCAAAATGAAAATCATTCCGAGGAACGATATTTTCAGCTTATCGACTTGTCTAAATTGATAACTAATTTCTCTATTATAGACGTGTCATTGTTCACCATGATTCCTATTATTTATACTTGGCTCTATTATTAACCAGTTTAGTTAGTTTTATTTATCACCACATTTATTTTAAAAATTATTTAATAATAACAATTATTTTATTATTTAGAAAGAAGTATTAACAATGGAAGAAAATCAACAGATAGAACAACATGTTTAAGGCATAACAATCGTATTTATGAAATTGGAATCAAGAGTATTGGAAATAAATGAATTCCACGCTTTTAGAATGGTAAAATAAAATAATTAAAAATGTTTTATCTATAAATTATTCTTTTTTTTACTGTAACATTGCATACTTACGTAGGTAATCTCTCTTTAATGAAAAATTACATATTTGTCGGCAAAACCATCCTTTTTACCTTAAAATAAATTTTTCGAACATTATTACCTACATAATTATGCAATGTTACAGTAAATGTAAGAATAATTTACAGTTAAAAGATTTTTAATTATTTTATGCTACCAATCGAAAAGCTTGGAATGCCGTCTCTTCCAATATTATCGATTCCAATTTTATAAATACGGTTTGTATCCTTAAACATGTTGTTATTTCTGTTAATTTTCTTACTTCGATGGTTGATTATTAAACTAGCCAATTAGTATATTTATCACCTACCCTGGTTAAAATATTCTGAAGGGTTGAATGCCAGTTTCAGATATATCTTGGAAAATAAAATCAAACTATAATTTGTTTCTGCACTTTGGATTATCACACTCCATGCGATCGTTCAAACTAATTCTTTATCTATAATATTTTAAGAAGACACAGCCAGAATAGAATATGATAATGCAAAGTGCAGAAACAGATTATAGTTTGATTTTATTTTTCAAGATTTATGCAAAATTGGCATTGTAGGCTTTAGAACTTTTTTACAGGGTAGATGATAAACAAATTTATTGGCTATAGTTTATAAGTGGCTCTTGCTAAACGTACGTCAGAAGCGCAATATATAAGTATACAATCTGCCGTATAAATAAGAAAAACCTAACCTTTAATTTTCTGAAGAAAAAAAAAACAGTCAAGGATTGATGTTTGACTAAAGAGATCATAGTCCCTTCCATGTCAGACTTTCAAAACAGAGGTTTCTATGTATCTCTAAGCGGTTTATTTTGTTATTTGTACATCAGATCTGACGTACGTTTAGCAGAGGCGTTTATTTATAAATTAATAAGCAATTAATGGAAGAAAATCAACTGATAGAACAACATGTTTGGACAGTATTGAAAATAACTACATTCCTTGCTTTTAGATTGGTAAAGTAAAATAATTAAAAATTTTTTATCTATAAATTATTCTTTTTTTTACTGTAACAATGCATAGCTATCTAGGTAATCTCTTTTTTATAAAAAATTACATATTTGTCTGCAAACCATGCTTTTTACCTTAAAATAAATTTTTTCAAACATTATTACATACATAATTATGCAATGTTACGGTAAATGTAAGAATAATTTACAGTTAAAACATTTTTAATTATTTTATTTTACCAATCGAAAAGCTTAGAATGCAATTTCTTCCAATATTGTCGATTCCAATTATTCTATTTGTTGATTTTCATACTTGGCTTGTTAATTTATAAGCTAGCCAATAAGTATACTTATCATCTACCTTGGTTAAAATGTTCTGAAGCATTGAATGCCAGTTACGGATAAATCTTGAAAAATAAAATCAAATTATAATCTGTTTCTGCACTTTAGATTATATCACACTCTGCATGTGATTGTGTTGATCGATTATCCATGTGAGTCATTAAAGAGCGAACAAGGAATGATTTTCCATATGAAAAACCGCAAAAAGTTAGAAAATTAATTGCTAAAATTTTTAGAATTCAATGGAACCTATATTACATACGTACTCTGGAATTTTTTGTGCTT
The DNA here is from genome assembly GCA_036365515.1 of Torymus aiolomorphi. Classification (NCBI taxonomy): domain Eukaryota; kingdom Metazoa; phylum Arthropoda; class Insecta; order Hymenoptera; family Torymidae; genus Torymus; species Torymus aiolomorphi. The sequence continues at coordinate 89,050,164 of CM070874.1, read as the reverse complement.
TTTTGTTCAGCGCCTGCACTGGTGCATTTCCTGTCTTCCACTTATGGCAGATCCTTCGCGTATGAGAATAGCGTCTATGTCTTTTTTCTGCCTGGCGCGCCTTTGTCACAGTCACTGCACTGCCTACGGGGCTCGCCTTCTACTGCACAGATCGAGATCGCTTTCTGCACAGCTCGCCTTGGCCTTCTACAGAGCTCGTCTATATACAAATCTTCTTTTATACACAAATCGCCTTCTACAGTATAACTATAATACAGCTCTAATTTACTACGTTTTTTTTCCACGTTGAATTGGAGAAGAAGGAAACGCGATTACGTAATTCAGCAAGTGGCCGCCGCTCGGCTCGGGGTATGTTCTAATGAGAACTCAGTCACTTCCGTCAGTCTCCGTCAGTTATACGGCGGCGGGGTCTAGACCATGAGACTGTCTCTACCTCTAGGGCCCTGGGCCCTTCTCTCATTGGTCGTTGTAGGCGCTGAGATCATTCATATGAATTATCGTAATATAAATATTCATCTGTTTCTTCGAAAATACTATTATCCTCTAAACTAGATACAATAATATTGTACACTTGTTGAGTCTTGAGAATTCGAGGAATTTACTCTTATATTTATTGAATTGATTATATTTTTATATTGAATGATATTTGATTTATATTATCTTTACTCTGGGCGTAGGCTCTCGTAAATAATAACCAGATGATTAGTTAGATGCACTATTTATTGGCTAATATAAGTTTTATAAATAAGACAATACGATTTACAATTTATTCACTTTGTTTAACAATGTATAATACCGATAACGTATTAAATTGATATAATTGCTTCACTATTATTGGCTCGTATTGGCCTGTACAAAAATAATCGTTTCTCCTATTGTCGGTTGGAGGGTACGGAGCTTATGATCTGTGCGCGATTACTGACGTGTGTGGCGTACATCGCTTCTTTTATAATACAAAATAATTAGGTTAAAGATGATCGTGAACAGTAAATCGAGATCATCTTATTTGGTAATGTAATCGTCGTCAGTCGTATGCAATTCGGCAGTAGCATTGAGAAATGCTGATTCTAAAGAAAATATAATACGTTGTCTTTCGCAAGTTTGATGACCTGCTACGCACGATGCCTCGTATTTGAAAATGCAACGTTTTAGAATTTCGCAGACACATCATTTTTGTGTGTCAGAAAATTACTGATGAAAGTGTTGGGATAAAATTTAAATTTAAGGATACGTCACAGACGTAACACCTCCCCCCTTAGACTGTTGGATGTCGTAGAGATTCAACAGGTATAGAAACAGTTAACACATCAGTGATTTTCTGTTACAGAATTTTCAATAATAATAACAATTCAAATAATATAAAACTATAATAAGAAATTCATATAATAATAAAAATTCATATAATAAAAACAATAATAAAAATTTAATAAATTTAAACAAAATTTCGTATCGTCTATAAATTTCTATAAAATAAATCAAGTATTTTTATTCCTAACACTAGACTACACTTAACCTACGGTTTTACTTTGTATCGCTTGTTGAGTGCCGATTTTTCCTAGCGTTCAAATGGCAGTGCAGATCACTATGGAATAAACGAGTAGTCTTACTTCGTTCGTACATAAATTTAATTTTATATAATAATTGATTAATAAAACGTTACGCAATAAATATAGCATACGTTATGCATTAGAATTTGTATAGAGATATATATTGATTGTGTATACCATTTCGATTTTTTTTTTATCGCTAATATGTAATAATTTTGTTGTTTTGCTGTATTTACAAAAAAAATAGAGTCATTGATTACATTTAGAAATAATGTGTGTATTAAATAATTTTGTAGTAAATAAAAGGTGAGGAGAAATATAGGGAATGATTCAAGTGATCATTCACTTCCCTCCCTGCTGAGAATTTTGGCAAAAGATATATTATTTTGTCCTCTTTGTTTAAGTAGAATGACATTAAAGGGTTTTTGATATTATCATTATAAAAATATTTTTCAACTGTATATTGAGAAAAATTATAATTAGTTAAAAAAAAAATTTAATTATACGTAGGTATTTTTTGTGAAAAAGAAGGTTAATAGATCGGAGTGATTTTGGTAAATTTTGACTTGTTATTGTTCTTATGCATCATTATATTACCTTCCTTTGAAAATCTCAGCCATTTTAAAAGTTCATTTTAGAACTTAAGATTTTTTCTGGTATGAATAGCATTCACATATTTGCATCAGAGAGTATGTAGTGCGTTAGAGTAGAAAACTGCTTTACCCAATACAGTACCGAATAGAGTGCATCTTGTAGGATGATCATATCACTATATAATGAAACTCATCACTTCCAATACATTATATTCGATTTAATCTTAGCAATGTAAGCACAGCTACCTGAATTCTTTCTTTCTTTTGTTCTTGAACGATTCATAAAATTTCTTTTATGAATGCGAACCATTTTTCTATAGGCAAGTACAGTTTGATTTTGCATAAAATTACAGTTAAATTATTTTTATCTATGTTTGTTAGGGTTGCAAGGTTTAGGAATGGTTTTATTTCGTTTTCTTTTGGATTAGTTCTATATTTTCTTATTCAAAGATAGATAGAATAATAAGTTATTAAACTGATCCCTCAAAAGTTTTCTACATTTGACTAAATAATTAATTAAATATTTCTATTATTTAATAACACATAATTTTTCCAAATAAAACTTTGCTTGTTTCATTAGCCAACAAAAACTGAGGTATTTTAATATGTAATCGCAATATTTTTGTTTCTTGTTAAAAAGAAAAATATATTTTAAATTATTATCGATTTCATTTTTAGTTGTAGTATTGTTTCTAACATCTCATCCAGGTTGATTTGTAGCCATTAAGTTCTGTCACACTGTAATCAAAATCTTTTTATTTTATCACGCTATAAGTTCGAATATGTAAAGTATGTAGCAATACATCGATTGAAATGATCAAATATCATTTACTTCCTTTCCTAAGTGATATAACTCAATATCCCTTCCGCCCTTAAGATTAAAAAATTTTTATTTTGTTGGATTTTTGGTATTCTCGTGAAATAAATATTATTTACATTAGTTGGGGTATTGTTACATTATATTCCTTCCCCCTTAAGATAATATTTATTTCATTGAAGAGTGACATTTTAGAACTTTTAACATCGATTAAAATTTTAATCAAATTGCAAATATAGGATTTTCATCTTTTTGTGCGTCTGTAGAGGGATCTGATAATGGGATGGGAGGTAACGGTCTAGGTTTTTGAAATTTTGGTGTTTCTGGGGGTGGGCTTTCAAATTCTACCCTTCTTTGAATAGTTGAATTTTTTAATATTGGATTAGATATAGTTGGTCTATGGATTACTATTTCTTGCAATTCAAATTCTTCTCTAGCTGACTTCTTTATATTTTGAGCAGCATTATTTTTATTTAATACTACCAACAAATGTGTTACTGAACTAAAAATAGCTCCGAGTAATTTCATTGACCATCCGTATAATGAGTGTAGAGCACATCCTCGTATTACTAGGTCAACTATTGTTTTAATGAATTGACATATTAGAAGTGTCATTATTATTATTCCAGAACTTATCATTCCATATTTCTTGTACTTTTCAACAATTTTGTTCCAGGTATTTTCGGCAATATGCGACAGTGTATTTTCTGTAAACATATTTTTCATAATATGACGTGTTTTGAAAATTGTAATATTTTTCTCTATTATTCTTGGTTTCGGCAACAAGTTTATGCAACTTCCATCTATTTTGTAGTAAAGAGGAATAATAGTGTCGCAGTCAACTTGTGTTCCTATTTTCACCAATATATGTGTTTTTGATGTGAGGAACCATGTTGTGTTACCTGCTATAACTGGAAGTTCTTCATAACATTTTTTTGTATGGTGTATTTTTACATTTGTGGGTGTACATTTTATTATATGTACTACCTCTCCCGCGATTTTCGCGAGATATCCTGATTTCTGCATTATATTTTAGGCAAATTTGTCTGGGGAATTCGATCCTAATGATAAGGAATTTTGAATTTCTCTCCTCTCGACTTCGCACATTTTTGTTAACATATTTAAATATATATTTTTAAATTGCATTCTAAAATGTCTTTCTACGTCTATGAATTTTGCATTAATATAATAAAAAATATTTATATTGACATAATCTCTTTCCTGTTGCGCGACTGTAGAAACCGTGATCACCTACCTCTCGTAATATGGCCAGTCGCACGTATGGTTTCACTTTTTCGCGATATCAAGGTATATAAAAATCCCGATTATTAGACGCACGCGATTGACCAAATAAATAAAATAAATTATAAATGTATTTTAAATAAAATATAATTTAATAAATGAAATAAATAAATGAAATAAAAGAATATATGGACTTAAATTGAAGAAAATAATAAAGTGCGAATAAATATGACGCGAATAAAAATTGGTTGGATCAGCTAAGAAATCGGCGATAATAAATAGGAAAATCTTACCTTGTCGTAGATCAGTGCTCCTCTCGTATATTGGAAATTGTGGTATCGGTGGTAATTAAATTTGGACTTCGTGGTAAAATGGGAAAAAAATAACTGTTCGACAAATATTGGTAATTCCTTGATTTTTGTTACGTGAGGGTCACAATTAAGATGACACTCACGCAACTTTGATATTTCCTTGCGAAAATATCATTAATCGGTCGTCACTCTCGGGACATCTATCATTCCCGCCTTGATGGTACCTTACCTGCGCTGATACTTCAGCCTAATACTCCCATACGTATTAGGTTATATAAGGATTTTCGTATGATGGAAGATAAGAACTGATACAGAGATTAAAGAGATTCAAACCAAAAATTATTTATTATTTATTATATTCCTTATTTTAATACAATTTATAATCCGCTAATAAATCTCTGTATATGAATGTGTGTATAAATGTGGCTATACTCGTGAAAGAAATCCGGAACGAAACCCTGTTAATGTAGTTTAAAAAAAAAAAGAAACTTTGTAAAAAAAACTTAATGTCTATATAATTAACCAACAGATGTATTTATATAGGCGGGTGTGTATATATATATATATATATATATGTGTATGTGTGTGTGTGTGTATATATATATATTGGTGTTTTGTAGTGTTGAATGGATGGATCGTGGACTGGAGGTTCAAAATAATGAAAAGACTTTCGTGTGGAGAAATTGATGGTTTATTGGATGGCCGTAGTGCCGCGTGGCGTACAGGTATTGCTGTCTCTTCTCTCTGGCCGTCGCGCGTGAACTGTCGCCGGCCGGCGCCTGATGATGAGTCGGCGGCGTGCTTTTAGATGGAGAGGCGGCAAGAGAAGACCGCGTGGGGAGCGCTGACTGGCTGCGCACCTGCACGAGCCGTATATCGCCTTATATGGCGTGATTACGTCAGCATCTCGATGCTAGAGGCGAAGGATCGCCAACATTACCGCCCACCTTCGTCAAATTGACGAAAGGACCTCATTCTTCCTTTGGTAGGAGGCGAACCACCTTGGTAATGGGGCGACGCAACGTAGTGGTGGCCGTGCGGACATCGACCACGCGTGTCAGACCATCACTCCCTGGATGGATGGCGATGACGCGGGCCAGGGGCCACTTGGCTGGCGGAGTGAGCTCGTTGCGCACGAGTACGAGCTCGCCCATGGTGACTGGTGGTTGCAACTGTCTCCACTTCATACGGGATTGAAGAGATGTCAGATACTCATTGGACCACCTGGCCCAGAAGTGTTGTGTCAACTGGCTGATCAGTAGCCAGCGTTTTCCAGGTGGGATATTGACTTCCTTGACATCTTCTTCGGGAACTAAAAATGATGAGCGTTGTATAAGAAAATGTGAAGGTGATAAGAAATCAAGGTCAGTAGGATCGTCGGTGAGAGCAGTCAATGGTCTGGAGTTAAGGCAAGCCTCAATCCGGCACATTAGTGTAGCAAGTTCAGAAAAAGTAAGAACTTGCTCTCCAATGACTCGACGCAAATGGTGTTTCGCTGACTTAACTGCAGCTTCCCAAATACCCCCAAAATGAGGTGCACTGGGAGGATTGAAGATCCAAGACGTACCTTCTTGAGCGAGAGACTTAACAATTGTCGATGAAAAGGAAGAAGAAGCGACGATCATCTGCTTTAATTGAGCATCGGCACCGACAAAGTTGGTTCCTTGGTCCGAATATAATTTCTTACAATGACCTCTACGAGCAGTGAACCGATGAAAAGCAGCGATGAACGCTTCACTAGAATAATCCTCGACAACCTCGATATGAACAGCTCTAGTGGCCATACAAATGAAGATGGCTATATAACCTTTCATCGTGCCCTTTCCTCTAGTTTTAGTGAGGCGAAGATGAATAGGACCGGCATAATCGACACCTGAGCATTCAAAGGGTAAAGAGTGTCGGACGCGAGACTTGGGTAAATCGCCCATTAATTGGGAAGGTACTCGAGCAGCATGGCGTGAGCATGTGAGGCAAGCTCTGATGACTTTCTTAACCGCAGATCGACCTTTCATTATCCAATACTGTTGTCTTAGCGTGGCAAGTTTTAATTGAACACCACCATGAAGAGTGCGATGATGAGCATCTCTTATTAATAAAGTTGTAAAGTGACAATCAGCTGGAAGGATAAGGGGGTGCTTAGCATCTTCTCCGAGAAGTGAGTGAGAAAGACGACCGCCCACCCTGAGTAAATGATTTTGAATCATGGGGTTTAGTGATAACAAAGGGCTTTTAGTCGAAAGTTTACCTGTTCTACATAATTGTTGAAATTCTGACTTAAAATATGCAGTTTGGACTAAATATATCAGACAAAGTCTGGTGTTCTCAATCTCACTAGCAATAACCTGAATGGAAGAAAAATGACTATCTCTAAACCACTCGAGAGTGAGAATAGAAGATAGGTACAAGTTTCTTCGGCTTAGACATGACGATGTCGTGCGCTCTATTTTCGAGCTGACTCGATTAATGAATCTGAAGCAGTACGACGCCATCCTTAACAACTTATCTGACAATGAGTATATGAGTATAAAGATGATCTTATACCTACGCCAGGCACAGATCAAAGCAGCGGGATCCTGACGAAGATTGGGTCCAACGTGTAGAAGATCGTTGACCGAAACACCTGATTTGGCCTTACTTGAGCCATTAAACACAGTACGTAACTTGGTCGTCGTACTGGTTTCCTTCCACACACCGTGATGTGGTAAGAAGGCTTGAGAGTATTTTGATAATGGATCAAACTTTGTGGAGAATGACATATGACCAAGGTCAATGTACTCTTTCATGAAATCACTATAAGCTAATTTGAGTTTATCGTCCTTAGCGAAGTTTGCTTCGAGACGGTTGAGTGCGCGTAATGCGGCAGAATGAGAATTTTCGAGATGAGCTGAACTCAACTGGTCACGATTTTTCCAGGGTAGACTTACTATATATTGCCCTGTTTCATCTTGACGAGTTGTTTTCTGATAGAAATCCTCGCAGGCTTGTTCGTCTGGCGAGTAAGATTTTTTATCGACAGGTATTTCCTCCGCCCTCCAAAAATCTTGTACGAGCTCCAAAAGTTTGGCTTCATGCTCGCAGCTGTTCGAACAATGAAGAGATATTGATTCTAGCCCTATTTCCGAAGTTGAAGAAGGTAAATTACCTGTCAAGAGCCAGCCGAGCTTAGAACTAAGAGCTATTGGTTGAAGGTTTTGACCCTTAACTATCTGGCTTTCAATGATTTGCGCATAAGCGCTTGCACCGAGAAGAATATCGATGCGTGAAGGTTCGAGATACCTGGGGTCTGCCAGTTGCAGCCCTCTTAAGTATTCGAAATTTGTATTACCTCTTACAACGGGAGGCTTATACGACGAGAGTTTTGGCAAAACAATGCCATCAACTTCCAATGAGAAAGTCGAATTGAAATGTGGTTGTATAGTAAGACGAGCTACTTTAGAGGAAACAGCAGCTGTCTTTTCACCTGTAATGTCGATATTACAATGTCGCGAAAACGATAAAGTTCACGCGATAAATGTTCCTGTTTCGGTCTACGCCTACACGTAATAACCACGGGAATTGGAACTTACGAAAGTAACCGAACGATCCTTAAATAACAGTTAAAAGTCGCGTATCTTCGAACTAACAAGCAGCAAGCTTTAGTAACTCCTGCACCAAGAAGAAAGGAGACAGTGATTATAATTTGTACTTACTTTGGGAATGTTGCAATTGGCTCGCTCTGACTGGCAGTTCGAAAGGCGCTCCTGGTTTGGCGGCAGATTCAAATGGCAGGAAGGTTTACAGCGAAATAAGGTATACCGAGTGTAATATAATAACAATGTTTTATTATAAGTTTAAAGTGATTACACTGGTTATATGCTGATTGTAGTCGAGATATAATAACAACAATTACTCGCGAGACTACAATCAGAGAAGCTTATAATGACGATTACAAGTGATTTTGCACAAACAATATTTCAAAATACAAATTGATTAAAAGCTCGAAGTTTCTAACACAATAATCAAAATTAATTCTAAATCGACAAATTAACGGTCAAGGGCTTAGCCTTACAAAAAGAAATTGGTAGCTTCTGCCACGAGTACTAGTGCGTGGCTGCTTTTATACCCGCGCTCCTAATTAAATGGTGGAAAATGGTGGGGTTCATTTGGATGAATCGATACATTTAACTAGATGCAAGTAGGAAGGGATTTCTAGGAATTAGAGGCTCGTGGTGGGTTGCTATGGAGTGGATGTACAGTCAGTCTAGTCATACGTCAGTCCCAAGTGATAAGTTGTCCTGCTAGTATTGTTACCTTTCGTACTCTTACGAGCGGTTGGTAACTTACCAACCGTCGTAGTATTATCTTAAGGAAAAAAAAGATAGTAGGAGCAGTTCTCCAATACGCAGACTATGCAGGTGGGGACGCCCAGTCATGCTCGACGTGACACGCCCCCCCTAAAGACCCACGCTGCGGGGCAGAGTTTGCTTGTTGTCCCCGCCCAAGAGTCACGGGGAGCGCGTCTTGGCAAGACTCGACTCTGCAGGCTTATTTCTAAGTGTTTTTAGTTTATTTTTGTTGTTTGTGTGTTTTTTTTTTTTTTTTTTTTTTTTATTATTACATATAATTAAAATTCTCTTATGTTATATATATATATTTTAATAGTAATTATGTATTATTATATATTTTTTTTTTTTTTTTTTTTGCTAGTCCCAACGCTCCAGATCTACATTAGGTCCTTCCAAGGCGGGCAGCTCGGGTGACCCCCCGCACCGGTGGCACAAGTCCTCCTCCAGGGCCCGCTGATGTTCCTCATTTGAGCAGCTTAGGCATTTCTGCAGGTAGCTGGACCTGTTGCTAAAAAAAATGCATGTGTTGCAATTGCGCCAAGCTGGTATCTCTTGGTCGCAATTGCGGCAGTTTCGGTAATGGAAACGGTCTCCAAATCCTTCCCCGCCGTACGGCAGGTGGAGGCGATTCGCATATGTCGTTCCTTGTTCCTTTTCTCTCTCTTGCTGGACCCATTCTTCTTTCGGCCATTCTGGTTGGTCCAGGAAGTCCGACCGGTGTTGCTGATCGCTGTTTTGGACTCTGAGTCGGTGCTTCTCAAAATGTGGGTGTGCCCACATGCGGGTCCTTCCAAAGAACCATGTGATTAAATCTTCCTTAACAATCGCTTTGCTCAACACTACTGCTGTTCGATGGTCTTGGAGATGCGGGTCCTGTCTCACCTTTTTTATTTCGCCAACTGGTCTCTCGCCGAAGTTGGTGTCCCAGTAGTTGATACATAATAAATATGTTTGAAGTAAGAGTCGGGCGTTGTGGGGCGAGACCTTCTGTGCGATTATGCGGGCTGCTTCTCCGGTTAGCGATGGCACACTGTTGCACTGGAGCGTCTGTCGTTGATTGTTTGTGGGTTGTTGATCCTCTTGACCCAACTCATGGTGTCCTATCTCTTCTACTTCCATTTAGTAGTCCATATTATTATTAAAAATAATTTATAATAATAATGTTACTGTCTGGGCCGGCGTAGGTGCTGGTCGTCGTGTGGGAGCGAGTGGTTCTGTTTGTCTGTAGTTCGTGCGACGGGCTGTTGACCGCCAAGCGCTCCCAGCTTATGTTTTGTAGGGAAATCAAGGAGGATGCTGGTGGGGGAAAAAAAAATTTTTTGGGAGGGAGCGCGGACGCTCTAGTACATGTGCTTTTCTTATTTCTAACGATTACACGCTACAACCTTAAAACCCTCCCTTTTTTTTTTATTACATAGTGCTAGTTGAAGTGTTGGGCACGCGGTGTTTTACGGGTAATGGTGGCCAGAGGGGTTTGTCATAATCAGCAGCCCCAAAAAAAATGCATTTTAATTCATGATCTAAATTGCCCGGAGGCACATAAGTGCTTTCTGGCTCTGTAGCTTTTTCTTTTTTTCTTCCTACCACATGATAAATTAAATATATAAGCAACCCTAAGAAAATAATAAATATGAAAATTAAACATCCATAAAATATTATTAATATCCAATCATTACTTGACATTACGCTTGGTTACATTGCGTATTTGCCTTTTGGTGGCTCTTCCCCCTTTACTTTATAAGTAAACTCTTTATGCATATTTAATTTAATTTTGGGTACAATAATGTCACCTTCTACATACTTTCCGTCGTAGCCATACACTTCTCTATCTCCGAACGTCATTTTACAATTTTTCGGCAATTCAATGATTTGATTACCTGATAACGGTAATCTATAAAATTTGCCCGAACAAAATACTCCCAATCTATATTTATTTACAGTCGATGCTAACCACAATCTTTTGTTAGACATTCTCTGAAAGTAATACTCTTTTCCTTCCGAAAACTCTATATTGCAATGCGGATAATCTCCATAGTTGGGATATGATAACAGCATTTTTTCACATGTAAAAGAATTTTCGAAAAAGAACTCGTTTTCGCATAAGAAAAAGGTATTTCTTTCATCACATTTTTGTAAATCGGATTTATTAAGAAAAAGGTATCTTTTAGTGCTATCGCTTACAGCGATAAAATCTGCTCGTGGTTTAATATATGCCGCTAGTTTCTTGTCTTCAAAGTTAGACTGAAAGGCGGGGAAAGGCTGCATTTCATAAGATAAAAATATATCAGGATCTGTCAACGGGACTACTATTTCTATAAATAACTCGTTGTTTACGATGATAATATGAGCTTTAACAATTTTATCTAACAGTACTGACCCAAAATTAGAAATAAAAAATGGCACCGCTAATTGTTTTTTATCTCGAATGGTGAGCAAGTGTTTTCTTAAAGCACTTGATGAGAACAGTACCTTTTGGTAACCCAATAGATCGCAAAGATTGAGCACGAGTTGCTTGGCTTTCGATATGAATTTCATTAACGCGAATAAATTATCCAAAATTAATTTCATGTTAGTTTCAACCCTGGATTTTTTCCAAGAAGTTACATTACTAATTCCTTTAACGAGTTTTAATTCTAATTCAATCGCGGCACTTTCCTTCGCGTAGTCATTTTCAATCAAGCAAGTCGTCTCTTTTTCTCCAGGCATAATGTCAAGTTTATTTTCTCGCAATTTATACATTAACTTACTAACTTCTAGATGATTTTGCAAAATGTAACTTGTGGGAGGTACGTGATAGTCCTCTCCCCTTGGAATTACAACGAGTGCGTAAAACAGCTCGCTTTTTCGCAAGTTTGCAATTAACGATTCTAAACTATCTAATTCTATGCGTAATAAGTTTATATACTGTACCACTGTGTCGTTTGATTTTTTAATTATGGAATAGGCATCTTCCAATACAGTTAATTCTGCTCTACCTTGCTTAGCGGTTGATTTAATGAAGCTCGTGTTAATTGAAGTCATCACGCTCCATTTTTCCTTGATGAAGACGATCTCCTTGGATTTGGCGAACACCAGTCCGGGGTTGTCATCTACTGCATGGTAGTAGGGCAGGACGTCATCGCCGGTGGTGTTAATAAAACATAGCGCTAGTGCGCATAATTTTAATAGCATTCCTTTTGCCATTATAAATGATTACGGTTTATCGAGATCCTCTAAATCTTAAAAGTATGAGTTTTCTGAAAACAAAAGATCCATACAGGTTTTAACAAAACAAATTTGCAAAAAAATTTTATTAAAATTGTTTTTATTGTTCTCCCTTATTCTTATAATTAACTTAAGGTACTAGTACAATGAGTGCTTACAATTCTAGCTTAAATGCGTACAACATCAATTGTTTATTTATATTTAAATGACTTAGCCGGTGGTTCGTCGTGCGGAAACCGCTTGTCGGAGTTATCTAAACGCAGTGCCAGCGTGCTAGTGAGTTGTTCGCGAATTACCCAATCATTGCTCACGTGCTCGTTTTTGACCAATTTATTCGGTTCGTTTCTGAATTCGCGTTTACCATTTTTCCCTCAAACGGCGGCTGAGAGTCGGGTGCCTTAACTGTTTGTGCCATTTGCGATGTTCCTGGGTTATTAGTGCATAATTCACTCCAGTTAAGCATCGACACCCCTTTTGCTTGCTCGTGTCTTTTTGCTTAGCTACCTGTTTGAATGACTCTTGGGCATTTATGACCATTGATCCCGAAGTACCGTTTGGCAAAAAATTAAAAGGTCTGCCCACTATACTACCTGGCTTGGGCGCTTCCCCCGGCCCGAAGGCTAGGCTCTCGCTCTGACCCCCTATAGCGCTCGCGTTTATTCCATTCGCATCGTTATCGCGCCACATAGTAAGAGCGTTATTGGCTACCTCGATTAAGCATTCATTATACCAATCTATAGCTTTAGCGTTCATGTGTACGCTAGCATTAATCGCTTCGATGTGAGAGAAAGTGGGTGATTTCTCTAAGTGTATCTCGATCAATGGGTTGCGAGTAGTTACTTGTTTAATATCTCGCCGCGTAAAGTTTATGGTCATGGTACATAAAATACAAGTTATTGTTACTGCTGAGTCTAAATTCTGATGGCACGTTCTCGATAGTTCCATTAAATACAAGTTTCTTAGGGTCGGATGGACCCTGCCTGCGAAACAATCTTCACACACGTATTCCGATCGAAAACTGTACGCCACGCGTTCGAAATTACGGATGATTGCCGACATCATTTATAACTATAACTCTTTAATATATTATTTCAACTACTGGATAGTCGAAAACTGATTTTTTCGCGCGTAAATAAAAATTAACGCAACTTTCGCAGACTGGCCCTTCTCGCTTAAATAGTAATTGGCGGCGACAAATTTTACAATGGATAGGTACAGGGAGTTCCGGTTGAAACAATATGTGGTAATTAACACTCGGCTCAATTAGCTGAAACGGATCTTTAACGCAAGTGTGATAGCAATTTTTACAAAAAAAATTAAAAAACTCTTCGTCGACGTATACGACTCGGTCCTCTCCTTGCACGCTCCAACAGGGAAGGTCGCGCAGGCGCTCTATTGCTTGCGCGACGTCAGGCCTTTGACTTTGGTTTACTGGCTAGAAAGGAAAATTGACCGTTAGTTTTTAACTAAATATTTAAGTCTTCATATTCAACTAGACCAAAACACGTCGCTCGCATGCTGTTACGCGACGCATTTTAGCCAGATCGTTGAGGTGATACGCAATCCGTTCGGCGTGACGTCGCGCTTGCGCAAAGCTTACATAAACTTCAGGCTTACACATGTATCGCTTAACGTTGGACCGTATGCCTAATACATAACAATAAATAGCCAATTTAGTTCTTTCATGTTCGCTCTCGCTTATCTCAATAATCTCTTGCTGGGCTATTTTTCCCCCTCGTTGATATAATTCGAAACTTCTCTCCATTCGGTTATTATAAGAGCTCAGTTGTTCGTCTTGCCCCTGCGCCGCCCATACCAGCCGTCTCCTCAACGAAATCAAATCGTCTAACAAAGTTACCTTTTGTTCCGCCCGCATTTCTAGAATGCTTGTATTAATTTAAGGCAATTTTGTTATATAAGAAATATTAAGAAACAAAAATTATTGTATTTATTAAGAATACAACCCCCGGTTGTTGTTAGTATTGTATATATATTGTTACCCCAAAAAGAAAAAAAAATATGAATATTATGTGATATATCGAGAAGTTAATTTATTGGATTACGAGGTGGTATAGAGGCCACAGTGTCTTGACTTAACGCGGGGTACAATTTATTCTCGGCGTTGCTAGAATTTTTGACACTATTATTCTCTGACCATTGACATTCTGGTTGATATTTTTGAGTGGTACAGGTGAAAGGTGCTTCGATGACAGTCGGAGCTGAGGGTGCTTGTATTGGGGCAGCCTCTTTCGTTTGTTCCACGTCTTTTCCCAATTGAAGTAAAAGCTGCGTTAATGAGTTCCAAATGGCTCCTAAAATGTGTACAGACCAACCATAAAGGCTATGCAAAGCGTAACCGTGTATTATAGTATCAAGAATGAATTTAATTAGTCTGACAATCATTAAAATTGTAATAAATGCTGCGCTTGCCGACCCGAAAGTAATAAATCGCGCCCATATATTACCCCACGCGGAGTCAGCGATACGATTGAGTGCTTCTTCGTCAAGCAAGCCCGCCACGGACACGCCCCCGGGCATTCTCCCCTTACCTGCCGCTCCGTAAGCTAACGCGTGTAAGATCGCGCCCTGCTCGTTTGGAAACATTATAAAATTTTTTAATTTTTCTATATCCCCGTACGAGTAAATCCCGCTATTCGCTAAATCGGTAGGGTTATTATATGTCCATGTTTGTTGAACTTGCGGCCTTAATACCGCAGGTGCGTCCTGGATGGTTATCTGCGGCAGCATTTTAAACCATCGCTCCCCCAATAAAAACATTACCGGAATCATAGAATCACAAATAGCTTTAGTCCCATATTCACGCAAAATGTGTGTGCGGGGCGATAAGAATCTCGGTTTGTCTTGCCAAAATACCGGGAGCTCTTGATAACAATCCTCCGTCTGTCTAACCTTTACTTCCACCTGTACACACTTTAAAATATGCACTACTTCTCCCGCCAATAGGCTTACGTAACCCGGCCCGCCCATGATTTGGTAGGCTAACAAATCAGGGGAGATCGTAGCTATATTCAATGCGTTTATTATTACCTTCCTTTCCAGCTCGCATTGTTTAGTTATAACATCCGAGTATAATCTAGTCATTTGCCCTTTTATGTGCGCGTTTACATATACAAACTTCGAGTTTACATAAGCAAAAATGTCGGTGTTACTAATACTAACTCCTTTTTGCACTAACAGTTTTTCATGCTCGGGGTCGAGTAAAATAAACAATTTCGGATGTTCAGTACGGATTAATTGATAAGAGCACACATTGATTATACCTAAATCTTTAAACGCAAAGGAAAGTCCTTCGGCTTCTAACACATAGAGCGGTCGCCGCTCGTTATCTTTTTCCACAATCCTCATCACCGGCCCTGTATACAAGGCGGTATACCTGCGGTCCTCGCACGCCCCTGTGGGAATGGCTTCCCAAAAGGCGTAGCCGTAAACCATATCTATACAATTATCATCGGTGAATGGACACACGGTACCACTTTCTAATTTAATTTTGTTGCTATTTAAATTGACCGCGTTGTAACGCTCCTCTAAGCGGATAGTTACGTAACCGTGTACCACTACGTCGGAAAATTCACCATAAGGGTCAGCATAGTGAGCTGAATTAGCACAGGTACCGTCTGCTTTCAATGCCCCGGCGAAAGTGAGTGGGTGCGTCGATGTGTCATTAATTCTCAAGTTTCTAACCATATTATCTGCGATTGAGACCGATCTATGCACGTGCATCCGCATACACTCGTCTCGCGTAACTTCGCGCAAATATTTCACTTCCCCGTTTTTTACAAATGACATGTGCGACCACATTCCGCAATGACCGACGGTTCTCTCTATTTCGATTTTACAGTATCTCACAAGCGTATCGGCATACTCATTTAGTTGCAGGAGGCTTATTTCCCTTTTCGTAACGTTGATTATTGGGTCGGGAATGTCGCATTCCCCACGTTAACCAGCGAAAAGGTTGTAAAATTAGTAAATTTTTGCCCGCAATCAAAACCGATTAACCCGATAACTAGGTTATACTTCAGGGCAGTTGTCATGATAAAAATCAAAATCCTCATCTGTAAACAGTAATTAATATGTTAACTTTCATATATTTGCTAGTATTTGCATCCATTTTAAGCTTTCCGAGGGTTATTGCGATTTTACATGCGAAAGGCGTAGGCGGTTACTATGAACGAGTTTGGATTTTTTTTTCTGTGATTTGAATTTTTACATTTCCGTTTTCCCAGATCTCAATTACTCGGTACGGGCCAGAGTATTGATTTTCAAATTTATGCGGTTTCGGCCCGCTCTGTAGCCAAACGAAATTGCCAATTTTAATCTCTTTTGGATTTGCTTTTTTATCATAATAATTTTTTGCCCGTTGTTTGGCCATTAATAATTTCTCTTGTGCGCTTTCTTGGAGAAAGTGCAGCCTTTCTACCAAAGCCGTCATATAACCCGCGTAGGTAGGTAATAAGTCTTCCGGCTCCAAGGGTTCGCTTGAAGGGACGCGCGCCAGTCTGCCGAAAACAAGCTCATAGGGTGTGTGTTGTGTCCCTTCGTGTTTGCCCGTGTTAAAATTGAACATGGCTAGTTCAACCCATTCATCCCAGTCTGAGTTTTTTGTTGTAAACATTTTTAAAAATTCGCTAAGTGGAGAGTGTGATCTTTCTAGTGAGCCGTTAGTTTGTGGGTGAAAAGCAGTGGTTTTTATTTGCTTAATTCTAAAGCGCTTTGCTACGCGTTTCATTAGTTTGCTAAGAAAGTTTGTGCCTTGATCAGTGAGTATAGCTTGAGGTGCGCCAAAAGTGCAAATAAAGCGTTTAATAAAAGCGTCGGCTACCGATGCAGCCGTTTGATCTTTCAGTGGAACGCCGACTGAGAATTTAGTGAATTGGTCCTGCATGGTAAGAATGTATTCCGAATTATCTCTTGTTTTGGGCAACGGACCTACTATATCTAGACAGACCGTAAAAAACGGGATAGAGGGGTGATCAGTAATAATCATTTTCTGTTTAGTTTTTACTCTAACTAATTTTTTTAATTGACAGGGGACACATTTCTGAATAAACTCCTGGATATTTTCTTTAAGATGTTCCCATTGAAATTTATACTTAATGCGATTAAATGTTTTCGTTACGCCTTTGTGACCGCCCACCGCTGAACAGTGCGCTTCGCGAATAATGTCCATTCGTTTACTAGGTTCCGGGTGTTGAATAATTCCCTTACATACAATTATTTTTAAGTCCCTTTTAATTAATTCACGTTTAATACAAGCCAGAATATCCTTAAAATCAATATTTTCAATGTGCGTACTCTTTGCCAAACTAATCGAAATTAATTGATTTTTGTTCGCTAAAGTATCTAATTTCTTAATTCCCTTAGCTAAAATTTCCAGCGTTGTTGATAGACTATTTTTAGATTCTCCTCTGAGGGGTATTACGAGGTGCATTTTTTTATTGGCCTTTATGGCTTGGGTTTCTCCTAATTCCAGGCTCTCAAAACGCGGGAGCTTTCCTAGTTCTTTCAATTGCTTAGATCCCTCATCGAGTGGGTTCCCGTCTGTGGATACGAAATATAAGTAATTATCCTTTCTCATAAATATTTTTTCCCTGCAGTAAACTATATTGTCCCTGCAGTGTGCCGATATTTGGGTCGTCAAGTTCGAGTCGGGGTCGCTTTGTTCTTCGAGCGCTAACTCGGGAAAGGGTGCAAAAAATTCTGGAGGATGTTCGACCTCTTTTTCCTCGCTTTCCTTTACAAGCGGCTGACTTTCGTCAGTACCAGTCGTTCCGGCGACTTGCGACTCGGGACCAGCTGGCGTTTCATTTTTTTTATAGTCGTCGACGTCTTGGGGTTCGATGTATGAGGCATTGTCTTTGTCTCTAGCGGGAAACTCGCATTCCTGAGTAGTCTCGAGTGCAGGGGTTTTCTTTCTTTTTCTTGGGACGAGGGCCTTAATGGCTTGCTTATATTTCTCGCTGGTTTGTCGCCCGACGCGAGTACGAGTAGCCATTGCGTGAGGGGCGGGCGCGTCGCCTATCCGATTTCCGAGAGACTCTGGTGTTGGGTTTATCGCTTGGCTGCCAGCGACAGCATGGCGCCCTTCCCCCTACACTAACTCGCGTCGATACACAAACAGTTTCTATGATTGGATTGCGAGACAAGGCGTCTGCGTTAGCATTTAATTCACCCTTCTTGTAAACCACGTCGAATTGGTAATCTAATAATTTTAATCGCCAACGAGTGACTCTAGATCCGGGGTCGTTATGTGAATTTAACCACACTAACGGTCTGTGATCGGTAATTAGAGTAAACCTGTTGCCGTACAAATATGGTCTAAATTGCGTGATCGCGTAAACAATAGCTAAAGCTTCTTTCGAGAAGGTGCAATAATTTTTCTCGGCTTGATTAAGCGCGCGCGATACAAAAGCTATAGGTCTATCTTTCCCGATTTCGCCTTGCGATAGCACGGCGCCTATAGCATAACCACTCGCGTCAGTGGTGACTAAAAACTTTTCTTCAAAATGTGGGTGCGCCAACACCGGTGGTTCGCATAAACTATCTCTTAATTTAATAAATGCCTCTTGCGCGTTTTCATCCCAAATAAACAACTGTTCTTTTCTCAATAAGTTTGTCAAAGGTTTAGCTATCTGCGCGAAATCTTTAATAAATCTCCTATAATATCCTGTCAATCCTAAAAATTGCTTAATGTTCTTTTGATTACTGGGAGTAGGAAATTCCTTAACTGCTTTTAATTTTTCTGGATCCGGGCGCAGTCCGTGGCTGCTAATTATGTGTCCTAAGTAATTAATTTCTGGCTTAAGGAATTCGCATTTTTCTGGTTGAAGTACTAAGTTCGCGTGGCGTAACTTTTCGAAAAGTTTTTGAATTGTTTCTAAATGCTCATTGAAAGTTTTAGAGTAAACGCAAATGTCGTCAAAGAAATGTACTACGTTTTTCATTCCCGCTATAACTTTAAGTACGAGCGATAAGAATACTGGCGCGCTTGTTTTCAACCCGAAAGGTGATCTAACAAAATGAAACAAACCAAGATCGCAACAAAAGGCTGTTTTCTCTCTATCTTCTGGTTTGATTTTTATTTGATGATACCCTGCGTATAAATCGAAAACTGAAAAAAATTTCGCGTTCCCAAGTTTATCTAGAATATCGGCTATATTGGGGACCGGGTGATTGTAATCAGGGATAACGGCATTTAGTTTTCTAAAGTCAACGACGACCCTATATTTTTTCTTTCCGTCGGGGCCCGGTTTTTTGTCGACGCAGAACACCGGCGCTGAATAGGCGCTAGTAGATGGTTCGACTATCCCTTTTTCTAACATTTCGTTTACCTGCCTGTTGATTTCCTCTTTCAAAATAGGAGGGTGTCTAAATTGTTTTATTCTAATTGGTATATTATTTGTTGTAGGGATTTCATGTTTAATTACATTAGTCGCGGGCATAATATCTCCGGGTAAATAAAATCTGTCCGAGAAATTAATTAATATTGATTCAATATCCGTTTTCTGATTCTCCGATAAATGCTCTAGACGGAGTAATTCTTTTAATTTAATTACACGATCACTTCCCGCTAATCTCTCCCTATTCTTTATACACATTATACTTTGAGCCTGTGGCGCGACTTTTTATTGTCCCGCCTATCTGCGCTTCCTACTTTCATAATATAATGCGGTCGCGAGCTGTGTTTCCAAATTGACCAGCCTAATCCTCTTTTTCTTTTTCTAATATTGTGTAATGATTGACGGTACGCGCATAAAATGTCGGCACACGTATCCTCATTTGTCGTGCAATACTTCTTTAATTTATTCAGTAAGGGGATTGCATAGCAAGACAGGACAGCTAAAGCGTTACCATATAAATGTATTGGTCGGGTCTTTTTGACTGCTTGTAAATGAGCTAATGCTTTTGTCTTTCTACATAAGCTTTTAAAACAATGGTCGATTTGCACATGATCGCCTAACGCGATGAGAATCGACGGATGCGGAATTTTATTACTTCCGATTGTGATTTGATTACGCAGCCATTTCCTTTGTTCGCGTATGGTACTATCGATTTTACCGAAACTATTGTCTCGTGTTTCTAACTTTTTACATTTTGCATAATTGTGCCGCATTATTCCGAAAGCCTTTACTTTATTAGCCACGAATGCTATTTTAGAATAATCTTTCCTCAAGTTTTTCGGTTTATCTTGACTATTCTTATAAGTTAAATCAAGATTTTCTCGAGTATTTCCGTCCATTCTATTTCTATTACTAAACGGATCCGAATTATTACTATTTTTAACAAACAAGTTTTTTCTTATTCTATGGGTTTCCCCAGCAAATTTACAATTTTTACTTTTATTTTTCAAGCTAATCGATTCAATTACAAGAACATGTTCACCAAAGCTAGTTTTCAAATCTTTATTTAACAATTTTGACTTCTGGTTATTTACGTTACGGGTGGACGAGTTTTCACCGAGCAAAATGTTTTTCCAAGTTATTTTACGAATTTTGTCCTTCAATTTTCTGTATTTGTTGGATTTCTTTCGTATCTTATTTGAGAATTTATTCTTTTGCAGATATTTAATTTTCAAATTGTTATTTTTACTAATCAAGGTTTTGTGAATTTTCTTTTCACCGAACGAGTTTTTCAAGTTACAAATTTTTCTTAACATTATTTCGGATCCGAACAAGTTTTTCATTTTTTTACAAGTTAATTCTTCCACTTTTTCAAGTTTACCAATTCGTGATTCTTTTTCACTTTTTCTAGTTTCCATATTTTTACAAATTCGATTTTCTAAGTTTTCACCCTTTCCAGTTTTTCTTTCTAATGCGTTATTAGAGTTATTTTTCGTTCCCTTACTAATTTGGTTTTTCAAGCTCGTGACAATGTATTGAGTTGGGGAATTAATCGTACTAGATAAGGAATTTTTATGTACGTCTTCACGCTCATGCTGAGTGGCTATATCACACAAAGGATAAAGATTGCTTAGCTTGCCTACAACCGCGCTGGCCTTGCGCCGATCTACTCTCGCTAATTTTTCGCCTTCTTTGTTCTCGGTTTTAATGATATTCACGCCACTCGCGCATCGCAGGGCGATTACGTGCGACGCAATGTCTAAAATATTTTCCTCGTAGTTAATTTTAGCCCCATATTTTCTTAATACCTCACTACCTATTAATCCGTCCTCTTCGATCGGAAAATTATCAGGGACGAGATGGAAGTACAAAGTCAAGTCACGGAATAATAAGGCTACTTTACCACACGAGTTAATTGACTCTTTAGTAATGCCTCTGAGTACTAAAATTTCGTTTTCCCATACAATGCTTCTACTTGGTTTTTTGCTGATTTTTAATAATGATGGACCGGCACCCGTGTCCAACATTAGTTTTAGCGATGCCCCATAGTTCTCAAAATGTAATTCGACGACTGGGGACTTACTATTTATGCTCAAGAGCACTGTTTTCCTAACGGATTTTAATTTCTGTTCAAACTCGATTGTTCCAGGCGCGTATCTTTCGCTTGCCCCCAGGTTGCGCCCTGTGCCGCGGGGCCGTTCGCGTTTCCCGCCTGACGTTGAGCTTTTTCGCGGTTTTTTGCTTCTAATTCGGGACAAAGGTTTTTCCAATGACCCTCCTTTTTGCAATAATTACATTGTTTAATGTTAAAATCCTGTGCGACTACGGCTGAATTTGTCGATCGCGATCTATACTGATCTTGCGGAGATTGGGGCGTGGCTACTCGTGTAGCAGTCAATGGCCGCGCGATCGGATTTGGTGGCCGCGCGTGCGCCGTCATAGGCCCCTCCCACGGCGCTGTTTGCGTCAGTGGTGGCTGTGCGTTCTGCGGTATTAATGCTTTTAAAGCCCAACAGTTTTTTGCTATGTGATTTTTCTTGTCACAAAATTGACATTTTTCAACTATTTTTTCTTGCACGATTTTAATTTCGGCGGACCCTTTCGCGCTTTATCAACTTCTCTAATCATCTTACTTTTATCGAAATTCTCCGATTTATCAAAATACTCCACTTCGCGCTCAATTTCAATTGCTTTTTCGATTGCTAGTTGAAATGTTTTCATTATACCCATGCGCCTTTTGATTTCCCAATCTAGCCCTCGCGCGAAAAATTTTAATTTATCCGCTTCTACAAATTGTCTAAATTCAACGCTATCTCTTCTGTCTCTTTTTGCCGCCTCCTTCAATTCGATTGCTATCCGCCTAACTCTGTTTGCGAATGTGATTACATTTTCTCCCTTTTTTTGTTTCGCGGCCGCGAGCTCTCCGATCAAGGTTTGGTGTGATTTGTACGAACCGAAGTTCGCTTCAAAATATTTAATTAAGTCACTGATACTATCGAAATGCAGTTCTTCCATTGATTTTGCTGCTTCCCCCATTAAACGCCTTCTGATTAATTTTGCTAAATCTACTTCATTGGCCGCTGGTACCATGCTAACTGCCTCTCTTACTCCGAACAGGAAGGTGCTAAGGGGAATATTAGTACCGTCGAATTTAGGGATGCAATCGAGTGCGTCTTTGATTGATAAGTTTTTTAGCGGTGCTAAGGTTGAATTCTGGCGTAGAGAATTAATGTTACTATTTATGTTGGTCGAATAATTGTTTCTTAATGCTTGCGTGTAAGGTGTGCTATGCCCTCTTCCCCCAAATGGTGTGCTAAACTGTGGCTTCTGGTTGCCAAACGTGTTATTTTCTAACTCTACATTAGTCGCGGTCTCGAAAGCCGTTCTTTCTATATCGTCAGTTAGTTCGCCCTTATTACCTAACAGTTGTGATAATTTTCCTATGTCCGCAGATTTTTCTACGTTTGCTATTGCTTGAATTACTTCTTTAACACTAATATTTTGTTCCATAAATTCTTTTAAAATATCTATCATAATCTCGTCTTGACAAATTTTTTCCACTAGATCGCGGTCTACGGTATTGGACAGCGATAATTGCAGTTTTCTTACTTCTGAAGCTCTCTGTGGGTTTATTTCTGACGCGGTTTGGTATCTGATTCTTAATACGTCGACTAATTCGTTTAAAGATGCTTTAGAAAGGATTGGATTTGTTACCGAGAGCGCGCGCCTCAAAATTGCGGTTGCTTCTTCATCACGCGCCATTGTGCCGCTAGCTGTTGCCATTTTTGCGGTAATTTTTTTTAATGTGAATAAAAAAAAAAATTTTGCACTTTTGATTTTAAAAGAGAAAGGAAGTACTCGATGCTACTCTCGTTTTTAGATCCCGGAGGTGGGCCCCCAATTGTAATGTCGATATTACAATGTCGCGAAAACGATAAAGTTCACGCGATAAATGTTCCTGTTTCGGTCTACGCCTACACGTAATAACCACGGGAATTGGAACTTACGAAAGTAACCGAACGATCCTTAAATAACAGTTAAAAGTCGCGTATCTTCGAACTAACAAGCAGCAAGCTTTAGTAACTCCTGCACCAAGAAGAAAGGAGACAGTGATTATAATTTGTACTTACTTTGGGAATGTTGCAATTGGCTCGCTCTGACTGGCAGTTCGAAAGGCGCTCCTGGTTTGGCGGCAGATTCAAATGGCAGGAAGGTTTACAGCGAAATAAGGTATACCGAGTGTAATATAATAACAATGTTTTATTATAAGTTTAAAGTGATTACACTGGTTATATGCTGATTGTAGTCGAGATATAATAACAACAATTACTCGCGAGACTACAATCAGAGAAGCTTATAATGACGATTACAAGTGATTTTGCACAAACAATATTTCAAAATACAAATTGATTAAAAGCTCGAAGTTTCTAACACAATAATCAAAATTAATTCTAAATCGACAAATCAACGGTCAAGGGCTTAGCCTTACAAAAAGAAATTGGTAGCTTCTGCCACGAGTACTAGTGCGTGGCTGCTTTTATACCCGCGCTCCTAATTAAATGGTGGAAAATGGTGGGGTTCATTTGGATGAATCGATACATTTAACTAGATGCAAGTAGGAAGGGATTTCTAGGAATTAGAGGCTCGTGGTGGGTTGCTATGGAGTGGATGTACAGTCAGTCTAGTCATACGTCAGTCCCAAGTGATAAGTTGTCCTGCTAGTATTGTTACCTTTCGTACTCTTACGAGCGGTTGGTAACTTACCAACCGTCGTAGTATTATCTTAAGGAAAAAAAGATAGTAGGAGCAGTTCTCCAATACGCAGACTATGCAGGTGGGGACGCCCAGTCATGCTCGACGTGACACACCTATACCTTGGATGTGCGTGTGACTGGTTCTACAATTTAGAGTTAGCAAGTTACACATAGCTTGTGTAACAAGCGAGATTTGAGATCCGGGGTCAATGAGCGCACGAACTAGAATTTTGGTTCCATTAGGACCAAAGGCGTTAACCCTAGCGGTAGCTAAAAGTACTCCTGTACAATTAGTACTTTCTCCACTATTGAGGGAGACTGCTTGAGAAGCAGGTTTATCATCAACTTTTGTGATGACGAAATTGCCACAGTTGGGGCTAGAGGTGCTGGTCGCTGAGTCAATCTGATCAGTCTGCAACGAACTGATTGCTTGATTGTTATCAGAGTGCACCATGGTGTGATGCTTAGCTTTACAAAGAAAGCATCGAAAGTTGGAAGTGCAATTTTTAACGTTGTGCTTCCCTAAACAATTGTAACAAAGATTAGAAGATTTGATCAATTCCTTTCGCTCAGGAACCGTTTTATTGATAAATCGTTCACATCGATTTGTAAAATGTGATTGATTACAAATCGAACATTTCTTTTTTGGTGGATTCGTCGGTGAAGTCTGATGAGAATAAACCGACTGAGCATTATCTTGCTCTGATTTGCGAGGTTTTGGATTAGAGGTTTGAGCTTTGGGGTTAGTATTAGAAGACGATCTAGTACCTGCTTCGATAGCCTCTAGAGTGAGGGTTTGACTTCGAAGAAAGGCTTGAAGTTGTTCCATAGTCGGTGGATCAACACTATCACCAAGATGCCTTTCCCATTCTTTACGCGTATTTAAATCAAGACGATTCAACGTAAAATGAACAATTAAATCATTACCTAACGAAGCCGCTCTATTTAGAGAGGTCAGACTAGCGATGGGATTGAAAATTTCCCTATAAATCCGTTTGATTTCCGATGAAATATCTGACTTCATAGATTTGACTGCGAAGATTTCCGAGATATGAGAACTAACAATACGACGTTGATTTTCGTAATACTCAGTTAGAGTTGTCCATGAGCGTTCATAATTATCACCAGCAATTGGAAGAGATTTAATTTTCTCCAGTGCCTCACCCGTAAGGTGAGTGCGAAGATAGTGCAACTTCATTACAGGCGACAAGTCCTCACGACGATGAATAAGAGCCCGAAAGACGTCCCTAAAATTCTCCCAATCTGAGAATTTACCTGAAAATTTAGGTAAATCTATCTTAGGCAACGATTGAAACGAAGAGTTGGTAGAAGTTTGAGTGAGCCCTGGAGTAACTGCAGCAGCATTGGAATTAGCAGCTTGAGCGGAGGCTGCTTTTTCTTTAAGTTGATCTAGAAAGTCAAGAAATTCTCCTCTGCGATCATAGAAGTTATCCTCAACCAAATCACGGAGATTAGATGAAAAATAGTCATGTTTAGTATCAAGGTCCTTGAGACGCAAAATTTTCTCGTGAGTCTGTTGGAAAGTATCATAATTTTTCTCAAATCCGGCAAGACGTGACTCGGCATTACCTTTAGTCATATTATTTTCACCTTTAGATTTGAAGTTTTTAAAAGAGTTGGAAATTAGTGCTTGAAGCGACAGCTGTTTAAGATGATAGTCATCCATTTTGACGAATAGTGAGAGTTACTACAACTAAATCTTAAACTAGGTTATGATACTTATGCTAGTGTGGACGTGTAGATACGCTTGAAGTCGCAACGTTGACTGCGTGTGTTAACTTCCCACGTGGAATCAGCTGATGATCCGTAACGTTGACTGCTTGAAGATAAGGAACTGCCGACGTTGAATTCAGCAACCATGCAGCGAAGTCAGCAACGGAATCAGAAATGAATCCAGGTGTAGATCAGCAGTCGAATTTGGAGACGAGACGATGCATCAGCAGGCAGTGATAAACTGCAAGGTCAATTAACATAAGTATTTGCTAGGCCAAATAATTGCATTCAATTTCCTCAAGACTAGTTAAATATTACAAATTAAATTTAAATAAACTCAAACTCAATCAAATTGTATTAATCTCAAATTAAATTTAAATTTTCATTAAATGAAAAAAAGCACTAATTTGACTAGACAATAGTTGAAAAGTATTTTTAAATAAACAAATTGGAACGATACGTGTGTCCAAGTATTAGGACGAAGTATCCAAGCGCAATCGGATCGACGATAGATGCGAATAAGATGGACTCGTCCGAGCACCGCTTCGCTCTGTGGAAACGCGCCCCCTGTGGCGAATGATGGACTCGTCCGCCTCCTAATCCTCTTGGTGAAGACGTATTCGGTTTTAATAATAAATTGATAAATTAAAAATTAATAAATTAATAATTAAAATATTGGCACGTAACATATATCTATGCAATGTTCATCGGAGAATTTGCAAACTGTTCCTGAACCTAAATGTATTTTGTTGTTATTCAGATTAATTTTTGCATATTCTTCTGTAAGTATAATTTTTATAATGCCTTGAACAAAACCTTTATCACAGCTTCTGTAGCTATCAGCGTATGTTCCTCCTGAACACGATCTTCCTGTTATTTTACCTGCGAGATCAATTCCTATAGTTTTTGTCTCACTTACTCTAATATCCGCTATTGTATGCGAATTATCATACTTAAATATCCCCGTTTCATGAATAAATTTAAATTTTTCCGCACTAACCTCATATAAATATTCCTGTAATCCGTTTTCGACAGGACCTATTAAATGTGAATTTATTAAATAAAATACAATTAATTACCAATACAATAGACTTGCTTCGAGTTAAATACAGATGTTGCGCTTTCACTTATAAACTCTTGTTCTTCAGTTGTTCTCCCGCTTAATTCGACACTTGTTTCGTGAATTAATTACAATAACTTATAAATTCTGCTTACTGGATGAGTAAGGCTTACGATTTTAATTGGCTCAATGTCGTAGAGGTATACGGAGTTCGCCAGGTTTCTTGTACACTGTGACTGACGTCGCTTATTTTATAATACAAAATAATTAGGTTAAAGATGGTCGTAACAGTAAATCGAAATCATCTTATTTGGCAATGTAATCTTCGTCAGTCGTATACCGTTCGGCGATAGCATAGAGAAATGCTGACCCTAAAGAGAATATCGTACGTTGTCTTTCGCAAGTTTGATGACCTATTACGTCACGACGCCGCATGAGCAAAATGTTGTGTTTGTAAAAAATTTCATTCCCGCTTTTATGCGTCAGGAAATATCTGATATGTATAAACTTATAAAATGACATTCTAAATTTCTATAATACGTCTCCAGACGTAACAGTTAGATGAATACAATAGATTTTTATTTCCTTGTTCAGTTACAATCAACGAGTAGCCTCTTAATCTGAATATTTCTCTCTCTCTCTCTCTCTCTCTCTCTCTCTCTCTCTTTTCTCTCTTTTGCTCAACTTATAAATCGTGCAATTCTCGTTCCGCAGACAAATGAGAATTTTGTAACAAAATAGTATTTATTTCAATATTTCACGAATAAGAAAAATATGTCCGCACTTAAATTGAAAAAAAATATAAAAAATTTTTTCGTCGTTAAAATCAAATCTTCTCGACCTTATAATAAACACTTAAATATAGAATATCTATTAATTGATAAATCGACTACGGAAGGAGCGATGAATACTGCTCGATTGCCCTCTCGACTCTCTACTCCCAAAAATTTTTCAAATTCGGCTTTACCGCAACGTACATTCTTAATTGCCCCACCCTGCATACATCACTCCATTCTTTCCTTCTCTCTTACACTCATACTAACTATCGGTGCCGGTAACAATGCGCTCGCGCATCAGGCCCGGGACGTGCTGCCCTCGCTGCATCGCGGCGACTTCAGGCATTGCGGTTCGCCGCGTGTGCGTGTCGATGGCCGACGCGTTGCCGCGCGGTCAGCACTTGAAATTTCTAGCAGCAACGGCGGACATTCACCTGCTTGCTAATGAAAATTCCACATCTGGAGGTCATTGAATTTTCATTTCGCCATTCGTACTTGATTTCGATAGTACATTTTTATTAACGTTAATTTTGAAAACGCGTAACGTAACAATGTCATAAAATATACATGACTAATAATACATCAATAATCTTACATATTCCTTTTTGAAAATGTTAGTTTATTTTTACTATGAATAATATTAATCGCATCTATATTCTTACAATACTTATATATTTACGGATTTTTGTTCTTATAATAACAATTGCTTAAAATCTTAACATCGTTAGGTATAACATGTTTTTCTTTTTTTTTTATTTTAATTCTATATGTTTTGCTAAAATGTTTTTTTTTCTATCTATTTTTGAGAGATTGAAACGTTATATTGAACGTTCATCGTTTTCATTAATTTAATTATAATTAATAATTTGTTTGTAAGAATAACTCTATGAAAATAGAATTTACACAAATTTTTTCTTAAAATTAGTTTTTACAATCATTTTAGTAATTGTTAATTAATAATGTCTTATGAAAAGGACTACTAACAATTACTTTAATGATAATGCACTTATTATAAAAAATATGAGAATATTGAAATTTTTCTTTGAATTTAGGTCTTTTGTTTATTATTTCCCCGAAGGTTATTGTTTGAATTGAAATCACGAACCATTATTTGCAATAATTATTATTGATTATGGTGTGCAGCATTAACAATTGGACTACATGTCTGGGCTTAAATGTTTGTATGTGTATTCCCGTGAGTGCTAGTGTATTTTGCTTACGCACAAGGCTAAGTGGTGAAAATGAATGTGGCTCTACTCGTGCAGACGCATGTGTTGAATGGTTAATGAACCATTTTTAATGAAATGATCAAATGAAAAATCCGAATTTCGAAAAATTCGAATACATAGGTGCCAGCCAATCGTCGAGCCCAGGGTTCAATCACGGTTTGTTTGGGTAAACAAACATTCCAAGTCAAACTGCTGTATAGCTCGTATTGATAGTCACTCGGCATTTTACACATGTACGCGTCTCTGCAGGTATTCTACACTGAGAGACATTTGGGAGCGCTACAGTACGTGCGCGTACCACAGCGCCACCATTCACGACGGCTATGGCGGTCTCGCTGTTTGGACTGATAGCGCTCTCGGTGTGAGAACGTCACAATGCCAAACTGAGATCGCAGGAATGCCACGAGGCGAGTAGCACAGCGCTCTCACGAGTTTTGGGATCGCCATGATCCCATGAAATCATGAGAGCGCTTTACGAGTAGTGGTAGTACTAACGCCATCCCAAATTTCTCTCACAAGGAAACTACCCCAGGTGTACCTCACCGATTTCCTTCATTTTTTGATATGTTGTAGTACATTGAAAAATATTTGACCCGTGTTTTTTCTTTTGTGCTAATTCCGCGATTTAAGGGGTGAAAATCACCCCTAAACTTTATCCCCAAAAACGGATTTTCCTACATTTCTCGGAAACTATTTCGAATTTCTCAGTGAAACAAAGTAAATATTATTTGTTGTTCAAAAACAAGTATTTGTGTATTATTTTCCACGATAAGGGTTGTATCCTCTTGTTTTTATAAGAGAAAAATGATATATTTTGACACCTTTTCCTACATAAAAATTCTAAAATTTTTCAAATCTGAAAAGAAATCATCGCATTATAAATAAAATTAAGAAATAAAATAAACATTATTGAACATTTTTCCAAAATACCCCTTAGACGGGGTGAACTACCCCTAACTTGACTATTTTAATAATTTAATATTCCAGGTGAATATCGTCGGGTAAATCAACATATTATATTCAAGTTTATAACTAAAATTTATGTGCTCCGGAATTTTTCAGAAAAAAACCCTACATAGGGGGTAAAACACCCCCAAAATTACAACCCCGATAATGTATTTCTTAATCTCTCACAATTTTCTTCATTTTTTGATATGTTGTAGTACATCGAAAAATATTTCATCCGTGTTTTTTCTTTCGTGCTAATTCGGCGATTTAAGGGGTGAAAATAACCCCTAAAGTGCACCCCGAAAAACGGATTTTCCTACATTTCTCGGAAACTATTTCGAATTTGTCAGTGAAACAAAGTAAATATTATTTGTTGTTCAAAAACAAGTATTTGTGTATTATTTTCGATGTTAAGGGTTGCATCCCCTTGATTTATAAGAGAAAAATTATATATTTTGACACCTTTTCCAACACAAAAATTCTAAAATTTTTCGAATCTGAAAAGAAATCATCGCATTATAAATAAAATTAAGAAATAAAATAAACATTATTGAACACTTTACCAAAACACCCCTTAGATGGGGTGAACTACCCCTAACTGAGCTATTTTAATAATTTAATATTCCAGGTGTATATCGTCGGGTAAATCAACGTATTATTTATTTATTTATTTAAGAAATATACGGGCAATGAGTCCATTTACAAAATTAAATCATAAAAAAAAAATTGTAAATGAAACAAAATGGATAATAACGCAGCTCTACAAAGAAATCAAACTTTCGGTTTCGGGAACCTGACCTACTTTATTATATGTAATCGAGCATGCTGAATTCGAATCCGGTGTCCGTTTGACCTCATCAGGTCAGGGTGAAGGTCAGTTGAAGGTCAAATCTATTAAAAAAACTCAAATCGATCCAAAATGTCACTCTTATGGGTTTTTGGGGTCGCTGAATTCGAATAAGATGACGCCGGATGAAAGCGGACACCTTATTCGAATTCAGCGACCCCAAAAACCCATAAGAGAAAAAAAATACAAACAAAAAAAAACAGAAAGAAAAAAAAACAAAAAAAAACAAACAAACAAACAAAAACAAAAAACACAAACAAACAGAAACAACAAAAGACCAAAAAAAACAAAAAACAAAATACCCAAAAACCTGTAAGAGTGACATTTTGGATCGATTTGAGTTTTTTCAATAGATTTGACTTTCAACTGACCTTGATCCTGACCTGATGAGGTCAAACGAATACCGAATTCGAATTCAGCATGCTCAATTACATATAGTAAAGTAACAGGTTCCCGCAGTCGAAAGTTCGATTTTTTTTTTTTTTTTTTTTTTGGAGCTGTGTAATTGCTGTTTGATGGCAAGCGTTTATGCAATATTTTTACGCGTAAGAGTAGCAGACCCCTTTTTATAAAAAAAAAAGAATTTTGTCAGTTTTTTCGCTATGAAAATTGTAGAATTCGTTATATCAGAGAAAAATCAGTGCATTATAAACTAAATTAAATTAAACAAAATATAAAGCTATGTAATTTTTTAAATTATTTCAAGTAGGTAAAAATCAATTTTATTAATTACTTAAAGTTAATAAATTTAATAAATTCTAAATTTATTAATTTGAAAGAAAAAGCAAACACTTATTAAAATTATGTTATAGTTTTATATTAAATATTTCAGGATAAATAGTTTGTTTTTGATCTCATTTTTATTGAAATATTAGTTATACTTTTTATATTCACTCTTCATATTTTGTACAATAATGATAGTCTTCAAAAAAATGCTTTAGGCATAAATTTTTTTTTGCACCATGAACATCTGATTATTCCTACATTTGAACAGCCTTCGACTCCACATTTCACGTTAGATTTGTCTCCGAATCCAAATTCAACCGGATTAATAAATGTTTCTGGTTTTTCTTCTACATATCCACTTTTGTACCAAGAATACTTGAATAAATTTTTATACCTTGGCGAAGATAATTGATTGTGTACTAGAGATTGGAGTTTTATTATGTTATTTCTTAAATGTAGAAATGTCGAACGTAATTTTTCCAAATTCTGAATCCATAAACGTCTAATGGCTGAATTTTACCGGTAGTGCCTTTGGGAATTACTTTTACGATAAATTCCTTATCAGCAGGTTTTACTTCTTGAATTACTTTAGGACAATGTCCACTCCATGAGTCAAGTAAAAGAACACTAGTCGAACCGACATTCGGA
The DNA here is from genome assembly GCA_036365515.1 of Torymus aiolomorphi. Taxonomy (NCBI): domain Eukaryota; kingdom Metazoa; phylum Arthropoda; class Insecta; order Hymenoptera; family Torymidae; genus Torymus; species Torymus aiolomorphi. The sequence continues at coordinate 89,018,045 of CM070874.1, read as the reverse complement.
AAATATACTTCTTTGAGCCATGTTTTAAAATGATCTACAATAAAATTAATCTTAAAATTATTTCTTATGATGGTACGTTATGAAATTTAACTCTACGAATGCATAATATAAATCTTACCTGAAGTTAATTTTCCAGATTTTGATGCCATAACATAAACATTGTTCGGTCGAAAAAGACCTTCCTGAACAACAGGTCAAAATTCTCCACTTTTTTCCTTTAATACCACAAAAAGTGGCGATATAAGCTGACCATCCCCAGAAATAAACGGTTGAATGGTGTAACTATGAGTCGTTGAGGAGTGTTACGTGAGAGGTTAAGATACTCGCACGTAAGGGCAGAACTATAAATTATTTTGGGATGTCGTCCAGGACATCTATCATTCCTTTTACCTAAGAGATCCTAATCGCCTTACTACGGGTATCTAATGACGGTATATTTCGATCGTAGAGAAAGGGCTGATAGTTCCTTCTCCTTCATGCGCTTCCCTTTGTCTGCATATTCCTGGCTTTTATTCTTGTTGATCTGATGCGCGTATTAGTCCTAAATCTCGACGGATCGTACCTCAATCTTCGGAAGTTTAGACGATCATGCTATAATGATCCTCTCAACTTCTTAATGCATGAGGGAAATCCGGGCTAGGGTTTAGTAAGATGGTTTTATGGTAGTTAGGTTAGATTAATGATTAATTATAAGGGAAAAAAGGGTTAAATTTATTAACAACTATTTGTAAAAAAAAAAACAATTAAGGTTATTATTAATCATATTATTGTTATTAATATTGTATATTTTCGTTATTATTAATTACTATATTATTAGATTATTACTAATTATTAAGTTTCTATTGTTATTAATTATCGGTAATCCGCATTAACAATTTATCGTAAATTATTAGTTTAACGAGCAAAATGCCAATAACGAAGCCGCACGGCACTAGAAACCCTGATCCATTACCCCGTAGTTATGGCCGGTCTCATAGTAGTTTTATAGAATTTACGGAATAAACGCTGCTATATCAGCTACGAATAACAAGTACGCGATTAACAACAATTGAAAATTATGAACAAATGCCCGAAAAAAACAATCTTTAAAGTTCTTGCACGCGAACGAATAATTTCCAAATGAATGAATTGTTATAAATAAAGATTCTCACCTTTTGTTGTAACTCGATGGATTCCTTGAAGAATGGAATAATGTGTGGAATTATGGATTTTCGGAAATTGAAATGAAATATTCACCAATATGTCAGTTTTTTCCTTTTCTTTTATTTTTCCTTCAATTATAGTCCAGTGGTCCCGTATAACAGTGGTAAATTTGGTAATATTCTAATACACGATGTCAATATTCTAGCGCCTAACGAACTTATAAAAATTACTCTTAAACAACATATATTCCCGATAAAAGTTAACGACTGTACTTTTTGACTAATTATTTCCGACTGTCGTGGCAACGAATTTTCGCCGCCCGCACACCTGGATCCGCGAAAATTCGCTCCCACTACGGTCGTTCGCTGTCTCTCTCGCTCCCGCAGCGGCTATCGGCGCAGGTAAGGCCGGGAGCGCGAAAGGTGGCCGGGAGGTACTGCCACTGATCGAGCGCGGCGCCTGTTCTCCTCGCGCTTGTATGAGTTTCCTCGCGGTCGTCGCGCCGGATCAAGGCCGTTGCCCCGCTAGCGCAGCGATTTCTGGACATCGCGCGATTCTTATTTCCTAATTTCTTTTTGCGCAATGGCAAGCTACTCGGCTAACAATAAGTTGAATAAATTAAAATCAATAAATTAAGAATAAAAATATTGGCACGTAACAAGGAGACTGATTGAACAAGGCATTGAACTTGCTTTTCTCCTTCCACAGCTAAGGTTCTTCCAGAATAAATCTCCAACTGAAATCCACTTTGATCAGTATTAAAAACGTTAGCTGCACCTTTCTCCCTTATGTTATTCTTAATTTCATGAACAAATGCATCAGCTTGGCTTTTTAAATAATCAGCCCCTTCTAAAGTTTTTTTTGTAATAAATTTATTAATTTTTCTACCCATTATTCTATGAGCTTTTTTAAAATTAGTCAACCAATGGTTTGATGCTCTAAAACGTATATCTTCACAACCAATCCGTTTTTGTGCTTGTAGTGCCCATCTTTGTAAATCATTGTCGTGTATTATGTGACCAGCTTGTATAGCATTTTTGAAATTCTGCAAAACAAAATCACAAATTCTTCCTATTTTCTCTCTGTATGTGCCTCCTTTATTTAGCGTTTTAGCCCAACGTTTTAATTGGGTTATGGATGAAACTTGACGAAATCTATTTTGCACTGTGTTTAGAACAAGATTTTTATTTTTTCCGCTTCTCCAGAATTCAACCGCTCTACTTTTATAATCATGAGACAATCCTTCTTCGTCTTGTGTAGACTGTCCAAGGTTGTCATAGTAAGCCCAATCTTTATCGTCATCTTCTATAATTTCCATGTTAACATCTTTATAAGGTTCTTCAAAATCTAAGGTGTTATCGTCGATTATTTCAATATCATTAAACTCATTCATCGCATCTAATAAAATTTTTTCAATAGAATTCTTCAAAATAATTTCATCTTCATTTATAGGGGTATTTTTTAAATTCATTGATTGGAAAGCTATCAATAACACATTTATTACATTCATAGGGTTGACGTACATCTTTTTTATGAGTTATCTACAAACAAATTGTTCATGTAATTCGGACTACTTCCTGTTGATTTATGTTATATTATTTACAATTATTCATAGTAAAGAGTGCGGTTCAAAATAACGAATTTTCAAAACTCCGACTTTTTTTTAACGATTATTTTTGTAACGAAATTCAAAATAACGATTTTAATTATTCAGAAATTAATAAATCAGACGACCAATGTGACGAATGTACATATTTCGAAATAATAATTACCGAATTCAAAAGTTACGATAATATTCCGAATTTTGAACCGTCGTTATTTTGACCCGTCGGAATTTTGTGCAGTCGGAATTTTGAAGCGTCGTTATTTAGACCCGTCCGAATTTTGAACCGTCGTTATTTTGAGCCGTCGGAATTTTGCGCAGTCGGAATTTTGAACCGTCGTTATTTTGTCCCGTCGGAATTTGGCGCAGTCGGAATTTTGAACAGTCTGAATTTGTATAATCGTTATTTTCACCCGTCGGAATTTAGCGCAATCAGAATTTTTAACCGTCGTTATTTTGTCCCGTCGGAATTTGGCGGGTCGGAATTTTGAACCGTCTGAATTTGCACAGTCGGAATTTTGAACTGTCTGAATTTTTTTCTGTCGGAATTTTGCACAGTCGGAATTTTGAACCGTCGGAACTTTTTTCTGTCTTTGTGATAACTTGTCGAATAAAAAATATTATCGTAACTTTTGAATTCGGTAATTATTATTTCGAAATATGTACATTCGTCACATTGGTCGTCTGATTTATTAATTTCTGAATAATTAAAATCGTTATTTTGAATTTCGTTACAAAAATAATCGTTAAAAAAAAGTCGGAGTTTTGAAAATTCGTTATTTTGAACCGCACTCGCTTTATAATAGTAAAAAATAAAATTACTAAATAAACATTGATGTATACCATTTGCAGAAACTTTAATATTATGAATATATCGATAGCACATTAAAATCAGCAAAAAAAATTTTTAATTAAAAAGAAAAAAAAATTCTTTATGACCATATGTCATAATGACAGATAAATCCATTCCTTGCTAATTTACAAAAACATAATTTTTTTTAAACGAATTGATTTCATAAACAGAAGGCGATATAGCACTGAAAATTTTGAGTAAATCATATAATATCACACGCACGCACGCACGCGCACACACATACACAAACACACACACACACACACACACACACACACACACACACACATACACACACACACACACACACACACACACACACACACACACACACACATATGCACACGCATGTGTATAATTTATATAATTTATATAATTTATATTGTTAGATGTTGAATTAAAACTTAAAATGTGATAAAATATATTATCTATTATGTTTTCTCAAAAATTACAAAGCATCCTAGTAAAATATATACTACTACTTAATGGTTAGAATAATAATTACTACACAATATGAAATATAATGTTATATTCTCATCATAAATAATACACTATAGAATATATGGAATTTATTCAAATAAATGTATTTAGATAAATAATAAAACTCTGAATTATTTTACAAATTCAAAACTAATTCAATAGAACAGTTAGTTAAATTTGAAGCTCTGCCAATGAATTGGCCTCGGTTTTTTAGCATGTAATTTCGAAAAAACGCATATTTCTTGTATTTGAAAAAAAATTTTTTTTTTTTACTATTACAAAGCATCCTCTTTGAGTAAACAAAAGTGATACTACATACATTTTTCTATTTAATAAAAAATTATGGAAACATTAAACATACCTTAACTTGTAATAATATTATTATTCGTTGTATTATTTAACTACTCCAGCATTTTTCAAATGTTCTAGCTAGCACTGTGCTATGTTGTAAAAAAAAGATATTGGCTGTAACTGATTCTGAACTGGCGTTAAGCAACTATTCAAAAGCAACTGTTTGGAAGAAACGAAAGTAAAAGGCAATTGATAAAAATAATCTGTATTGTTTGGGGAAGGAGAAAGATTAACCAAAAATACTTTGTTTACGTTTCTTATTTCATAAACAACCCAGGCAGAAATTATCTTCTATAATAAAAGTTTAAAAAAGTTTATAACTGATACAAACAGATTATAAAGGTCGGATTTAAGACTATTAAAAAAGTTTTAAACTATTATGAAAAGTTATAAAAAGTTATATACATTTATACATTTATGCTTTCTCACAGAGAAAGCTTTGTGACGGTGAAAAAAAAAATTTTTGCTATTTTTGATTTAAAAGCACTTATTTAGGTCAGAGAGTCGAAAGAAATAGTTTTTAAAAAATGTCCGGATGAATGTATGTATGTACGTACGTACGTATGTACGTATGTCGTTCCCCCGTAACTACTTTTTAACGGTTCGGCGGATCTTCTTCACATTTTGCACACATGTTGAATATGTTCGTACGAAGATGGCTTGAAAATTTCAAGAGTTTCTATCAATTACTTTCTATTTTAGAGCTATTTTTGCATTTTTTGAAAATTTTGCCATTTACATATTTCTAATTTTCATGGAAAATATTAATATTTTTCGTTAAATTTTCGGTTTCTTTTATGGTATTCGATGTAATATTTTACAAAAATCAATTTTTTAATACATTTATGTATGTCTAATGAAAAAGTATACCTTATTAACGTACGTTTTTCATTATTGTAAATTTTGGAACTAAATCGTTAATTTTTTTATATTATTTTCCTAGTAAATGTGTATTAAGAACGTGCCTCAAAATTTTAAGGATTTCTACCGATTATTTTCCATGAAAAGTAAAAAAATTTTAATTTCGAAATTTACAAAAAATACTAAAATATTTGTAAAATCGAAAATAGTCGACAAAAACTCTTGAAAATTTCAAGCGGTCTTCCTACGAATATACCCAACATGTGTGCAAAATTTGGAGAAGATCCACTGAACCATTAAAAAGTAGTTACGGGGGAAACATGCGAACAATGCTTTAGGCCTCCATGTCGATATTAATCGCCATGGTTATTTTATAAATGGATAACGAATTTTAAAATTTTCATAGCGAAAAAACTGACGAAAGATTTATGTATTTATTTACTTTTTTTTTCATAAGAAAGGGGACCTTACGCGTACAAATATTTCATAAATGCTTGCTGTCAAACTACAATTATTATCCATTTGGTTTCATTTAGAAACTCGAATCGATTTCTGAGAAATTAAAAAATACATTATCAGGGTTGAAATTTTGGAGGTGTTTTACTCGCTATGCAGGGTTTTTTTCTGAAAAATTCCGGACCACATAAATTTTAGTTATAAACTTGAATATAATACGTTGATTTACCCGACGATATTCACCTGGAATATTAAATTATTAAAATAGCCCATTTAGGGGAAAAATGTTCAATAATGTTTATTTTATTTGTTAATTTTATTTATAATGCGATGATTTCTTTTCAGATTCGAAAAATTTTAGAATTTTTGTGTTAGGAAAGGTATCAAAATATATAATTTGTATGTTATAAAAACAAGGGGATGCAACCCTTATCGTCGAAAATAATACACAAATACTTGTTTTTGAACAAAAAATAATATTTACTTTGTTTCACTGAGAAATTCGAAATAGTTTCCGAGAAATGTAGGAAAATCCGTTTTTGGGAGTGAAGTTTAGGGGTGATTTTCACCCCTTAAATCGCCGAATTAGCACGAAAGAAAAAACACGGGTCAAATATTTTTCGATGTACTACAACATATCAAAAAATGAAGGAAATCGGTGAGGTACACCTGGGGTAGTTTCCTTGTCAGTATAGCATAGGCGGCTTTGATTAGGGGGTGCCATAGTCGTATCATTACCGACCGAGCAATTGGCGCAGTTTCAAGCTTATTAAAAATGAAATACATAAAATCACAAAAAATCAAAAGAACACTTCGCTGCAGTTTTGAACGATCTATCACCCAGTACAAGGTTGAAGTCGAAATATCAAGTGGTTTTCGCAAAAACTTTGAAAGAAACCGAATTTTGTTTTGTTCAAAGTTTTTACAAAAACCACTTTATATTTCGACTTCAAACTTGTACTGGGTGATAGATCGTTCAAAACTGCAGCGAAGTGTTCTCTTGATTTTTTGTGATTTTATGTATTTCATTTTTAATAAGCTTGAAACTGTGCCAATTGCTCGGTCGGTAATGGTAGGACTATGGCACCCCGTTAAAGCGGCGAATATGAGTGTGAGCCTCGCATGTGGGTGCACGCAGCTACTTACAAAGAGAGTGTCTCTGTGACTTGTCTTCTCGGTGAATATTTCGCTTTCTCGATGAACGTGGAAGACTGTCATATGAGCGTGTTGATGATGTAGTTAAAGCTATTCCGGTTCCTTCCGCAAGTCTCGTCACCGTTGACTGATAAGCTTTTTCGTTGTTATCGCTTTTCCTGGTTCTTCTTTGATGTTATTATGAATCATTTTTGTTCTTTCTTTTGCATCTATTTTTTTATGCAATAGGATATTTCAGCATTAACCCCAAACAAAGTAGTTTTCTTTAGTATTTGGTGTTATTTAAACAATAACCATCTTTTTCTTATTAGAAATTCCCTTATTTTTAAACAATTTATTTTTCTTAATAGTAATTTACATAAATGCATGTATCACCAAAATATGACATAAAATATGCAAATTTTATACTTAGCTCTAAATCGTGTACAATAACATCATTACATTTTCATGTTTATTAATCATAAAATTATTTACAAAAATAAAGATTCTTAAAGATTAAAGCCCTTAAATTTTTATACTACTATAATATTGTTATTCAAAATTTATCGAAAAATCTTTGATCTTATAGTACAAATTTGTATATATTATTATTTTATGTAATTTCTTTAAAATGTTAATTAATAAGCGCAAATGCCAATATGTTAAAGTTATTGTTTCTACAATTCGTATATAACTATATTTTATTAACGTTTGTGAGTTTTATGAAAAGGTTATTAATTATCCGTATAATGAAACTTGAGAAAATTCGGTATCTGAAACTTAGAATTTAAATATGTGAAAAATTAAGTTTTTATTCATATTATTCAAGGCTAATGTTTCATGCGATGCATTGATTCAAAGTATTTTATGAGACTCTATTTGTATATTGTTTTTGCAAAAAAGTTTTAATGTGACTTTATATAAATTTCTTTAACCTAGTTTCCATATGCCTGTATGCTTACTTGATGTAATTGTAATAAGATCCTGCCAGCTACAACGTTAGCGCGCTGTCGGTGTACAAAAATGCATTATTGTCACTTTTATTTCGATGAACCGTTTCAACAACTTCGTTTTATGCGTATTATTATTACTTTAATAAGTGGCAGGTTTGTTCTATTATAACGTTTATACTGATAATGTTATAAGTGTATATAAAGTCAGTAGAGATTTTATTTTCAATTGTACAGAAAGTTGAATAAATTATAAAAAAATAAAGAAAATAAAAGAAATAATTCATAAAAATATTAGTTTTCTTCGGATATCCGAATTTTATAAATCGAATAAAAACCACGAAAAAAGTCTAAAGCGGCTGAATTCTATGTCACTTTAGTATTACGAGAAAATAATTTTATGTTGCGCGGCGTCTGAGGAGCCGCGAAAAATTATATAAGAAATGAAAGTAATGCATCATCCATAACCCTGAATATTTAAAAAAAATCGGTAAATGCGCAATTTTCTTCCACTTAACTCCATGCGCTTTATAATCAATTCTATTCTTCTTTCCGGTGTCAAATATCTTACGAAGTATTTGTAATGCGCAGCTTTTCCACTTGACGCGATGCGCTTTATAATCTATTTCGCTCTTTCCTTTAATGCAAAATTTGTCATCATCAGTTGTAATTGCGCGATTCTGCCATTTAATTCGATTCGACTTATGATTTATTTGGTCCAAATTTATTACGTTTCGAGCTACTGTTTCCATGCGGGAGTGGTTCTCTTTGATATTTTTAACTGACGATCTTACTTTGTGTAGATTTCCTTCTGTAATTCGCGTTGGCAATCCTTTTTGACAATAATTCTCTGGCATACGGTTGACAAACGAACGCTTTTTTTGGAAGTTTGTTGAATTCCTTATTTCCTCCGTGCCAGGTTTTTTTAATTTATTGTGACAAAATATCTCGCATATTTTGGCCATCTTGTTCTTATTCTTACTTTTGGAAAGTACCTTTAATAAATTTATGTGTCGTAATTTCATATCGCAAGCATCATTGAAACCCTTATCCCTTTCACGTATGATTACGCAAGGTTTCATTGTAACAATCGGCAGGTAAATCACCGCAAGCTCGTTGCTTAGACCATTATCATGACAACTAGCATTTTCTACGCATAATCCACTTTCGACCACTAAATTGTCGATTAAAGTTTCTGAATTCAAATCCAGCAGGGGGACAGAAACAACGTCTTCTATATAATTGGCGCGCGCGCAATTAAGTGTGTTTGCGAGTTTTAAACAATAATGAGCATAATTTATTAACTTTTCTTGTTCCGTCAGTAAATCACGACCTAATAAATCATTATCTTCGATGCTAATATCATTGGTCACAATATGAGGTTCGCGATGTAATATATGCGAATAAGTGGGTGTGCACTTTAATGTTAAATTTTTGCGTTGTTTATCACCTTCTTTTATTTTTAACCGTTGATCGTCGTCGGGTGCGTTTTTACTAATGCAACTTTCTTTCAATATAGGGTGCTCAGATTCTAATTCGTTGGTTTTCATTGACAGCGTTGAAAATGCCATAGAGGTCTGCGGCGCGAATGACGGCGCGCTTATACTAACCGCGTCATCACTTATTATTTCTACCTTGACGCTGCCTAGCGTTGCACATTCCCTGGACGTAACGCCGCTTATTGGCACCACGCATTTCTTATCTATCAGCACATTTTTGTTGACTTTATTTTCCTTAACCAGTGACACATCCGCTCCTGTGTCTATGTAAAATCGGCCGTGATTCCGCTCTAGCTGCGGACTTCTTAAATTTACTATAGGCGGCCTCCGTCCTGCCTGGGCAAACCTTATCTTATACTTAGGTTTAATTGGGTGAACCACAATGAGCTTAGGATCCACCAAAGCTAAAGTCCATCAGATTTACAAATTCATTTGGTTTATTATCAATATAGCCGCTTTTATACCAAGAGTATTTAAACAGATTTACGTATCGAGTAGAATATAACTGATTGTGCACCAGAGATTGCAATTTAATTACATGATTTCGTACATGTAAATCTTTATCTAACAAAATTACACTATCGGAAAAGTGTCTTACAAAAGTTTTCCATATAGGAAAGCCAAACACGTCCAGTGGTTGTATTTTTCCAGTTGTACCTTTAAGAATTTTGAAAAGTTTAATGTTTTTATCATCAGGTTTTTCTCTTTCTACTGCTTCTGCGCAATGTCCGCTCCAAGAATCTAACAATAACAAACTGTTTTTTCTAACATTTGGAAAAAACACATCCTTTAACCATTTTCGAAAATGATCTGAAAATAAATTATAAGCAAATAAATTTCGCAGATCATTGCAGTAAACTATTACTATTTGGGTTACATCACTAATTTTGATAACGATTTATTACATGAAATCAAATTAACAAAGATAAATAATAATAAAATTTATTAATAATTTACAAAACCTTTTTTATAACTTTCGGAGTTTACGTTAAAATACCTTATTTGAAAAATAATTTACTAATAATTGTAAATCTTTTTTAATATGAGTCTATTAAAATTACAAGTTTACAAGTAAAATGTTTAAAATAGATATGAGCTACAATTTTACGAATACAAGTACACTTTATTTAACTTCATTCACCTGATGTCATTTTGCCAGATTTAGAAGCCATGAAATATACGTTATCTGGCAGAAATAAATTTTGTTGAATTGTTGGTCCGAATTCATCTTTAGTCTCTTTTAAGACTATAAATAATGGAGAGAGCAATTTTCCAGCAGCATTAATTGTAGATAATATTGTATAACTATGTGTTTTCGATGAAACAGATTGCACTGTTAAGTCTTGAATGTCGAGGAATCTACTCTTATAATTGATTGTTAGTTATATTTTGGCTTATTTACCTTTTTTCCTGTTGGTGTAGGTTCTCGAAATGAATAGATTGATGGTTCAATAATTGCACTATTTATTCGTTTATAAAATTAACAATAAATTGATATAGAGTCACAAAATAATTATATTCGATCTGTTCGATTAATATGTGTAATATATGCGTTGCTTGCGCGAATAATTAATACGATAGATTATTGATTTTATAGATATAAGTATTTTCTCGTAGTCTGTTATAGGCTCGAATTGGCCTGTATAATAATCGTTTCTCCTCTTGTCGGCTGGAGTGATACGGTGCTCGCGACTTTTGCACGATTACTGATTTGTGTGTTGAGAGTCACCGTATTTATTAAGCGGTTAATTTGGGTTAAATATGATTTTGACGCTGAGTCAAAATCATCTTTTTAAACAAATTTAGTAAACATTTAAATATCATCATTTCGATTTCACATTTAAAAGTGCTGATTCTAAACAAAGTTGCGATGAGCGGTTGGTTTCACAAGGTCAGTGGCTTGCTACGTCACGCTGGCTGTTGCGTAGCCGAAATTGCTGTACTGTTAAAATTCGCATTCCCATCGTTTTGTGGGTCAAAGAAATGAATATTGGGATTTAATAACGTCACAGACATATCAGTTTATAATTTGTCTTGCCCCATCGCGATGCCGCTTGCGTTGGAATGCAACGTTGTCAAAATTCGCATATTCGACATTTGTATGTCAGAAAATTACTGGTGATAAATATGCATTGTTAAATTGAATTTAGAGATACGTCACAGACGTAACACCTCCCCCCTTAGATTGTTGAATATCGTAGTGATTCAACAAGTATAATAATAGTTAGCCATCAGTAATTTTCTGTTACAATAATTTCAAATTACAATTATAAGATGGAAAGTTAGCTATAAATACAACGACGTCTTTCATAAAATGCTTTGAGAAATTTTTAAATAATTTCAATATGGTTCGTTAATGAAAAAAAAATTTTCTAATAAATCGTGAGGTTGATGACACAGACGTTATTAACTGTCGTCTACCGGATTCCGCAGGACTATGCAGAAATGGTGTATATAAAGTGAGGTAGGAGTGCAGTGAGTATCATTAGTATTGAATTCTTCTTCGAGTTACAAATTATAAAGAAATAGAAATCGACATGGTATTCATCAGCGTGTGTGTGTGTGTGTGTGTGTGTGTGTGTGTGTGTGTGTGTGTGTGTGTGTGTATATATATATATATATATATAAATAACAATTTTATTCCAGGTGCTTTCGGCAATATGCGACAGTGTGTTTTCTGTAAGAAGGTTTTTCATAATATCATCCTTTACAGAACTTGAACTCTGTGCGATATGTGTTATTGTATTGATAATTGCTTTTTTCTCAAGTGGGAAGAGTAATCTTTCCTCGAATTTCTCTAAATCTTGCTGAGAGTAAATTCCACTGGTGGCCAGTGAGCTTAGCTTTTCTGGTTCCCAGTCTTTTGATATCCGTGTTTCAAAAATTGTAATATTTTTCTCTATTATTCTTGGTTTCGGCAGCAGATTTATCCAATTTCCATCTATTTTATAGTAAGGAGGAATTATGGTGTCGCAGTCAACCTGTGTTCCTGTTTTCACCAATATATGTGTTTTTGGTGTAAGGAACCATGTTGCGTTACCTGCTACAACTGGAAGCTCTTCGTAACATTCCTTGGTGTGATGTATTTTCACATTTGTGGGTGTACATTTTATTATATGTACAGCCTCTCCCGCAAGTTTGGCGAGGTATCCTGGTTTTTGCATTATATTGTAGGCAAACTCGTCTGGGGAATTGGATGCTAATGGTAAGGAATTTTGAATTTCCCTCCTTTCTACTTCGCACATTTTTGTCAACATATTTAAATATATACTTTTAAATTGCATTCTAAAATGTCTTTCTACGTGTACGAATTTTGCATTAATGTAAGAAAAAATATTTATATTGTCATAATCTCTTTCTTGTCTAATATCGTAATCGAATAAAACATTATCTACCTATTCATAAATAAACAATTTTGGGTGTTCTGTTTTCGTGATTATTCGATCGCAGAATTTAATTTTTTCGATCGCTGTTAATGAGAAAGATAAATCGTATGTATTTACAGTATAGATAATTTCATTATTTCGAGATAAAGTCTTTGTTACAGTACCACTATATAAAGTATCATATTTATTATTAAGGCAATTTTCCTCTGAGAAATGTGTCCAAAATGTATAACCTGCTTGTATATCTATGCAATGTTCGTCGGAGAATTTGCAAACTGTTCTTGAACTTAAATGTATTTTGTTATTATTCAGATTAACTTTTGCATATTCTTCGGTAAGTGTAATTTTTATAATGCCCTGAACAAGAACTTTATCCCAACTTCCGTAGCTATCAGCATATGTCCCTCCTGAACACGATCTTTCTGTTACTTTTCCGGCGAGGTCAATTCCTATGGTTTTTGTTTCGTTTACTCTAATGTCGGCTATAGTGTGTGAGTTATCATATTTAAATATTCCCGTTTCATGAATAAATTTACATCTTTCTGCACTAACTTCATATAAATATTCTTGTGTTACGTGACGTCTGTTAAGACCTCACGCACTCGTTATAGAAATGTTGTGGTCGTTGCCCTCGAGAATATTAGTGTCACTCTCGCCAAGAGGGTACCTTCGCTTACCTTCGTCCCCTATATTTGCCCATACGGATATAGCGGCGCGCAATTGCTTCCTTGTGATATTCGTATTGATCGGGTTATCGTAGTATCTGCTCTCCTTATTTGTTGTCGAGACCGGAGACGTAAGTTCGTACAATACTCTTCGTACCCCAATATCGAGGGATAATTTATTGATGAAGTGGAATATTGTATAACTACCAGAGTTCTAAGGTATATTCTAAGTTTTAAGAAAGGACAAAATCGATTGAAGGACTAATGAAATTATAACAATGCCTACTATTGGATATCACTTATTTATTACCAACCCGTAAATATTCTGTTAAATTACAATAATAAGACTTACTATCGTTTTATTACACTAGGAAATCATTTATGTATATAAAGCGTCCTATGCAAATAAAGAATTGTCCCGTACCAATCAATAATTATTTGGTAAAAGTTAAGGAGAACAAAAGAAACCACACATGCCACTACTTATTCCTCTTGCGGTCAATTAATATTCGTCGATACCCGTCGTACGCTAACGCTATGGAGTAATCACTCTATTAGTCCGGCTGTCAGAATCTGAGACTTTATTCAATGTTCGCTGCCGCACTGCAACATGACCCTGAGTCTGGGTTATGGGGCGATGCGCGCGTCTGTTACGATACTGGCGCGCGGCTTAACGCGTCCGTGGAGGAGATATAATCTGAGGAGATATAATCTGAGGAGATATAATCCAGCTGGATCCGCGGATTAAGTATTTCTATATTTATAGATCTAGGTACAGGCGTAGAAATATTATTATCTACGCAAGTAATTATTCTTCTTGAAATATGTGATTATATATTTTCTTCTTCGTTGAGATGTTCCACGGTGTTGCTGGATTTCCTCTATTATATGTGGAATATGGTTATTTCAATCCTCCAGTATGCGGACACCTTGCTTCTGGGTTCTTGTTCCCTTTTTAGAGGCCGTTACTGCTCTCTGACTCTTTGCGGTTTGGATCTAGAATGCGCTGCCGGGTTCTGGATGGACTGGCTTCGATGGATATGGCATATCAACGCCCGTATTGCGTAGATTCACGAACTAAAGTAATCCTCAACCTACTACGTAGGGTCTAACGAAAGGATGACGATATCGAAGTTCTATTAGGGTACGGGATAGTTCCGATACTATCGATTATTGTATTAATATTAAAAATATTAATCTATTATAGAAAATGAAAAATTTAATTTTTATTAATAATTGTTGATTATTTTTTTCTACTAATAATTATTAAACAATTGATATTATTAGTAACAATTGGATAGTTATTATTATGAACACTCACTAAACATTAATTTCTATTAGTAAAAATCATTAATTATTAATTAACAATATATAATCAATTATTAATACAATTATTTATATAATTACTTATTAATATAATTATTGATATACTTAATTAATATTAATTATTAATTAACAATAATAATTAAATAATTATTATTGTTAAATTATTATCCAATTATTGAATTAGTAGTTATCAATTATTTCTTAGTGTTGGAATTGGCTAGTAGAAGAAGGAGCGGGCACTGGTAATTCACTTGAACACTGATTGTTTTATGAAAGTACTTAAAGCTTTATTTATACGTGGATATCACTCCCTCACTCTGTCACTGTCGCTGATAATACAAAGATTAACTAATAATTGGTAACTGTCGTTAAACTCTTCTATGTGTAGGTGTTGCCTTCAACAGCTCTCGTCGAGCACTGATTAGGCGGCGAGCGCCGCTCGCGCAGCCGAAAGTAAGAGCGGCGAGAGGGGGAGGCGTAAGACAGAGACAGAGCGCGCCCGTGTACCGCGGAGGGCAGCTTAGGCAGGCCCGCACACATCATACGTCTAACACTTAGAAATTCGTTAATTTATTATCGAATCGTTGTTTATTAAGAACACTTTATAAGAAACTTAACTTTCGTGGCATGTGTGGTAACACGCACAAGAGTTGAATGCTAAAGGAATCGATTTGAGGTTTTCCGGGATTTTTCCATTCGATATTTGCAAAGGTTCACAGAAATTAGTTTATTTTTCCCTTAGGGGATTAGTCGCTCGCCCTAAATCCGTTAGTACTAGTCAAAAATTCTTGATCGGATTTTCTTAATTAAAAATTAAATGTACCGTTTCGAAGAACGAACAGCAGTTTGTTTACCGACAATTATCTTATTATTATAGGATTCTAAAAGATGTCCTATGAGTATCAGTAAAGAAAATAAATTTTTATTGCTCCTTTTAAAAGGTATATTTATTTTAAAGATTGAATGCACGAAAAATGTCGAGTTTTAGAGGGTTTGTTTATTTTACTTGAATAATGAATATAAATGAATGAACAATTATTATGACACAAAAATATTGTAGAAACTACTTTTTATTATCTTAATCTAATATAAGTAATGAAAAGTTATCAAAAAGGGTATTTTCAAAAACTAAGCTACTGTCTGAGGAGTTAATATTTTTGTTTAAGTGAATTTCACCCACGGTGACCGATGAGGGTTAAGGGTTAAAATTATTAATTCACCGTTATTTGTTCTTTAATAGGGCATATTATTTGCCACGAAGTGATCGCTAATCGAGCGAGTTAATTATGCCTTTGCACTCAGAGATAAAGAGTAGGCTGGTCACCTCGCGGTCGCAGGAGGCTGACGTCAATGGCACTTGACTCACATGAGTGAAAAAGAGAGGGAACGCACGCTCGGAGAGCGAAGGTAGCCGTACGTACAAGTATAGGTGTATATATATATATATATATATATATATATATATATATATATATATATATATATATATACACACACACACACACACACACACACACACACACACACACACACACACACACACACACACACACCGAGATACACATGCGCTCGCCGTTAATTATTCATTGAATTAATTTCCTATCTTTGTTAATTTACGGAGTCTATAAAAATCCACGGGGAGAGAATTTACTACACTTTCAAATAATTTCAAGCATCCGGAGAATATATAGATAAATAATTTTGTCTTGATAATTTCGAAATTAACCGTTATTATTTAATGTAGACGTATGCGTAATGGATAAAGGATATAAGTATATGCCATAAGATTTTAATTATAATTGTATAATATAGTTGTTAATTGTAATTATGGTTATTACCTAAATTTATTCCCTTTCTTTTATTTTGTTTTCCACTCCTGAGCAATCGATCAATTGACACTGTAACCTTATTGGTCCTAGTCCTGCAGGAAAGTCCACGTGGATTACTGGTACAGTCAATTTGTTAAGCGTCCCTTATTATGAATCTTTCTTGTAAAACTCGTTAATTTTATCTGTTATATTCGCTGTTAGAGTATAGGCTTCACTAATGCGTAGATGGATAAATATATGTTTTCTATAATTTTCTTTTTTTTATATATTTCCTATACCTTATTGTATTAATTATTAATTGAACAAAGAAGCTTTTATTCCGTAGCCTAAGGCGTACTTCGTGGTGCGGCTGTATGCGCCGAACTGACTCTCCGCGGTTGCCCGGTCGCGAGCTGCACCTCCCCCGATTTTCTTTTTTCTCTCTCTTTCACATTCAGTCATCCCGGGCGGCAACAGGCGATAAGCACCACACCACCACTTTAGGGATCCGATTTCGCGTTTAACGTGGTGTGCTGCAACGTGACATAGTTGTCAGCACATTCTACAGACAATTGACTTCGGTTGTGAGGCGATTAATAAGGAAACGAATAAATGAAATGAAATTGTGTAAAGAAGCGAATTGAAAATTTTCTGAACGAAAAACTATCGCCGACAACTACGTCACGTAACATCTTGTAATCCGTTTTCTACAGGCCCTAGATGACTAAACATTCCGCAATTATAAATTGTACGAGAAATTTCGATTTTGCACTGAATAACTCTACTACTTTTAAATTCCGCTAACTGTAGTAATTCTATCGTTGTGTTTGATATCTGTAGATCATCCTCGTGGAAATCGCATTTTCCTGTGTCCACTAATGAGTATGTCGATACTGCTGGATCTGCTGAACCGCAATTAAAACCAATAATTGCGTGATTTGCATTAAAAAGCGTTAGAAGTACAATGATTGAAAGATACATGATGTCCAGTTCCTGTAAGATAATTATGTTACTATTCTTTATTATTAACAAGGCTTAATTTATTTGTACGGACTGTTTTTGCCTTTCCTTTATAGTCTATGACAACATTATTATTTTCATTTACTTTAATAATGTCAAAAGGGCCATGATAATAATCTTTTTCAAGTTTCCCTGGTTTAGTTTCTTTGATCAACCATACTTTATCTCCCATTTTAAATTCTCTTGGGTTAATAGTTAGCGGAATTTAAAAGTAGTAGAGTTATTCGACATTTGTATGTCAGAAAATTACTGGTGATAAATATGCATTGTTAAATTGAATTTAGAGATACGTCACAGACGTAACAGCACAACACATTCCACAGTCTTTGTTCCTTCTTGTGCTGATGTAGGTCCACAATGTAATTCTAATTAAAATCCACTTTGATCAGCGTTGTAGGTATTTTCAGTTCCAAATTTTGAAATCAGTGGTTTGATGTCTGCTAAAAATTTACCAGCTTCTTGATTTATAGTTTCCTTGTCTTCAACAGTTTTTTTTTTTATAAATTTATTAATTTTTCTACTAACAATTCTGTGAGCTTTCTTAAATTTTTGCAGCCACTTGTTAGATGCTCTAAATCTAGCATCATTAAATTCCAAATTTTTTTTAGCTTTTAAAGCCCACCTACGTATATCAATATCGCGAATCATATGACCAGCTTCGATAGATTCTTTGAGATTTCTTAAAACAAATTCAGAAAACTGATATAATTTTTCTTTGTAAATTCCACCTATGTTGATTTGGCTCGCCCATCGACACAGTTGTCGTTCTGAATTAAATAATTTAAATCAATGTTTAACATATTCTATACTACTGTTAAGTCCGGAGATAAGGGAAAACAAATAATAATTGATTTAAATGTGAATTTATTAAATAAAATACAATTAATTACCAATACAATCGACTTACTTCGAGTTAAATACAGATGTTGCGCTTTTACTTATAGACTCTTGTTCTTCAGTTGTTCTTTCGCTTAATTTGACACTTGTTTCGTGAATTAATTACAATAGCTTATAAATTCTGCTTACTGGATCAGTAAGGCTTACGATTTAAATTGGCTCAATGTCGTAGAGGTATACGGAGTTTGCCAGGTTTCTTGTACACTGTGACTGACGCGTATGACAGACATCGCTTATTTTATAATACAAAATAATTAGGTTAAAGATGGTCGTAACTGTAAATCGAAATCTTATTTGGCAATCTAATCTTCATCAGTCGTATACCATTCGGCGATAGCATTGAGAAATGCTGACCCTAAAGAGAATATCGTACGTTGTCTTTCGCAAGTTTGATGACCTACTACGTCACGACGCCGCATGAGCAAAATGCTGTGTTTGTAAAAAATTGCATTCCCGCTTTTATGCGTCAGGAAATATCTGATATGAATAAACTTATAAAATGAAATTCTAAATTTCCATAATACGTCTCCGGACGTAACACTACGATTTTTATTAATTTTACTTGATCTCCAATATTCAACTGCTTTTTTTGTAATCGAAGCTCAACTCTTCATCATCGTACGAACAAAGATCATAATCTTTTTTTTTTTTTTAAACTGTGTCATCTTCAATTGCTTGTACTTCATAATTTTTAAATTGTTCTTGAAAATCAAAGGTTTCTTCTTCTATTGCTTCAATCTCATTAACATCACTCATACTATCGTATACAATTTTTTCAAATTTTTCAGCTAGATCCATTTCAGCCTTATTAACAGGACTTTCTGGTATCTAAAGTCCCGAGAATGTTGCCAATAATAAATTTATGACGTTGATAGGATTCACCTTCATTTTTTCAATTATTTAATTTTTATAAAATAATAAATTTTATTGCAGGATAAACTAATTTTCTTAACAAATCGCGGGCTCTCGATAACATGTACCTCGTTATCTTCTTTTTAAAATAAAGTTATGTTTCACTGAAATAAAAATATTATAATTACTACAATATTATGTGACACACACAAATAATTTCATTTATTTTATTTGTTTATTATATGATAGAGAGAATCGTTCCAGTTTAATATAATAAATACTGTCACGGGCTCAGCTCGACCGTCATCCGAGCCCTGACGCATCCGCTTCACGATAAGGACTAGACACTCGCGATGCTCTCGAGCAAGCATCGCGACGTTAGCTCAGTGGTAGAGCGCGGGCCTACAAACCTCGAGATCGTGCGTTCGAATCCCGCTCGTCGCATATTTTTTACGCGACTTATTTGGTCTGTCCTCTCATACGTAACAATAAATAAAATAATGAAATTGAATATATGTATTTACACTCAAGCGCGCGTACGCACTCACAAGCTTACTCACGCACGCTCATACGATTTCATTAATTTTATTTATTAATTGTATTAAATGGGCAAGATACTCATTACAATAAAATATTATACTAGTTTTATTTAAAACAGTTATTGAGGGCATGTCGAATAAGAATAAGAAACTTTACCGGCCACCACGTGTTTTAATTAAAAAATTAATTTGTAAACATTTATTTGATATAATCTCGACTTCAGGCCTTCGATTTGTGCGGAGATAATTTTCAGAAATTTTGTGGATCATTTTTGTTACAGTATCTGTGAGATATTTGGGTTGAAAAATCTGACGACTTTTTTAGATAATTGATATGATCATGATATGATATTTATGTATATAATAAATATTATAAATTCTATTAACTCTAGAAAAAAAATGAAAACAAGTCGATGTTTTTTTACAAATATTCTTCTTATCATGGTTATATTAACAAATTGAACATTATTAGAATCATTATTTTATTTTACGTTTTTATAATAATCCTATTTACATTATATCACTTCTTTTAATCAAACTTACTATTTTATTTTAGATATTATTTTAATATTTAAACTATTTTATTTTTTTCAAGAAAGTTCTTGTTTGTTTAAACGTTTCGCCCATATGACTAAAAATAAAATAGCAATACTTACAAGCCTTTTTTAATAATATATTTTCTGTATCCTTAATGCGTAATTTAAAATTTTTTTTTTAAGAGTATATAATAAAATGTATAATTATATCAATTTAAACAATTGTATAAACACCAACAATATGTAATCAGCTTAGTAACTAGTATGTAGTCAATACAAAGAAACACTACAAACTGACTACAGTCGAATAAAAATATCTCTTGTTTACTCGAGAATTATCTCGTATTCAAAGTTTATTTTGAACTTACCAATATTTTTATAAATGTCGTCGCGAAAAAAATATTCGTAGAAGCGTGATGACATTGACAATTGTAATGTAAATTTAATATAATTATAATTATATTGCATATTTCGGTAAGAATGAAACCTTCGTTGATAAAAAAAACTTAAATTTTTATGACATCAACAATACAAGTATCAATTCGGGAAATGAAATATTATCCTAATATAATGTAAAAAAAGGTGGTTTTAACCCCCTAAACCAGCGAATTGGCAAAAATAAAGAAACATGTGTCGAGTATTTTTTGATATTCTATTCACCAGCAAAGTTTCATGGTAATCGGTGATTCACACCAACCTGCCTCCCCTCATGAGAGGCGTTATCGGCCTTATGTACAGCTGACTCCTCCTTGAGTAACAAATCGTCAACAGATAGACTACTCTATGGTTTGTTCGTTTTGGCTTCCACTGCGTGTTGTAGCTTCTACATTGCTTCTGTGTGTGTTCTAGTTAGATTCAGTTCATCGGAACCGAGCACACCTTCCCCGATCGCGAATACGTGTTTTAACTGATCTAGCGCGTGTTCGATGATGTTTATTAATGGAAAATCGTACGCGACTTATGCGGTATTTACAATTAGAGCGCGCTGAAGTGCATCTGCCGCGAATGAGGCATGGGTCACCTAGGCGTGTGATCCGGATTTCTTCGTAAATCTTTTGAACTTTTTCTTTTGTTAATATGTATTTTAATAACAACGACGTGACTTTAGTTTTTTTTTTTTTTTTTTAGTAGTCGCGGGTATATCTACGATGATTCTATATGCTCTTTTAGCAGCCACGCGAATGCTCACGAGGGGTTTAAAATGTGATTAATTAAATCTTAACTTACGCTTGCAGGCACAGGGCAATGATAATGACCAATGTGTAGTGCATCGTTCCTCTCGTCCAATATTGTAGTTGACGTTTATTTCGGCGTATATCACATTCTCACGACTATTCGAGATACCTCGTATTTCTAACAGAAAACCCCACACCTAGCACCAATTTATGTTACGATTTGAGGGGATGAGTTTTCCGGGCCATTCCACGAATGGAACGGTGTAATGAAATACGAGTTATAAATATATTTGGGTTTATTATAGCTTTCTCGAGATCGAGAGTGAGAGAGAAAGATATATATATATATATACTAGGGGGGCTTCGCCCCCCTGCGCGCTTCGCGCGCCAACCCCACCCACTTTTACTTTATAGAATTTTAAAGAAACTTATCACTAAACCTAATTTCTTATTCTTATATATCTATATCTTATCTTCAAAAGTCATAATCCCCAATTAAACACTGATTATTAAAAAAGTTATATTATAAAAAAATAAAAATTATTTTATTTGAGAAGTCGCATTAGTGAAAAGTAAAATGTTACTGTATATTATTTTAAAGAAACTTATTACTAAACTTTGTTTCTTATTCTTATATATCTATACATAATTTTCAAAAGTGCTAACATTTTAATATTGTTTTCTATCTTTTCCACACCACCCATGAGGTAGATTGATAGGCGCGTTTTTTTTGTAGAGGTATCCCATCCTGTAATAAATTTTAATTTACGCTGTAATTAGATTTAATTATAAATTATTAAAAAAAAATTTATTACAGAAAGGCCTAATCCCCTATTAAACACTTTGAATTTTGAGAATCTATATATAAATGGATGGCAAAATAAGTAAATCGGGAATACGTAAATTTCTTCTACTAACCTATAAACCTACTTTTCTACTGAATACTATGAATTTGAGAATTATATAAAGGAATAGAAATCATGTAAAATAACTAAATTGGGAATACGATTTATTTAGTAAGACCTAATTGCCTATAAAATAAATTTGAAAATAATTGAAATAAATAATGCTAGGTACAAAGGAGGTTAATTTTGCTACACGTGCAGAAAGGAGTCAACTTGACTGTGTGTTAAAAAAGGGGTCGACTTGTTTGCACGGCAAAAAAGGGAGGGTAACAAAGAAAAATAACCTTTTTTTTATTTTTCAACTAATGTTACTTTTCTTTTTCCTAGCAGTTAAATTAACTTCTTTCTTAACGTACAGATTAGTTAACTTCCTTCTTAATGTGCAATTTGCGTGTAATTTAAAAGGCAACGGAATAAAAATTATTATTTCAGAATTCTAATGAAGGAAGCGTATTTTAAACATAAAAATAGGATTATGTGGACATTCGATTTACAAATTAGGACTTTTTTAAGTGTATACTTACATGAAGTTTTCTTGGAAAAATTCTACAATGAAATTTTTTTAACGAAATATCTCAAATTAAGTATTACTTACGCAAAATACTGAATAATAATATTTGGGAAAGATAATATTACTTAATGCTGAATATTTTTCCGTTGTATAATATCCTTTTTCCTCATAATCGACGAATATAATTTTTGCATCATTCAATTTGTATTTAAAAAAAATTGTAGAAAAATTTGTGAAAATCGTCATTTGAGAATACCCATGAAGTAGTCCTATTTTATTTATCAAATTCCCAAATAATCTTATTTTCATGTTTATTTTAAAAAAACACTTCATATGAATTTTAAAATAAATTTTTTTTGTCGATTTTCGAATAATGATTTTGTCATAATGAAATGATGTATTTCGGGAAAGACTATATGTATAGACTACTTAAATTAATTTGATAACGAATCATAAAAAGTATGATTGTGTAGTAACTTAAAATCTGTAATAAAAATTTAGGTTATTTAATAAATCCAATTTAATTAATTATAACGAAATACTTAGCTTTATTTTATTTGAACCGGCATCCTTTTTCGTTTAGCTATTCTCAGTCCCGTTTCAAAATCTCTCCTCCCAATATTAATTCAGCCATCGATAATTTTTCTTCATTTAGTATTTCAATATAGGTTAAATTTTGAATTTCTAAATAGATGTGTCCGTTTTCTGTAAAATAATAAATATATATTAATTGCACCATGAATGTTTACTATAATGTAAGATATTAATTGAAACGTTTTTTTACCTGCTATATATATTTCCCCTGTTATTCTCAATTTGGATCCTTCTGTAAATTTGTCTCGTTCTCCAGTACCATTTATAATAACTATTTCTAATTTATGGGTTTTACCTGTGATAGCACCAAGTAATTTACTTAAATTTGTATTCGAAATAGCAAATTCACTCATTAAATATCCTTCAGTTTCTGAAATTTTAATTAAACATGTTGAATTCTTAATTTATTTCTAATATATATACATATGTAATAAATATTACTAATAAGTCCATTTGATTGTTTCACTTCTTCAAAAGTTTTAATTGTTAAGGATGTAATGTCTTCCGATACATCGCGATTAGCTATCGTAGTAATTTTGGAATAATTTTTTAAGTGGAATTCATATTGCATATTGCCGCTATTAAAATTAGAACTTTCTTTGGCAACTACTGTTTCTAATAGAACGATCTAGAAATAATTTTAATTAATAATAGTTGTTATATTATTTTTATGAAATTATATTAAAATTACCTCATTATAGTTGATTTTATCTTCAAATATTTCGATATCCTTATTCCATATATTACATTGAATTTTGCATCCGTCATTATAATTTAAAATAAATTTAAATATGTCGTATGATTTTCCAGTAGCCTTAGAAATTATCGTACGGGGATTTTCTACTGCTTCAATATATCCAATAACCATACTTTTAAAATATATAAATTAATAAATATTTTTTTAAAGTATATTAAATTTATTAATTTTTTAAGAATAGAATAAAATAATTTACACATTTTTGTCGCCAATATGAATTTTATTTTTCAAAAAATCAGATGGTGTGTACGTAAATGAAATTTTTGATTTTTTTTTCCTGGTGTTTCATTAGTACTATTTGATTTTGGGCGTTTCGACATTTTGGTATCTGTAAATGATATTAATTTTATATGTGTTTTATATTAATGGAGTTCTAATATTCATTTTCATATTGAAATTGTATAACATAGCGTTTTAAAAAGAAGAAATTAAAAATGATCAAAATTTTAATAATTGTTCGATTGTTTTAATTTATAGTTCTGTCAATGATAGATAGAACTTATTCACTTATACATAAACGAATAGTGGTAGGAGTATAGTTACATGACAACAATTAACTGAAAAGTTATTTTTGTCGGCCGTGCCTTAGTTGTCGGAATGTTCCACAGATATTGAATGGTTGTAGTATATGCAATAAAGCCTTTTTGAAATGAGGAACCACTTTGGATAAAACTTAGGATAAAAGTTTACCACTTATTAATTTTTCACATCAATTTCATATTTGCCAAGCTTTTGGTTATTGGTTCCTTGGTTGACGGAATTCACCAATCTAGGCCTAATCCCCTATTAAACACTTTGAATTTTGAGAATCTATATATAAATGGATGGCAAAATAAGTAAATCGGGAATACGTAAATTTCTTCTACTAACCTATAAACCTACTTCTCTACTGAATACTATGAATTTGAGAATTATATAAAGGAATAGAAATCATATAAAATAACTAAATTGGGAATACGATTTATTTAGTAAGACCTAATTGCCTATAAAATAAATTTGAAAATAATTGAAATAAATAATGCTAGGTACAAAGGAGGTTAATTTTGCTACACGTGCAGAAAGGAGTCAACTTGACTGTGTGTTAAAAAAGGGGCCGACTTGTTTGCACGGCAAAAAAGGGAGGGTAACAAAGAAAAATAACCTTTTTTTTATTTTTCAACTAATGTTACTTTTCTTTTTCCGAGCAGTTAAATTAACTTCTTTCTTAACGTACAGATTAGTTAACTTCCTTCTTAATGTGCAATTTGCGTGTAATTTGAAAGGCAACGGAATAAAAATTATTATTTCAGAATTCTAATGAAGGAAGCGTATTTTAAACATAAAAATAGGGTTATGTGGACATTCGATTTACAAATTAGGACTTATTTAAGTGTATACTTACATGAAGTTTTCTTGGAAAAATTCTACAATGAAATTTTTTTAACGAAATATCTCAAATTAAGTATTACTTACGCAAAATACTGAATAATAATATTTGGAAAAGATAATATTACTTAATGCTGAATATTTTTCCGTTGTATAATATCCTTTTTCCTCATAATCGACGAATATAATTTTTGCATCATTCAATATATTTTTCTAAATATTTTTATTCAGTATTTTACATGAACAATATCTTTCCTCGGACATGCGCGCAGGCGCTGAAGCGCCGCGGGTCAGGAAATTTCGGCAGCCAATCAGAGCGCGCGGTTGATCTAAAATAGGATGCGAAAGTTTCTCTTTCGGCTCGGAGATGCGGGCCGAAAGTACGTACTTTCGGGTGGGCGAGTAAGAAAAGACTATTTTTAATTAGCTTTTACGTTATTTTTATGTTATTCTACGATATTTTTTTCATTACTAAACGTTAATTTCATATAAAATATCATAATATAACGTAAAAATAACGTGAAATTAACGTAATATAACAAATCTAGTCGGAAAATCGCATAAAATAACGGAAAAGAGCATGCTTCTCGATTATAAAAATAATATCAACTGTAATCTAATATCAACTGATAAGAATTTTTTTATCGGTCTTACATTCTTATAAATTAAATTATTATAAATATTAATGGCAGTCAGATTGCCCTTGTTTATAATCACCCCCGTAGAATCTGAAATAGAAACTTAATTAAAACCTGAACTGTAATACCGATAAAAAAATTCTTATCAGTTGATATTAGATTACAGTCGACATAAGTAATATTGTTTAATGATAAAAATAATAAGTAAAATGTTGATTCCTTCCAAACTTATGAATGTTTAAAATAGATCATTGAAAGTGAATAAAAAATATGTCTGCAATTAAACAGTTTAATTTTAGGGATTAATCAGTATATTTTCGATGTTTTACTTTGAACTTTCATAACTTTGGAAGGAACAAACATGTTATAATTATAAAAAAAGCAAATGATAGCTGATTTTCTCAAGTTTCGTTTTTAATTTTCGTAATTATATTTTCTATGACTAACGACTACGTCGACATGCTTTACTTATACTATAAAATAGTAAAGTGCGCCCGGCGGAAGTAATATGGTTCTTTACACCCGGCGGAAGTAATATGGCTCTTTACGCCCAGCGGAAGTAATATGGCTCTTTACGCCCAGCGGAAGTAAAAATGGGTCTCTACGATCGGCGGGAGTAAAGCGTATCTTTACTCCCGGCGGGAGAATAGCCCCTCTTAAATCTAAAATGGCTCTTTACGCCCGATTATACGACACGGCGGCGGCGGCGAAATATTTTTATATTATATATATATATATATATATGCATTATACTTTCGCGACGCGACTGACTTCTCCTCGTGGGCTCGTGCTTCCTGGTGTTGTCCGTGGTCCTCTCTACTCTGTCATTCCTCTGTCGTCCGGCGGTATTTGACTCCGACCGGCCGGATCCCCCTTCCTCTTCCAGTCCGTAGGTGGGAGTTAATACTGCTTCAACCGTTGCTACGGATTGTCAGCATTTTCGGTTGATCGCCCGATTGATTTCCTCATAGTTTCCGTACTAAAGCGGTATTGTTACAATCATCTCGCCAGGGCGTCAGCGCTTTGGTTTCGTCGATGCTCCGCGCCTTGTGTGTGTCAAAACGCTGCTGCGCACATCGTTCCTCGAGCTACATACTTGGTCGGGTATTCACCCATAACAAAAGTATTTTGCGCCTAAAGGATTGTTTACCCCTGATAACGCTTTTATTTGCAAAAACCCTGTAACACGTCAACTTTAATTTCTTATTTTAAGCCCAAAAATGATTTTTATAATAATCAATTCATTTTATTGCAAATATTATATACAAAAATAGTTTAAAATAGAAGGTTTTTCTGAAATAAAAAGTAAGGGTTGCCACCTCCGGGGACCACACTATACTTGCTAGTTTCATCATTCAAAGAGAAGAATTGTCCATTTTGTTTCATTTCAAAACATTAATTAGAATCACATTAGAAATTGAACGATAGGAAATGGTCAACCCTCAAAATAAAAAAAAAACTTCAAATTCTATCTTCCAACGTTTTGCTGAACCATGTTGTCAGCCTCTTCAGGGAACTGTTTATTAATAATACAAGTAATATATGTACATTAAAAACATACGGTTATCACAAGCTTTTTCAAAATGAACAAAGAACATAAACTTACTATAATATCCACAACATATTAAAAAAATATTTTTCTATTGTAGTAACAACTACATTGTCAACAATCATACAGTGAGTAACATTGTATGTAAACTAAACGACTAAATAAGGAAACATTTGACTCGAATGTATAGTCATTGCCAAAACTGTTACTGCCAGCACATATTATACACACGTGACACTTGTATTGTTAATAAACAGTTCCCTGAAGAGGCTGACAACATGGTTCAGCGAAACGTTGGAAGATAGAATTTGGAGTTTTTTTTTTATTTTGAGGGTTGACCCTTTCCTATCGTTCAATTTCTAATGTGATTCAAATAATGGAGGGTAGTCAGAATAACTATGACATTAATTAGAACTTAAGATATTAAGAAAAAACCGTCGGGGATAAACGTTAAGGGCGGTTTTCACCCCTTTAAGGGATTGGGCCGATAAAAAAAATACGTGTCTCTTATTTTTCGATCCTTTACAACATATTAAAAATTCAGGAAAATTGAAGGCGGACATCTCTGGTAGTTTCCTTGTAAGTATATCGTCTGCGTGCCAATCAAAAACAGAAAAGCGCAAGTAATAACGAAATGCTTAGAGAATCTGTGCATAAATTTCGGAACACCCGAAGTATTTATCTTTGATAACGAAAAAGAATTTATAAGCAAAACGCTGCAAAAATTCTTAAAAGAAAACTCAATCAGACACGAATGAACTCCGGTATACCACCTGCAGAGCAATCCGGTAGAGCGGGTAATTCCAGTTCGTGCATAATACCGATATGCACAGTACAACGGGTAAAACACCAGCATTTTTAATATACGGACGCGAAATAAGACAGCCAAAGTGTTGGAAACGCGAAATAGAAAACACACCAAAAAAAGAAAACGCAGAAATAACAAACGCTATAACACAACGCGAATCGGAGTATGAAACAGACGAAAATGAAAAGAGATACTTAACGCGAAACACAACGCGAAACATAAAAGAAAATGAGCGAACGGAACCGCGAAGTTTTTATTTAAACGTGAGCGCAGATAACACGTACAATTGGGCGGAAAGAATGCAAAAAGTAAAACACTTATACGATGATACGTTAACAAAAATTGACAAGGCAAAAGAAAAATATAAGAAAAATTACAATAAGGGAAAACGCGAAGAAACATTGAAAAACGGCGACTTAATATGGAAAATAGATAGGGAACTATCAAACGCAGAAAAACTATCAGCGCGAAATTAAATATGCGATGTGACGGCCCATTTGTAATAGGGCGGTAAGTAGGCAAAGACATGTATAAGTTAAAAAGAGACGGTAAATTAACAAAAAATGCGTTCCACGCGAAGGACTTCAAACGCTGCACAGATAATATCCGAGAAAAACAAGAAACCATCAAAACAGCAGTCAACGAGCAGCCAACAAGAAGAAAGCCAGGCAGGCCGAAGAAAACCGCACCAACATCAACGAAGGAAACCGGGAGCGCAGTTACCAACAGCGCGGAAGCACAGCAGACCGCGCGAGAGTATCATCACAAAACAGAGACAAGCGATCAGCGCTACCTAAAGTCAACTCGCCAAAAAGTGAATAAACACCATAAATCAAGCGGCAATAAGCAAAGCAATGAGTACATTTTTTTATAATTAAGTTATATTCTTCGTTACTAAATGTAATTTCGAGATTTAGATGTAAGTTTAGAATTAAGGTTAAGTTAATGCGAATTATAATAGAAATTATTGTCATACAAAAATGTAAGATTAAAAAAAAAAAATTAGTTTGAAGATGAAGCGTATGTTTAATAAAAAAAAAAAAAAGTGAAGTGAGAAGCAAGTGATAAATATTCAGTTGTAACGTTAGATTACTATAAGTGCGTTAATCAGGATAAACCAGCGAAAATCGTGAAAATTATCCGCGAAGATTTGTAAAAAAAAAATAAAAAAAAAAACGATATATTTATAACACAAAGTAGTGCAAAATTAATTATAATATTACACAACCGGACCACGGTGAAAGAAAAAGAAAAGAGAGAGAAAGAAAGGTCGCCAGTACCTGAATAAAATCAAAAACAAAAATAAATAAATAATTAAAACCATTTTTTTTTTCTCCTAAAGCATGCCAATGCAAATGAAATGAAATGAAAACCCAGGTACACCCTGCCAAAACGCACGTGCACTCGCGCCACCCTCACACGTTCGAGTCTTGAAGGGGGGGCCTTGTGACAGAGACAAGTCCCCGCACATACGCGACTACACAACAACACACACACTCACGCAAGCACAAACACAAATATAGCGCAAGCAGCCGAAGCGAGAGGCGAGGCGGCAGGATCCGCGCACAAGCGGCACGTGCATTACGAGTAGGGAAACGACGAATAGGTAAGAGAGAGAGAGAGATAGTAGGAAAGAGAGAGAGAGAGAGAGAGAGAGAGAGAGAGAGAGAGAGAGAGAGAGAGAGAGAGAGAAGACGGCGCTACCGGAAGGAGAGAGAAAAATTCGGGAGGGCAGTCGTAACTGAGCCGTAAAGCCGATTACCCGTGACGGGGGAGAGCGGCGAAGGACCGAGGGACCATCTCGAAAGCCCAGGACGTCACGCCAGGGCGACTACTGGGAAGACGCGCTCCACGACACGCGCTCCGGACTTCGCCGCCGCAGTCTCCCCCCGCACTAGAGGCGCGCTCCAAACCTTCGCCGTCGACCACGTCACGAGTCGGCGACGCCGGAGAACGCGACGCTGCCACGCTGACACGCAGCGAGGAGAACGCAGAACGAGAGCGAGCGGAGCGGGCGTCTCCAAGCCCAGCCGGCCAGTGGCCGACGCGACTCAGCACCGCGCCCTCACACACCCGTAAGTGCACGACACCGATGCGCTTGCTGAAGATGGGTAGGCAGACGCTCTAAGCCGACTCACCGACAGGGCGACTGTTCTTTCTCTCTCTTTCGCCGCGATCATAGACCGCGATCGTTGAAAAGCGCACATATAAGCGCTACGCCGACGCGCCTCGCCTCTGGTGGACCGCTTCTCAGCGCTCTTCGAACGCGCCACACTCACACACGACCGATAAACGCGATGCGACGCGTAGCTTTGTAAGGGCAGAGCCATTGTAATTTATAACGATTTAATAATAAGTTAAGGTTCAATCATATGCTTGCCTACATTTATTTGCATGCGCAATTCCCTCGACACTCGTCACTTTTCGTGACACCTTTTTCAGCGCAGTTTCATCCCGCCTAACCGAAGGAAATGCAGCCACCCAGGTAAGTCCGGCTGTGTAGTATCGGACCCGCGCCCCAGCCTTGAGCAGCCAGGTGATCGTCCGAGCGCGAGCCCCGTGAGCAGGCTCCCGCATTTACGACGTCGTTCTCTCGCGCCCCGCACTCCGACCTGAGGATAGTGTTTAGTTAGGTAGACAACGGTAAGTCTAGATAACTAGTTACACAGCGCACGATAACAACGTCACAATATAATTTGTATATATTTATTATTGATAGTCATAAATATAAAAAATCAGATATGAAGTCTTTATGAATACTTTTCTTTGAATACGTAAACAATAACTTATGGAAATTTAATAAAAACGTTTTTAATAATATATTAATGACCATTAACAAATTAAATAATATATATAAATTATGACAATGTTACATCCTGTCTTTATAAGTATTTAGAATTAATAGAAACTTTTTATTATTAAAAAGAAAAAAAGAGGGTATTTTTTTAAATAGAATTAATGAATTTTTTTTGGTATATTATAAAGTTTATTTGATAGGATTATTACATGAGCCTCTTGAGCTGATAGTGGATTTTAGTAAAAAAATATGGAATTCAAAAAATATTCAACTTTTGCGCAAGAAAAATTTATCACATCTTCTGTAATATATATTAATTAAGGCACCCGGTTTGTACCAGAGAGAGATAGTCTTCTCCGCGACTCGCGTGTCATCTGCATTGTCAGACGCCTTATCGATGTTAGACATAACATCCTGCCATCGAGGTGCAACCGTCCGTCTTCTCCTTCTCGGTGCATTACTCCACGACACGTGGAGAAGAAGGAACCAGAGTGGGAGGAGGGCAGGGGTGCATTTAGGCAGTGCGGTATATAAAGTCCGGAGAGCACGCTCTCAAACTCTCGCACATCAATTTTTTTCATCAACCAAATCGCTCGACGAACTCTTACGTACGTTCCAGCCGACCGGTTCATATCTAATTTTCATACTTAGTTTGGTTCTCAGTTTTCCAAAATTTCTAAAAACGTCTCGATTTTTCAAACCTATTATATTTTACGATTTCGCTCTGCGTAGCAATTCGTTCTTTTCATTACCGTGCAATGGTAATATTTATTTTATTTCAATAAATTTCTAAGTTCAAATTCAAGAAAATCGTGTTAAGGGTTTTTCTTTATTTATTCATTTCTACCCTTGTCTAAAAAGAGATTTTAAGCAGAGACAACGGATCGTCAAAGCAGCTAAGGACCATCAAGGACAAAAAGTAAGTTAAAATTTAAGTTGCTATCCTTCCCTGTCTTCAATTTAGCTAGAAATTCCCAACATTTATAAACCCCATTTTATGTACATTTAAGGTGGCTCATGCGATTTCTTATAAAAAAGCAGATACATCTTAAACTTAACAAATGTGTTCTTTAGACATTAAACTTTCGATCTGTACTAAGAAAATTGTAGGTCAACGACCAAATTATCGAAAAAACTGAGTTTATAAATAGGTACGTTTAACACATAACCTTATGGGAATGAACAGTTTATTGCTTCGTAGTAACTTGTAAAAAAGCAGTTTTTAATGTGCAATATATGAAATTAAAGATTTTTTTGTGAAGAATCTAATGATATCATCAGAATTATAGGTTAACAACCAAACAAAAAATATATTAACAATAAACGTTACAAATGTGCTACTGCGCATGCGCACTGCGACCAGTCATATAAATGTAGCGACAAATTAGCAAAGTTTTTATTTATTTATAAAATCTTTTTTTTGTTTGAACACTTAGAAGTTATTTACAATAAATTTACGTAAAATACGTTAACTTAATTTGGCAATAATAAAGAAGCCCCTTGCGGGGCCCCGACTTGATACGGCACCAAACGCATGAGCCACCTTAAACCGAAAATTCGATAATTTATATGTGTGGCAGTTTTTTTTGGTGTACGTTTTTTAATAAAAAAAAAAGAACTAATTTAAAATCTTTATTAATATTTTCTTGGATCAACTAACGCGCCGCGCCCTTTTCAGCCCATATTTATTTCTCTATAGTGAGTATTGAGTGTAAAAACTCAGGTTCAAATGAGAGCAGACTGTTTCGTTAGAAAACAAATAAGTTGTGGTTTTAGTGAAAACCCGACGTAACAACAATTTAGGTGACTGTACAAAAAATGTACAATTTTTTCCCAATAAACCTGACTGGATTTTAACATTATCAGATGGCCATTTGATATATCCTTCAGATGAGTTAATCGAAGCAGCATTTTATATGAATAAATTTTTCAAGATTTCCACGGGCCATCAGATTTGAGTAAAGATACGTGGATATTTAAGAAAGTTACTAAATTAACGTTAGAAAAATTATCAGAACAGTATGTACCTGAAGAGGTAATGATTTGTCTTGTGCGTACAAAAAGGTACATTAGATTACGTGAACTAAACAAAAAATTAATATCTGATGTTAAAAACAACGCTGTGGCTATTCGCACTAAAGTCACCTATTTTTTAGCTAGCATGTCTTACATCCACCTAAAAATTACAGACACATATGTCTTACAGACACGTAAAAGCTTAGAGTCACGTATTTCTCAGCTAGCCTGTCTTACATCCACGTAAAAATCACAGTACGTCTTAGAGACACATAAAAGCTTAAAGTCACGTATTTCTCGGCTAGCTTGTCTTACATCCACGTAAAAATTACAGACACGTACGATGGTCTTATAGACACGTAAAATCTTAAAGTCACGTGTTTTTCATCTAGCCTCTCTTACATTCACGTAAAAATTGCAGACATGCACGGCGGTCTTATAGACACGTAAAATCTGAAAGTCACGTATTTCTCGGCTAGCCTGTCTTACATCCACGTAAAAATTACAGACACATACGATGGTCTTATAGACACGTAAAATCTTAAAGTCACGTATTCCTCATTTAGCCTCTCTTACATCCACGTAAAAATTACAGACACGTACGATGGTCTTATAGACACGTAAAATCTTAAAGTTATGCATTTCTAAGATAGCCTCTGTTATATACACGTAAAAATTACAGACACGCACGGCGCTCTTATAGACACGTTATAGACACGTAAAATCTTAAAGTCATGTATTTCTCTGCTAGCCTGTCTTACATCCACGAAAAATTATAGACATGTATGGCGATCTTATAGACACGTTAAAGCTTAGAGTCAAGTATTTTTTAGCCGACCAATGCTATATCTACGTAATAATTACAGACACGTACGGCGGTCTTATAGATACGTAAAATCTTTGAATCAAGCTTAAGCCAACCAATACTATCTCCACTTAACAATTACAGACACGTACGGTGGTCTTATAGACACGTAAAAGCTTAAAGTAACGTATTTTTCAGCCAGCCTGTGTAAGAGCCACGTAAAAATTACAGATACGTACGGCGATGTTATAGATACGTAAAATCTTAGAGTCAAGCATTTCTTCGTATGGGAATCCAGAATTGACTAAGTGTATCTTATAGTAACGTAAATGCTTATTTTCACGTATTTCGATGCAGCCTTCGTTTTTTGTGCTTCCAGAAATTCATGTAGCCCTGCAACGCTTTACACAAACGTATGTGAGCAGAGGGATGTGACGGAAAGCCTTATAGTTACGTAGAAGCTTATTTACACGTATTTCGATGCAACCCTGGGCTCTTGCGAACTCAACCAGTCTCTAAACCCAGCTAAGACTTACAGAAACGAATGTGAGCAGGGGGTTGATTCGAAAAGTCTTATAGTCACATTGAAGCTTATTTTCACGTATTTTGATCCAATCCTCGCCTGTTGTGAACTTAACCCATCTTTAAGCTCCCCCAAACCCTACAGAAACGTATGGTAGAAGAGGGTTGATACGGGTAGCATTAGAGACACGTTAAAGCTTATCTTTTCGTATTCCTCTGCCTCCCTCGCATCCGGTGCCCTCAAAAACTCATATAGCCTTGCAACGCCTTACAGAATCGTATGTGAGCAGATGGTTGATACGAAAAGCCTTATAATCACATTAAAGCTTATTTTCACGTATTTTGATGCAGCCCTCGCCTTTTGTGCCCACAAAAATTCATGTAGTCCTGCAAAGCCTCATAGACCCGTATGTGACTCCACGGTCGACTATGTGCGCCTTACAGTCATGTAAAAGCTTATTTTCACATATTTTGATGCCATCCTCGCCTCTTGTGAACTCAACGAGTCTCTAAACCCCACTAAGACTTACAGAAACAAATGTGAGCAGAGAGCTGATACGGAAAGCTTTATAATCTCGTAAATACACGCTCTTTTGTTCTGTCGTGCATTTCTGCGGTGGATCGTAGTGCTCGTACGGCACTGTACCTAGACACATCAACTTTTGCTCCATTTTTCTAGATTAGCTCCTCGCTTTAGCAGTGTATAGATTTTTGAGGTTATTCCGTAAATATCCGAGATCCTTGGTGAAGCGAGAAATGCTCAAAGACGATTTGAAACGACATTTTGAGAGGATGTGAGGCGAATAGTACGGATCCACTATCAACAGCCCACCACTGGAGGTCTAACTGAAGGCAAATGTACCCTGTATTTGTACAGTAGTTAAAAAGGTATTTTTAAAGTTCAGTTTTTAGTATCAGTATAGTGATCTAAAAAAAGTTTAGCACTTTTTTCAAACAGCATATTTTGCATCCGGACCTTTCTCGGGTAAAATTCCGTTTAAAAAATTACTCAGATGACGACCTAAGTGATTTTTTTCAACACATCCATGAAAAAGATTCTTTTTCTGCGTAGAAAAATAAATGGAAAATTGAGCGTTTCGAGCGCCTAGCAAACCTTCCCGCAGTAAAAAAAAAGCAGAGAAAAATATATGAGACTAAATGAGAAATACG
The DNA here is from genome assembly GCA_036365515.1 of Torymus aiolomorphi. Classification (NCBI taxonomy): domain Eukaryota; kingdom Metazoa; phylum Arthropoda; class Insecta; order Hymenoptera; family Torymidae; genus Torymus; species Torymus aiolomorphi. Next base: position 88,982,074 of record CM070874.1, on the reverse strand, counting down.
TGTCTTTAAGATTTTACGTGTATATAAGACCATCGTACGTGTCTGTAATTTTTACGTCGATGTAAGAGAGGCTAGATGAGAAATGCGTGACTTTAAGATTTTACGTGTCTATAAGACCCTCGTACCTGTCTGTAATTTTTTCGTGGATGTAAGAAAAGCTTGATGAGAAATACGTGACTTTAAGATTTTACGTATCTGTAATTTTTACATGTCTGTAATTTTTACGTCGATGTAAGACAGGCCAACTGAGAAATACGTGACTTTAAGCTTTTACGTTTCTATAAGACTTACAGTGATTTTTACGTGGATGTAAGACAAGCTAGCTGAGAAATACGTGACTCTAAGCTTTTATGTGTCTTAAGACGTACGCATCTGTATTTTTTATGTGGATGTAAGACATGCTAGCTAAAAAATACGTGACTTTAAGTTTTTACGTGACTATAAGATCGCCGTACGTGTCTGTTTTTACGTGGATTTAGTGCGAATAGCCACCGCGAATTTTGACCTCAAATATCTCTGAAATTTATGAACCAATCCGTTTGCCCAAAGAAAGGACCCGATTCGTATACAAAATCTAGCCGTACACGGAATTTAAAAGCGATTAAGTAAATTTTACAACGACAAAAAAAATCATTTTTTTTTAATTTTTTTTTTTTAATAATCAATAAAAAACATGAAAATTTAGAAAATTATAGTACTCAATATTTTTATTAACAAAAAAATATTCATTTCAATATCTTTTTTCAATTTCAAAATATAACATATTTTCAAAAATTGACGTTTTTATCAATAACTTATGACAGAATATAGCTCTCGATTTTTTTTTAAATGTAGAGAATTTTATCCTACATAAAGTTCATCCATTATATATTAAGAATATTAGTTCTAAATATTTAAAAGTACAAAAATAAAAATTTTCAAAATTGAAAAATGGTTATATAAAAAAAGAAAATCGAAATAAGTCCCAACTGTGAAAGCACAATGCAAAAAAATGATACCTCTCTGGTTAAAATCGGTCGAGTAGATCATGAGATATCCCCGTATACGGACACACACACACACACACACGCACACACATACACACATCCAAACGGATATTTTCTAAAAATAGTGTATTTCGATTCCAAATGTGCTAAACAACATTCTTAACACATTTTCTCCAAAACTTTTTTTTTACGATCACAAAGCTTCCTCTAGAAGGAAGCAAAAAGCCAGGTCGAATTGAGAACCTCCTCCTTTTTCGAAGTTGGTTAAAAGTTGGAATTTAAAGTGTTATAGCGGACCGAAAAGTGGGGACCGTTGTTTGGTGGGGGAAGTGCAATTTACTGTCTTGCTTCGTCCATGACACTTTAAATCCCAATAGGTAAAGGTCAATTGTAATTATAACAGTTTATAAATGAAATTCACAGGCAAAATACGATACAGAGATGTGCGGTAGCAACAGAAGCCGGTATTCATAAAGGTTTGTCATTGCAGAAAGAGAAAGAGATATAGAGAGAGAGCGCGAGAGAGAGAGAGGGGGTGGGGAGAGAGAGGGAGAGAGGGAGAGAATGTGTGTGTATCTAACCTATACTTACTGTATGTAGTCTACCAAGCCTTACTGCCGGTTATTCATTACTCTGCTTCAAAAACCTCTGTAAAGACGTTTGTCATGGATGCGCTAACGAAGTCGTTCGATGACTAAGTTCGCTCTTTGAGTCGCTCTCTCTCTCTCGCTGCGTCTAATTGACATCGCAACCCTCGTTGCGCGATCGTTTAAATATGCACGGAAGACAATCGTGGAAACTATCATGTATTTTAAAGCGATTAAGTCCTGTGAAATAAGTATGTTGCCTACTCTCCTCAGGCAATGCTGCCCCCCCCCCTCGACGTGGAAGGTTGAAAATAAAAAAGGTAAAAAAGCCAAACAGGAGAGCTGTCATTTAAGGGGACGCCGAAGTCAATGTATTTTAAATGGAGGGTGGCGCTGTAATCAGTAAAACGCGTTTTTATTTTATAAATTAAAAATTTTTTATACTTTTGGATTTTAGAGACTTGAGCGCGCTTTGGATATTAATGTTTAGTTATTTCTCAAAATCGCAACTCAAACAATCAATTAATTGCCGAGAAAACCTTGAAAAACTTGCGCGGGTAACATAACCTATAAATTACGAAATTGAAAGATCTTAATTTTTTTGAATTTCAAGACTTGAGCGCGTTCGTATATAAATTTTAAGTATTCTCCCAAAATTTCAGTCCAATTGGTTAATTATTCGAAGAGAAAACTTTGAAAAACTAACTGACGGGACTTCGGCCTCCCCTTAAAAGCGACAAATGAAATTATAAAGGAGACAAAAGGAGTCAACTTTACTGGAGAAGAAGACTATCACGAAATAGATACCACTGTAGAGCAATAAAAAAATTGCGATAAAGTTCAACTTAAGGATTTTTTGATCGATGCCATAAGAAACGTAAAGGGTGATGTTACTGCTGAACTTGATTACGAAAAAGAAAAAATTTTGTCCGCAAATATATTTAGACGAATTTACATGTTTTTAAATTTTGTATGTAAGTAATACTCATTTATTACTCAAATTTTATAGAAGCTTGATTTTCTTGAGACAAGTTTATCTAATGTTGATGACACAACTACACCAAATTTTATAGAAACACATTACAGCAAGGTAAAGTTATTAATTTACTTAAATTAATTATTAATAGGGTAGGTGAAGGTATTACTGCGATTTTTCAAGAAAGGTATACTTTAACTGAAGAATAAAATAACTTTAATACGATTAAACCAAAATCTTTCTTTTTCAAATCCTTTAAAATGCATTAAAGATCTAATAAAAAAAATTACAAGTCTTGAAAAAAGTGTACATAAATTTAACATAAAAAAATAAACGGGTGTGATGATTGCTGGTATTTATTGGCGAATTGAAGCTATTACTGCGACCAAAGGTATTACTGCGAAGGTATTTTTGCGGGCTGCAATGAATAAATAACTTTCAAATAGAAAGGAGTTGTTGGCTAAATAATAAAAATATACATACAATTAATTAGATTTATTCATATAATCATTTAATACAAACCTCGGTTCGAGAAAACGTGCATGAACCGCTGGTTTGGAGGTTAGGTATTTCTCCTAGTCATAGCGCAGGAATTCCAACATTCGCATAAAATAATGCAGGTAATGCATTATTTGCTGCATCATTAGAAATTTACTTAAAATATTGTAATAAAGTAATTTCATGCTGGCTTTTGAAAAATGAATGTAATTTTACGTATAAAAATTATTTATAGTATTTTTTTTTTGTTTTTTGTTTTAATTGTGTCAAGAAATAGACATTTTTGTTTCAAGTATTTTTTATATTAACATATTCTTAATTATACACTAGTAATAATAAAAAATAAAATGTACATTACGAATTTTTTAGATCAAATTCGTACTTAAGTTTATTAAGTTTTTACAGAAATTAATGCCTGCACCGCAGTTGTGACGTACATGACCAGCTGTACGATACGCACGCACACATTCATGAACAGAATAAGCGAAACATCAACAAGGGCCCGGCCGGCTCACCGATCGCGAGCGCTCAGTAGTCTAGGCGCAGGCTATGATTTCGTAGCCGATTGAGTGCCATTGCTCTACTCAAGGTTTTTATACGTATTTTTTTGTCCTGATTACGAATTTTGAGGATAGAAGTCCTGAAAGTGGTCAGATAAATTGTTATTAACAATTTAATTGTTTAAATCATTATATAATTAATTCTTTGATAGATATCAAAATTTTGCTTCTGCAAAATTGTTGGTTTTTAATTCAGAAATATGCTCGATTTTGAATTTTTAAGAAAACTTAATTAGAAAAAAAGTTATATCAAATTTAGTGCAAAAAAGTCCTGATGTAGCTTCGCGCGGCCACTCTTTCGCTTGTATCTCCGGTTCTAACGAAAATTTTTCAACTTTCAACCTCGCATTTTGAAGAGAAAATAATATTCTATTAAGCTACTTCATAATTATTATCTATAATTTAGTTTACATAATTATTTAAACGTTTCTAATTAAAAATTTCAGTAAAAAATGTCAATTTAATTTGTTTATAAGACTTGTTTCACTATTTGCACTAATTTTATCAAAATTTTTCTTTTGCAAAGTTGTTTGTTTTTCATTTACAAATACGTTAGATTTTGAATTTTTAAGAAAACTTAATTAGAAAAAAAGGTATCGCAAATTGAGTACAAAAAAGTCTCGTTGTGGCTAAGCGCGGCCACTCTTTCGCTTGTATCTCCGGTTCTAACGAAAATTTTTCAACTTTCAACCTCGCATTTTGAAGAGAAAATAATATTCTATTAAGCTACTTCATAATTATTATCTATAATTTAGTTTACATAATTATTTAAACGTTTCTAATTAAAAATTTCAGTAAAAAATGTCAATTTAATTTGTTTATAAGACTTTTTTCACTATTTGCACTAATTTTATCAAAATTTTTCTTTTGCAAAGTTGTTTGTTTTTCATCAAGGAGCGCGGGAGCGCTCCGAAGGCAAGTTATAGAAGAGCCTTAGGACGACCGCGCTATCATATACATTGAAATGGGTGTCCGAAAAATTCAATGCGCCTATATACCTATTGTGTTAGTTTCAACTATATAACATATCCCTCTTAATCGAAAGCCATTTCATTGCTCTACTCAAATCGAAAGATTTTATTTAAAAATATTATCTCGTTCAAAAGATACAGACAACTGAATTATTTTATGTTCGTTTTCCTTTCAGAATTTTCGTCTATACCTTACGCCTGTATATCTATATATAAACACACACATGACACATCTGGCCGGCCTAACCTTATGTGAATGTTATTGTGAGCCCTATGAGACCTTATATACATGTAGTATAAAAAGTTATAATCAACTCGTCAAGTTAATTTATGACATATTTATACATTAACAAATGTTATTTCGTGAGTTAGTTAATTTAATAATAAGTATGTAACGATCTCAAATATGCAGCCAGTGATGAGAATTCAAAAGAATTTTAATCTATTCTTCGTGTATCAATGGGGAAAATAATCAACGGGGAAAATAACTTTTATCAGATAAGTACTTATAGGCTAAATGTTAAATAGCTAAAAACATTTTATAAAAATTGATACTTTGTGTGATTTTTTATTTTTACAGATATTATACCAGAAGATTATTTGGAGTATTTTCAAGATATGGATGTATATATGTTATATAGAATTATATTAAAGAAAATAGTAAGAAATCATATAAGTAGTACTACTCAAGAATATAGTACTACTCAAGAAAGAAAAAAAACCTAATCAATATTATTATGAAAGAGCAGAGAATTATTACTATTTACAGTACAATATTCTTCAAGATATCCTCAACATGAAAATTTTTCATACGACCAGATTTAATTTTAGAAAAACAAAGATCTAAGATGTTTATAATTATTAGACAGTATTAGATTAAAAGTATGAAAAAGTATTTTGTTCTGAATTGAAGTAAGTTCTTAAAAAAATAGGAAAAGGAAATTGTGATTTTTGGTTATAGTTGCAAATTATATTGGCGACAAATAATGTAGTGATTATTAATTAAAAAATAATATCTAATCAGTGTTTTGTGTACTAAATAAAATAAAATACCAATATGATGTGTTGCATGAACTGCATTCAAATATTATTGAAAATAAGTGTTTAAAAAATGATATCGACTCAGTGTTTTACGTAGTAAATACAAAACTGTTCTGGTGTGATGTGTTTAAAGTGCTTGTAATAAAATTTTAAACCTTTATTAAAAATGAGTTTCAAATGCTTTGAGGATAGAAAATGTGAGTATTAATAAATAACTATATTTTATGAGGTTCATATAAACTTCATAATAAGCTATGGCATACAAGAAAATATTGCTAAGTGATGCGTTATTTTAATACAAGAACAGATGTTTAGGAATAGAATTATATCAAAGAAGATAGTAAGAATATCGTACTACTCAAGAAAGAAAAATCAAATTAATATTATTATGAAAGAGCAAAGAATACATACTATTTACAACACAATATTTTTCAAGTCGTTCTCTATGTATCCTCAACATGAAAATTTTTCATATGATCAGATTTAATTTTAGAAGAATATTATTAATTTTTTTTGATAATTTACAGAAGTAATATAGAGTATTTTAAATGAAGAAAATAAAAGAAGTGGATAAATAAGTGATTTTAAAATAAATTCATGTGTGTCATATAAACAGTATATTAGTGAATGAATATCTTCACAGGTTTTGTTTTGCAAGGAATAGATTGTGCAATATCATGAATATAAGCAACATAACAGGACATGTTTTGCGATATTTGCAAAACACTGCTGTGGATATTTGTCAAATCATTATGCATTACGGCCACCAAAAGATTATGTTCAAGTCTGTCAAAGTATGCAACCTCCTGTAGTAAGTAGAGGCAGAAATACTGTGGCAGTTATCCCTCTAGCAAAGCATCGTTCTACTTTATGGTGAATGTCAGTGTTAGTGAACTTATGCACAATAAAGAAGGAAGATGTAATAATCTTGGTTAAAAAATGTTTCCGGAAGAATACTTCAACTGTAAAAAAGGATCATCTAAAAAAATTTGTGAATCATTTGTGACAGCTGACGACATTTAAAATAAGAAGGATATCCACTTACTAAAAGCTGGAAATAGTGAGATGGAAGGTTTTTTATTAGAAGTGTTTAAATATACAGAACATAAATAATTAAAACAAAATGAGTTGTGTGATAAGTGAATTTTTAAGTAATTTATGGATACAGAATTAATATGAGAAGAATCCCTAAGTAAGTTTATAGTGTGTGAGTGAAAATGAAACATCGCGTAATCTTGAAATCACTTAGTATTGTGACATAAAACCTTGATGCTGTCCAGTGAACTTAATCTGTGGGCTTTTATATTAGTAAAATATATCAGTGAAATGTACGTTATTTTGTGTATTTTGATAAAAGTTTTGTAAAGTCGAAAGCATAAATAATTAATATAAAAGGAGTGAATAAATAAGTCAATTTAAAAAATGCATTTTATATAAAATAAAAAATATGTTTACTGTGTGATCTATAATGTGGATGTAGGGTCTAAATGCAATTGAACCTGAAACACGAGTTTATTATATAGCAAACTGTTTAGGACGTATCTTCTATTCATACATAACTTTATCTTATTGTGCTATTAAAGTTAGATTGTTATAATAAAATGCTGAACATATAGTACATATGAATTCGTTACAAATTTTAAGGCCACCAAAAGATTATGTTTAAGTCTGTCAAAGCACACACAGCCTCATGAAGTGGAAACCAAGAGAAATACTGTTGTAGATATTCCTTTAAAAGTAAGCTGTAGCGACTCAACCTAAGAAAGTTGGCCCGCCCAGGACATGTGAGTTTAGTTATAAGGAGGTTTTATCAATCTGTCGAATAATATAGAAGTACAAGAATCTTAATAAAAATATTACAATGTAATATTGTTATAGTATGTACTAACCCAGATCCACCCAGACAGAAATAAATTATGCAGTTAATGTTAATAACTAAATATAATTTTTGTTTGCAATTTATAAATGCATGTTCTGGGACGCTAATACTTAATAAGTTTTTAAGAATTATTTGCTGTTAGAAACAGTTCTTTACAGTTATTTGTAGTTGTTTGCATGCTAACAAGAGTTATTTGCATTTTTAATAAAAAAAAAATTGTATAGCAATTATTTGCATTTTCATTGAAAAAAAAATTAATAACAGATATGAATGATATGTATAATTAAATATTAATATTGTTGTATAATTTATGCATTTTCATTGAAAAAAAATCAATAACAGATTATATGAATGATTATTATTATTTATAATTAAATATTATTGTTGTATAATTTATTTGAAAAAAAATTAATAACAGATATGAATGATTATTATTTATAATTACATATTAATATTGCTGTATAATTTATCTTCAAATATCGTCTATGATCGCTATATCACTACATCTTTTAAAAACTTTTGCAAGCAATTAAAAATTATTTTCCAAAACTTTTACAGTCCTTTTATAAGAACTTTTGAAAATCGTAAAAATTTCTCTCAGAAACCATAAGAATTACTTTCCGACATTTATGCAATGCTTTAAAATGATTTACGTTTTATTTATTACGAAAAGGAATTCTACGAAGAATAATAAATTTTTGTTTTTTAATTCAATTTCTTTCTTGCGATACTGAAAGTCAAATATAAAGGAAATTGTAAAATCACTTAACGTACAGTCTTATACTTAACAAACATTGTTAAATATACTTTCACGATTAATAATTGTATTAACGTTTTATTTTATTAAAAGGGATTCTACGAATAAATAATAAATTTTTGTGTTTTCTATTTAACCTCCAGGCGGCCGGGGTGTCACCTTTTGGTGCCACCTCTTGGTTGATCGATATCTATGATCCTTTTAAAAAATTTTCTTCGGAAAATTTCTTCGAAGTATGACTCTTGGTATATGGTATATCTTCTTAAAGCCTGACCGCCTGGAGATTAACAAACCTTGTTTAATGTGTACTTTTACTCTTAAAAAGTTGTGAAATCTCCCTCAAAAAATTTTTTACAAAGGTAAAAACTTAGGCAATTATATACACAATGTAATTATTATCCATCCCTGTCCCTCGCTTCTCTTGCTCGCTCTCACCCTCCTTCTCAGTGCTCCCTCAATATCTGTCACACTCCGTACCAAAAACTTTAATGAGAATCTAAATATTTTTTTTAAACAATCAGGAAAACAAATAGTATAGTTATACAACTTTCTACGAAAGTATAAAATAAGGCAAGTTATAAGTGTTTTCTGTATAATATGTAGAACTCTCCCTCCCTCCATCCCTCCGTCCCTCCCTCTTTCTCCCCCTTTCCCCATCTTCCTCTCCGACTCTTTCTCTCTCTTCCCCCTCTCCCTCTTTCTCTCTTTCTTACCCTCCCCCTCTCTCTCTCTGCTTCTTTACAAAAGAATATCATAGTTTGAAACAAACACATGAACGAAGTGGAATCAATTAATATGTTGACAAGTACATTTTTGTAACATAAAAATTATAGGAATTATGGAGTGATTTTTCTAACATAAAATCGTATAAGTACTTCTAAAAATAAACTCATGAAAGTGGTGGAATCAATTTTATGCAGGCAAGTACATTCTTATACTAAAGAGATCATAATAATTTATAACAAACACATGAAATAAGTGGAATCAATTAAGTACAGTAGGCAAGTCAATTATTATAATAAAAAAAATATTTAAAAATAAAATTTGTTTAATATATTTACTATAAAAATTTGTATAAAAAATAATTACATCTAACATAAAATATTACAAATACCAAAAAGTATAATTTTATAAATACGATAAACTATAATTCAAACGCAAAATGGTGAAACATTTTTGAGTAACCATTTTCTAAGTACAGATCATAAGCATTTTCTGACTGGCGTTAATCAGCGCGCTACGCGTGCCAGTGTTCGTCTTTTGTCTCGCTCTTTCCGAAATTCGAGCTGGACTCAATTATTCGATATCATTCGGGGACAGAATAGATTATCGATCGAATTCTCAAATTATATAAGTGAAATTTTAGCTGTTTTTTTTTTGTTTTTATTTAAATACACATACTTGCCGGACGCGTCGTTTCGCAGTTTTTAGGTGAACTGTAAATTGTAAATGTAAATTTGCATGGCATTATTAGTTTTCTGAAACTGTAAACGATTAATTCAAATTCGGTGTAAACGAGAACCTTAGCGGCAATAACTATACATTAGTAAGTTGAGAGGGATGTTAGCGCGTAAACCTTTAATGATTCTGAAATTACGTTGCCACGAGGCTCTATATCTTTGAAACATGAAAATTTATAACATTCCTAACATGAGGCTCTACACCTTTGAAACATGAAAATTCCTAACAGGTACCCGATATTTGACATTTATGGTATACGTTTTTTATTTTCCGCTAGCGATTCATCGGTGTAAACGAGAACATTAGCGGCAATAACTATTCATTAGTAACTTGAAAGGGATGATAGCGCATAAACCTTTAATTATTCTGAAATTACGTTGACATGACGCTCTACATCTTTGAAACATGAAAATTTCTAACAGGTACCCGATATTTGACATTTACTGATGTACGTTTTTTATTTTCCGCGAGCGATTATATATTAATGCAGTATATAAACAGCTTGAACTGCGAAACGACGCGTCCGGCAAGTATGTGTATTTAAATAAAAACAAAAAAAAAACAGCTAAAATTTCACTTATATAATTTGAGAATTCGATCGATAATCTATTCTGTCCCCGAATGATATCGAATAATTGAGTCCAGCTCGAATTTCGGAAAGAGCGAGACAAAAGACGAACACTGGCACGCGTAGCGCGCTGATTAACGCTAGTCAGAAAATGCTTATGATCTGTACTTAGAAAATGGTTACTCAAAAATGTTTCACCATTTTGCGTTTGAATTATAGTTTATCGTATTTATAAAATTATACTTTTTGGTATTTGTAATATTTTATGTTAGATGTAATTATTTTTTATACAAATTTTTATAGTAAATATATTAAACAAATTTTATTTTTAAATATTTTTTATTATAATAATTGACTTGCCTACTGTACTTAATTGATTCCACTTATTTCATGTGTTTGTTATAAATTATTATGATCTCTTTAGTATAAGAATGTACTTGCCTGCATAAAATTGATTCCACCACTTTCATGAGTTTATTTTTAGAAGTACTTATACGATTTTATGTTAGAAAAATCACTCCATAATTCCTATAATTTTTATGTTACAAAAATGTACTTGTCAACATATTAATTGATTCCACTTCGTTCATGTGTTTGTTTCAAACTATGATATTCTTTTGTAAAGAAGCAGAGAGAGAGAGGGGGAGGGTAAGAAAGAGAGAAAGAGGGAGAGGGGGAAGAGAGAGAAAGAGTCGGAGAGGAAGATGGGGAAAGGGGGAGAAAGAGGGAGGGACGGAGGGATGGAGGGAGGGAGAGTTCTACATATTATACAGAAAACACTTATAACTTGCCTTATTTTATACTTTCGTAGATTTACAAATACGTTAGATTTTGAATTTTTAAGAAAACTTAATTAGAAAAAAAGGTATCGCAAATTGAGTACAAAAAAGTCTCGTTGTGGCTAAGCGCGGCCACTCTTTCGCTTGTATCTCCAGTTCTAACGAAAATTTTTCAAATTTCAACCTCGCATTTTGAAGAGAGAATAATATTCTATGAAGCTACTTTATAATAATTATCTATAATTTAGTTTCAATAATTATTTCAGCGCTTCAACCGATAAATTTCTGTAAAAAAGGTCGATTTTATTTGTTAAATGAAATTAAAATATTTTAATAAAATCAATACACATGTTTTACTAAGATTTTTTTTAATAAAACTTCATAAAAATATGTAATTAAAAGCTCTAAATTATATTAATTTAATCATTGTATTTATGAGCGTGCGCCCGCGCATCGCATATAACGCAGTAATTCAAATTCAAACATATAAATAATATTTTAAATTTTACATTTGGCATATTTTGGTTTTTTACATTAATTTTCAGATTAAACTTGAGATGTGGAAATACGTTGAAAAACGAATAATAAATTGTTTGATAAAATATCAATGTCATTTTTATTTATGCGTGTACATCAAATAAATCAATATTATTTACTTGAAGTTTAAAATTGTGGCGCTTAATTTTTTTTATACTAAACTATAGATAATAATTATAAATTAATGTAATAATGTTTTATGTTTAGCTGAAAATTAACAAATTTTTGCCAGAAGCAAGTAAAAGAATTATCGCGCTTAGCTACAACGGAACTTTTTTGCGCTCAATTTGCGATACCTTTTTTTCTAATTAAGTTTTCTTAAAAATTCAAAATCTAGCGTATTTGTAATTGAAAAACAAACAACTTTGTAAAAGAAAAATTTTGATAAAATTAGTGCAAATAGTGAAAAAAGTCTTATAAACAAATTAAATTGACATTTTTTACTGAAATTTTTAATTAGAAATGTTTAAATAATTATGTAAACTAAATTATAGATAATAATTATGAAGTAGCTTAATAGAATATTATTTTCTCTTCAAAATGCGAGGTTGAAAGTTGAAAAATTTTCGTTAGAACCGGAGATACAAGCGAAAGAGTGGCCGCGCGAAGCTACATCAGGACTTTTTTGCACTAAATTTGCTATAACTTTTTTTCTAATTAAGTTTTCTTAAAAATTCAAAATCGAGCATATTTCTGAATTAAAAAACAACAATTTTGCAAAAGCAAAATTTTGATATCTTTCAAAGAATTAAAGATATAACGATTTAAACAATTAAATTGTTAATAACAATTTATCTGACCACTTTCAGAACTTCTACCCTCAAAATTCGTAATCAGGATGAAAAAATACGTATAAAAGCCTTGAGTAGAGCAATGGCACTCAATCGGCTACGAAATCATAGCCTGCGCCTAGACTACAGCGCAAACCAAGCAGACTCGTATTCTCTCGCGGGTAATTAAGGCGTATCTGACGTCACGATCTAAGCACCTTTGTTGTCATGCGTGAGAGAGAAGAGTAGATAGCCGACTAGTATATAAAGGGCCACGATTTCCGGAATCGGCACGCACTTGTGTCCGAGCTACTGCCTTGAACACTTACCGATAAGCATTGCGCTTAGGCAAGTGATGCTGGCTATTCCCTTGCGCTCGTTAAACATTGTAAATATTCTTTTGTATTTTTTCTCTTTAGTAAAATAAACCTAGTGAATATCATATTTGTCTTTAAGTAAAATGTCAATTATAAACCTAACCTTAATATACCCAAGGAACTCTACCTTACCGACCTCCTACGGCACGATAGTTGGCCCTCAGAGCCGACAATTTACCCGGCAATCCTTTCTATCGGCACGGTAGCAGCCAATCAGCGCTAACTACTTACCTGTATCATACTTTATCACACTGTATCACACGGCACGGTAGTTGGGCCCTCCGCGCTGACTGCTTACCCGTATTATCCTACCGCTTTTCGTATCGACGACACAGACTCTGGCACATTACACGCCGGTATCTTACCCTGAGATCGGAGGCACCCTCCCGTTCCGATAAAACTGCTCGAGTCCAGTACACGAACTCTTAAAAATTATTAATAACTACCAAGTAACGACATCTAGCTTCATGCAGATAAACTCAATTATCAAGGTAAAGACTCAAATCTGAGAAATCTCATTACTTCGGTACGTTACACAGAATACCTTCAATTACCCTAGCATTAATAAGTTTTAATATGAATTTAAAGGTTATTGAACTTTATAACCTTTAATTACACGGACAAAATAGACGTACCACAGCACTCGGCGTTAAGGGGGTTCATCTGATTTTGAGTTTATTTGGGAAGTCTTTGAAACTTTCGTCACATGTACGTAGCATCATTATCTATATCATATCCTTAGAAAAAAGAGCCTAGCTACACCGTTATCGAGATATTAAACAGCAAAGTTGAAAATTTTAACGTCTTATGGGACGCGTACGCGCTAAAGATCGTTACAGTCTATAATTTCGAAGATACATTTGGCGTTTGTCTGAAAAACTAATATGTTATTAACATCAATAATTAGAATAACATATTAAAAGTTCAGAGATCCTAGCTTCACCGTTTTTAAGATATTGTAGTTGAAAGTGTGGAATTTTAGGTGTACGGCCGCGCGCACTGAGAGGATTTGTTTACTGTTAACATGGCATTGTAACTGTTAACATGGCATTGTAACTGTTAACTGTTAACTGTTAACTGTAACTGTTGTTTACATGGCATTGTAACTGTTAACATGGCATTGTAACTGTTAACATGGCATTGTAACTGTTAACATGGCATTGTAACTGTTAACATGCGTATGTTTAAATATGACCAAATATAGGCATTGTAACAGTTAATATACTACATGTTACTGGTAAACATTGATATTGTAACAGTTACTATATTGGGTTTGACCGTCAAAATCTTTCCTATTCAAATATATGATATTGTAACAGTTACAATATTGATTGTAACAGTTACAATATTGCAATTCTAATCAAATAAATAAATATGTTAACTATAACAATATTCTTCTCTCAGTGCGCGCAGGTGCGGTGGGGGTACACACAGACGAACACCGCGATCTGTGTGCGTGCTCACAGCGGCACGGAGCTATGTGTGTGTGCCAGTCCCGTATAAACACGCGCTCTGACTACGGGAATGGGGGGCTATGGGGGCACCATGCGAGTAAACCTGTGCGCGCGGTGCGAGGTGACATTGATTCTTGATACGTTCCTCGTCGAATGAACCCCCTTAAATAGTCTTGCCTAGCGCGATATGGACTACACTTCGTTCTCCTCGTGCACGCCACTGCTACACATTCAGCGCTGTAGTCCAGTCAAATTGGCTCGAAAAAGGGTGATTTTCGAACAAAATTAATATTAGGATGCGATTACATTTTTCCTGTTCAGTGGGCCAATACAGAACTACTGTAAAAAAAGAAACTCGCAACTCCTGGCGGAATTGTTTATATCATTGTTTAAAGGGTCAAAATATGGTTTTTTGCTTTTTGCAAAAAAACTAATGCTCGGATGAAGTTCAATGTATGGAAGAAGTTGTAGGCATTAAAAAGACCTACAAAACGAGCTCTTATTTATTAAGATTCGTCAATTATTTACGTCGCAAATTGAATAAAACAATTAAATTTAAGTTTTTCGATTTTTTGCAATAAAAAATGTTCTATTATAGTTATTGATTAAAACTTTGCATATTTGGATAGGTCTTTTCAAAACGAAAAAATGCCTTGTTTGACATTTGCGATAACTCAATTATTTATTGCTTTTTTTATTTAGCAAGCTAATAAATAAATAAATAAATAAATTCGGTAAATCAATTTTTTAACGTTATTTCAAATTTTATGGTCTTTTCAATAGGTACACTGAAAAAAAAGGTCAAGGAGGCACCGCCATACTGCAGTTTGACATAAGCATACCGTATCTAGGCAGGAGACCCTAACGCAAATAGTATATAGGTGAGAGTCATACCGTTTTGCGGTGTGCAGTAAAGCTGCTAGAACCATACGATATTGTATTCGTAGCGTCGCATTCTATTCTTATCAGAATGTTAATAGAAGTTTAAAATTCTTAGAGATAATTATGATATTTTTAGTTATGGCGTACTACTTTTATTATAAAATCAAATTTAAATTTATTTATAAACTAAATTTAATTATTTATAAAAAAAAACTTTCAATACCCTGGTAGAGATAGATCCAGGTATTCGGGGTAGCCGATGACGGAGTCTAGATGGCGCGCACCGTAGGTTTTTGCCTCTCGGTGTCGGAACGCATTCCATGCGTGGTCTACGTGGTCGAGGTAGCCGATGACGGTGCCTATGTGATGCGCTCCGTAGTTTTCATCGTCCACTACATTTTCAATGCGTTCCAACACCTAGAGGCAAAAAACTACGAAGCGCACCATCTAGACATCGTCATAGGCTACCCCGAACACCTGAACGACGGATTAGATGCGCCCTGATATCTTAAAGTAAAAAACTACGGAATGCACCACCTAGACTCCACCATCGGCCACCTCAAGACCAAGACCACGCATTCGATGCTTTTAATTATCGATAATTCACTAACCGTTGGTTAACCGATCGTGAATATTTTTGTTATTCGTTGATCCAAAAAATTGACCAACAGTTAGTAGATAGGCCATTTTGGTTGGGTTATTTTCTACCAGGATATTTACTGGTAATTTTATCGTACTATGTTTAATACCAAATTTCATTCATAAAACGTAAAAGTTAAAATTTAACCTTAGCACTTGCAAAAAAGTCAAATAACATAAAGCACGCATCGGCGCGCGTATCACTTCAGTGCGATGCGCATTGCTGCTATAGCTATTATATAAAAATAACAAAATTATTTTCTCACAATTATTTATTTGTCGCCAAGGTGACTAATCTATTCCTATTATAACCATTTCCATACGTTATATTTACTGCGTGGATACAAATAGTTACAGTAACAATATCCCCTGCTAAAATTTTGTATAGCGGTGCTTCGTTGACTTTTTTTCAGTGTACTTTAAAAAACGATTTATTTCTAATCATCATTATTCTAGTTTTTGACGGAAATTCATTACGCCTTTTTGATTAGTAAATAGCATTTGATGATACATAAAGGAGGGAGAGAGAGAGGGAGAGAGAGGGGAGAGAGAGAGAGGCGTACATCTTTTTATAAACATTGCAAAGCAGAGAGTGCGGGTTATGTGATGACGGCGTGGCCTGCTGTGATATCACAGTCAGACCGACGGACAAAAGCGACGACTAAACGAAAATTTTCGTCTGGGTATGTATTATATTAAGTCGGCCGATTTTCGCTGCAGTGTAATTTGAAATTTTAAGCTACTTTTTTGCGGGCAACGGAGATGTAGTTCGCGCGGTAGGTCAGTAGACAGATTTCCGAGAGCACGCCGAATAGCTATAATGACGCCGTAGTTCCAACAGCTCCCTCCTTATTACAATTCAATCGCGCGAATTATACGGAGGACTCTGAGGAATAGCTAAATAGCTAAAAAGATCGCACTGGCCTTACCAGTCGATCTTACTCACGAGTATATAACGCCGCATAATTATATGTACTCAGCTCTTGACGGAACTATTACGGATTTATCAGAAGGAAACCGAAACGGCTCATTCATTCGGGATTCGCATACAGGGAGAAAAATTTATTTGTAAAATTTACTTTTTTTATAAGAAAATTTATTATTTTTATAGTAGCTCTGGGATACACCCGACATGTAGGATTTTTACTTTTTTAAATATTAATTTTTATGATTTTCGTAGCAAATTTTACTTGTTAAATAATAATTTGTATTATATTTTTAGCAAATTTTATTATTTGAAATAGTAATTTTTATTATTTTTGTAGCAAATGAACTGATACTGTGATATTTCGTTTCAGCAGTCATAAAAATTACTATTTCAAATAGTAAAATTTGCTATAAAAATAAAATAAATTATGATTTAAGGTGGTTCCCTCGAGATAAGAGTTGATTCAACACATACTTGGAATTACACATATAGGTCAATAAAGACATAACGAATGTCATATCCAAATTTCAGAGCATTTTATCGTTTGGCTTCTGAGTAATTGCTGTACAAAGTTCCACGGATTACACGGGAGATATATCTATATATATCAAAACTGTCGCGTTTTGTATCTGTTTACAACAATATCTATGCAACGAGATTCAAGACAGACTTGGGATTTTATGTACACATAGAATATATAACAAGGAATGTTTTCGCGCAAGAATGAAGTAGATTCATCGTTTCATTATTAAAATAGAGCGTCTTAAAAAATTTCGCTTTCGCAGACTTGATATGTTTCGAGGGTTATGGACGCTCAGCGCGCCAGCGTGCACTATCTATCTCTCTCGCTCAAAGCTGTCTGTCTCTCTCTTACCGAGGGAACCACCTTAAGGTAGTTCGAGATCCAAAAAATGGCATTTCAAAATATTTTTCGTACGAAAGTTCGTTTTAACATTATAATATAACTGATCATAGCATTCAAAAATAGAGTCAGATAACAGACGAAATAAATGAGTTCTTCGAAGAGAATGTCATATAATTTCTTAAAGATTTTTTATAGCACGGTGTGACATAAATTCGCACTTATGCCACGGATCGGCGTGACAGCGGATTTATGTAAACGTGCTATAAAATATCGTTCGACACTAGTACCTTCATAATAGGCCACTTATTATTAATGGTAATATACTATTATTTTTGATCCGGTTTTCATAATCAAGGTATCATTTTGTTCCTTAAACGCGTTTACCTAGAACTTTTACAATCAATATTATTGCAAAATTTATTAACTCTCTAAATTCGAATAAGTGGAATTCATTCTCAATAAGTGAATATTCACTTATTGAGAGTGAATTCCACTTATTCGAATTTAGAGAGTAAGTTAGACCTAATTCATTATTTATAAATTATGAAAATTTAATAAACTATCAGACACTGACGACCATCTGACTGACCTCTCGCCAGTTCTCTCATTCGTCCGCTTGCCCGTGCGGGTGGTCCACGCCGATTGGTTTTAATCTGGGAAAGTGTCGGGACGGATCCATAAAATAGAATAGCGTCCCTGCTCCGTACTTGGGTCCGTTTGGAGTGTCGACGAAAGCGGAGACGTCCATGTTTTAAACACATGCTTTCTTAAACGGGGAAATACGGCATTCATTATTTTATGTGCTTGGGCCCCGTTTAAAATCGGCCTGTTTGCCAGAAACGAGCAAAGTAGAGAAACGAGCATAGACGTCACAGTTTCTTGGAATGAGATTTATGAAGTTCGGAGTACGTGTAAAGCAAACATGTACTTCGGGGTGGCTGTATTTATCCCCATGGTGCTAACGTTTTTCATAACGTTTTTCATAACGCTCTGCGCAAAATTCGAATTTTTACACTGGTTTGTGTAATAATAATAATAATAATAATAATAATAATAATAATAATAATAATAATAATATAATAATAATATAGCTTGCTGGCCCGCCATTGAATAAAAACATGAATGTTTATCTTGATCTTCCCGTTTTTGAGAATCCTGCGTAATTAACGCCAGAGTTCTTGACCGAAAGAATGAAGAAACTGACTAGCATAATTGATGGCATACTCAATATCACTTATGACTGTACATTCTCGTTACAAATAAAAGTCAACATACTGCTTCTCGGTAGGAAATCCATCTTTTGCTTAAAATCGGGTTATAAGACGATTTTCGAGTATTCGAAAATTTTCTCGTCTATTGTATGACCTAAAGAACTAGAAAAAATTTATTACAGAGGTGTGCTGCCAAATTTTTGTTTTTTTTTGAACCTCCCTTAAGTATACTGCGACAAACGCAAAGTGTTAATAAATGTAAAGTGTTAATAATAAGTGTAAACTGTTAATAAACGCTTAAAAACTTTTTGAAAAGAGTAAATAAAACGACCGTTGTAAAGTATAAGCAGTGAACAGTCACGATTTAGAGAAAATAGAAAGAGCGCACAGTGTATAGAAATTCGCGCGCAGTTGAGACGTATCCCGAAAAGAGCGTACATAGGTATAGACCATACCGTATTGATGCGTGACTCTCTCTACACGACGCCTTACGATTTCGGTGCGTAGAGTACTTACCTACTTTACACCCACTTAAAAACAACGCCTTAGTTCAAGCTAGTCTGAAATCGCTGACTCACAAAGAACAATCTGTCTATTGTTCCAAGCCAAAGTCTGTGTTCATAAACTAAATATCATCCACTCCTCACCCAGTTTGTGAATTATTACATTTCATATAATTATAGTTGAGAGCGTAAGAAATCGATGATAAGTTGCGTTTTCAAATGAATATACTAGTTTTAAAAAAAATGTTTGTTATTATTTTATTAAATGTTTATTCTAATGGAATTAAAAACCCCAGTTACAGATGGGAAAAAAGCTCTAATAATTACAGAAAGAATACAAAATATAGTAAAATGGATGAAAATTTTAATATATGAGGAATTCTACAGATTATCCTCTCTTACTAGAATAGTGTACTACCTGCGGGTCAGGGATTTTGCCCAAATTTTAGGACACGTTTTTGGAAGTGAAAATATGAAGAAAGCCACAATAGTAGACCGTAACGCTCTAAAAAAAGTCAAGTTATGGATATTTCGAGTCTTGTTTTAAAAAATGTTGAAAAACAGACTCTACTTCAAATAATAATTAAATAATCTAAAAAAATTGTATATACAACTTGAAAAATAGAAAATAAAACTGGGAAAAGAGAGCTTTCATACACTTTTTTCAGAATTAAAAAATATTCATTTTTGCCAAAGCTATGGTAGTTTGAAGTTGAAGAAAGAAAATGCACTAAAATATGAACGAAATGAAGAAGCAGATCTTTGCAAATTTTTAAAAAGTTTTTTTTTATCATAAAATGCATATGAACCCTCCTTTACGAAAATGCTGTTGAACGCCTTGCGCCGAGGCACTCGTACGGCGCGCGCCCGACTCGATACGCTTACAAAAAATGCTACAACATTTGAACAACG
Source organism: Torymus aiolomorphi (assembly GCA_036365515.1). NCBI lineage: Eukaryota > Metazoa > Arthropoda > Insecta > Hymenoptera > Torymidae > Torymus > Torymus aiolomorphi. The sequence continues at coordinate 88,961,933 of CM070874.1, read as the reverse complement.
ATACACAGAGAGCTAAAATTTTCCAGAAAACTTCCTTAGGCTTTAATAGTAATATCCAATAAGGCTCCCCTGAGCAGCGGTCGTGCCTAAAAACTAACTCGAAACCTACAATACTAACGATTTTCGGTTATAACTTAGCAGGATTTAATTTTATACAAAAATGTTAAATGCAAAAGTTATAGATAACATTGAAACAAAACTTTTTTTCATTTAATATTTCCATGTACAATCAGTCCGGACGAACTAAACTTATAAAAACGATTTGTTTATGCGTAAATACGTATACCTCAAATAGTCGATTTTCTCTTATCATTTAATAGGGTTTGATTTTACACACAAATATTGCATACAAATGGTGTAGATCTCAACAAGCAAAACTCTTTCGTGATAACATTTTGGCATAGCAATTTCTAGTAAGTTAAACCTCGAAGAATGATTAAAAACGATTAAATGCAATCAAAATAGTCGATTTTTGGCCATTATAGAAAACAAATAATTTTTCTTGAATCCGTTACAGTTTTCCTCCAAATATAATATATTAGTATTTAAGATGTAATAGTTTTTGCAATGACGAAGATATAAGGTTCTCCTGAATAGTAGCGGTCGTATAAAAACGAAGTTTTTATATAGATAGCGGGGGGTTGACGCGCGATAGCTCTCAGGGGGCGCGACCACCCTAGTTTTTTTATAACCATAAAAACAAGCACTTTCAAATACAAAAAGAATTTTTAGCCTAGGTACTACTACAAGAAAGTTATTGCATTTATTTATACCGTGAAAATAGGCTACCCTCTTTATTCACAATAAAAGAAAAGGCATAGAATTAAAAATTCCAAATTTTTTCAATACTATATCGTAGTTTATAAACACTAGAAGCTATAACTCTGGAATAAAATATTTTAAATGACGGTTAGGGATTAAACAATTTGATTGAAAAAGGTGTGAATGCTAATTTTAAAATGAATTATGTAAAAACTATGAAAGCGATCGAATTAAAATTTGGTACATATTTAATTGGCAACCTTTCGCTCACATTTTCAGTACGCTTGATAATTGTTTATAAAGTTTATTAAAATTTTTTAAAAAACAATTTTCTATTGAGTAGCTCGTAAACTAATCGTTGGAATGATGAGATTAATCTAATTTTGTAGGTAATTTAGTAGCCTACAAAAATACCTTCATAACTTTTTCTTGACAGACTTATAGTTTCTAAAGCGACTAAGCCAGTTGATTAGAAATACTTATTCAACTGAAATAGGAAGCGATTAACCTAACAATGATATCCGAAATTTGTTTATAAAACTCGTAGTGAGTTGGATGCAAGGCACACTGAGAGAAATTTTTTCTTAAAATGTTTATATTTAACATGGCATTGTAACTATTAAAATATATATGTTAATAGTTACAATGCCATGTTAATAGTTAAAATACCATGTTAAATAGTTAAAATGTTTATATTTAACATGGCATTGTAACTATTAAAATATATATGTTAATAGTTACAATGCCATGTTAATAGTTAAAATACCATGTTAAATATAAACATATTCTTCTCTCAGTGCAGGGAATTACGGAAGAAAACACGTTCTTGAACGCAAGGCGTCCATCATTTTCGTCTATTTCCTATATTGAAGTGTTCAAACAAGGGTTCGCCCGCGTAAAACGCTGTTACGGCTGCAGCGAGTCAGGCCACATTAAACGGAGATGTGCCAATAACCACAGGCAGAGATACCTTAACGGGGGGTTTCACGCTCAATCGTATAAACGATTAGTCCATCCGCGATGTTAACACAACATGAATAGATTGATCACTCCAAGTGATTATTGATGTTAAATTTAGAGTTTTATATTAATTCAACACTTACTTTTTTCGCATACCCTTGCAAAAACGCCTCATGCGTGTCCTTCAAGAAACTGCCACGCGTATGCCCATTCCTCTATTTTATAGGCGCCAGGCGCGTAGAGAAACAAGCGAAGTAGAGAAACAAGTATAGAAATTGGAATTAAATTTTTAAATGCAGCGCTTTTTGCTATTGTTATGAGTGAGCTATTGCAACTTTTAATAATAAAAAGTGACGGGCAACGCTCGGCTTTGTGCTAATCGACGTCATATTGTAATCGGACGCTATGCTTTATTTCGTTCTTTCATATTCGTGCGTGTATTCACACGTATACCGTTATATTTATAGTAATTTCAAGTACGATACGAAATAAAATTTGTATTGTGCTAAAATAAAATTAATTTTTTTTATTATAATTATTATTAGAGTCTGTTTGGAATATTAACTATAATAAAATTTTTACTACATAACATAATGATTTTTATAAAAGGCACAATAATTTTTATAAATTAACTTTTAGAAAAATTATTCCAAATATATTAATTATTGTTATTATTATAATGTAAATTCGGCATAATGCACGTTACGTCGGCATAATACACGTACAAAATACAGTAATTTTTCTTACGTTTGTAGTAAATTTTCTTACAACATTTCTCTTAGTGTAGTTTTCATCATTTCATATTTATGCGCGGGTTCCATTAAACTCCGCGCTTCAAGTCGCTGTATATGCAGCCTCTTAAAGACGGTCCTGCGACAGCGGCACTGTTAGCGCTTGAGTTAGTTCCCCCTCCTATAGAGTGGCCGCACTCGGGGCTGCAAGCGTCCACTGTCAGAACCGATTCGGCTCGCGTACCGTAATGACGTGCTAGTTCCGTTTGTTAGTGCAAGTGTTCGTGAGCGAAGGAATTTCCCGGATGACGCGTGGACAACCCCTTGGTCGGCTTTGCAGCAGGACATACTGACTGCCCAGCCCGGGCCCGAGGTGTGGAGATCCCGCTGCCGAAACGTCACAAAATTAAATTTATTAAATGGTAAGTCATCTTCATCATCTCTGCATTGAATTATTTTCGAGTCAGCTTGTATTCAAACGTATTTTTGAAAAAATTTTTTTTTTATTTGAAGGGCATAACAAAACATTTTCTTTATTGACCTCCAATCTATGCAATTAAATCATACAAATTTTGTATTACTAGAAGTTGGACGCGCTCCTTCACTCGTTTTCCGCGCCAAATCTATCTCTGTCTCTCTCTTACACGACGCCACGATACTATTCGTCATGAGATGCGCGCGCAATAAAGCGTAACGATTCAATCTCTTTTTTACAGAGGGATTATTTTTTTATTTGGAAGTCTTTTGTTGCGAATGTTGTGACTTACTTGTACTTCATTAAAAAATTTATCAACGTTTTATTGAAAACTGAGCGGCCGGATAAGAGAAGGGTCTTAGCGCTCGAAAACGGATCGAAGTGCCTCGCACACACTAAAATTTTCGGGACATAGCTTGAATTTGGATTTTGACGATGGAATCTTGTAGAGAATTCAATAGCGCATCTTTATTGCATTTGAAGTATGTCTCGAGCTGTTTTCGTTTTTGAGTGATTTAACAAAAACAAAATTTTACCAGAAATTTTTTAATTATTTTTTCCACTTCAACCTGCTGAATCTTTAAATATTTTACTTCGAAATTTTTATACAACATTATTTATTATATTCTACGAGTATTCCAATGTTTATAAAGCTTAAAAAATATTTCAGGGCTGTATAATGAACTTTTGAAAATTTTTTTATCGAATATCCCAATGTATTCATTCAATGAACAAAGTTGAGTTATGTTTTCTCGACTTGACGAAACTTATAGCGAGAAAGTTGTTCCTCTTGAGTTAAGGGAGTTTTGCAAAAAAGTTTCAGACATCTAGCGATTGTCTAACAAAAGTAATAGCGATTTCAAAATAACGAAAATGCTCCTCTCGGCATCAGTCCTGCACAAGATACGGTGGCGCTCGCCTGTAGAAAACAGCGGTACAGCGGTATATACGCCGCGCTGCAGCGCAGCGTGCCGTCAAGTTTGTATGTGTTTGGTAGCCGAAAACACATGCGGCCGGCCTGTCCTTTTCCTTCTCGCCCCTTGTCACCTCGTGTTTTGGTGGCGAGCACGTCGGAGAATCGGCTGCCTCGCTACACGCGTCAAGCGACCTTCTAATGCTCGGCATCGAAAAACAAAGGTGACAAGCATGAGAAGAGAACGGAATATGCCGCCCATATGTTTTCTGGGGCTCAGCAGTCTACGTCGTGTTCTGTGGCAGAGCCGAACCTTCCAAATTCTGCGAAAGTGTGCGCAAAGCAAGATTCATTAAGGTCGCTCCAGCGGTCTAGTACACCTAAAGCTATGAACATTTTTTACAAAAATTCATTTACACATTCCAATCTGAAAACTGATATGACAGGAAGCAGAGTTCTTAACATAACGGAAAATATTTTTGTTAGAAAATTTCTAATTTTGCAAAAGTATATTTTGTCCATTTCAGGGGGAGTCAACGATATCAAAATTGAAAAATTTTCAAAACCTGCAAAGTTATATGCAATTGTTTATGAAATTCAGTGACAAATCTAGAAACAATTGCGTGGTTTTGAAAATTTTTCAATTTTAATATCGTTGACTCCCGCTGAAATTTAACAAGGAAGAAAATGAGACCTTGCAAATTAAAATTGAATGAAAAACAAAAAAGATTTGTATTTCTTATTGAATTTTTTTTTTTAATGGACAAAATATACTTTTGCAAAATTGGAAATTTTCTAACAAAAATATTGTCCGTTATGTTAAGAACTCTGCTTCCTGTCATATCAGTTTTCAGATTGGAATGTGTAAATGAATTTTCAGCCCTTTAACTTCAAAATGCCATCTTAAATGTCATTTTGCGGCCTCGGACGGAAAAATACGTTACTGAAACGTGGACGTAAGAGAATTTTTACCTCATGCGACTTTTCGACCTCGCTTCGCTCGGCCGAAAAACGTCGCATGAGGTAAATAATCCTCTTCCGCCCGCGTTAGTAATATACTATTTTGTAAAAAATGTTCATAGCTTTAGATTTACTAGACCGCTGGAGCCACCTTAACTATTAAGAAATCTGTATTTGGACTAAAGTAATTGGTGGATGTCATACAAAACACATACGAACGGACTGTTAATGAATATTATATATTAATAAGGAAATTTGTCTTTAAATACACAATGATTTTAGATTTCAAATGAATATATTCATTTGCAGCAAACGAATAGGGGAGGGCGGGGCACGTGTGACACCCTAACTTTGATTAAAAATAACAACTAAACCGTGTATTATTTCAAAATGTACAAAAACGGAATAATTAGATCAGAAAAAAATAAAATAAAATAAACTATTAACATTTTTTTCATTTTCTTTTAATTATTGATAAAATACAGAAAAGAAATTCTGAAAAAAATGCTCTACGTGCCCCACCGGCGGGTGGATTGTGGCACCCGACGGGGCACGCATGGCACGGTCAAATTTAATATTTTACTATAGGTATTTTTCAATTCTTTTTTCCAGTAATTAATACTTTAATAATTATGCCATAATAAAATTTTCAAAAATCAAATAATTAATCAGTCTATTGAAAATTAAAAATTTTATTTTTATTAAGGAACATAACAATTTTTATTTTAAAATAAATTATTACATTTTAATAAATGATTGTATATTATAAATTTCTTCTTATAAAATATGATCACAACATAATACTTTTGTTTGATTAACAAATTATCATTATTATTACAATAAGTTTAAATTTAAAGATTTCGCATCATTTTCATCTATGTAGCATATTTGAACTACCTGACCATTGAAAAAGGCAGTTTGAGTATCTACAATTGATTCTTCAGGTATTACTTCTCTAAAGTAATTTTCATTATTTACGGAAGCTGAATTATTATTAACAATGGATAAATCAAGCTGATTTGTGTTTAAGTCTTCAAGTGGCTTTTTTCTACTCTAAATATAACTTAATACACAGTCGAAATAATCGTTATTTACTTATTAATGTAATAATTGAAACTAAAAACTAGTTAAAACTAAATTATTGCACTGCGTAGTTGTTAACCCATCTTGCTCCGTTTTTAGTTTGTAGGTTACATCACTTCGCTCGGCGGCCGCCGCAGCGCACTGGTACCATTTTCATTTTTTAATTATATTATTTATAAAGATTTTCTGAAAATAACAAAAACAGAGCTTGAAAGATAAAAGTTGAAACTATCAAATAGGTTTGGCCTCATTTAGAAAAAAAATCATTTTCTCGTTGCTCCAAGCGACTTAAAAATGAAGTCAACCTTGTTTCTAAGCACCGATTTTCAATCTTATTAAATTAAATGTTAAACATTATCTATAATCTCAAAAGTATAGAGGAAAATTCTAAAAGCATATCTAATTAGGTTTACGTAAAAATTATATTTTTTGCATTCATTAATATTAAAAATATGAGGGTGCTAAACTTACCTACCTGACACGTCATGCCCCGCCTTCCCCTACTTCTATCAGTGTTCGTGTGTGCACGTGTATGTGTACATATGTGTGAGCGCGCGCGCACAATTTCTACTAAACCGATTGAAATTTTTCTAGTCTACTTTTCCTTGTTCTCTTGCAAAATTTTTTTATTCTCGTAAACCATTTTTTGCGTTTTTTTAATGATAAACTTAATAATATTATTTCAATGAAAATCCACCAGAAAGAGCGTAAAATTACCTATGTTTTCGAATTGACATTTTGAATTAGCTATTTGTCCTTTTGTATTTTATTTATATATTGTACGTAGGACTGTGATTTTATATGCTCTGTTTTCCGTGTTATTTATAGATGTAGAAACAGGCACAAAATTTGTATTTATTTGTTTTGACAAATCCATAGTTTATCGTATCACTTGCTAAAATTTGAAATAAGAACATTGGAACTGTACTTATACGAGCGTAATCAAGATTTACTATAAAATAATAAAAGGCCACGATATCGTGTAGTTACCTACTGAACTATTTTATTATGCTTTTGTAGTTATAAATTCAGTTACTGGGAAACAATACCTTTTTTTACATTTTGGATTACCAGATCAGAAAATGATTAGAGGAATAAATTCGGTGGCTTCCCGGAAAAACCACGTAAGTGATATGTTTTTCAAAATAGGTTTTATGCCTTATTTCTTATCTTCGAACAGTCCTCTATTACGTAATCGTGACAGAAATTATGAAAGTGCACTCGCTGTCTTGAATCAACACAAGCAAAAACGCTATAACTCCATTTTTTTCAACATTTGCCCGGAATAACCACGTATCTCCATTTTTTTAGAATAACTCCCGGAAAACCCACATAACTCCACTTTTTTAAAAGAATAATTCCCGAAAAAACCATATAACTCCACTTTTTTTTTCATCCAATATCCTGGAAAAACGATACAACTCCACTTTTCCAATAAGACAGACAGACGTTCCTTATTTTTTTTATAAGTGTATCCGTAGCAAGGGAGCTGTATTAGAAAGAATACACAGATTTGCCCCTACAAGCTTCCGTGAGCGATAGTTCATATTTAGCATGTATAGTTACCGAAAAAACAATATAATTGCCATTGAGGCTGTAAAACCCACGTAACTCCACTGAAATTTTTGTTTATTCCCGAAATAACCACTTAAGTGAAAGTCATTTTCTAAGACATAAACGCTATTTGGTCTAGTTACTATGGTAAAAAATATGTTATTTAAATTAGTATTCATAGATGCAGTGTTGCATTTAATCCCAATAAAAAAATTTTGTCTTGATCTAAAATACCGATGCGAATTAAAAACTCGAATTACTCGAAATAAGAAAAAGTGGAGATGAGTGGTTATTCCTGGAAGGCACAAAATATTATTGTTGTATATGCGAAAATCTAACAAACATTCGGTTTTTTACTATAAAATAATCAAAATTTGAAAATCAATAAGTATCTTTTCCAGTAATATATATTCCAGTATACTGGAAACTTAAGTTTTTTATGGCAAAAGATCAATGTCAATGATGATCACCAGGTGAAGTTTCTTTCGGATCTCTCTACCGAAATATACAACATATCTTGTTTAGTAAAAATGCTCTCGAAAATTTTGGACTGATGAAATTTGAACCCTAAAACCTCGAGTAGGCTTATCATATAAACACTGACGTGTATATACACAACGTACTACTGAAGCAAATGAACATTTTTAGTGTTTTTTAAAAATAATTAAAAAAAATTTTATGACTCAGTGATTAAAAAAATATTGTTGATTGAATGGAGTTCCACAAAAGTCAAAAGTTTGTGAGGTTTCTTAATATAGCTTTTTTGCATTTTTTAAAAACAATAACACAAACATTAAAAAATAAACTTTTGTTACGCCTTTTTTATATTAAAATAATAAACTTAACTAATATAGTTAATGAAATAAAGTTAAAATGAACGAAAGGGGTTACGTTACTAAGCGTGCTTTGAGGCTATATAAAGAACCAATGACTTGACTTTGCAGCTGGTTACCAAAAGCCGGCCTCTTGATGATGCTCTGCGTGGTCAAAAGTAATATTTCTTTCTATTCTTTTTATTTCTACATTACCCTGCAAGAATATTCAGCATAAGAAATGATCGATGGTCATAATTCTGACTAGACAATTAATCACAATTAATACGGGGGAATTCGTCATAATTATGACCATAATTATGGTGAACGAGATGCTGAACGATCGACAAACGTATACAAAGGTCACGTGACCTCCGTCGCGCTCGACGCTCAGGCTGTTTATACCGAGCGCTTCGGCAATTCTAACCTTAATTTCGAACCTTCTGGGCTGTGTTTTTCTTCCAGTGTTCTCTCACTCACACACACACACACACACACACACACACACACACACACACACACACACACACACACACACACACACACACACACACACACACACACACACACACACACACACACACACACACACACACACACACACACACACACACAAACACACACACACACACACACACACACACACACACACACACACACACAGTCTCCGCTCTGGTAGTTCGTTATATTCAGCGCTGCGACTCAAATCCTGCCAACATGGCGGATCTGGCACCCTCCCCTCTTTTTCGCGATTTTCAGTTTGTTTTGGAACGCGCGATGGCACGCGGCGCGCAAAACAACCAAGAGCCGTCAAATGAAAGCACGTGTATTTGTTTACATTGAAATGTAGGTTAATACTGTTCTAAAAACGACAACAAAAATTGTAATGTCGAATCGATGAAATTCTTATCGAAATTTGATGAAAAAAATTGATAACCATAATAATATATTTCTTACTAAGTTTCTTGAAATCTCATTTTTTAATATTTAGATCATACATAACATTTTTTATTCTATTTTAACTTAACATATAACTATACTATTAACTTTTAACTATTAAGAGATAATGCGAACGAGCTATGGGATAGCCTTATTAATTATAAAATTCATGTTTCGAAAAGCAATTAAATAAGGTCATCCAGGTATATCCGCCGATCGAAAATTTTCGATCATACGTGCAAAATTTATGTATTCACTTTACAGAGCCCTGTAAAATAAAAAACGTAGTTCATCGAAAGGTAACTTACCGTCTACTTCGTTTCACAAGCCTATAGCTTAATTTTAACTTTCTCTTATAAAAGACAAAAAGATAAAAATGACTATATTTTTGCAAACATGCATTAGGTAGACCTCGATTTTTCATATGTTATAAAACCAAAGCATACAAATAATCTCTAATTTGTTCTAAGAAATTCATGTTTTGAAAAGTACTTAAATAAGGTAATTTGGGTTTTCATCGACGATTCATTACGAATAATATCAATAGATTGCGTTATACATGTCCAATTTTTTTCGGAGAATAATCATATATCTATTACAAAGTCAACGCCAAAGATTTTATCTCTAAAGATGTTTCTGAAATTTAAAATAATTAAATAAAGCCCGTCCTAAACTCAAGGTTAGGTTTCGATGAAATGTAATATTTATATGAATTTGCGTAACGGATATTTGATTTTTAAGTATTTAGCCACAAAATGCCGACGGACAATATCGATGGCTGAGCGGAAGAAGAACGTATCTCGGCGCTGGGATGAAGAATCATGTATCTCGGTGCGAGGTTAAAGAACGACGTATCTCGGCGCGTGGATGAAGAACGACGTATTTCGGCGCTCTTACGGCCAGTATACAGGCAGTATACGACGAAATACGTCGTTCTTCATCCTTGCGCCAAAATACGTCGTTCTTCATCCTCGTTCCATCAATTTGTTGCTTAACCTACTTTAAATGTGAGTCCACATGTGTTGCAAATTTTAAAGCAATGATTTACATATACATTAAATAATAGTAATTAGCCATCAAACTAATAGCAATACTTGCACTTTATAAAAACTATACATGCAGCATGAGTTGCCATAATTTTGATGTCACATTTACCATGTTAAAAAGAGTTCGAATTGCTTAAAATTTGCTATGGCAAAATTTCATCGTTTTGTTGAAAATTTTATCGAAATGAATGCGTATTTGCTATACTCTCACCTGAATATTTATCTGATTTTTTTCATTTTTATTGATTTTTCAGGAAATTGTAAAAAACAAAGATAGCGTAAGAAAATGGCAAAAATATGTCGTCATTTTAAGCGATTAAATGGATTTTATTTTTAACCATTTTCTTATATCTTTGATTGCTTATACTTTCTCGAAAAATCAATATTTTTTAACGAATCAGAGCTTAAATTTTAGCTTTTACACCCTACTTTTATATTTTTTTCCTTATTTTCGTATCTTAAATAGTTGCAATGTGACAGTCAATGGAAGAGCCATCATGTAGCAAAATGGAGGATATTTGAGATGCGGTTGTCCATATCTCAAGAAAAGTAGTCCATTTGACGGGAATGTAAGCACTGAAATTCATTTTTAGATACAAGAAATCGACTCTTTAATGCCCGCGAAAATCCGTTTCCCGGAACGTGTGCACTCTCCTTGTAATTTAAATATTTTTGCGTCATAGTAGTCGGAACTCTGGCTTTCATTAATTTTAGTTAAGAAATTATCGCTCAACAATTTTAGGAGCACATAGCCTGGATACGCAAGATCCACGTAAAAGAAGGGAGTTACGCAGACGTGCGACTGTGAGCGAGTTGATTATTTAAAAAAATCTTAAAACCATATAGCCGAGAAACCAACGTTCACGTACAAGAGAAACGCACGCAGGTATGCGTGAGTAAGCGAGGCGATTGTTTAAAATGTTCTTAAAATCCAATAGCCGGGGGATGCAAGGTCCACATAAAAGTGGAGAGAACGAAGACCCGCAAAAGTAAGGGAGTCCATTATTTAAAATACTTGTAAACTCAAATAGCCGGGAGACGCAAGGTCCTTGTAAAAGAATGGATTTACGCAGACGTGCGACAGTGAGCCAGATGATTATTTAAAGAATTCTTAAATCCATATAGCCACACTCATAAAAACGATCCTCCTATCTTGAAATAAAATTCCTCCCAAGAAAATCTTCGTGCGGCAAAAAAGGATTCTACCTGCGCGAAAAAATTTCCTCCTGCACGAAAAATCATCATCCCGCTACAGGAGGATTGACTTCTTGTTGTAAGATAATTCCTCCTTCCATAGGAAGATATCCTCTTAGCCCTATTTTAGTGGTAATCCTCTTCCGTCAGGTAGATACTCGTTAATACAGCAAGATCGTTTTCTGAGTGCAAAAGAACCGATATCGACGTGGAAGAGAAACGCATGCTAGCATGTGACAGTAAGCGAGTAGATTCTTTAAAATATTGTTAAAATCCAATAGCCGGGGCATTCAAGGTCGACATAAAAGAGGAAAGCACGGAGACGCGCAAAAGTAAGTTAGTCGATTATTTAAAATATTCGTAAACTCAAATAGCCCGGAGATGCAAGGTCCGTATAAAAGAGGAAAGCACGCATACGTGCGATAGTAAGCGAGTCGATTATTTAAAATATTCTTAAACCCAAATAACCGGGGAACGCGAAGACGTCTTAAAAGAGGAAGGCACACAGCCGTGCGGCAGTAACCCAGTCGATATTTTAAGATATTCGTAAACCAAAATAGCCGGGGGATGTGAGATCTACTTAAAAGAATGGAGTTACGCAGTCGTGCAACAGTAAGCGAGTTGTTTCTTTAAAAAATTCTTAAATTCATATAGCCAAGGGAACCGATATCCACGTAGAAGAGAAACGCATGCTGGCACGTAACAGTAAGCGAGTTAATTCTAGCCGGGTTGATGCAAGGTCCACATAAAAGAGGAAAGCATGGAGACGCGCAAAAGTAAGCTAAACAATTGTTTAAAATATTCGTAAACTCAAATAGCCCGGAGATGCGAGGTCCGTATAAAATAGGAAAGCGCGCATACGTGCGATAGTAAGCGAGTCGATTATTTGAAATATTCGTAAATCCAAATAACCGGGGGACGCGAAGACGTCTTAGAAGAGGAAGGCACACAGCCGTGCGGCAGTAACCCAGTCGATATTTTAAGATATTCGTAAACCCGAATTGCCGGGGGGGGGAGTGTGAGGTCCGCATATAGTGGAAAGCTCGCTTACGTGCAACAGTAACCGAGTTGAACATTTAAAATAGTCTCAAAACCCAACAGCCGAGCGATGCAAGGTAAGGGAGTCGATTATTTAAAATATTCGTAAACCCAAATAGCCGGGGGACGCGAGGTCTCCGTAAGAGAATGGGGATACCCCGGTGAAGGTGATACCCCGGTATTTGCCCGAAATCTCCGGTTATTTGGGTTCAAATGATTTTAAAACAATCAACTCGCTTACTGTTGCACGTCTGCGAAACTTTCTTCTTTTTCGTGGACCTCGTTTCCCCCTGCTGATTAGAATTCAGCACATTTCAAATAATCACTCGCTTACAGTGGCACGTCTGTGTGCCTTCCACTTTTAGGCGGACCTCACATCACCCGGTTATTTGTCTTCAAGAATGTTTTAAATAATCACTCGCTTACGGTGGTATCCGGCAGCTATTTGGCTATAAGAATAGTTTAAGTAATCGTCTAGGTTACTGTCTGACATCTGGTAATTTCATTCTTTTTCGTGTACCTCGCGTCCCCCGGCTATTTGGGTTTACGAATATCTTAAAATATTTTAAATAATTGACTCGCTAACTGCTGCAAATCAGCATGCCTTACCTTTCTACGTAGACGTTGCATCTCCCGGCTAATCGGGTTTCTGACTTTTTCAAAGCACATCTGCGTAACTCCCTTTTTCTGTGAACCTCCCGTCCTGTTTCTATTTGGGTCTAAGACCTTTTTAGATAATCGACTCGCTTATTGTTACAGGTCTGCGTAACTCCCTTCCTTTTCGTGGCCCTCGCGTACCCCGGCTATTTCGGTTTACCAATATTTTAAATAATCGACTCCCTTACTTTTACGTGCCTTCGTGCTTTACTCTTTTACGTGGACTTTGCACGCTCGGCTATTGGGTTTTAAGACTATTTTAAATAATCAACTCGGTTACTGTCGCACATAAGCGAGCTTTCCACTATATGCGGATCTAACATCCCCCGGCAATTTGGGTTTACGAATATCTTAAAATATCGACTCTCTTACTGTCGCACGTTTGTACGCCTTCCCCTTCTACGACGTCTTCGCGTCTCCCGGCTATTTGTGTTTACAAATATTTTAAATAATCGACTAGCTTACTGTCGTGTGCTTTCCTCTATATGCGGACCTTGCATACCCTGGCTATTGGGTTTTAAGAATATTTTAAATAATCAACTTGTTTACTGTCGCACGTATGCGTGCGTTTCTCATCTACATGGATATCGGTTTCCTTGGCTACATGGATTTAAGAATTTTTTAAATTATGAACTCGCTTACTGACGCACGTCGGCGTAACATCATTCTTTTACGGAGACCTTGCGTCTCCCGGCTATTTGGGATTATGATTATTTTAAAAAACTGATTCTGTTACTGTCGCACGTTTGTACGCCTTCCTCTTCTACGACGTCTACGCGTCCCCCGGCTATTTGGGTTTATGGATATTTTAAATAATCGTCTAGCTTACTTTTGCGCATCTCTATGCTTTCCTCTTTTATGTGGACCTTGCACCCCCCACCTAGAATCGACTCGCTTACTGTCACATGCCAGCATGCGTTTCTCTTCTACGTGGATATCGGTTCCCTTGGCTATACCAATTTAAGAATTTTTTAAAGAAACAACTCGCTCACTGTCGCATGTCTGCGTAACTCTATTCTTTTACCTCACATCCTCCGGCTATTTGGGTTTACGAATATCTTAAAATATCGACTGGGTTACTGCCGCACGGCTGTGTGCCTTCGTCTTTTAAGACGTCTTCGCGCCCCGCGGTTATTTGGGTTTACGAATCTTTTAAATAATCGACTCTCTTACCTTGCATCGCTCGGCTATTGGGTTTTGAGACTATTTTAAATAATCAACTCGGTTACTGTCGCACGTAAGCGAGCTTACCACTATATGCGGACCTCACATTCCCCGGCAATTTTGGTTTACGAATACCTTAAAATATCGACTCTATTACTCTCGCACGTTTCTACGTCTTCCCCTTCTACGACGTCTCCGCGTCTCACGGCTATTTGTGTTTACGAATATTTTAAATAATCGACTAGCTTACTGTCGCACGTGTGCTTTCGTTTATATGCGGACCTTGAATACCCTGGCTATTGGGTTTTAAGAATATTTTAAATAATCAACTTGCTTACTATCGCACGTATGCGCGCTTTTCTATTTATACGGACCTTGCATCTCAAGGCTACTTGAGTTTACGAATATTTTAAATAATCGTCTAGCTTACTTTTGCGCATCTCAATGCTTTCCTCTTTTATGTGGACCTTGCACCCCCCACCTAGAATCGACTCGCTGACTGTCACATGCCAGCATGCGTTTCTCTTCTACAGGGATATCGGTTCCCTTAGCTATATGAACTTAAGAATTTTTTGAAGAAATAATTCGCTCACTGTCGCACGTCTGCGTAACTCTATTCTTTTACGTGGACCTCACATCCCTCGGCTGTTGTGGTTTATACGACTATCTTAAAATATCGACTGGGTTACTGCCGCACGGCTGTGTGCCTTCCTCTTCTAAGACGTCTTCGCGTCCCCCGGTTATTTAGGTTTACGAATATTTTAAATAATCGACTCACTTACTATGGCACGTATGCGCGCTTTCCTATTTTATATGGACCTTGCATCTCCGGGCTATTTGAGTTAACGAATATTTTAAATAATCGTCTAGCTTACTTTTGCGCGTCTCCATACTTTCCTCTTTTATGTGGACCTTGCACCCCCCACCTAGAATCGACTCGCTTACTGTTACATGCCGGCATGCGTTTTTCTTCTACGTGGATATTGGTTCCCTTGGCTATATGAATTTAAGAATTTTTTAAAGAAACAACTCGCTCACTGTCGCACGTCTGTGAAACTCCATTCTTTTACGTGGACCTCATATCCCCCGGCTATAGGTGAGCGAGTTGTTTCTTTAAAAAATTTTTAAATTGGTATAGCCAAGGGAACCGATATCCACGTAGAAGAGTAAAGCACGAAGGCACGTAAAAGTAAGGGAGTCGATTATTTAAAATATTGGTAAACCGAAATAGCCGGGGTACGCGAGGGCCACGCGAGTAAAGCACGAAGGCACGTAAAAGTAAGGGAGTCGATTATTTAAAATATTGGTAAACCAAAATAGCCGGGATACGCGAGGGCCACGCGAGTAAAGCACGAAGGCACGTAAAAGTAAGGGAGTCGATTATTTAAAATATTGGTAAACCGAAATAGCCGGGGTACGCGAGGGCCACGAGCAAATTTTAACCAATTCGAACTCTTTTTAATATGGTAAATGTGACATCAAAATTATGGCAACTCATGCTACATGTATAATTTTTATAAAGTGCAAGTATTGCTGTTAGTTTGATGGCTAATTGCTGTTATTTAATATATATGTAAATCATTGCTTTAAAATTTGCAACACATGCGGACTCATATTTAAAGTAAGTTAAGCGAAAAATTGATGGAACGAGGATGAAGAACAACGTATTTTGGCGCAAGGATGAAGAACGATGTATTATATTTTGTCGTATACTGGCCGTATACTGGCCGTAAGAGCGCCGAAATATGTCGTTCTTCATCCGCGCGTCGAGATACGTCGTTCTTTATCCTCGCGCCGAGATACATGGTTCTTCATCCCCGCGCCGAGATACGTTCTTCTTCCGCTCAGCCATCGATATTGTCCGTCGGTATTTTGTGGCTAAATATTTAAAAATCAAATATCCGTTACGCAAATTCATATAAATATTACATTTCATCGAAACCTACCCTTGAGTTTAGGACGGGCTTGATTTAATTATTTTAAATTTCAGAAACATCTATATAGAGATAAAATCTTTGGCGTTGACTTTGTAATAGATATATGATTATTCTCCGAAAAAATTGGGCCTGCATAACGCAAACTATTGATATTATTGAATCGTTGATAAATATCCAAATTACCTCTATTAAACTACTTTCCAAAACATGGATTTTTTATAAAAGAAATTGGAGTTTATTTTTATGCTTTGGTTTTATAACATATGAAAAATCCAGATCTGTCTGATGTATGTTTGCAGCAATATAGTCATTATTAATTTTCGAGTATTAACCTACATTTCAATGTAAACAAACGCACGTGCTTTGATTTGACGGCTCTTGGTTGTTTTGCACGCCGCGTGCCTTCGCGCGTTCCAAAACAAACTGAAAATCGCGAAAAAGAGGGGAGGGTGCCAGATCCGCCATGTTGGCAGGATTTGAGTCGCAGCGCTGGTTATATTACAGCTATTCGTATCACAGTCACAGAGGTATTATAGATAGAGTATAATAAGGGAAGTCAGGCCTCCGGCCGTCGCAGAGATAGAGAGAGAAGATCGCGGGACGTAGGTCTCTCTTATACTCGCGCATGCGCCGTACGCGCAGAAAGTGAACGTCAGCTTGCGTGACGAGAGAGATAGCTATACGTCCAGCGATCTTCTCTCTCTTTCTAACGTTCGGACATTTTCATTTACGGGCAGCCCTATATCTTCCCTGCTCCTTCAGCATAATTATGGTCATAATTATTTACTATAGTCCCTCTAATCTCGTTATCCATTCAGCATAATTATGGTCATAATTATCAGCATAATTATGGTCATAATTATGTCACCAGGTGACAGGATTTATGAGCATAATATGCGGCATAAAATGATCATCCGTCATAAAATACAGCATATTATGGCCATATTATGCTTAACAGTTCTACCAGGGATAATCAAAAAACAAATATTAAAAGAGGTTAAATTTTACAATATACTTATTTTGTTATGATTTTACCATTCTAACCCTGTGTACAACGATTATAGTTCCAGATAACCACGAAGAAACGACAGGGACAGCGCGGGGCCTTTGAGGTTTTCGTCTTTATCCACTGCTGAAGCCCGTAGAAGGTGATCATATAAACCTTAACATGTCAAACGGAGGAGAGCAGCAGCGGCACGAAACCAACGTCCCAATGCCACGACGGCCTCCTTCAGTTGACCGTACGGACACCCGCCATAGTGAATATTTATGGTGATGCACAGACGGCCATCGGTGGGGGAATATCACGGCAGTGAGGTGAAGCGTATTAGTTTTAATTCACGCACATTGAAATACCCTTTAGCCAATACATCGCTGTCTGCTGCCGTTGACTCTGGCGGCGACATCGATGACATATTCAGCGAGACCTTTTGTGTTTTATCATTTGTATTATTCTGTAAATCCGATATACACGAAGAAGCAGACTCGAGTAAAGAAATATTTTGAGCATCATGTACTTGGGTTTGTATAAGTGGCTTAACTACTTTCAGCTGCTGCTCCTGCTAAGTTTCCTGGGGCAGCGACTTAGTGCTAAAATAACATATAAAAATTGGACGATAGGGAGGGTCAACCCTTAAAAAAAAAACAAAAAAAAACACAACACTTCACATTCTATATTCCAACGTTTCGCTGAACCTTGTTGTCAGCCTCATCAGAGAACTGTTTATTGAAA
This sequence comes from Torymus aiolomorphi, assembly GCA_036365515.1. Taxonomy (NCBI): domain Eukaryota; kingdom Metazoa; phylum Arthropoda; class Insecta; order Hymenoptera; family Torymidae; genus Torymus; species Torymus aiolomorphi. Next base: position 88,943,976 of record CM070874.1, on the reverse strand, counting down.
AAAAAAGTTTTGTAAGTTTTAACTTTCAATGTTTGTTCATTTAAAAAGCGCTTGTGACAACGATATGTCACGTCCGAAAACACAACACGACTGGATGATTAACTCGATTAGGAGTTATGCTCTTTTTGGCCGTAGCTGCGCTAGCTAATAAACCATGGACGAGCTGTGGAAAGGAGTGTAGTATTGAAATTCACTATTATCGTTGAAACAAAATTATGACTAATTTTTTTCGGATTTAGGATTTTGGGTTTTTATAAGGACCAACGGTGGGTAGCACGAACGTCTTGTAAAGATCGTTTTCTTGACCGCACGTACCCCCGTATGGACAAGGAGTAAGGTCACGAACCCAGGAAAATGATGTGTGTTGGAAAAACTAATTTTATCCAATCTCAGGGGTTTCTCAGATTCGTCCTTCCCTATTAAGAGCAAAGCTCGCAATTGATTTTAAATTCTTTCTCTTTTTCTAACATATTTTTTTATAAATTTTTGTGGTTAATATTCCTCACTTTTCCTTTCTTTACTTTGGAAATATTTCAAGCAATAAATTGATTCTCATAGGTAGATATGAATTCTCTTATAAATTTAGATATTCTTCGTAAACATAACCAGTGCGCTTACCCGTAAGGTCGTACAATCTAAGTTATGTTTACTTTAATTCTTTTTCCAAACCAATAGGAGTATGCTTACCCTTAAGGTCGTAACAACATATGGTTTGAAAAGGTAATTTAGAATATGAGTAGTAGGGGGGTGTTTTTTCTAGACGGCTGTGACGTCAGCGTCTGGCGGCGCCGGCGGCGCCGGGGGAACGTTTTTGTCAGCGTGTCTGAGTCTGGGCGTTGGGCCTGGGGGGCGTTTTTGGAAGGTGGGTGTGGAGGGGAGGTCGGGTGGCGAAACAGGGAGTTGGGCGGTGAGTGGGCGGTAGGAGGAGAGGGTGGTGGTTGGTGAGTGCAAAATTTTGCAAAAAATTTGCAAAAAGAGGAAAATCGATGAGGTGGTGGGTGGGGATGAGAGGAGGCGTACGGAGAGTTGTATTATCGAATATTGCGAATTTTTGCAAAAAAAATTTGCAAAAGGAGGAAAATCGATGAGGTGGTGGGTGGGGATGAGAGGAGGCGTACGGAGAGTTGTATTATCGAATATTGCGAATTTTTGCAAAAAATTTGCAAAAAGTGGAAATGGGCTGTGGGGTAAGCGCAGCCGTGGCAGCGGGTGCGGGAGGTCGCGTGGTAGGTGGGGTAGACGGTTTAAGGTGAAAAGGCGGGTGTGGGGGGAGGGCAGGTGTGAAATTTTTAAAATATTGGAACAGGCGAGAAGGAAAGTGAGGTTGGTGAGTTTATTGCAAGAGTGTGGGACTGTGTGGGGGTCGAAGAAAAAAACAAGGTATATAGGGGGCTATGGTTGGATGACTCATGGGTGGGTAAAGTAAATGAAAAGAGCAGGTCGATGCAAGATGAGACAGGCACGTGGACGTACGAGCACGTAAGTAAGGAAAAAGAGCAGGTCGGTGCAAGATGAGACTCGTATGTACATGTGGTTACACGTACAAGCAGTAATAAAATTGAAAATTTATGAGGGTGGGTGCATGCATCTGTTAAGTACGGAAGTCATGTGTGTTTCGGGGGTGTGAGCGAGGGATAGAAAATTTGGGAGTTTTTTTTGCTATAGGTGTCGTTTTAAAACTTGGGAGGTTTGATAATTTATGGGATAGTGGAGAGTTTTTTCTAGTGGATAGGATTATTAAATGAAACTGAACAAACTGTATAAATTTTTCTGTTTTTTTATTCAAATTATAAACGCTAAATAGATATACACACATATATACTCATAGAAAATTGAATACTGAGTAGGTAAGTTTAGATGTACATGTATTACTTAATATATAGAATAAGATTAAATATTTTCTTGCATGCATACACTCATACATATAGAGATAATTACATAAACTTTTTTGCTTTACAAGTTTGAACGCAAGTCATACATTTATTATTATGTTTTGAATTTTTATTAGTATGTTTAGTTATTTTTTTAAATAAAAAAACTGTCAGTCTATCATTCTCGGTAGTGTTACTTGAGAATAACGTACAAAACATGTTAAGGTTATAATTATTACACATATAAAAAAGGAAATTAACGCAGTAATGACCGCACACGATTGAATTGAGGCCTTGAAGCTGCTGGATGTTCCATGTGTAGAAAGAGCAATTTCTTCGGAGGCGATCAATATGATGTGAGACGGCGGGAGCAAGTCCATAGCTGTCAAAAAAGACTCCATTTCCATGCTCGTCAATGTGGATTGCGATCCAATGGGTTCCTGGTTTATTGCTTTCGTCCACATTAGCTACAATTGCACAAGGTTTTTCCAGCACAAAGGGAATTTGATCTGCAGCAAACACTCCGACGGTCCGTGCTCTGACGTGTCTTAGAGCTTTCTGAAGCTGTAGGCTGTTCATGGTCTATGTTGGCGTAGGTGTTTTCCTCCTCCACCACGTTTGATTTACCCCTATCTTTTTTATCTGTAGATGAAGAGCTGGAAGTACGATCAATGCTGCAGGATGAAGTTGAATTTTCCGAAACGTTTAATTTTGTTACTTTTTGAGACAATTCGTCGATGGTTTTTCGCTGCACATCGACTATGTCGACAGATCGGCTTGCGACGCCAGTGTTTTTATTAACCACACGCGTAATTTATATGCATAACACAAAGCACAAGCGAAGTACTCCCTCTTACGTCCATGGTAGAAGCAAAAATGTTCGTTTACTCTTGGTAAATTTCTAAAAGACGGGCATTTATAATCTTCTAAATTAATAATTTGTCTACCCAGCAGTTTTTCGAGGAATTCCATTTTTTGCACTCCTCTTGTATAGATTCGTAAAGAATTTCGAGCCACTTCTCGAAGGGAACTTAAAACGTCTTCTAGAGTAGATTCGCCATCAAACCACTCAATGCCATGATGAAAGCATGTTAAATAACTGTTTGTTGCAAGTATACCTTTTGGAATTTTTTCACAATCGTACGGAGGTTTTATAATCCAATGGGCGAAAAAGTTGCAATCTGTGCCGATAACTGCAATTTCTTTCGGTAGAAATTCTCCGTCTTTGTCGTGGAATGCTTGAATATCTATAATGTAATCGGCCTTCTCCATTTTGTAGGCTGTAAGAGCTTCGATCTGTATAAGAAAACGGGTGGCCGAGAACTGACTTGAAAACGAGGAAAACATGGTTAGCTTTCTTTATGGCTGTTGGTGTTTCTCCCCTTATGACGTCTTCCCCTCTAGCGTGAAATCTATTTATAGGCACCACCTGTAGACCAGCAGGGGACTTATGTAGCACTGACTCAACACCTGCAACTCAGCATGGGTCTTACGAGTTGAAATCGATAATTACTTGTCGCGCTGCATCTATTTCTAACACATTATCGAATTCTGCATAAAGTATGCAGTTTATAGTTTTTGTTAATGTTTTTTCAAACTGTACTTCTATTCTCATGGTTCCGTTTTTAACTAGATTCCAATGTCCTGCAAATTGAGCCGATAAATCGGGTGTTAAATCAAAGGCAAATAAACAATAGCCGTTAGGATAAGTGCCGCGGCTAATCGAATTTCCTTCATTTGCGTAGAATAATCCAGTGCCAGAGAAAAGAGTGTGATATGCCTCGATAAACTGTGGTGAATTTCCCGTAAATGATGGCTGTAGGTGTTTGCTAGGTATTTGTGTTCCGTCCACGTAAAGAGAAAGAAAATTAATTGAATAATTTTGAAAATTAAATGGGTTAAGTTTTCGGTCGCCGTTGAAAGCTTTATTATCTACAAAACCGAGTACAACTCTTTTTGGTAGTTGACCTAAAATAACATTTTCTAAACATTGGCCGTTGACTCCGCTGTGTATTGTAAAAGATTTCACTTCAACTCTTGTTATAGGGTACTTTGCTGTAGTACTGGCAAGCGTTTTAGAGTGTGCAACTAAAACGGTGGGATTCACTTTTACACGACGAACAAGTAACGTTGCTTCTGTTATGTGAACCGAATAATTTACAGCACTAGCGTCCATTAGACAAAAAGCATCTTTGGAGCGTACGAGTCTTAGACGCACTTCCACGCCGTTTAAGAGTAATTTATCTTGGTTAAAAACGTCGCAATGTAGATGTCCGATTAAATCTATGGTTTTATAATTTTTTGTGTATTCTTGTCGTTTTACGAGTGCTTCGTTTTGCCCCGACCCCGACTCAGCGTCCATTTCTCCGGCTTCATCTTCTATCCATAAATTTGTTGTAAGATGAGAGGCTTTAGCAGCAGGTCCATAGTTTAACAATGTTTCAATGTATGCTCTATACGGATAAGCATTATTTGGTGGCGACACTAACTTTTGGTTAAAATACACATCAACTTGGTTGAAAATCGAATGTAAAAAATTGTTCACTGGAGCTACGAGACTGTCGGATTCCTTGTTGTATGGCGTTAACTGTACACTCACTTTTAGCATGGTATGAGCAAGATCTAGATAATCCTCGTTTTGAGAATTTATGCAAAACTCTATGGGACTTTCGTCGCTCAAAGACGAAACGGGTTTGTAAAATACCCATCTGCTTGATTCTACTGCCGTTTGTGTCAGAGGTAGAGAGAATAAGTCGAGCTCACTCTTAAGACAAGCCTCTGTATGACTATGTAGAAAAGACATTTTTTTTTTTAATATTTTTTATCCGAAAATGTCAGCAACTTTAGACTTTTTATTCTTTCTCTTGCCCTTTGAACGTTTCGTTTTTTTATTTCGTCTCTTGGTGGTTTTGGTCTTATATTTTCTTTTTTTCACTTGTTTGCGTTTTGACACTTTAGAACTGTTTTTTGGGGAAACTGAGAGGATCCGTCGCGACTCACTTCCACGGCGAGACTGTGTAGAACGTTTACGCTTCAGAGGTTTATAACCCCACCTTCCATAAACTTATTAATTTTCGCAGTTGCTTTACGTTTGAGGTTGTTTCCACCTTCGTTCATTCTATTTTTAAATGACTCCTTGAACGAAATATTATTCTCTGTTACGTCATCTAAAATATTTACACCAGCACGGAGAGCTTCCTTACCGACGGCTCGAGCTCCTCGACTCAGAAACGGGAGAGCGCTTCGAAACAACCCCGTGAAAAACGAACCTAGACCGTGACCTCTCTGGCGTTGAGCACCGACAAATACGTTGCTTACTCCCCGACCACCTCCACCATACTGTAGCTGATACACGTCGTTGAAACTCATGTTTGGAAAATTGCTTAAAATTCTCTCTTGAAATGCAGCGTCACCGTCAACGTCCCAAACTCGAATGGGATAGCGTTACCAAATTGGTCTCTTATATCGATGTCTATTGTCTGAAACCTATTATTTAAAAGGGGATGTAATTAATCGGAGCAAATTTTTTACTATTGTGCTACCGAAACTAAACTCTTTAGCCTCAACATTGACTATTCTAAGTAGAGGTGCGTTGGTGTCACCCACCATGCACGGTTCACATAGATTCGAGTATACAAAGAGTTGATCTGGAATGGCTCTCGCTAGACTGGCAGGGTGTTTTCCTATATAAGCTCTTTCGTCTCCAGCCGATTTCATTGACGAAAATCCATCTTCGATTCCTAGAATACGTTTTACAGCCTCCGAAAATAGAACTTCCTGACAAGGATTTCCATTCTCTTGTCGTTTAATATTTTGCTTTATAATTATAAAACCACCTTTATTATTGTAAATTAATCTGCCGCAGTCTCGTTTGTTATTTAAAGTCGATAGAGAGTCGTTTATTGCATCTACAAGACTTTGTATAGAGTCATAGGTGCCGTGTTGAAAATAATGTTCACGATTTCCCGCCTGTGCTTTAACCAGTAGGGTGTCTAGGCGTCGGAGGTGTAAAGTAGTACAGGGTATATGAATTTCCGACAAACCAACCAGCCACCTATCGTAGAGTTCTACTTCTTTGGAAAGACGTGTTGAAAAATTTGTTGTTGTGTTGAGTGGATAATACAACATACTGCTATTACTGGGCAACACTATATGAAACTCGTTTCGATTCATATTATAATTTTTGTAAATCTTTAGCTAAAACCCAAGAATTAAACTTATCCGGGTAACCGACCCAGCAAACAAAATATTGTTTTCTCGCACCTTTTCCTTTTGTTTTTAAAATTTTATTAATTTTGTATTCTTGTTGATCCACTCGATTTTTGTGAACGAGACTAAGTTCTTCAGGGTAAAAGTAACCTTCTATTTGTTCACCTCCAAGGTCTACCAGTTCGTAAATAAATAAATTTTGTCTTCTCGAAACTCTAACAATTTTAAATATTTCTTCACTCCAAGATTTTTCTGCACCTTTTTCAAACACGTTTTTTTCGCGACTTATACGCACATACTCTCCAGTTTTATACTTTGGCTTGCTTCGATAAACTTGGTTGCGCGATGCACGATCTACTAAATTTTTTCTGGCAATATGTGCATTATATATAGTTACAGCGGCTGGTGGCATTTTGATGGTACTGTGTATAGTTTTATTATATGCCGTAATAAATTGCTGCAACACATCAACATATCGATAAGTATTTTTGTGTGTAAAATATCTGTACATACGTTCTTTCGAAGTTCTAATAAAACGTTCTATAACAGCCGCTTTGACATCTGGATTTCGCACTACACGAAATTGAATTTCGTTTTCTTTTAAAAATTTTTGTAGCACGTTTCCAACAAATTCTTTTCCTCGATCGGTTTGTAGCATGGCAGGACGACGACCTTTAGCCAGTATTCTTTTAAAAGCCTGTGTGACTTCAAAAGTAGTTTTATCGCGTAAAGCTTCGCCCCAGACGTATTTACTCAAAACATCAATTACAACCAAAACGTACGAAATGCCATCATTGTAATTTTTGAAAGATGTCATTTGGATCAAATCCGCCTCCCAAACTTGATCTCTTGCTTGTACGTCGTAATATAATCGTGGAAATTTCCGTCGTATAGCTTTATACAGTGTGTATGCATCGTGCTTTGTCAACCATTCTTTAATTTCTTCTGCATCTGTTTTACCTTTGTTTGCTCGAAGTAGATTTCTTGCACCCGCAAATCCTGCCACATTTTTTGGGTCGAAATATTGGTTTTCGATATTTTCCATGTTACAATTTTAGCCAACCACCTTGACGTTTTGGTTGTTTACCTTCTGGCGTTGAAGAAATAAAGCTTTTCTTTTTCTTTCTCTTTTCTAAACTAGAGTTCGCAGCTTTTATCACGGTGGAAGATAAGTCTGACACTGAATCAGTATTTTGACTATTTATAAGCGGGGTGAGGTCGCTGTCGTTTCCAAAAAAAAAAATCCTCGTTGATTGAAACGTTTTTCGCACTGTTATTTTTATGAGAAAACGAACTTTGCGAAATTGCCCAAATTTCAGGGTTACCGATAAATTCGTGTGGTGTTGTAATTTTTCCGAGTATAGTAGCAAACTCTTTTCTACCTTTAGGTTTAATATTTTTTCGGTTTCTGCAAGCGTCATTTATTAGGTCCACTATGTTTGAATTTATAATTTTTTCACCATCAATGTACACTACTCCGGTTTCGCTCCATGTTACACGATCACTGTTATTTTTTAAATGATTTAACAATAACTGAGCCTTTTTTTCATACAGCTTTGGGACACTCTGTATAATTAAGTCACTAGACACCGAGTTTGAAACCGTACTGTCATTGGCTTTGGGTGTAAGAGTCTTTCGTTTTTCGTCAACAAAAAATAAGTACCTTTGCAGTGTTCTCAAGTAGTCTTTTAACCTGTCATGGTCATTAGTGTATGTACTCGAGTCTAAAATTTTTCGCATCTCGTCATCCAGACGAGTCAAGTTATCACCAATAGTTTGCGTACTTTGTAAAACTGGAGGTGTGTTTGTTGCTGTTGACGTGTTTGCAGTATTTGTAGAATTTGGAGTGGTTGTATTACCAGCCGAAACACTACCTTCTCTTTGAATTCTTTCAAGTTGTTGCTTTGATATAGGTACAATTTTTTTCGACCTCTCCATTTTTTTTCAAATTATATTTGAAAATATTTCCAATATAGGAGTCAGCAAGAATGGCAAGAAACTTCCACCTTTTTGAACTAGATAACGTTTTTTACCCTTCCAAGAATTTTTATGAGCGGATTTTTTCACCAATTTTCTCAAAGTTGTTTTATACTTTTTCAACTTTTGTTTTTGATTTTCTTTTATAGTCACAACACCTTTAAGCACGTTTAGAGCACATTCACAGATATACTTTATTAGTTTTTCGTCCGCTGACCGTAGTAGAGCAAGACGCTGGTTCTTGTCGGAATGTCTCAACGCTTCTAACAGAGCGATATATTTTTTCCCAATAGGTGGGTATTGCTTTCCACGCCGACCACCGCCACCACTATGGCTCCGACGTCTGTGCACTCCCGACTGATCCATGTGTTTGAGGTTTATTAAAATTTCTTGTACTTTTCTCGTTCCGGAAATGACTTTGTATTTGTTGAAAATTTACTTGTAAAATTTTTCCAGCCAGATGTTTTTTGTTTGTTTTCTTCTTTATTACTGTCGGAAAGTTTAATGTATGAAATATTGCTTTTGCCACTATATTTTGACTGATCCATTTAAGAAATTTCGTTTACAAATTATGCACGCACAACAGTTTACAAAAAGTTCAAAAAGTAAAATACTCTGGCGGTGTGCACAGCTCCACAGCTTTCTTCGTACTGACAAAAATATTTTACGCAGTCAATGTTTTATACAAAAGCTAAAATGTGTTAATATAGGTAGAGTGCGTATATTTAGGTATGTAGACATACTGGTACTCGTCGTCTGGAAAAATGCAAGAGCGGAATCTGAATTCATCGAGCGTGCTCTGTTTGCAATCAATCATGAGGTAGCCGTGCCCTTTGGGTGTTGCATCTTGATAGGCCTCTTGTAAAAATTTGGAATCTTCTGGATAAATTTGTCGCGCCAAATGTTGTATTTGGGCTCTGTCACGTGGGTTTTTAAACAAAACAATGTACGATGCATTGAGACTAATGTCACGCGAATGAGTCGACTTGTGGAAAATATTTTGAGTAATAAACATTACACTAATATTTTTATGGTGGCTTCCTTTTGTAAATAAATCAACTACCACGTGGTTTGACGACTCTCGCATTAAATCGTCGATTATTACAAGTTTTTTCAACTGTGGGTCTTTCGAAAAGTCTTCAGATTTTGGCAACCCTTCGCGAAATTCAATTTGTATACCATCGCTGACGTAATTTTCACTTTTATACCCGTCTTGCCACTCTGCGTAGTAAAATAAAATTCTATCGAAAGAAACATCCGCCATCTGCTGTCGAAAATTTAAAAATTTTTTTACGAAAACTGTTTTTCCACACCCCGTTGGGCCACAAATTATACTCGTCCAAGGATGTTTCCATCTGATGTCCATGGTTGAAAATTAACAACTGATGAATTAATTATAGTTTAAGCTAGTAACAACAACGGAGCGGTGGCGTTGGCGGCGGGCGGCGGCGGCGGGCGGAGGTAACACTTACAAGCCAACGAGAGTCTAGCCTCGGAGCATCCCCGCTAAGCACACGTGTGAAGTCCTAGCCGGAGGCGTGTGCCGCTGAAACTGAGCGTGACCCCTCCCCCTACCGCTTTTCTAGCTTTTCGGGGCGGGCCCCATGCTCAAGCGAGAAACGACCAAGCTAAAAATAGCTGTTAAACGCTTGTTTTCAAATCACACCCTACTCGTGTTTTCACTCCGACAAGTGTGTGACATCGATATACCTACAGACTTTTTCTCTTCTTACATAAACTGTTTCAGTACCTACTTGTCACGTGTGCGGTGACCATTCAGTGTTGTTGTTGGAAATTTCAAAATGACGTTCGTCTCGTTACTTAATATAAAAAACAGAGATTTAAATGAGTTTATCGACAACGTGAAAAGAGTCCGTATTACACATTTTTCATCGCCCTCCTCCTTCTACGTGCAAGTTATTGAGGAAGACGAGACATATTCTACGCTGCAAACCGACATGAGCAAGTTTTATGGCGCTGTTTCATCTACACATTTTTATTGTGGTAAAACAAAGTCAATGAAGCTTCAAGAAATTGAAAACCCGTTTTTGAAAAAATTAAAGACTGAAGATTTACAGGTACGAATTTAATAAAATTATTTTTACTTTCCGAAATGGTTAAAATATTAAAATTAATTGTTTTCTTTTTCAGTCGAAAATGCATCTGGCTATTAAAGTGGAAAACTACTGGACGCGTTGTGTTACAAAAAATAACCCGCAATATTGTAGAAATATAGATACCGGCGAAACTTTAAATTTCTCAAACATGAAAAGTAATGTGAAAATTTATGAATTGGAAATTTGTTTTTTATCACTTCCGGCGCGGGCTATTTTATGCGGTTTGAGCGGTATTATACCTACCTCGTCGAAGGGTGCACGATGGACAAATCGCGCGTGCCAAATATTTCACCAGCTGACCAAACATAAACCTTTGCTAGCGTACTTCGTGCAAAAAGGTCTCTTACCAGATAATATTTATGTATTCCTCTCCAGTGTCAACAAGGACGAAACCAAAATACATCTTAATACAGTGTTGTGCGGTTTTGACACTGCAGTGGTTGACGTTGTAGGAATGCACCATCCCATCTGGCCTGAAGATAAACCGTTGCTAGGATGACCATACTTACCATCACAAAAAATGTTATTTGTATAGTGAAATAGAAATGTTTAAAATATTATTAATTCAGATTAATGAAAAGGTATTTGTAAATTAATGTGAATAGACATAAGTTTATGTAAAACGATATTTCATTTTATTAAAATAAAAAATACCACACAAAGTATAAATGTTCTTAAATGTTTATATTTACAACGATTGTACAGTGTGGCCAGTACCGCTTGGGCGCCTGTCGCCATCTACAGGCTGCGAACTCGCCTAAAATCGCCACATTACGAGTATACAATAGCCGCGAAAATCGCCACAATAATTGCACAATTATTGGATGGGGAGCGGGGCGAAATATTATTTAAAATGTATATATTTTACATAATAATATATAAAGGAACATTTATATAATAAATAAAAAAATACTTGAATTTAGATACTACTTTTAATAAGTAAAATAATACATAACAGTATTATATCCAATAATACATAACACTATAATTTTTAAATCAATTTTTTAATACCCTTGTAAACTTATAGATGGAATTTCGAATGCACTTAAAACATCAAGCTCCCCTCAGTAACTTGGGGTTTTCTGATGTTTTTAGGTGCACTGAATCGAAATTTGTTGGTTACGAAGTTCGAAACCCGTTAGTTTTTTTGTTATAAACAAATTACTGATTTGCAATAAACAAAAAATTGTTTTTTGCAATTAAAAAAAAATGGGTTACGTTTTCTAGGTATTTTTGAATCGAATGTGTTCTTAGAAGTTTTTTCGTAAAATGCATACTTTTTGAGTTAAAAATTATTGAATTTTCATACTTCATGAGAATGGACGGGCATAAAAGCCGATAAAAGCTGAAACAATAGTATTTTCTGAAAACTTTATCAATTTTAAACTCAAAAAGTATGCGTTTTACGAAAAAACTTCTAAGAACACTTCCGATTCAAAAATACCTAGAAAACGTAACGCAATTTTTTTTAATTGCAAAAACAATGTTTTGTTTATTGCAAATCAGTAATTTGTTTATAACAAAAAAACTAACGGGTTTCAAGCTTCGTAACCAACAAATTTCGATTCACCGCACCGAAAAACATCAGAAAACCCCAAGTTACTGAGGGGAGCTAAAAATTTATGCTCAAGTGTCACCAGCGCCCGGACTAAGAATACGAATGTACCTACGGGATGTTAAAAAAAAAATCTTAATTCACGATCGCACGTTCGTGCGCCATCTGTAAATACCGAACGATCAGCCCTGAACTATTCCCTTAGCCCTCTCGCTAGTCGCTACTTCGTTAGTCGCTCAGTTCTAAAGTTCTTCTAGCCACCGCACGGTATTTTCCAGATGGCGTGCTAAAATGTGCGATCGCGAATATAATAGTCAACTTATGCATACATGCTATCGCCAAACATAACTAGAAATGAAATAGCCAAGAAAGAGCAAATATCGCCTAAAAAATCGCCATCGCCACATCGTCACTTTGTGTCGCCAGTGGAAGCTGAAATTCGCCACTTTGGCGATAAATAGCCAGTACTGGCAACACTGCGATTGTATAGCGTACAAAAATATTTTACATAATTATACATAAACTACTTTCACTCATAAATCGAAACATTCTAATACACCCACACTTAATGATTGGCTCGGTTTGCCATAAAAATTTGGTACTGTTCCATCGCAGATTGGTCTGCCGAATACTCAAGCAGGACATGATGCTCACTGGAATGCATGTCCTTACAAAACCCTGCATGTTTACCGTACAAACAGGCACAGTGATTGTAATGCCCCGACCCACATTCTATACTTTTTATATTGTAGTCTTCAATTATACGCAAGATTGACGATACCCGCGCATCACCATACACAACATGCGTATCCATCCATTTAAGATCATAGGTACAACCGTGGCGCTTTTTCAAACAATTACGTTTACCACATTTGCGGCATATAAAAACATCGAGATAGCCAGTCAGTTTTACAGTAAATCGTATAAAACATGTCGATTTATGTCGATTGGCTATACTCATTAACGCTTGAAACTTGCAAATATCAGTCTTCTTCAAGTGCACTAAATGGTGTAAAAGCTTATGCCATCCTAGTCCTTCTAGCGACATTTTGTATTCTGGTATGTAGTTACAGAACTGCAAACTACATGTTTTGTCGTGACACTCTTCAACGAAACCTGTATATAAAATTCTATTATTAATTATTTTGTTTTTTATATCCATACGGATAAGATACGGTATTCGATATAAAACGCCGTTTTTTCAAAACAACAGAACAGGTTTTTGTCTCATCGTGAGAAATAACGTCATGCGTAGACGTGCGCTTTATTGCCCGATTTTTAATTGCTATTATATTTCGTTCTTCGGGTTTTGTATTATGATTTTCTATAAGTGATACTACGGTGTCAAAATTTATTTTAAGAGAGTTTTCATAATTTATACGAACACCTTTAATTTTGCACGTATCGTGTGTTGTCCCCTGTGGGGTACGTACACGATACGCGTAAAATTTTGGACCGCCTGAAACGAACGTTTCGATAAACGATCCAACTCCGTAATCCTCCAACTTGTCTGTAAGTTGACCGAGTAGAGGCCCCGTATGTGGTTCGTATACATCGTTCGGACTACTGACGAATATAACTGAATCCGTATCATAATACAATACCCGTTTATCCAATTTATGAAGATATTCAAACAATGTTAATCGTGCCTGTGCTGTTGTATACGCGGCTATAGCTACATTCGTACAAGGGGAAGTTGCGACAGATTCTTCCTTGTAATTCCACGAGACATACATAACATCATTGGTCGCCGGAATAATATGTTGTACAATTTTTTCAGGGTCTGACATTAATTGTATAAAATCTTTATGGGTTTTTACAACACTGGTTTGGGGCAAATTACTACGCTGGCCAAATTTTCCCCAAAAAGAATTAAGACACAATTTTGCTACCGATCTCATGCCTGGATTTTTTTTTTATATTTGTGTATTCTAAAGTGACACCCTCCATAGCTTTATAATTGTCAATGTATTGCCTTTTCTCATTTTCGGTTTTCACGTCTTTCGGCCATCCGCTAGCTTCCTGTTTGAATTTAAGAAACGTATTAATATACTCTGTAAAAAGACCACCCGATTGTAAACTAAGGTCATAACGCACTACCTCGTATTGCCAAATTACTTCGATTTTTAATAATTTATACCCTAACTCTAACGCCTTTTTAATTTCTATCGAAACCCACGTACCTACCAATTTTCTATCGTTTTTATCGGTATGAGTGCACGCGTCTTGGTTTAAGTTTTCGGTACACGAGCGACATAACGAAAATAATAATTTATTATGCAGCTTTAGCGGTAATACTGGGTGAAATAAATTTGATGGTGGTAAAATCACACTTTACCAAACCTTCTACTTTTTTGGAAAAATTTTCAAAATTTTTTCCAGTTAAGATGTGACATTGCGTGCCTACAAAAATTTCTGGGTGACCAACCGGAAACGCGCCTGTTTTACATATGAAGGGGTATAACGAACATACATCGAGATATTTAATTTTCTCGTTAGTTTTTACTTTGTATTGCGTTACAATGTTACCTGTCCGACCACCATAAAACGCGTCGCGGGGATTTAACGTAACATTTTTTGCTAACGGATGCTCTTTTATATAATTAAAAAATTCACGATTCGTTTTTATATTCCCATCAAAATCACATTCCCACATTTCAACGACTTCATAACCGAAAGATTTAATTTTATTAGTCATGGTTACCGTGTTTTCAAAACGTTCGTTAAAACTCGAATTGTTAATTAATATTTTATTGCGGTCATTGGGAAAACAACGAGGACACCCGTGAAAAAAACAGCCGTGAAATTGAAAAACTATCCCCGCATCTTCTGTTGTTTTTAAATATCCGTCTACCCTTGGCCCCTCTTTTAATACATATTCGCGTGATCGCCCTGCATGTATTATCGCGCAACCCCTACATTTTTCCTCCCATAAAAGCCATTCGATAGCTTTTTGGGAATGGGTGTCTGCTCTCGTATAACCCTTGTGGGGTATAAGCCCGATACAATCATAGCGCAAAAAGTTTTTTCTAAACACGCGCGAACACGTACTCGCTATAGTTACACCCTCCGTAAATGGGTCGACATTCCCTACTTGGAGAAAAATTTCCCTAAATTTCATACAAGCTTCCCTAAGTATGTTTACATCCTGTACGCAGTATTCACGTAATTCTTTGCGCAAGTTAAATTGGTTATCGTGTACTTCCTCATACCACTTTAAAAAATCAACGCGTTCCTCCACCCCCATCAGTTCAGGGGTAAAATAGCTACGATCCGGATAAGGTCCTATGTAATTTTCATTTTCGGGTATGTTAAAAATATGCGGAAAATACCCTTTTTTCAACTGCTCCGCCAGACCGAATGTCTTTGGCAAAGCAGACAGTTTCATCGGAAGATAGTTCAAACTATCTATAAATTTTGTTATCCCGACTTGTAATTTTATTATATTCCGCCCGTTTAGAATAACTTCCGGCACCATATTTTTTTTATTTTCGCAAATAAATTTCAAAACGAATTGTGCATCGAATGCCCGGGCATTGTGTTACGTCGGGTCTACCAAAGAAGACCCGATGTTTAGTTTAAAAGAAAACTAATAATTGCTCTGTTTAGAGCCTAGGCTAATGAAAACCTACTAGCTCGGGATAGAGCTAGATACTAATAGGATAGGATAAGGTTTGGGCAGCAGAAGGGCGCGATATAATTTAAACACTTTAAACAAAACGTGGATGCAAATGTATGTTTGAATTTTGCCAACTTACCTAGATCTACCGAGAACAGAGGACGAACCCCCGTACAGCCGGTTACTAGGCCAGATTTGGCTTAGGTATTACGCGAATTTAGAGGATTTTTTTTTAATAGAATAAAAAAAAAACACTTTTATTTTAAGGGGGACGCGGTCAAAAGAACACGAATTTAATTACAAGAAATGGGGACAATGTATGGGGAAAAAATCACACTAGCTGTAGAAAGAGATAGACAGCAACTTAAAGTTTACTTACTTTTCCTGTTGTTGGCCGCTTGGGATGTTCCTTGGTGTCGATTGGTTTAAATGATTTTAAAATAAATAAAAAAACAAACACGAGAAACTTTAATTTTATGTACTCAATTTATTTGACGGAAAAGAATGTATTACCATTGCACGGTAATTGGTGTCTACAATTTTTTTTAAATATTTTTGAAATTCGCAAAAATAAGACTTGCTTCACAGAGCAAGATGTGTAAATGTAGTACTTAGAAATTTATAGTACAAAAATTGAAAATGATGTTAGAAAAAAACTTGGAAACTGAGAGCTTGAGTATAGGACCTCGTAGGGTGAGGGTGGAAGCTTGAGTGAGAGTGAGCGGACGCGTAGATGAACGAGCTGCTAACGAAAAGACGAAGCCACCTCCCTTATCTTAAACGCAGAGGGACACTATTAGTCGCTCGGATTTTTGGAACCTCCCTCGCTCAAAATAGAGCGCTAGGATTCGATAATGAGGTGACATTATGCATAAACGTTATAACTTCGATATTAAACAATAAGAGGACAATTTTATTGTTTTATATACTATATCAGGATAAATAACCCACTTTGATGTAATTTTTTTCTATAATAAATAAATTTTCATGTGAAACTTTTAATACATATAAGAATTGGGCGGTCCCATGACTAATTAAAAGGAATTTACGTTAAAATATGAAGATTTATTAACAAAAAAGGTGAAAATGAATTAAAAGTTAATTAAAGAGAGGATTTATGATAGAATATTATAATAAATTATAATTATTCTGTAAATTAAACATTACTCAAAGTAGTTTATTTATGTACAAGAGTTTTACTTCAAACAAAAGGTTTTTAAATAGCGAAATCGTACAAAGGATAATCATAAACGCATCTAATATCCTGTTTTGTATATTAACCGTTAAGGGTCAATTAAATACGCGAATAAAAATATTGTTTTGGTATATAAAAGTGTGGCAATTATCAGTGAAATGTTTTAACATAGAAAATATAAACGTCTTAAAATTAGTAAAATTAGACTTAAAACTAAATATTACGGCTTTCGATAATATAAACGGATTTAAAAATTATATTCCTGAATTCATGATAAATCTAAACTATTAACATTTTTAGCGCATAAATTAAAACTAAAATATAAGTATAGAAATAACTAAATGTGTATAAACTCTAATGCAATTAAAGTATATACAAAAGTTTGAATATAAAATAACTTATATCAGATATCTTATACTTCTACAAATTTAGACTTAACATGTAAACATAGAAATAAACTATCTAAATCAACATAAATCTAATATGTGACTAATATAATATATATATTTTATTGGAACCTTTAAAAATATTACTTATGTCGACTGCAATTTAATATCACTGATAAGAATTTTTCCATCGGTCTTACAGTCTTACAAATTAAATTAAAATAATTAATATTTATGGCAGTCAGATTGCCCTTGTTTATAATCACCCCCGCAGAATCTGAAATAAAAACTTAATTAAAATCTGGAAAAAACTTTGTTAGCAAAGGACGATCTGACTGCCCACCACCACCACATTGTCCTCAGGGACTGAGGAGGAGCCGGAGCAGGCTCGAAACGTCGGACAATGTGGTGGTGGTGGGCAGTCAGATCGTCCTTTGCTAACAAAGTTTTTTCCAGATTTTAATTAAGTTTTTATTTCAGATTCTGCGGGGGTGATTATAAACAAGGGCAATCTGACTGCCATAAATATTAATTATTTTAATTTAATTTGTAAGACTGTAAGACCGATGGAAAAATTTTATTGGAACCTATTTATTACTTCATGCGTATTAAATTAACAGATCTACTTAAACTAGTACGGTAAACATATAATGCTATATACTTGTAATAGATTGAATAATTTGCTGTATATGTATATATATATTTAGAATTTAAGTATACATTAATGTCAATAAGTTCTGTTAGTTTAGTTAAGATATATATATATATATTAACTAAACTAACAGAACTTATTGACATTAATGTATACTTAAATTCTAAAATTTATAATAAACAAAACCAGATCAGTTATAATTGACGTATCTACTAGCTATATAATAATTCTATTCCATAAACTAAACTAGATATATTATAATAAGTAAAGTTTTTAAAAGAAGAATATTTCCTATTGTTATTTACCATGAAAATGACTTAAAATTACAGTCACAGAATAATCATCTAAGTGAAAAAATAATGCAGGCGTGGGTGGTAGAAAATGCTGGAAAACGAGCGTGAGAGAGAGACGGGAACAGACGCGGTCGTAAATTCCGACACATACTCGAGTTCGAGAATGTTATCGCTTGCAGATGTTGGGGTCTTAGAGACTAAGGCTTGGGAAAGCGAAGATTTTTCTTTTTATCATATGGTTTACTCGGAAAATCTTAAGTCAGACCAGTGTTTGTTGAGGACTATCAATAAAGAAAGGAAACGAAAAAAACTTTACGACATGCGGCGAAGAAGGAAATATTGTACCCTTACTTCGAAATGTTCGAGTGTGGGATTTTCGTGTGACCGATAATTCTAGCCTGGGTTTTTGTTTTCAAGACTATTTTCTGTCTTGCATTTATTTAGGATTGTTGTATTTAATTGTGACGTCCGCAGAGAACATTATTTTTAATAAGATTATTTTTAGTTTGTAATTCAATATTTATTTAATTTATATTTAATCTATAGGTATATAAATCTAATGTCAGGATGACACCACCAAAATTATTTGGACTTAATACTTATTTATTTATCATAAGAGAACTAATTTTTACTATGTGAAATTTCTATTTTCTTCTTTGTGGATTTATAACCTTTCCCTTCCCCAAGGAAGGTAGGAAAATAAGAGAAGGATTTATTTTAATTAAACAACGCTAATTATATATATATATATAATGGATTTTATTTACTTACAATATTACAGAGTCCTTGCTCCTGTTTGTTCTCTCGTTAGTCGAGGTTATATAATATGATATGTATCTATTAATTAAGCTCTGCCGACTTGCAGTTTATTCTGATTCATCGGTCTAGTGCGGATTAATCTTTGTAACACTAAATAAATTTTCGGGCACTGATGTCCGGACTATGCTTCCACGTTTGCGCCGGCTCTTCACGCGACGATGAACGGTCTCTCGACAAAAGAATAACTGAGTACCCAGGGTATGTTTCTCCGGGTATTTAAGAAAATTTTACGGAAGCGCAAGAGATGATCATCTTTTCCCGCTCACCCTTTGTCGAGCGGCCCTTATCGATTTTATGGCTTTATTTTTCTCGCTCGTCTAGCTCGCGGTCCATGGTGTTGAAATCTATTAACGTACCATAGACTCGGCGCGGCAGATAACAGTGCGAGAAAAAAAAACGCCGATAGCCCGATTCTCATCGAATTCAATTTTCTCTGTATTATTCACTAAAGTTTCCGGGTTTTATATAATGTGCTTTTGTAGCACAAGGCAAGAATTATTAATACATAAGATTGTTTCTTAAAGACAATAAACAAATAGTCCAAAAATATGGTAGCAATAAGATGATTTTGAAAAATTGAATTCGTCACACTCCCCAAGCTGAATTACGCATCCGGCCCGGAGGTGTTTATGTCTTATCACGAGCGTTCACTCACGTGCTCGCTCTTGATAAGCCATGGTGAGTCTTGAAATGCACTGGATGCTTTTCACGGATATTAATAACTATATCGATGAGCTGAGCGTTTGCTTTACAGAGCGAGATATATATGTATATATATCTTGTATTTATAATTTTTGAGCGTTTGAATTGTGTTTTTAATTTTAGCTGTATCTATTTTGGAGAAGTTGGCTGATGAAGATATTTAAGCAGAACTCTCTTATAGTTATAAGTACATATACAAAATTTGAATTAACTTAATTTACATTTTAATACGCAATAAGTATATTTCCCATATAATGAATTTGCTTAAATTATTACTTATGTTTTGTTGCTTAACCGGTTGATAGGTGTGGTAGCGATGTCGTTGCTTATGGCTGCGGCTTCGTTTCTTTGATATGGAGGCGACCGTATGAATCGGAATCGTACGGGGAGTACCCTATTGTTTCACTTATTCATTCTATTTCTAACTAAAGTTTTTCCTTTAATTTGTTTTCCTTATTTCTTAGGGCATGTTTTTGAGAGGTTATACTGTGTCATAATTTATTAAGTTGCTCATCGGCATGGCTCATAGGCATTGCGTAACTCGAGTTTAAGGTCTATTATATGTCGTTAATGAGTTAGATTTGTACTACGTTTCTCCCAATTTAGTAGAGCGTTGACTAGGAGTTGGCACGTCCAGGATAGGGTAATGGGCATCAACTCATGCATTCGAGGTGGCTTAATGAGTATATTTTTTTCCCCTTTTTTTTTTTTTTTTTTTTTTTTTTTTTTTTTTTTTTTTATATATATATATAATGCGTAGTCATTTAATGCGTGTTAATTTCTCCGCATTAACCTTCCTGGTAACCGTTCCTCAAAAAGATTATTCACTTTTTGGCGTGTATGTCGGTACTTAAAACTGGGATTGTCGAAAAATAATTTGTATGAAAGCAAAAAACATTTCCTTAAACTCTTTTCAGCAATTCCTTTGCCCCTTGCCGTTATTCCTTTTCTTTTATATATATATTTTCGTTATAGGAAGCAAAAGAAGAAAGAACTTTAGCGTATTCATGCATACAAAAAAAAACAACGTATATAAATTCTAACTTATTTTATTTGTTCTAGCCTCTTATGGCTATAAGTCCTTTTTGAGATTATAGCGCGTTGTTACTTGTAATCTCAAAGTTACACTTGTAACAAGTTGGTTTATGGTTATAAGCGTGAGTTTAGATGTTTGTGTTTTGATTTTACTAATGACGTATATAACTAGCATGCAAAAAAAAAAAACAAATTTTTCCTTTTTATTTTGATTGTGGGTGGTGCGTGGCTGCTGCTGACGATTTCTGGCTGGCTGATGTTCTTTAGTTCTTGGTATGTTTATTTATTTTATTTTGTATCAAAAATCGAGTTGGTTCCAATCCTGGATTTTGTCTGTTAAAGTTTCTTTTACTATTAAGAAGCAGGCCAGGCGAGCATATTGTTCGACTGTTAGGTGTTTCTTTAGTTTTTGTTCTTCCCATCTGGATAGTATCACTGGTTTATGGTCTACTGGTTGCCAGATAAATATCTTCTTTGTTGTCGCGTCGCTTGGAGTGTGACAAATGAGACATGGTTGTATGATATCTCTTTCTAGGCGATAAATACAAGTGTGAGGCTTAAAGGTAAACCCATTTTCTTTTAAGATTCCTAGAGCCTGGTCAGAGATTCTCATAAATTTCAAGAGTTCCTTGTATAGAGTGTATATGGTGTTGTTGCTGTTACTGGATTCGATTTGGATTGTTATGACGTCTTCCCTTTCTTCCGTTTATTATTGGTACTTATAGATGTGATGATTCAGTTAATAAAATTTTTAATGGGCGGTCATTGTGCGATTGAGGTACTCTTATATATGGTGTCACTGCCAGTTCTAGTTCGGCATCGGTCGCCGTTTGTCGGCAGCTTTCGCAGGTTATGGCCGACCGCCAGGTCAGTAGTGTTTTTCTTACAGTTTTCACAGCTGGTCGATAGCTCTTCGCTGGTTTCTAGTAAATGTACATTTATCAATAGAGTTCCGTATTCAGAAGGTGTGATATGATTGTTTTTCAAAAACATTCCCAGCAGTATATGCAGTTGTTTTTGTCTGCTATGATGACTTCATTCCTTTCCCTGGAGCGAAGACAGTTTATTTCTGTTAATTCCACTGGGTCTTCAATAGAGTATTCATGATCCACTAGCTCGGCATCGACGTTGTAAAAATGACCCATCTGCTGAAATTTTCATGTAATATAGAGAGAGTGTCGGTGTGTAGAAGAAAAACGGAGAGAGAGAAAGAGGGGGGGGTTCCCCTTTTTTTTTTATTATTATCCCTTTATCACCACTGAGTAATGACCTCTACCCTTTTAGTGAGAATCAGAACTGATTCTGATATTAGAAATTGTTCTATGCATTCCCGGCACTGAGTTGCAGGTTTGGTTTTTAATAACTGGATTCTGCAAACAGCGCATGCGAGTAGTTGAGGTATGTCTAGTATTATTTGGTGAAACCCATAAGCTGGTCGTAAAATTCCGTCAGCTAGGGGTCTTTCTCCGTATTGTAGTACACAAGTTCGGCAAAATACGTGCCCCACCTGGTCTGTGGCTAAAAATGGTCCTACACCTTGCATGATGGAGATACAACGGCATCGGAGGAGTGCTGAGTAACGGTATGGGTAATCTTCGGGTAGTATTCCATCTAAGGGGCCGTATCTTTCATATTCTTCTTCGTCGGTTAGAGGTGGGCTGGCCTCGTTTAATGGTGCCATTTTATATCTTTCCTTTTTGTTGCTGGAATTCCCAATTTCTAATGCTGCTCTTATTTGTTGTTTCCTCTTACCTCCTCTCTTTTTGCTACTTCCGCGATTTTTCATAAAAACAAATAATTTTTCTCCTCTTTTTTTTTATAAAGTGAATGTATATATTTTTTTTGTGTGACGAAGGGATCGCCTATGGTAAAAGGGGATGCTGGTTAGGCATCTCCGGTGAAAAAGATGTTTTCCTCCCTCGGAACACCCTTAGTGTTATCGAGAAACGCTGATCAGCGTTTGAATTCGCAAGAAAGCAAAAACTGGAGTTATGATTGTAAGTGATTGATAAAAATGTTTTCCTCCCTCGGAACGCCCTCAGCGTTATCGAGAAACGCTAGTTAGCGTTTGAATTCGCAGGAAAGCGAAAACTGGAGTATGTGCATATGAGTTATGAGAGAATGTGCGACGAGGAGATCCCTTCGTTTTCCAATTTAAAAAAAAAAAATTTTTTTTTTTTTTTTTTTTATATATATAATAATTTTTTCTAACGACGCGGGAACGTACAGTAGTGAAAGCGAAAAAGAGAGTATGTTATTTGGAAAATAAATTTGAAACAGTGATTAGTAAATAAATAAGTATATTTGATAGATTATGCAATTTTTGTAATTAATTTACATAAATCTATTAGTATAATATTTAATGCGTTTTTTTTTTATAATATAATTTCCTTCTCTTTTTCCAGGTTATTGGATCCCACTTCTGTGACACCAATTCATTTCTCTGTGACGTCCGCAGAGAACATTATTTTTAATAAGATTATTTTTAGTTTGTAATTCAATATTTATTTAATTTATATTTAATCTATAGGTATATAAATCTAATGTCAGGATGACACCACCAAAATTATTTGGACTTAATACTTATTTATTTATCATAAGAGAACTAATTTTTACTATGTGAAATTTCTATTTTCTTCTTTGTGGATTTATAACCTTTCCCTTCCCCAAGGAAGGTAGGAAAATAAGAGAAGGATTTATTTTAATTAAACAACGCTAATTATATATATATATATATAATGGATTTTATTTACTTACAATATTACAGAGTCCTTGCTCCTGTTTGTTCTCTCGTTAGTCGAGGTTATATAATATGATATGTATCTATTAATTAAGCTCTGCCGACTTGCAGTTTATTCTGATTCATCGGTCTAGTGCGGATTAATCTTTGTAACACTAAATAAATTTTCGGGCACTGATGTCCGGACTATGCTTCCACGTTTGCGCCGGCTCTTCACGCGACGATGAACGGTCTCTCGACAAAAGAATAACTGAGTACCCAGGGTATGTTTCTCCGGGTATTTAAGAAAATTTTTCGGAAGCGCAAAAGATGATCATCTTTTGCGGTTCCCCCTTTGTCGAGCGGCCCTTATCGATTTTATGGCTTTATTTTTCTCGCTCGTCTAGCTCGCGGTCCATGGTGTTGAAATCTATTAACGTACCATAGACTCGGCGCGGCAGATAACAGTGCGAGAAAAAAAACGCCGATAGCCCGATTCTCACCGAATTCAATTTTCTCTGTATTATTCACTAAAGTTTCCGGGTTTTATATAATGTGCTTTTGTAGCACAAGGCAAGAATTATTAATACATAAGATTGTTTCTTAAAGACAATAAACAAATAGTCCAAAAATATGGTAGCAATAAGATGATTTTGAAAAATTGAATTCGTCACATAATGACTAAAATTTTTTTAATATAGTAAAATGGCCGGATGTAACAATTGTGTGCTATGCATACAAAGGATGAAAAATTATTTTTTTTGAACCGAATTACGAAATTTAAGAAATTTTCTAAACAATTATCGCCTTCGTATATATGCTGGCGAACCCCACAAAAATTGCATAAAGCATTTAAATCCGTATTTTTAACACACCCGTCGCAACATAATTGTGCTACACACAAGTTTGGTGTATGTATAAAGGTGTTTTCGTCTAATTTTGTATTTTGTCTGGTCTCAAAATCATAAAATACAAAGCACGTTTCCGGATGATTAATATTCTTTTTTTTAGCGAGGCATGATTTTACAATAGGACGCATAAAACATAGCTGGTTTGGTTCGTGTGAAATTTTACAATGTTTACAGTAATATTTTCCACATTCGTGTTTTTTTTTCGATAAATTGTAAAGTTTAAAACATTTTCTGCAAATTTGAACCGTTGTACACATCGATTGTTTAGATAATCGACTATTAGCTTGACGCGATACCGACCCGGGTTTTTTATGGTAATTAAAACAATCTTCACCATAAAAATCACGATTGCAATCGATGCAATGTATTTTTTGAATATTTTCGCTATTTTTTGCACAGTCTTGTGGTCCGTTACATTGAGGACAAATATTATCACATTTGTGCGCTAAGACGCGACTGTAAGACGTGTTACACGGAGTGCAATAAAACATACGTGCTTTTACAGCTAAAAGATTGGTTATTAGATTGAAATGTTGAGCTTGCTCGTAATACATTATATTAATGAAATTTGAATATTCCCCCGGAAAACTTTCCCGACCATCGAAAAGAAGAGGTACACCCGTTCCAAATGTATCGTAATCGAAAACCCGTAAACAAATATTCTTCTTTGCAAAATATTGCTGAAAGAGCTGGAGCTCATGAAAACCGCATCCATCATTTTGATTTAATTTAATTTTACATTTATCTAGTAAAATGTTCGAACAACGTTTTTGTTCCGACTTAAGTTTAATTTTTTTCCAACCGCTTTTCCATTCTATCGAATTATTTTTATTCACGTAAACTTCGCCACAAACTAATACACGTGGAAGACATAAATTGTCATTATTGTTAATACATAAAATACCTCCAGTTTTTAAATTGTTATTATTTTGATTTCCTTTTCCGTTTATTAAGGGGATGTACGTTACACAAATTTTAAAGCTGTTATCAATTTTGAAATTTGTATTACTTTGCGTAACACGCGAAAATAAGCCCCATAAATCTTCGAAATTAAATTGCGTTACAGGCCTATAGTACATCCACGCTTCCCCTTGACTAAACCCGCTTGAATTTAACGTTAGCCCTATAAGATAATTTTCATTCGAATCGCGTTTTAAATAAATAACCAGCTCGCGTAAAGCCGATTCAACCCACACAACCGGGTTTACATTTTCCCCCGGAGTCTTAATTTTAAAAATTATTTCGCGCGCTTTTACCTTAAAATGCTTATTATATCGCTCGCTAATCGTATATACAATAATTTTACCTGCATCTATTACACCCTCTGCATTCGTGGTATCGTCGTCTTTTTTCTTGCTACCGCTGGTCACTTGTTCACTCAACACATTATTTTGTTCACTACCACTTTCACCAGGGAGATTTTCTTCTCTGCTGGTAGATGCTACCGCCAGATCCACTGGGGGTACTGTTGACGATACAGCTGGTGGTGTTGTTTCTCTTGTTCTTGTTGTTGCTGTAGTTCCTTCTTGGTGCTGCTGCTGCTGTTGTTGTTGTTGTTGTTGTTGTTGTTATTGTTGTTGTTGTTGTTGTTGTTGTTGTTGATCTTTTTCTCTTTCACTTTCCGCAACCCGATTGTGTACTATAAAATAAAATAAACAAAAAACATGAAAATTTTGTAAGTAATTTCAAAATTATAACTAACTTTACCTGTAATCAATATCTGTAGAATGGTTCTGTCATAACGTATTTTTTGCTATACGCTCTTCCTCATCCCCGGCTCTTTTTCCTTGCTCGATAGTCTCGTGCACTGCCCCTTCATTTCCCCACAGTCGGGAAACTGTAAAGCAAAA
Organism: Torymus aiolomorphi; assembly: GCA_036365515.1. Classification (NCBI taxonomy): domain Eukaryota; kingdom Metazoa; phylum Arthropoda; class Insecta; order Hymenoptera; family Torymidae; genus Torymus; species Torymus aiolomorphi. Next base: position 88,918,066 of record CM070874.1, on the reverse strand, counting down.
TAAAAAATTGTCGTTACATAAACGGTGTTAAAATTTAAAATAATTTAAAAAATTCAAATGCCTTACCAATATTATTATACTGTTCCATTAAGGGCTGTAATTCCTCCTTTTTCTCTTTGCCCTTGGTCATCATTATTTCACCAATGTACATCACAGCCTCGTCACTCTCATGTATACATTTTTCATGCATCACCTTGACGTCACTAACTTCAACGTCCTCAAACATTTCGTCAATGACCATCAATAAATTTTTTTTTTCTAAATTCAGTAAACAGTCATACCACTCTTCATTATAAACTTCTCGCAGCGCCGCAGAGTTGAGTGATAAATATGCCGCACAATCGGACACAACTTCATGCAATTTGTTCAACATGGTGAAAATCGAATAATCGAAAAATCGAAACAGTGGAGCAAAACACAAGTGTACAAACTGAGAGTTTGAAAAAGACTGTTTTCTTTTTACAGGGCTACTACTGTTTTATACCCAATACCTCCTCACTTTCCTTCTCGCCTGTTCCAATATTTTAAAAATTTCACACCTGCCCTCCCCCCACTCCCGCCTTTTCACCTTAAACCGTCTACCCCACCTACCACGCGACCTCCCGCACCCGCTGCCACGGCTGCGCTTACCCCACAGCCCATTTCCACTTTTTGCAAATTTTTTGCAAAAATTCGCAATATTCGAAAACACAACTCTCCGTACGTCTCCTCTCATCCCCACCCACCACCTCATCGATTTTCCTCTTTTTGCAAATTTTTTGCAAAAATTCGCAATATTCGATAATACAACTCTCCGTACGCCTCCTCTCATCCCCACCCACCACCTCATCGATTTTCCTCTTTTTGCAAATTTTTTTGCAAAAATTCGCAATATTCGATAATACAACTCTCCTTACGCCTCCTCTCATCCCCACCCACCACCTCGTCGATTTTCCTCTTTTTGCAAATTTTTTGCAAAATTTTGCACTCACCAACCACCACCCTCTCCTCCTACCGCCCACTCACCGCCCAACTCCCTGTTTCGCCACCCGACCTCCCCTCCACGCCCACCTTCCAAAAACGTCCCCCAGGCCCAACGCCCAGACCCAGACACGCTGACAAAAACGTTCCCCCGGCGCCGCCAGACGCTGACGTCACAGCCGTCTGGAAAAAACACCCCCCTACTACTAATATGTTAATCTGAAAATTTTATTTACCTTTTTATATCTTTTGGTTTTATATTTCTTTTCCTTTTCTTTATATAATTTCGATTGTAAATTAATCGAAGATTTAAACTTTCTTATAAATTTAAATGTTCTTCGTAAACATAACCAGTGCGCTTACCAGTAAGGTCGTACAATCTAAGTTATGTTTACTTTAATTCTTTTCCAAACCAATAGGACTATGCTTACCCGTAGGGTCGTAACAACATATGGCTTGGAAAAATAATTTAGAATATGTTAAATTGAATATTTTTGAATTTAGTATGATTTGGATATTTGGAAGATTTGAATAATAGTAAAATTCTGAATTTTTGATTTGATTTTTCTTTATTTGAAGATAATTCTCTCTATCTTAATAATTGTACAGTATCAGTAAAGCTTGTGAATGCTTGTGTGAACTGTTGAGTAGTCAGCAAAGCTTGTGAGGCTTGTGTTGGTCTGACACCTGGAGCAGTCAGCAAAGCTTGTGAGGCTTGTAAATCTGACTGAACGAAGCAACAGTGCGCGTTCGGCTTATTTAAATGTGTTACTCCTCCTCTTCTTTGGCTGGAAAAACTGCGGTGTCGAATCGGGTAGTTGCGTCATCTTGCGTCATCTTAACGAATCGTTGGTTGCCAAGTGTAACGGCGGTTGATAGTCATATATCCTGTAGTGTTAATTGAGGCTAGTGGTGTGAAAAAACGGTGTCCAATGATGCGGGGGCGTCATCCCTTCCAAACGTCGATTTTTGTGAAAGTGGGGAAAATCCTATGTTTTAACACAGAGAGCGGCAGAGAGCGGTCGCTCATCCCTTCTCTAAGGTATTTTCCGGCGACTCGTATCTTTCTTGAGGAGTGAGAGAGAACGTTATATGTGCGACAGAGAAAGAGTGATGAGAGAGACAAAAGATATATCCTTCTCTTTCTTTCGAGTCAAAAATGATCGATTTTCTGTTACTTGTTAAAAATTATATAATGTTGGTAGTTTATAATTTATAAAATATGTTATGCTATTACATTTTGTTTTAAAATGAAAATACAAATTTGAACGGAAGTTATCGGTCTATTACAACAGGAGTTATACGCATTACAAATTTTATAAAACTTAATTATACATTAAACAATGAAATTTCTTATGCAAACTTTATAAAAACATTAGATTATTCATTCTAGCTAATATATCGATCATACTATTAAGTTATCTTATTAAGTTAATTCATTTTTCTTAGATTTTCTAATATTTATTTAAAATATTTGAAATTCAATTAATTTGTGTAAATAACAATGTGTTAAAATACAACTGTTGTATAGTAAAATGTTTTATCTAATGTGAACAGTTCATAAAATTTGAATTAACAAATGAGAATCTCTTATAAATAGTCGTAATAGTTCATTATTATTAGGGAACGTATGAATTACAATGTATTCGAAACAGTTTATTATTTAAACTTAAAGTCAAGTTAATTAATCTAGTAGAAATAAACAAATGGATTATTCTTACTATAAAAACATATTATAATAACGGTTTTTATCATCTCCTAGTTTTTACTTAACATAATACAACTTTTATCTTAAACAAAATTATTTTTCCTACTTATAGTTATTGAGATATTTAGTGTTATTCTAAAATAATATTCTTATGCCATAGTATGTTGAGTCCCAAAAGATGCTGGAAAATGCGTCACCACGCGGAGGGACTTGAGGAAATCTATTTTTATGCATGCCACGTGCATGCGATAGAGGGTACAGATAAACTCTCTCTTTATCTTAGCATTTTCTTATTATTAACAATCCTGAATGTTTTACAAATGTGAAATTTCCTCTTTTATTAGATATTATGCGTAGCAACTATTACATTTTGAACGAAAGTGCTATGATTAGTTTAACGATAGTTATTCGCAATATAAAAGTTATTAATACTTAAAAATCTAAATTACAATGAAATTGTATTCGATAGGTTTATAAAAAAAATAGTCGGTTATAAAAATTAAGCTAATGGTTAACATAACTTGTTGCTTTACATAATATAGTATTTATTATAATAATTATTTATTATTTGTTTGTGATAATCCATTTCATGCTTAAGAGTTGTAGTTGCAAAAGTGCAGGTGGTTATTTAAACAGTTATATTATTGAGCCTGGTTATTAAATCTTTATATTATTAACGCGGAAATAAACAAAGGCTGTAGATTGCAATGAAACATAGAAATATAGAATTTCTTATTTTTCTTAGTTTTCTTACTGCTATATTTAATATTTGTAGTTGTTAAAACAATTTTATCTTTAACGGTTTGAGAGATATTGTCTAATAATGTAAAGTAATATTTTCAGTGTATAATATAAGCGTATATTCAAAATTCGGAAAAGCGCGTCTCTGCGTGGGAAAGCATCGTATCTATATTTAGTTGCGGGCCATGTGTTTTACAGCCCTCAGATAACGTATCCGCTAGGGCTAATTCCACATTTTGAAGGAATATTTCCAGCTCCCATGTAATTGTTTAAAATCTAAAATGTTTATTAAATTTAAGATATGTAAATAAAACATTTTATTTATTTACAGCGGAAGAAAAACAGAAAGTTAAATAAGTTTTATTATTTGAGTAGGGAAAATATTCTTTCATGAATGTGTCTTAAAGTAATTATTATAATTTTATATTTGTTTGTGATTGTGAATGTTAAACCTTATAAACTCTTACACCTCGCGTTTGGAACGATTGCTAGTTAAGTCAAACGTATAAAGGAAGAATTACAATTGTGATTATTGCACAAGGATTTGTTTAACAATTCGCACTAAACTTATTATTCAGAACATAACTTTATAGAAAATTGTCCATATTTTGCAACTAGAGTGTTAATGAATTATTAGTATAATTCACTCAAAGATTTTAAATTTACATATGATAATATTTTATTCGAATTGGTACATAATTTTGAAATATAAAGTTTATTAGAAAAAATTGCTACTTCTGACTAACATTTCTATTAAGGTGGGTTACTGTTTATTGTATAAAAATGAAATAGTCTTTGATATCAGCCTTTTTGTTTATTATACCCGGGGATCGAATATAACTTTTATTTCTTATTTGTTATTCGGCATTCATCAATAAAAAAAGAAAGTTTTAACAATAAGCCGAAGGATGAATTTAAGGAAGGTGATAACTATAAGATTCTAAACTAGAAATTAATATGTGCGCCGCGTCGTCGTTTCTAAGGCAGCTGGCGGGAAACTCCCCATAGCGCAGGCCACACCTACAACCCTTGGTGTAGCAGTTTCGGTAGGGTAGTAGCGGTTCAGGGTTATGATCTTGATTCATTGACTATGAAATATTTTTAACTAATCCTTAATAAAAAAAAAAAAAAAATTATTTATGCAGTAATGTAGACGGTTCCGTCACAGATATTTATAATTGTATTTATATCTTAATTTTTTTTTTTTTTTTTCAATAAATAGTTCCCTGATGAGGCTGACAACAAGGTTCAGCGAAATTTTGGAATATAGAATGTGAAGTGTTGTGTTTTTTTGTTTATTTTTGAAGGGTTGACCCTCCCTATCGTCCAATTTTTATATGTTTCAAATAATGGAGGGTGGTCATAATACGTATATTAGTGCTAAAATAGTTTTAACAATAGCTCTGCGAAACTAGTCAATGAGATAATTGGTAACAAAATCTTTTGTAGGGAAAAATCATATTACTTTTCTTTATTCATTGCGGATAATTTACGAATAGAGTTAGTGATGTCGTTGGTCATCACAGGTAAACCATTACTCTTTTTGTTCAATGGTAACAGTTTTGACTTGGTCTTGTCCAAGTTGCTACCGACAATAATCGATTCTATTTCTTCTTTGACTTTTGTCACGTCCAAAAACACGACACGACTGGGATGTTTAACTCAATTAAGAGTTATGCTCTTTTAGGCCTTATGTTGCGTCGGAATCCAAATATACAGCTATCATTCTAGCAGGCCTCCTATGGGGCGTACCGGATCTCCCTGTCTTTTAACCAACGCCCGAAAGCGCTATGCCTGACCAGGTTACGGACCTTTAGTCGTAGCCGAGGAAGAATGCAAATCAAATTGTTTTATCTAATAATGAAATTTATTTTACCCCGAGATTTACAAAAGTCTATACCTTTCTAATTAACAAAGCAGTCCGCTCGCTATCTGCAGATCGTCGTCGCGATGGATCGGTGATTCAGCTTGCGATGGTGTTGTTCCTCCGTGACGGGTGACCTCGCAGCAGGAAGCGTTGTGTAGAAGGGCTGTACTCGTTGTCGGCAGTTTTCGACAGGGACCCACTCCGGGAGGTAATCGTCCGTCTGAGGTAGGTGAGGCGTAGCACTGGCAATGCTTTGCCGTGGCGCAGAGTCGGTGTTGTCGTGGTAGCCGAGAAAAAGTCAAAGTCCAAATCGGGCGTGGCACGGGCAGCGCTTCGCCGTGGGCAGTGTCAGTGGCGTTTGTCGTTCGTCGGGCAGAGCTTCGCCCTCGTAGAAGTTCAGAAAAGTAGTGTGCACCTCGGGTCTACTTGCTAGCCCTATTTATAATGCAAGCTCCCTTGTTCTTGGTGAGAACTTGTTTTTCCCCCTTGTGGGAAACTGCGCAGAAGGTTGACTCCCACCTCCTGCTATCATGCATTTCCCCGGGATTTTTTAAATAGAGGAAAGCATAAAAATGTCAAATGCCATCTTCTTGGGAGCGCTCCCTCTGGAGTAAAATCCGCGACGCTGCATGCGTAGTGCATCCGTAAGTGCCGCGGCCACTTATCTCGTAAGTTTCGGGTGTCATGGGTCTTGCTGACCCATTCTACGGCGTGACGCCATGTGATAGTTGCACGGCTCCCCTGTGTTTTATGGTGAAAAGTAAGGGTAAAAGGATGCTGAGCTGTCTCTTCTCTATTTTGTGTCAGCGCTTTTTCCCGTTCTCGGTAAGTTGAGGCTGCACAGTATAGCCATGCGTGGGCCTTGACTTTTCTTCCTAAGTCAGCCCTTCCCTGCATGAGTATAAAAAAGCATCTGTAAGCCTGGTCAAGTGTCATCTTAATTTCTCCTCTTCTTCCTTTTTATCGCTGCACGCCATCCCATAAATTTTGAAAATACGGTGCAGCTAGTGTTAATGTTTTCAGGCCGCGTGCGGTCCCTCTCGCCTTCTTGACTTGTTTTCCCCATTTTTGGTGGCCGCACGTGTCCGATTTGTTTGCCCTCCCATGGCTCTAATCTCTCCTCTCCAATCCACTTGTTTCTCTATTTTTGCCTCCGCCTTTCTTTTAGCCCACTTTTAATTTTCCTCTCTTCCTCTTTCTCTCTCCTGCTCTCTCTCTCTCCCTCTCTCTCTCTCTTTCTCTCTCCCTCTTGATATTTCTTTCCGTTGTTCTTTTTTCTTCTCTCTTCCTTGTGGAGTCTTTTCGAAGACTTACAAGTATTCTTTTTACATATATGACCTTGAGTGAAAAAAAATAATTGTTTTTGTAAATGGACGAAAAATTCGTCCATTACACGAGGAACTCAGAATAGTGCAGATCGCAACCCTTGATACGGTAGTGTCAGGAGGGTTCAGGGTCATGATCATGGTTCGTCAAAAATAGAAAATGATTTCAACTATATTTTAAATGAGGAAAAAAAAATTATTTTATGCATAAACGTTGACGGTTCCGTCACAATCATGCCAGTATTTAATATACCCTCAATAAAAGTCAAACGAAAAATTCATTAATATATCATGATATGATAATCATGTATATAATAAACATTATAATTTCTATTAAAACAATAGGAACAAAATAAAAAGAAAAATAAGTAGAACTTGTTTTAACTAATTAAGATATTTTGAAAAATAAATTTATTTATACTGAATGTATCAGTTAACATATCAAAACATTCTTTTAAAATGAAAAAAAAAAAAAAAATAGGGAATTGAAGATTTAATTTGATAAAGATATTTATTCATATGAATGATTTTTTACAAATATTCTTCATATCATGTTATATGCATAAATTAAACATTATTAAAATCATTATTTTATCTTACGTTTTTATATAATAATCCTCCTTACATTATATCACTTCTTTTAATCCAACTATATTTAACTGTAGATATTATTTTAATATTTAAAAGATGTACTCGAAGTACATTTTTTGTGTACTCGAAGTACATCAAAAACATCTTTTTCCGGCGCCGCTAACAGTTTCAGCAGGTCTTCGCGCGTTTTTACAATTTCCATCTGGTTTAAATTACAGCGATGACCGAACTTGCCTCAGAGTGAATTTAAGCAGTACTTGGCGAGCAAACGCAAACCGGGATTTTTTTCAATTTTATCAGCATCTAATCTGTTCCCATCGTCGCTCTCATACTCATCAATGTATAGCTACTTCGACGACTCGTCGATGCACCAGCCCGACCACCCGTTTGCCTGTTGTTTCAGTCGAAGGAAAGTATTTACATAGTTGGCAAACAAACCACCCTCACCCGTATGCTGGTCGTGCTGTGTGCTCTCCAATTGCCATATCACGTAAATCTCGGTGATATTATAGCCCAGTTCTATCGCCTTACGCTATTCACGCACAACCCATGTGCCTGTAAATTCACGATCTTCCACTTATTCGTGATAACAGTCATTCTGACGTAATTCAGCGCAGCAAGAACGACAGAGCCCAAAAATAAGTCTGTTATGTCGAGATTACTCACCTTATAATCAAATTATAAGAGTAGGCACTGGGCAAGCCCATGCGTACTCGGATCCCTTACTTTTCGCCAACGCCCGAAAGCGCTATGCGTAACCAGGATGCGGAATCCCGGAATAAACAGAAATTTACAAGGTTTCTTAATAAAATAATGAATCTACTTTTTATTCAATCCGCGACAAAATACAAATTTGAATACATTTTTCGATTTTAGTACCTTTGGGCTTTGCACCCCGCTTGTTGAACGAGGTCAGTGGTTCAGTCCCTCCTTCAGTGCGAGATGATCGATCCCTTTAAGTTCTCTTTTCTGGTAGCAGATGTGGTGATTGCCACTGCGTAGATCGGATAAGATGAATGTGGTGAAGGCTCAGATGATGGGCGCAGCGAGAGCCTCTTGACTTTCGACGAAGTCCGACACGGTTTCCTCTCTTCCAGATTTCTTCTAAATGTTGCTCGTCGTACTTTTTTTATGTTCCGTTGGAGGCCTCGAGCAGAGATTCGTCCTCGTCAAATTACTGTGGTGGACTGCGCGCCGTGCTTTCATTATTCGGCCTTTTTATACCCGATTTTCACGTACACAGAAGCTTCTCGACTATTGTCTATTAAAAGCTCCTGTGCCGTGCATAACTCCATATATGGCAACTCCGTGGTTGGTCGATCGGGTTAAAAACAAAGCCATAAAGATGTCTCCTGACTTCCTTTGGAGACACCGCCCGTTCCCGAGAAAAGCTTCCCGCAAAGGTCAAGTGGCCCAGATTGAGCATCCTTCAATGTATCTATTTTCATACATTTGGTAGGTAGCCGATCGCTCCCACCAGCCGAAAAGTGCGGCTGTCACCTTGCACTTAGCTGGACTCATAATTTCGGCTTTTTACGACCTGTCAGCTTTTTCGCCTCGGTAAGGGAAAATCGGAACCGCGTTGGTCTTGACAAACGCCAGACCTCTCTCACGTAGGCGCCGCGTTTTCTCGTTCTCTGTCTCTCTCTTTTCTTTCTCTCATACTGTGGCTTCCCCTCTCGCTGTCTCTCTCGATTCTAGCATGCCTATTGGATATGGCGTTTTACTTGCTCCTCCCTTCCTCCGGCCTCCTCTTCTCTGTGCTCTCGAATTCGGCGTTCTGAGTACGCGTTTAATTTTTATAAACTGCGTCGGCGTTGATGTAAATTTTTAACATTTACTCTTGTAAATAGAATAATTTTATTCCTCGTAAAAAGACGAATTCATTGATATAATTTCATCACTGGTACTCTTCTAGTTCTCTGGCTTTCGTACTTGGCGTTTGGAGTCGGTGTTTTTCTTGTTCGCGCGCGTGCCCAAGGTTTACAAACATTTGCCGCGTTGATTGATTTTTGTCTTATAATTTATAATAATTATTCTAAGTAAATGAACGAAAACTCGTCCATTACAAGTCGATTGTGCATTTTTACAGGCAGTACAGGAAGTAATAAATCACGAGGCAGCAAAATCCGACATTTAACCAGACCTTCGACGCTCGAGAGGTTATTGTTTTGTCCGCCCGTTAGTGCAGTGCATTCTTCCTCGCTGTAAATACGCGGATGACCAATTGAAAATCGGTCTCTTTTACAAATATACGGGGAAAGAGAGCAAATATCGGTATATTTGATCTCTTCACAGGCAGCGATTATGTACGATGTGACGATATTCTCTGTGCGGCCCCCAAAAAACGCATCACGCGGATCAAGTGTCATTTTACACATTATTGGATGGCTGTTGATGTAACGCGTGATATCTGGTTGCTGTGTTTTTAACCGTTCAAAATCGCATTCCCACTCTCGTAAGCTTGCACAAAAGTTTGATTAAAACGAGTTTTTTTTAATCGCGCATATATGGAATACCCCGCGGACAGCCGTGTCAATAACAGCCTTGGAATTCGAAAACAATTCCTTTGACTGTGACAACAGTGTCTATGGAGGCATCGACCGGCAGGTGACCATGCACTAAATAGCCCACAGGTAAACGAAACTCACGCGCACGGCCCGCGTGTACAATCCTCCGCCCGATTTCACGCTCGTAATAGAGTAACCACTCTATAGATTTTTGAGAATGCCTGTCAGCGCGTCTATATCCATTGGGAGGTATTATACCGATGGCATTTGCGGTCAAAATGTTTTTTCTATAAACGCGCGAACTCGTCGATACTATAGTGTATGCTGATACGAACGGATCCGTATCAGACACGTCTAGGAAAATTTTCCGAAATTGTATGCATGACAATCTCCTTTTTTATGTCGAATATATAGCCCGGACTCGTTTTGCGGTGCCAGGCAAGAAAAACATCGCGATCGGCTACGGTCATTGAATCAGGGCCACGAAACTCAACGGGCGGTTGATGGCCGATGTAGTCCCGAGTGTCGAGAGTGTTGACCAGATGTGGGAAATAGACCTTTTTAACGCTCTTCGGTAAACCGAAGGTCACTGGTAGTGCGCTTAATTTCATCTGAAAGTAATTTATGCTATCGATAAATTTGGTGAGAGCATATTTAAGCAGTGTTACATTTTGACCGCTCAAAATGACACTGGGCGAGCTATACTCTGGATTCTCGGCCAGTTCTTTTAGAATGAATTGCGCGTCAAAGGCTTTGGCATTGTGGGCAATGCATATAATTTCCGCGAAAGCAGTACTTTCCCGAATGTACAAACCTAACAGCTCTCTCACCGGATCCTGCGTAAAAACGAACCCGCGCACGCCACAGATACTGAAAATAATTTTTGTATCGTCTATAGCCATCCAGTCGGTGCAGACCTGATGCGCTACGCAGAAATTCGGCACGTGAAGGTGTATGTTTTGAGCGTACGGCGTGTTTGTAGTCGTGGCCGATTCACTTTCAATAATAGGGTGCATGAAGCATGAATCGTTAAATGGATGGTGTTTCAAGCATTGTTTACAGTAACCGACACGGCACATGTGTTGCCGCCTGAAAATATTCACGAGCTTTAAATAACACACGCACAGCTGCACGTTACAGACTTTCTTATTATTTTTTTTGTACGACCCCGCGCGCTTGTGATTCATAAAACATTCATGACCAAAGAATTTTCGCCCGAAGTCTGTGCACTCAATCATTTCAACGCCATCGTTCCTACACGGCGGACTGACAAAACAACATTGACAAGTACGCGGACAAGTGTGTTGGTCGACACAGCGATGCTATTTGTTGCAATAAGAACAAAAAAGCGTGCACCAGCCGTCGCGAATAAATTTGTAATTACGTTGAAATGGCGCTTTCACTCTTCAAAAATTAAATACATAACACTGTGAAGAGAAGCATTCTTCGAGAGTGTTTCGCCCGTCGAAAAGTGGCGCCTCTCCATTACCCAGATTTTGAATTTCGAAAACGACGATCGCAATTCCCGACGCGACAAAAAAATTTTGAAACGTGAACAGTTCGCGAAACCCACACCACTCGCGCGGTAAAAACACACCAGCGTCACCCACGAGTTTTCCGTGTGTTTTTTCTGTACCTTTCAACGTGAATCGCGTATGGTTTGACACTCTTTACGTGTCTCCGCGCAATTCTGTGTCTTAAGCGCCAAGTATGCTTTCGCCACTATGAGCGCACGCGGTAACAGAGATTATCCTCATTTTGTATAGTTAAAATTGAACGTTTCCAAAGGCTCGACACCGTCAGAGCCGGCTTCCCCCGTACTTCTCCTACACCAACGAGCATTTCAACGTAGTAAGCCTGTAAAACGAACATGTTGTCAATACCTAAAATCTCATTACTTTGACTTATGAAACTAATTAGATTCCATAAATCAGCGATGGTAAAATTTTCAATAGGCCTGAAAGAGAGCCCACCGGAACCTTGTGTAAACCACTCGCTTCGCACACTCACACTTATTAAATTATTACCCGGAACATGCGCTGTTATGTAATAATGGATATCGCTAACCGCAGCTTCCATCCATAATACAAAATTTTCCCCCTCGCGTGGTTCGCCTATTCTAAAACTAATCGTCCGACCTTGGAGGCTAAACCGACGCAGGTACTGTCGGCCGACGGCTGTAACGATGAACCGTTCACTGGGGGCGCGTATAACTCCATTGTTCTCGGGCTCGTCGTTGTCTGGTCACTGGCATTAGTGTATGCTCTGCTATTGTCGTCACTGCTGCTATTGCTGCTGCTGTAAACACCACCCCCTACCTGCGGTGGGGAATGGGCCTCACGCCTCGCAAAATAAAAAAGTTGAAAACAAATTATATGTTTAACTTCTTTTTTTTTATTTTTAAGCGTTTCTAGTTTTTTTTTCAATTAAACCTCAGAATAACTGGCAAAACTTTCGAGCATACGTATTACAAGATCAGTGGGATTTGCGTCGGTGTGTAACGGCGAAGTCTCGTCTTGCGCTTGGTCACGAAACCAGCAATGAATCAAGATGATGCGCTATTTGATGATATAACTCCGGCAAACCGTCAAGGTTGGGGAGCGATGTACGGATTTCCCGATGCACTATATCGCGAGTTCGGATAACTATAATGAAACATATTTGCCATTTAAATCAAAAGCAAAAAGTTTTTAAATAAATATATTTGTACTTATGCTCGTTAACGCGTTGATGTGATGGATAATTGTGGTTTTACACGGGGGTAATCCTGTTTGCCACATCTTGAAAGTTTGCCAAAAGATGTTCACGATCGGCGTGCGCTATATTTGCAGCAGTAAGAGATCAGGCGGTTGGCTCGTGAGAAGGTGTCGTTCGGATTTGGGTTTTATAGGGACCAACGGAAGCAGAACATTTGTCTCGTAAAAACAATTTTGTTGGACATGCCTCTTGTATGGATAGGGAAAAGGTCACGAGCCCTGGAATGATGTGTGTTGGATAATACTAAATTTTTCCCATCTCAGGTTATTCTCAGCTTTGCCCTTCCCTAAACCAATCTAATCAATTATTATCAATTTGTAATTCTCCTTAGTTCATTAAATTTTAATGATATTCAAGATTTGGAAAAAATGAACTTTGAATAAGCCAGTCGTTGCCTTGTCAACTCAAATTGCACAAAGCCCTTAAGACTCGCACTAAATGATTTGTGTATCGTAAATAGCTTCTATCCACTAATCCTTAGGATCAAAGCCAATCGGCTAATTCACAATCCAAGACAATTACTTATTTACTTATTTGGAATTTTAATTTTTGATTCTTTATTTCGATTTATTCGGATCTCTCTTTATTTCATTGGTGATCCAAGTATAGTATAAATTCCTTTATTTTCGAATAATAATTCTCTTTAAGATAATTCAGTCGTTGCCTTGTCAACTCAAATTGCACAAAGCCCTTAAGACTCGCACTAAATGATTTGTATATCGTAAATAGCTTCTGTCCACTAATTCTTAGGATCAAGGCCAATCGGCTAATTCACAATCCAAGACAATTACTTATTTACTTATTTGGAATTTTAATTTTTTTTTATTTACCTTTCTTAAATTTTGTAAATTTCCTTTTCTCTTATAATTTTTGATTATAGTAAATTTGGAATTTTGAAATTTGGTAAAAAGAAATTGAACTAGAAATTTGAATAATTTGAATATTTATTTATGTCTGAAAATTGAATGTTTGTACAGAATCTTAAAGCTTGTGAGGCTTGTAAATCTGTTTGAGTAGTCAGCAAAGCTTGTGAGGCTTGTGTTGATCTGATTGGAGCAGTCAGCAAAGCTTGTGAGGCTTGTGTTGATCTGACTGGACTAACAGTGCGCGCTTGGCGTATTTAAATACATTGCTCCTCCTCTTCTTTGGCTGGAAAAGCTGCGGTGTCGAATCGGGTGGTTGCGTCATCTTGAGGCATCGAATCATCGATGATGTGTTCGGCGGCGGTTGATGTGTTGTATATCTCGCAATGTTAAATGAGGCTAGTGGTGCGGGAGAACGGTGTCCAATGGTGCGGGGGTGGCATCCCTTCCAAACGTCAATTTTCAGCCGAGTGGGGAAAATCCTATGTTTTAACGTAGAGAGCGGTAAAGAGCGGTCGCTCATCCCTTCTCTAGGGTATTTTCCGGCGGCTCGTATCTTCCTTAAAGAGTGAGAGAGAACGCTATATGAGTGACAGAGAAAGAGAGATGAGACAGACAGAAGATATTCCTATCTCCCTCACTCTTCAATTTTGTCACTGTCTTTCTGACAATTTTTTACCTATTGTTTAGATTCATTACAGATCGCAATTTTACAAATTAGTTATAATTTGATTTCAATAGATATTTCTGTGACAAGATATTACAAATTTGAACGGTGGTTATAAGTTGATTGGAAGTAGAGTTATGATGAATACAAAGGTCGCAAAATATAATAGATAGTTTAACAGAAAAATAATATATATAATATTACAAAAATTATAAGTCTCGTAAAGAATGGTAAAACTAATCAGTCAGGTATAATATTATAAAGGTATTCACAAAATTGTGGTAAATAGATATGGTTTTAAGTTATTTCCAATCTTAAAATTTATTATTTTCATATTTATTTATTGTTTAATTAGTTAATCATTCCTATTAAGCTTTGGTTGTGCATATTTGTAATTATCAGAAAAATAGAATTGTTTTAGGGCAAAGTTACTAAAATTTTATGAGAAAAATATTAATAAATAAATGAAAGCAATTATTTTTAAAGATTGATACTGTTATGTCGAGATTACACACCTTATAATTAAATTATTTGAATAGGCACTGAGCAAGCCCATGCGTATTCGGATTCCTGTCTTTTCGCCAACGCCCGAAAGCGCTATGCGTAACCAGGATGCGGAATCCCGGAATAATCAGAAATTTTATAAAAATGTATAGAACAATGATTTTATTCAATCCGCGACGAAATACATTTTGAGTACAATTTTAATTAATAATACCTTGGGCTTCGCACCCCGCTTTGCTGGTTGAGATCGGTGGTTCAGCTCCTCTTCCAGTGCGTGATGATCGACCCTCTTCAGTTCTCTACTCTTGCAGCAGGTGCGATGATTGTTGCCTCGTAGACCGGCGACGATGAATGTGGTGAAGGCTCAGTTGGTGGGCGCAGCGAGAGAGCTTCTTTTTCTATGTCTATGTAGCTGAACTCCTTCTACGTTCCGTCGGAGGTTTCGAGCAGAGATTCGCCCTCTTCAAATTGCTGTGGTGGACTGCGCGCCGTGCTCTCATTATTCGGCCTTTTTATACCCGAATTTTCACGTACACAGAAGCTTCTCGACTATTATCTATAAAAAGCTCCTGTGCTATGCATAGATCCATATACAGCATAATCGTGGTTGGTCTATAGGGTTAAAAACAAAGCCATAAAGATGTCTCCTGAATTTCTTTGGAGACCCTGCGCCGTTCCCGAGAAAAGCTTCCCGCAAAGGTCAAATGGCCTAGATCGAGCCTCTTCCAATGTATCTATTTACACACACATTTGGTAGGTATCCGATCGCTCCCACCAGCCGAAAAGTGCGGCTGTCACCTTTCCCTTAGCTGGACTCATAATTTTGGCTCTTTACGATCTGTCAGCTTTTTCGCCTCCGTACGGGAAAATCGGAGCCGCGTTGGTCTTGACAAACGCCAGACCTCTCTCACGCATGCGCCGCGTTTTCTCGTTCTCTATCTCTCTCTTTTCTTGCTCTCATGTTGTGCCTTCCCTCTCGCTGTCTCTCTCTCTCTCTCTCTCTCGGCTCTAGCAAACAGATTGGGTATGGCGTTTTACTCGCTCCTCCCTTCCTCCGGTCTCCTCTTCGCTGTGCTCTTGAATTCGGCGTTCTCAGTGCGCGTTTAATTTTTATAAACTGCCTCGGCGTGGATGTTCATTGTCATATTTACTGTTGCGAATACTATAATCTTATTCTTCATAAAAAGACGAATCCATTGATATAATTTTCATCCCTCGTAGTCTTCTAGTTTTCTGGCTTTTGCACTTGGCGTTCGGTATCGGCGTTTTTCCAGTTCGCGCGCGTGCCCAAAGGTTTACAAACATCACCGCTTGAATTGATTTTATTTTACAAGTCTTTTTATAATTATTTTAAGTAAATGGACGAAAAACTCGTCCATTACAATATCACGTAAAAACATACTATTCGATATCTTCTTACACACACACACACACACACACACACACACACACACACACACACACACACACACACACACACACACACGCACGCACACATATTTCATTTATCTTAATTGATGTTTTTATTGTTTATTATGTTTAGACAATAAGAATATTGATTAATTAAAATTATTAATCAGTATACTTTCTACTATGGCGTAGGCTCGTGACGTCATCGATCCCGATACGGGACAAATACACGCACGCACACATATTTCATTTATCTTAATTGATGTTTTTATTGTTTATTATGTTTAAACAATAAGAATATTGATTAATTAAATTTATAAATCAGTATACTTTCTACTATGGCGTAGGCTCGCGACGTCATCGATCCCGATACGGAAAAATCTCTTATCTATTGTTTAGCAACATTAATTTAAATATCTTAATCGGTGTTTTATTAATTGTTTTGTAAAAACATTTTTATGTTTGTTCATGTAATTAAGATATCTTAATTGCTTGTTTATATAAACAATCAATAAAGACACATTAATTACTATATTGTTGAACACCAATAATAAGAGGGGCAGCATCACTGCCTCCCGAGAACACCATTCTACTATGGAGAGAGACGAAAATGTGTCACCGATTCCCGTACGGGACCTCTCTGCTTATATTTACAGCTATTATGATATCTTAATTGCTTCTTTATTGCTTGTTTATGTAAACAAACCATAACAACAGGCTATTAAGATATCTTAATTACTGTTTATGTAAACAAAGATAAGATAGCCCGGGCAGGGCACGATGACTCACCGTCTCTCCATAGTAGAATGTATACTACTTTGATAGCTTGACATCAACACGTTTTCTTACATTCTCCATAGTTTTACCATATACAGCATTATTCATCAATTTGAAAAAGTTTTTTTCAAAATCAGTTCTTGCTAACGCCCTCATATTACTATTTAAATTGATGTAAGACTTAAGCCATGAAGATTGTTTAAATTTCAATACTTTATGAATTTTAACAAGCTGAAGTCCATTTTTGACAGCTTGTTTAAGTGATCGATAGTGTATAACATAATTTTTTTTATACGAAAGTGTAGCTAAAAGTTTTTCCTGTTTTGAACCCGGTGGTTTTGCTTGCTCAGGACAAAAAGGTAAGTCGTTATGAATGTCATGTATTTTTGAAGGATATTCTAAATCTACTTCTAAAATGTACCCGTAAGGTGCATCCTCATCTATGAAAAAATCTAAATTTTCACAGCCGTCTATCCACTCAAAGGAATCATAAGGGAGACATTGAGTCATTGCCCAACCATATAAATTATTAGCATCTAAATATATTAGATATATATTTTCTTTATTTTTATCATAATTTTCAGTCATATATTTATGATTTGCAGCTGCGTAGCGATGGGAGCACTGACTTAATCCACCTCTTATACCTCTTTCTATGAATAAAATCATATCTATATCAGTTAATAATTTTAATTGTATGCCAGTATACTTTAGCATTGTATCCCATGCAAATCTTGGAGTAGTATAATAATGAGCTGGATCTAAACCATATACGTTTATACTTTGATCACGAAAATTTTCAAAAACATCAGCTAATAATAAAACATCTGTATTCATATAAAGATCTGAATATTCTCCAAGGGTATGCATACTAAAGGTATTCCATACTTTTTGTGCATGTTCATAATCTTCATCAGATATGGTTGAACCATTTAGCACACTGAAAATTTTGTTTTTTCAGGTAACTCAGTTTCATTCAACTTTTCCCACGAATCCAGGTACTCGTAAGGCAGAATGCCTTTCTTCGTTAAAAGACTGATTTTTTCTTTTTCTAAAGATGAAAACTCCTTTGAAACAATTTTATATTCACTTAAATATGAAGCTAATTTTTCTAAAGAAGATGGCATAAATCTAAATGAATCTACAAAGCGAAATTTAATATCTCTTTTCTCAACATGTTTTGTAAAAGAAATATACTTCTCCTTAGTCAATGGAAGTAAATCAACATCACCTTTCATATAATTCGATATATCATTAATTATAAAGTGAGCATCATAACCACTTAAGTTATGAAATATCACAGGAATCGTTCTTGAATCTTGATAATTCAAATTACAGTTAGCATGAGCAGGACCGCGATATTTTCCTGAAAGATGACAATGATCTCTTACCTTATCACTGTTTTCTAATAATTTGTTACAAATGTGACAAATTTTTTAATTGAAATAATTAATCATTTCTATTGGTGTTAAAATTGGCATAGATCGTGGGTTTGTATATAAATTAGTAATACGGTAATGTATTACCTTCAATTCACTAGCAAACCACATAGCTGGTTTAACCCCACGATAAAATCTATATTCAGATAAAGAGTCATCAAAACTGCACTTCAAATAATATCCTATACTAAACATTTCATGTTTTTGAAACTATAAATTATTAGCCAAAGCTTCATCTTCCTGGTTTTCTAGTACAGGCTTTAACAGACATTCACAATCTGCATATATTGTGAATGGTAATCTTTTTTTATAAATAAAATTTTTAAAATAGATGATATCTTTACCTTTTATAGGAAGTTTCACCTTGCAATCATTAATATTCTTACATATTCTTTTATGCTCTTTTAAATTATTTTTATTAAAGAAAAAATTTAAACATCTATCACATATATGTCGCTTCTTTTTTCTATGTGATAAACTTCCTCCTACTAGACGTGATAAATTTTTTATATATATGTAATGTGATTTCAGCTGTCCCTTAATTGTTTTTTTCTAATAAAAGAAGATTTACATGATTTTCTTTTTTTTCATGTGTCAAATAAAAGGGAATCACATTTTTCTCATGCAATCCGAAGACATTAACCGATATTCAAGGGTTTTGTTTTTCAAACTTGAAAATTTTTTTTATCGTAACTGGGAATTCTATACCTGTCATATTTAAATTATTTTCATACTGAAGATAATTGCTAACCCTGTTAGGATGATTTTTACGGTTTACTGGATACAAAGCAGATAATATTGCCCATTTAAAGCATTGATTATCTTTGTTTTGAATATTAATGCAGGCATTTTTTTTATCTAAAAATGGTGGTAAAGGTAAATATGAATTACCACTGCGCAATGGATTGAACTTATTCATATTAATTTGAATATTAATAATAGAATTTAAAGTCCATCCAGAATCTTTTTCTTGAAATTCTTCTACCTCAGCCAAAAGTTTATTTAAAACATGATTATCAAACCATTCACTTAAAGATGTACCTAAAACCACTTCAGTGTTTGGCGTATTGAAATGTTTCGTTTCAATACTTTCCTGTGAATCTTCATTTACATCAGAAGAAAGTTTCTTGAATGAACAAGATAGTACAGTGTTAATTTTCATGGCACATCGAATATCTTTCAAAATTTTCTTCACTTGTTGGCAGAACAATACTGAGGCGTCCTTTAAAAAGGTTGATATATCTATATGTACAAGATTTGCAATTATACTAGTTCTCACCCTTTTATTAAAAGCACTTTCAATATCAATCCAACGAACTCGATGCTCGATTTCATCCGTTTTTAAATCTGGTACTATTCCATAACCAGTTTTTCCTATAGCATCAAGCTTTGCTTTGATACTCTCAATCCTTGCTATGGCGTATAAAATAGATTGTTTTTGAGCTGTTGTCAGCGTTCTTTTTCTTAATAATTCCCGAAGACTATCTAATGATAAAACACATTGTTCTACCCATTGTTCAATAACTTCGGAATCCATAGATTTATATATTAAAATATTTTCCACCTCTTCAAAAATTTTCAGATGTTCCTGACAAAGATCTTTAACTTCATCCATTTTTTCAAATTAAAAAAAAGACTTTTTTTTCGTAAGTGTATTCTGAAAATTAAAAAATTATGTTATCATTTTAAATAATTATTGATAAAAAAAAGGTGAAGAGAAATTAAAATAATCAATGATTTTGTATAATATTAGATCAGCATTTGATAATATAGAAACAGTTTAGTTGTATTAGGCAGTTATAATTAGATAGATATTTTATAAGATTTAACTTACATTATAATAAAATTAAAGATTAAATGATTGGTATAAAGCCTTATGCAATACTTTTAAAATCTTAGCAGACGACGCGGCAGTGGGCCACAAGTGCGGGACGCGTGAGTGAGAGAGACATAGTGAGAATGTAGAGTGGGAGGGGGGGGGGGGGATACCATCTACTCGAAGAGTTCATATATGCCCCCGTAGGGTATAAGAAATGATGCGTGGTAATTATTTTATTAAATATATTGAGAAGAGGCGTAATTGAATGCCTGAAACGTTGACAAGGTAGATCATTGAAATCATACAAAATTAATTAATAGTTTTAATACAATAATGATTATGCCAAATATAGTGTAAATATTATAAAAATGATTTATATACTATAAATAGTGAAATACTATAAAAAAATTATACATAAAATACTATATAAACTTAATTAAACTTTACTAACTCGCGGATTTCATTTTTTAATGTTCGCTTATCCGTTTTTCTCTTTTTTTTAAGGAGAATTTCATTTTTTAATGTTTGCTTATCCGTTTTTCTCTTTTTTTTAGGGAGAATTTCATTTTTTAATGTTTGCCTATCCGTTTTAGGTTCTTCTATATTTAATATTTTTTTCATTTCTGCACGAACTTGATAGTCTATGGTAGGATTATGCGCAGGATTCGGAATTGTTATTAGCTTCGCGGGCGGTGGAAAATTCAATAAATTTAAATCGAATGGTTGTGGACTGTATGGCTCTAACGGTGGCGTTGACCAGCTACCAAATTCAAACGTAAACGATTCTAGCGTATAGCTCTCCCTTAGCGGAGAAGGTGGTAAAGGTATTTCTTCTATGATATTGAATGACTCCGAGGGTTGATCTATTGGTGAAATTACTTCGGGTAGAGGTCTAACTATTGGAAGAAGTTTTTTAAATATATTGGATGTTTTTTCTTGCTCCTGGTTTTGGACTAGAAAAACATTTTCACTACTTCCTCATGGTTTTGTGATGAATTGAGCTGAAAATAAAAAATATATATTTATAATAAAATATATAGCATATGTATCATAAAAAAATACTATATTGCTTACCACTTCATTTCTGCGTATACTATACACTACAGGTGATTGCGGTGATTCTTCCTACAAATAAGCATACTTTTTTAATATAATTTAATTAGAAAAATTATGCATTACTTTATAAAAAGATAAAATATTACATTATAATAAAACACTGTTATGGTATCTATGAAATCATAAAATTGTTTCAAATACAATAAAATCTATGACTATAATTTTTAGGTAGTTTTGAAAAAATAAATAAAAAAATTATAAATTTACATTAAAATGATAGAAAAAATTGCAATATTTTCATAAAAGCTACAATTTCGCAATTCGCTGGATACATCTAAAAATAATAATTTATTTTGAAACTAATAATAGTTTTTAAACTTACCTGATAGTCCTCACACTCATTCAAAACTTCATAACATAGCGTTGGTAGATTTCTTACAATTCTCGGGTCTTTTCTATGATCTTCTGCAAATGGACATATTTCAGGAAGATCTATAGTTTTTTCCTTTAACTTTTCCCACTCACATTTATGTTGTACACTATTTACAATGATTCTTCTGATTTCCGTCACACAGATCTCTGTACTTTTATACATTTTTAACTTTTAAAATTTTCCAAATCGGACGAAGTTGCTTGCGTGAACACTTCTTAAAGACTGAATCTTGTATATTATACGTAGCGAGAAAAGCAACGCTTTCAATATATAATGCCCTTTATAGAAAAAATTTGGATTTTGGAAAGATTTTAAATGGAGCATTGAGGGTCCTTTGTTTTATGAACGCTTCGAGAGGGACGCGCGGGTGGACGATACCGTTCACACATGTGCTGGCTCGCTAAACTGCCTTTCCGAAATTTTCTTAAATTTTACTTCTAAACTAATTCTTTATCGGTTGCTTCGCGAACTAACAATATTAATGATATTTTATTTAATCAATTGTTATTTGAATGAAGCCCTTTCATTTAGGCGAAAAGTATTACATATTTTTGGCTCATTTTTATTTTACAGAATAGTTTTACTTTATTTTTATGTAGAAATATATAATAATACATAGTAGAATGTACTGTTTCATTTATAATTATCAAAGTTAATTATAGTTCGCTAAGTTCTAGTATTATACATTTGAATAAAAAATTTTAAATAAAATAAACACTTAATTGAAAAGGAATATTTGTGAAATATTGAAAAAATTTAAGTGGAAAAAGAATAATGAACTTGAGAAAAAAAAGGTTTAAATTAATTTATATTAACTTACCAATTCGTTTTGAACTTAACTCGTGAAAAGATAGACTTCTGCAGCAACTATCGGTATATTAGATGAAAATCTTTCAAGCTATTTTCAGACGGTAACGAAAAAATACTCTCAAAACTCAGTAGCACTTGTCAACTTGAAATAATGAGATGTATCTAAAAAATGTTCAAGTATTATAAACTAATAGTAAAGCATTAAAAAAAAAAAATTTAATTTTATAGAACTATAAATGATAAAGTATTAGAGAATTGAAAATTATATATGTTAATACGTTGAAAAGACTAAGTTATTATAATCGAAAACTTTAAGTTACATTAATATAATGAAGAGAAAAACTGAATCATTATAAGTTAAACTATAGATCAATAAGCTGTAAGGATTGTATATTAATAAGCTGAAAATCAAAAGTAATTATATGAAATACTTACGTTTGGTAAGGAGACTAAGCCTCATGGGACTGACGCGCAGCGCATCCACTGTCGGTATATAGGTGCGCATGCGCGACAGTTTAAAGATTGATAGATGGCAGTGCACCTGCACGGTATAGTTATTCATTTTAGATTAAAGAAGAAAGATCTATAGATGATCGTATGCACATGCGTGGTAACGTAAAAGATTCATAGATGAGTGAGGAAAGATTGGTAGGTGACGAACTGCGCATGACCGAGAAACTTTTAAGTTTGGGCTGATAAAAAGTATTTACAAACATTTCCTTACTGTAAAGGTCAGGCGAGCTGGGTCCTAGCCACTCATTTCTTTTTCTTATTTCAGCTCTAATACTTTTAATATAGCATTCTTACAGGTCTTTAATAATTTCTTCTTTCAGGACTTATAATTTAAAAGTTTTAAAGTCTTGAATCTTAATACAACACTTTTCTTACAGTTATAAAAGGTAAATTCATTTGTCGAATTAATTCTAAGTTATTTTCACATCTCATATTTAAACTTTTTCACACTATTCATATTATAAGTCCCTTAGGCATCTTATACTTACTATTTTAAACTTTCAGATACTTTAACTTTTTACGTATAATGAATTCATATTTTTTCTAAGATATTCTCAGCTGTTGAACTTTAACTTTTCAGTCTCTTCGTAGGGACTTTAATTTTTTACATAGCACGTATCACGAATTTATAAGTTATTCCTTTTTCTAAGATATTCTCAGCTATTGAACTTTAACTTTTCAGTCTCTCTGTAGGAACTTTAATTTTTTTTCACAGCACGTATCATGAATTTATAAGTTATTTTCAAATCACTTTCTTTAATGAATTCATATTTTTTCTGAGATATTCTCAGCTGTTGTACTTTAACTTTTCAGTCTCCTCGTAGGGACTTTAATTTTTTACATAGCACGCATCACGAATTTATAAGTTATTAGTAGTAGGGGAACGTTTTTTCCAGACACCGGTGACGTCAGCGTCTGGCGCCAGGCGGTGGGCTTGGGGAACGTTTTTGGTCGGTGCGTCTGGATCTGTGTGCTCGGCTCGGGGGTACGTTTTTGGAAGGCTGAGTGGAGGGGATTGCGGGAGGCGAGAATGGGTGAAGTGGGCGAGTGGGAGGTGGGAGGAGAGGGTGGGGGGTGGTGAGTGCGAATTTTTGCGAAAATTTGCAAAGAGTGGAAAAGAGGAGAGGAGATGGGTGGGAGAGAGTGTAGGTGGGTGGCGGGGAGGGAAGGATGGTGTTTGCGAATTTTTCGAAAATTTGCAAAGAGTGGAAAATGGATGAGGAGATGAGTGGGAGTGAGAGTGGGAGGCTGGTGGGTGGGTAAGTTGGTGTTTGCGAATTTTTGCAAAAATGATGCGGGGGTATATGGGAGTGAGTGTAGGTGGGTGGTGGGTGGTGTTTGGAAATATTGCGAAAATTTGCAAAAAGTGAAAAAGAGGAGGACGCACCAGCGGCAGCGGGTGCGGGTGGATGTAAGGTGGGTGGACGGGGTTCATGGAATGAGGTGTAAAGGTGGTAAGGCGGGAGAGCGCGGGCAGGTGAGTTATATTTAAAAGATTGTAACAGGAGAGTAGGAATGGGTATGGCTATTGAGGTAAAATGTGAGGTGAATGAGGTGGACGGGGGAAGGGTGCTTTGAGGGAGTCGAAAGAAAATTTTTGGAGAGTCGTCTCTACAAGGTTACAGCCATATAAGGAAATGAGTCGGTCGGCGAATGATCACACGGACACGTGCAGTAATAAAATTGAAAATTTATGGGGACCGGAGCGTACATCGAGGGATGTATTTATTTTAAGAGAGCATTGCCGGAGTCGAAAGAAAATTTTCCGAAAGACTTCACTAGAAAATTAACCATATAAGGAAATGAGCAGGTCGGTGCAAGATGAGACACGCGCCTACAAACACGTACGCGTACGTGCACGCACATGCAGTAATAAAATTGATAATTTATGAGGGCGGGAACATGCATCTTTTAAGTAGGGAGGCCATGTGTGTTTTGGTGTGAGTATGGGAGAGAAAATTTGGTGAGATTTTGTAGCTACTGGTTTCGTTTTAAAACTTAGAAGGTTTGATAATTTATGGGATAGTCGTGTGTATTTTTGGAGTGGATAAGCGAAGTGAAAAATTACTAAGAATAATATTAAGAAGGTTTACGAAATAAAAATTACAAAATTGTATAATTTTTCTGTTGTTTATTCAAATCACAGACAGTGTGTGTGTGTGTGTGTGTATATATATATATATACACACACACACATACACAAAATATATTTTAATACATAGAATTATACTAAATGTTTTTCAGAATTTAAATTTATGATACCCACATTTTCGTGAGAATGTTCCTCCATAATTTCTTGGCACAATACTTCGATACAGAACGATGTCAACTCGTGGAACACTATTTCAAAATAATGTTCGAGGAATACAGTTTCGGTGTTAAGTTTTTGCTTAATTTTTTCCTTTATTTCTGCAGCATTTTCTATTAAAATTGTTTTTGCTTTAAAGATTAGACTGGTTTTGTCTAGATAGACTCCTTTAATACGATATTTTCTACTTCTTCACGGATAAACTCTTTGCATCTGTTGACTAATGCAGAGATGCGATCTATGCGTCGAAATCGTTCTTCGACGCAGACGGCAACATTCTTTAATCCATGGAAGGTTCGTTTCTGCATGACCAAGGACGGTACAAACAATTTACTTTTTCTATGACTGCATCTATCTTCTTTGATATATTTATCGAAAACAATAGTTTTAGTTCCGTAAGATGTAGTAAAAAGTATATCTATTTCGTCAACTCGAATGCGATTATACTCTTTACGATTGGCTCTATTTTCGTCACTTTTGAAATATGAATCAATGTCCGGGAAAAAATTTTGAATGTTTGTCCAAGTATCTGACTCCAACTGCAATTCTTGAGAATAATGTGAATTCAAAAGCATAATCGCTGGTTTGAAACTTTTTGTTTTTTGTACTGTTACGTCGGGTCTACCACAGAAGACCCAACAGTTAGTTTTTTATAAATAATAAAAACTATGGTTCTCAGTTTTGAGCCTAGATTAATGAAACCTAATAGCTCGGGATTGAGCTAGATACTGCTAGTAAGATAGGGTAGGGTTAGGGCTGCAACATGGGCGCGACGCGGTAGAATGATTTTAAAATGCTTGCAAATGTTTTGTAACCAGTGGTGTTTCTGGTTATTTTCTTTCTTATTATTAATTTTTAATATCAATTTTTATTAGGAAATGTACCTCTCAAGAAAGGCCAAGTTACTGGCGACTTGAAAGAATAGATTTCCTAATATGTTTTTTACTCTCAGTGTCTCTAGAGGTTTAGTTTAGTAAAAAAAAATTCACTTTAGTTTAGGGGAAAAACAATACGGTAAATCGATTTAAGCACAAAAATGGGGTAATATTTTTGGGATAATGTTCTAGTCTGGCTAAAGAAAAGTTAGGATAGCAAATGAAATGTTTAACTTACTTTGTTTTCTTTTTCTCTGGTCCTTAGCAGCTTTGATGGTCCGTTGTCTCTGCTGCGTTTTTTTTTTTTGAAAGGTGTCGGTGGTTTAACTGATTTTAAAATAAATAAAAACCAACCACGAGAATCTTTAGTTTTCTGCACTCAATTTATTTCAAAGAAAGGTATGTGTTACCATTGCACGGTAACAAGGTTAAACAACGAATTTCAAAAATATTTTAAAGAATCGTATAGAATTGCGTACAAATGTTTGATATAGACGAGATAGAAAAATCAGACCCAGTCTGAATGTAAAAGTTGGACCTCTCCGGTGGAGGACTGTGAGACGAGAGTGTAGGACCTCGTAGGTTGAGGATTGAAGCTAGAGTGAGTGTGAGCGGACGCGTAGATGAGCGAGCTGCTAACGAAAAGACGAAGCCACCTCCTTATCTTAAACGCAGAGGGACACTATTAGTCGCTCGGATTTTTGAACCTCCTCGCTCAAAATAGAGCGCTAGGATTCGATAATGAGGTGACATTATGCATAAACGTTATAACTTCGATATTAAACAATAAGAGGACAATTTTATTGTTTTATATACTATATCAGGATAAATAACCCACTTTGATGTAATGTTTTTTCTATAATAAATAAATTTTAATGTGAAACTTTTAATACATATAAGAATTGGGCGGTCCCAATACTCATTAAAGAGTATTTACGCTATAACTTAAAAATTAATAAGTTAAAAATGAAAATCGTTAAATGAACCGATGAATGAATGAATTTATTATATAAATATAATAACAAATTAAGAAATTCTTTATAATTTTAAACATTACTCAAACTGGATTATTCATTTACATAATTTTATCGTAGATAATTAAGCAAAGTTATTTAACGAATGCAACTATTAGCTTAATTTGCCTATTACCCGTTTGTGGTTACTCGCATGTATGGATAGAAACATAACTTAGTATATAAAACTAGTGAATGTGTATAAGAGACATGTTTGACGAGAATTATAAAAATATAAAATTTAATATTACAAAGACAATCTTAATACTAAATGTATATAATAGTTTTGGATAATATAAATGATTAATTATTCGCAAGTATAAAATAAGTTTTACATTAAACTACTTAAATTTGTATAACCTCTAAAATATTCTTAATTAATTTTGGAAATTCCTGAGACCCCTTTTTTTATTATATATTTTGCATAAATAAACAAAATAGAGTCTAGAAATATTAATGTAGATTGAAAATATTAAAGATGATAATCTAATTATTAGAGCTTAATAAAGAATGAAATAGATTGGTTTACTTTGAATATTATAAATTACTGAAAGAGAATTTTGTGGTTATATTGAAATAGAAGTATTACAAAGATCTTGATTTATTGAAAATGAAACGATTCTGTTTAACAAATAAATTTTTTTTTTCAATAGCTTTTAGATAAAACGTCATTAATAAATTATATAATGACTTATAGTAAATTAAAACGTTGATGCTTTTACAAACATGATTTTTGTACTCTATAATAATTCTAGATTTATATATATAAATATATGCTAATTAACTTAATATAAATCTTAATGAGATAGGGTATATGTTTAAATTCTAAAATATAATAACTGAACATAACCCAGTGTAAATATTATATAATGAATTTCTAAAGAATTTCTAATTATAATTATTTTATTTCATAACCTAATTGGCGTTTATACTAATGGGGGATGTTATTAAACATTGAAGTTTTGATTTTCCTATAGTTATTTAACCCGAAAATGGCTAAAAGTACAGTCGTAGAGATATCATCTACGTGAGAAAGAAAAAATAGCGCAAGCGTGGGTGGTAGAAAATACTGGAAAACGAGCGTGAGAGAGACGGGAACAGACGCGGTCGCAATTGCCGGGTTTCCCTAATTTATTGGTTTTCGAGTGGCTGAAAATTCCGATGCGGCTCGCAGTCCGGGAAAGTTATCACTTGCAGATATTTGGGTTCTTAGATTAGGCCTTGGGAAAGCAAAGAGAGGAATCTTTATCGCGGCCTACTCGGAAAACTCGGGTCTGGCTAGCGTTTGCTGAGGACTATCGTAAAAGAAAGGAAACGAAAAAAACTTTAAGACACACGGCGAAGAAGGAAGCATTGTATCCTTACATAGAGCATGCTCGCGTTGGGGTTCGAGAAGAAAAAAAAATGACCTGGGTGTTCTTTTGAGGAGTAGAACTGTGACGCTATTCAGATTTCTAATTTTCAGGGATTTATTTATATTATTATTATATATTTTTTTTTTTATTTAATATTAAAAACGGCCCGATGTAACAGTACTGTCACGTATTTTGCGTGATAATTCTGCTCTTTTCGGTTTTGCAGTTGCCTGCATTAAACTGGGACAAGCAATGGCTAATTACTCCAGATTGACGTTAGGTTTTGGGAAAAACCACCTAAACTCTATTCCCTCAGTGTAGATGAGTTAGATCCCCGATCCTTGCTCTTCCGTTTCTTAGGAGGCTGAATGCGAAATTCTAACTCACTCACTGCTCTGATCCGTCGACTTCAAGAGGCCGAATGCAGAGTTAGCTAGTCTAGGGGACAATTGATCCTGTTGTCTCCAACAGAAGAATTCAACGTCCCGGAATTAGGATAGGTGAGGGTAAGGTATAAAAGAGAAAGGCAAGAGACAGAGATGTTTATATTTGAAAAAACTTACTTTTTATTTGCTCTTACTCGACTCCCCTTTTTCCAATTTTCAATATTTAAATTATAGGAAAAGGAGCTTTGCACGCTCTTTCAAAAGAAGTTAACAGGCCCGTAGTGGTGGTGATGGCAGTGATGTTCTCGATGTTCTGTCCTGCTGGATGGTGGTGGCAGACTGACTTCCGGGGCTCCGTGATTCCCTTTTTGTCGCCTCGGGGATAATGGGCGTGGAAAGCTGCTTTTCCTTAAAAAGCTGCGGTATCAAATCAGGACTCTCGGCGTCAGCGTCTTATCGAATCAGTGATGATGCGTGCGGCGGCGGCTGTGGTATTTTTAACTGTTCCTATGTTTCAATGTTGAGCGAGTTGAAGAGTGCGGGAAAGCGGAGCCCAATGATGCGGGGGCGATCTTTCTTCCAAGCGCCACAGTTTCGTCAAGCGGGGAGAACCCTATGCTTTAACACAGAGAGCGGGCGCTCATCCCTTCTCTAGGGTGTTTTCCGGCGGCTCGTATCCTTCTTCAAGAGCGAGAGAGAACGCTATACTGTGCAACGAAGAAGGAAGATGAGAGAGAGAAAAGATATTCCTATCTCTCTTACTCTACGCTTTCTTGGAGAGTTTTCTTGATAATTTTTACGTTTTATAAATACTATTGAAAGCAGAAGTTTTATAAGTTAACCATTACATTACTTTATTAGATGTTACCTTAACAAGGTATTACAAATTTGAACGGTGATTTTACAGTGAATACGATCGGAGTTATGGCTAAATTAAAAATTGTTAAACATAATAACTAATTTTACAGAAGGATAATTAATATAAGTTTACAAAAATGTTAGGCGCTGTTAAAGATCGTAAAAGTAAACAATTAAACTTAAGGTCATACAAGTGTCTCCAAAATTATTGTAACTATCGCTGTTATTTATTAATTACATATGTTTTACTTAATATTATTGCATTAACAGAAAAGATTTCGTTCAAGGTTACATAAAATATTGTTTCGGATTATCTCCAATTATAAAATTTATAAATTATATATTTATTTGCCACTTAATTAAATAATCATCTCTTCAAGCCTCAAATGTGAAATGAAAAATGAAATTATTGTAGAATAAAATTATTAAGATTTTCAGAAGAGAAAAACATTAATAAATTAAACAATTATATAAAAATAAAAATCTTGAATTAAAATTTATATTATATAAAACTATAGAGAAAAATTATTGCAGGTGAACTGTGTTATTAGAAATTAAAAATCTAAAATAATTAAATAATTATAGGCTTTACAAGTTCTAAAATTGGAAATAATATTTGTCGCGGTGTAAAGAAAACCCAAAGGTTTTCTTAAAAAGTTCGTTTCGAGACCTGTAAGTGCTACGCAGCATCCTAGGGGGAGATAAGATTTTCTAGATGTGCACGGCTTCGGCGAGTACATCTATTATTAACTATGGGAATTGCAACTCCTTGAGAGGGTCATAAAATATCTTACGTGATTCCATGAAAAATAAAACATTATAAATTATTATTAACAGTAAGAAAAGTAAGAAAAACGTTTGTCGATTTTCCAATTTTGAATAAGCGACTATGCATAGGAGTTTTATGACTCTCTCCTTCTCGCTATCTTGTTTGGCTTTCCCAAGTGCGTTCAGATGGTTTTTTGGCGTGGGAAAGAAAGTGAGCAAGGGGGCCCGCGATTCCGAGAGGGTCAAGTCGTAAAATATTTTTCCTATATAGCTTTCAACTATGTCCTCTCTGTTCTCGGCGGAAACCCTCTGTTTGAAAACGCGACTCTGGGTTTCCTCAACGATAAAACGCGGCGAGAATTTTCAAAACGTTGGTGCTTAATCTATTTTCTTTATAAGAGAACAGAAGGTTCTCATATTAGACTTCAGTATTTATTTATTTATTTATTTTTTTTTAATAAGCTAATAAGCATCCGCCGTCACAGTACATATAGTAATCCAACAGCAATTTTCTTCGTGTTCGAATTATTGAGTGGGTATACTGTGGTGAGGATATGTAAATTTGTCGATTTTAAATCATCCACTGCCTCTGCCATGATTATTTTTCTCTTTTTCTCTTGGCTGTTATGGGTATTTTTCTCACCGACCATCGCTTGAGCCATAGCTAAATTTTCACACGATTGTAATGTATGAAGACACTTGAAACCTCTAATGCACGGTCCACTTGTACGTTTAAGGCGTTAAAATTGTTTTTTGCCACCTTTTCCTCTTGTACGTAAAATTTTATTGATCTTGTATTCTTGTTGATCCACTCGGTTTTTATGAACGAGACTAAGTTCTTCGGGATAAAAGTAACCTTCTATTTTTTCATTGTCAAAGTCCACCAGTTCGTATATAAATAAATTTTGTCTTTTCGAAACTCTAACAATTTTAAATATTTCTTCACTCCAAGATTTTTCTACACCTTTTTCAAACACGTTTTTTTCACGACTTATGCGCACATAATCTCCAATTTTATACTTTGGTTTGCTGCGATAAACTTGGTTGCGCGATGCACGCTCTACTAAATTTTTTCTGGCAATATGAGCATTATATATAGTTACAGCAGCTGGTGGCATTTTTATGGTAGTGTGTATCGTTTTATTATATGCCGTAATAAATTGTTTCAGCACATCAACATACCGATGAGTATTTTTGTGTGTAAAATATCTGTACATACGGTCTTTTAAAGTTCTAATAAAGCGTTCTATTACAGCCGCCTTGACATCAGGATTTCGCACTACACGAAATTGAATTTCGTTTTCTTTTAAAAATTTTTGTAGCACGTTTCCAACAAATTCTTTTCCGCGATCGGTTTGTAGCATGGCAGGACGACGACTTTTAGCCAGTATTCTTTTAAAAGCTTGGGTAACTTCAAAAGTAGTTTTATCGCGTAAAGCTTCGCCCCAAACGTATTTACTCAAAACATCAATTACAACCAAAACGTACGAAATGCCATCATTGTAATTTTTGAAAGATGTCATTTGGATCAAATCCGCCTCCCAAACTTGATCTCTTGCTTGTACGTCGTAATATAATCGTGGAAATTTTCGTCGTATAGCTTTATGCAATGTGTATGCGTCCTGCTTTGTCAACCATTCTTTATGTCACGTCCTAGGACACAACACGACTGGGATTGTTAACTCGATTAAGAGTTGCGCTCTTTTA
The DNA here is from genome assembly GCA_036365515.1 of Torymus aiolomorphi. NCBI lineage: Eukaryota > Metazoa > Arthropoda > Insecta > Hymenoptera > Torymidae > Torymus > Torymus aiolomorphi. The sequence continues at coordinate 88,886,046 of CM070874.1, read as the reverse complement.
GGCCGTAGCTGCGTTAGCTAATTAACCTTGGTTGAGCTTTGAGTTGGAAGTATAAGGCGCTTGTAATGATTTTTAAATATTTGTTGGTAGGGAATTTTGGAAATTTATCGGGACCAACAGGTACGGCACATTTTGTCCCTTAAGAACAATTTTGGTTGCACACGTCCCTTGTATGGATAAGGAAAAAGGTCACGAACCCAGGTGTTTAAGGATTGAGGAATGATTAATTTTACCCAATCTCAGGAAGAAAATCTCAGGTTCACCCTTCCCTCTCGAGAGCTAATACTCATAAGCCACTGCGTTAATTTTAATTAATTAATTAGAAAGAAATACGCATTTGGGCTCCGAGTTGTCAAACTAAGAAAATAAAGTAATGAAATTGGCAAAAATGAATTTAGTTCGCGTCAGACTTTGAAATGAATAATAATAAACTTTGTTAGATCAAATTGCATAAAAGCCCTTAAAGCTTAACACTAAATGACCCGTTTTCTCGAATAAACAAGTCCTTAAAGTCCTTAAGACCAAGGCCAACACTTTTATTCGAAAATCAAAGTTAGTTATATATTTATTTTTGTGGTTTAATAATTCTAGAATAATTGATATTTACTTTGTTAGATCAAATTGCATAAAAGCCCTTAAGGCTTAACACTAAATGACCCGTTTCTTCAAATAAACAAGTCCTTAAAGTCCTTAAGACCAAGGCCAACACTTTTATTCGAAGATCAAAGTTAAATATATATTACTTATTATATTTTTTTCATAAGTCTGAAAAATAAATACTATTTTCTTTGTTAGATCAAATTGCATAAAAGCCCTTAAGGCTTAACACTAAATGACCCGTTTCTTCAAATAAACAAGTCCTTAAAGTTCTTAAGACCAAGGCCAACACTTTTATTCGAAGATCAAAGTTAAATATATATTTATTGTATTTTAAATTTTTTATTTACCTTTTGAAATATCATGTGAAATATTCAATTCACAAAAATTTAGAATGTAGAATTAGAAATTTTGAAATTTTGATTTGGAATTTGAAATTTCTTTTTCTTTATTTAATAATAAATTTGAAAGAATTTGAATTTGTGTAAAATTTGAATGTTTATTAAAAATTAATAAATTTGTACAGGTCTTAAGCTTGTGAGGCTTGTAGAGCACTGCGGAGAAAATCAGAAAAGCTTGTGAGGCTTGTAGTGATCTGTCTCTGGTCAGTTCAGAAAAGCTTGTGAGGCTTGTAGTGATCTGTCTCTGGTCAGTTCAGAAAAGCTTGTGAGGCTTGTAGTGAACTGCCTCTGGTCAGTTCAGAAAAGCTTGTGAGGCTTGTAGTGAACTGCACGTACAGCAGTGCGCGTTCGGCATATTTAAAGGTGTTACTCCTCCTCTTCTGTGGCTGAAAAAACTGCGGCGTCGAATCGGTTTGTTGCGTCATCTTGGGTCAACGAATCGCTGGCTGACAAATGTTGCGGCGATTGATAATCTTATATCCTGCAGTTTTAATTGAGTCTAGTGGTGTGAGAAAACGGTATCCAATGGTGCGGGGGCGGTATCCCTTCCAAAAGTCAAAATTCGATCGAGTGGGAGAAAATCCTATGTTTTAACACAGCGAGCGCTAGAGAGCGGTCGCTCATCCCTTCTCTAGGGTATTTTCCGGCGGCTCGTATCTTCTTTAAGGAGTGAGAGAGAACGCTATATGTGTGACAGAGAAAGAGAGATGAGAGAGACAGAAGATATTCCTATCTCACTCACTCTTCAATTCTGTCACTGTCTTTTTGACAAATTTGCTCACTTTGTTTAATATTACTACATATCGCCATTTCACAATTTAATTATAAATTTACCTTAGTAGATTTTTCTATTATAAACTATTACAAACTTGAGCGGTAGTTATGTGTTAATTAGAAGTGGAGTTATACAAAATCGTAAAATATAATATGTAGTTTTACAGAAAAATATTTAATATAATTTTACAAAAACACGAAATTTCATTAAAAATGATAATACTTAGCAGTTAAGCTTAAAGTTATAAAAGTGTTTACAGAATTGTGGTAGATATCGCTATTATTTATTTAGTTACAATGATTCACTTAATGTTAACGCTAATACAGAAAAGATTTTATTTCGTTGATATACAAATATGGTTTTAGATTATTTCCAATCATAAAACTTATTAATTTTATATTTATTCATTGTTTAAACGCGTAAACATTCCTTTAAGCTTTGAATGTGGATATTTGTAACTTTCAGAAAAATAGAATTATTTAGAGCAAAGTTACTAAAATTTTATGAGAAAAATATTAATAAATAATTGAAAGCAATTATTTTTAAAGGTTGATATTAGGTATTAATGCTATATGAAAATGTAAAGAAAAATTATTGCAGTTGAACTGCGTTGTCAGAAATTAAAAATGTAAGATAGTCAAATAAATATAGGCTTTATAAGTTTTTAAAACTGGAAAATAATATTTTTTTCACAGGGTAAAGAAACGAAAAGATTTCCTTAAAAGATCGTATTTTCGATGCTTGTATATGCCACGCAGCATCTTAGGGGAAGATAAGAGTTTCCAGATGTGCGAGGCTTCCTGTGTAGGACCCTAGTAACGGTTTTCACATAAAATGTATTATTTTATTTAACTAATGAAATTTCTTATGCAGATCTTATAAAGTATTAATTTGTTCATTCTAATTAGAACTTCAATAATTTCGTTAAATTATTTTACTGATTTTATACACTTTTGTGGACTTTTTATTCATTTGAAATATTTGAATTTTAACCGATTACTTATTATAATGTTACGTGAAAAACAAAAATAAAAACAAACATGTTACTGTTTATTTAAAATATTTCTATATATATATTTTATAAGGTTTGCATGAACAAAATAGAAATTCTTCATTAATAATATATATATATAATTTATTTAGAATACATACAGGTTATAGTATAATTTTAACCTTGTTATAATTTCATTATTTGATTCCAAAAGAGAGTTTTAGCTAAACTAAACGAGATAATTATTAATCATTACATAATACAAACAAGAGTAGTGTTTATTAATTTTTCATCTTTATTTATTCTAAATCTATCGTTCGCTATAGGTCAAATAATTTTCCTACTTATAATTATTAAAATATTCAATGTTATTCTAAAATAATTTCCTCATGCTGTAGTATGTTGAGGCCCGAGAAGTCGTTGGAAGATGCGTCTCCACGAGAAAATTGGGGTGAGCTATTTTTAGTATGGGCCATGTGTACCGTAGCATCGAGATAACGCATCCGCTCGGAAAAGCGTCCCTTAAAGCTAATTCACACTGTGAAAGAGTATTTTCAATTTTGTATATAGTTATTTTAAACAAAAACATTCATTTATTTATTTATTATGTTGTTAAAAATTTATTTATTTATAACAAGAAAATTTTTAATAGTACCCGAATACCTTGCTATTTGGTGGCCTAGATTTTATAGAGGTAAAAGAACAAAGATTGAAATGAGTTTTATTACTCAGATAGAGAAAATAATCCTTCTGGAGTGTGGCCTTAAAGTATTACTATAAACTTAAATCTAATTTACAACGTTATATTTTATACACTTTTCATCCCACGCCTGAACGGTTGTTAGTTAATATGTATTGTACTTATTTAACTTAACTTATATATAAAAATACAAAATATTCAGTCAACATATAAAATTTCAATTAGCGATTTGTACTTAAGCTCTTATTTAAAACATATTTTGTAGAACTTAGCCATAATTTATAACTAGCGCGTTAATGCAACTAAAATATTGCTAATCATGATATAGTAATATTGTACTTCTATTAAAGGTTTTACTATTGCAATTTTTATGGCATGTAATATAATTTTCTTATTCAGATTATTACATAATTTTGCTATGTTAATAATTAATGTCTGGTGAATATTCCTCCTAGAGTGGATTACCTATTTCGCATAAGAGTAAGTAATAATCTTGAGTAACAGATTTTTTTTTTAAACATAGTTTACTACATTCGTAGTCGTACATATAATCGGATAATTGCATGCGCCGCATCGCCGTTTTTATGGTAGCTTGGGAAACTTCAAGTAGCGCCGGTCACACCTACAACCCTTGGTGCAGTAGTGTCTATAGGATAGTAGTGGTTCAGGGCTATGATCGCGTTTCGTAAAGGGAAAAAAAAAAAAAAAAAAGTTTATATATATGAACTATCGTTGACGGTGCCATCACATTTAATTTCTTCTTTATCTGTTTTACTTTTGTTTGCTCGAAGTAGATTTCTTGCACCGGCAAAACCTGCCGTATTTTGTGGATGGAAATATTGCTTTTCGATATTCTCCATATTAAAATTTTATCCAATAAGCACTGTGACGTTTTGGTTGTTTACCTTGTGGTGTTGAGGAAGTAAAGCTATGCTTTTTCTTTCTCTTTTCTAAACTAGAATTCACCGCTTTTATCACAGTCGTTGATAAACCAGATAATGAATCCGAATTTGTACTAGTTATAAGTGGGGTGTGGTCACTATCGTTTTCAAAAGATTCCTCGTTGATCGAATCGTTTTTCACAGCATTTTTCTTATGAGAAAATAATGTCTTGGAAATTCCCCATATTTCAGGGTTACCGATAAATTCTCGTGGCGTTGCGATATCTTTAAGTACAGTTGCAAACTCTTTTCTACCTATAGCTTTAATATTTTTTCGGTTTCTGCAAGCGTCGTTTATTAGGTCCACTATGTTTGAATTTTTTATTTTTTCACCATCAATGTATACTACACCTGTTTCTCCCCAGCTTACACGATCACTGTTGTTTTTCAAATGGTTTAACAATAATTGAGCCTTTTTTTATACAACTTTGGTACGCTCTCTACAATTGCATCGTTAGACACTCCGTTGGAAACAGAAAGGTATTGGTTATTATTGTCTTTGGGTTTAAGAGCCTTTCGTTTTTCTTCAACAAAAAATAAGTACCTTTGCAGTGTTCTCAAGTAATCTTTTAATCTGTCGTGGTCATTGGTGTATGTATTTGAGTCTAAAATTTTTCGCATTTCGTCATCCAGACGAGTCAAGTTATCACCAATAGTTTGTGTACTTTGTAAAACAGGTGGAGTGTATGTTGCTGTTGACGAGTTTGCAGAATTTGCAGTGTCTGTATTACTGGGTGAAACAGCACCTTCTCTTTGAATTCGCTCAAGCTGTTCCTTGGATATAAGTACCATTTTTTTCGCCCTCTCCATTTTTTTCAAAATATATTTGAAAATATTTCCAATATCGGTGTCAGCAAGAATGGTAAGAAACTTCCACCTTTTTTAACTAGATAGCGTTTTTTACCCTTCCAAGAATTTTTGTGTGCGGGTTTTTTCACCAATTTTCTCAAAACTGTTTTATATTTTTTCAACTTTCGTTTTTGCGTTTCTTTTATAGTCACAGCACCTTTAAGCACGTTTAGAGCACATTCACAGATATACTTTATCAGTTTTTCGTCCGCTGATCGTAATAGAGCAAGACGTTGGTTCTTGTCGGAATGTCTCAACGCTTCTAAAAGAGCAATATATTTTTTCCGATAGGTGGATACTGCTTTCCACGTCGGCCACCCTTACTGTGACGACGACTGTGCGCGCGTGACCGATCCATGCGTTGGTGGATTATGAAAATTTCTTATAATTTTCTCGTTCGGGAAATGACTTTGTGTTTGTTGAAAATTTACTCGTAAAATTGCTCCAGGCAGAGGTGGTTTTTTGTTTGTCTTCTTCTTTATTGCTGTCGGAAAGTTTGGTGTATGGGATATTGGTTTTCCCGCTATATTTTGACTGGTCCATCTGAGAAATTGATAAATTTCGTTTACAAAATATATACGCACTCACAACACTTTACAAAAAGTATAAAAAAGACTAAAACCCTCTGACGGTGTACACAGGTCCATAGTTTTCTTCCTACTGACAAAAATATTTTATGCTCTCGCTGTTTTATACAAAAGCTAAAATACGTTTGTATACGTAGAGTGAGTATATTTAGGTATGTAGACATACTGATACTAGTCATCAGAAAAAATGTAAGAGCGAAATCGGAATTCGTCGAGTGTACTCTGTTTGCAATCAATCATGAGGTATCCATGCCCTTTGGCTGTTGCATCTTGATAGGCCTCTTGTAAAAATTTGGAGTCTTCTGGATAAATTTGTCGTGCCAAATGTTGTATCTGAGCTCTATCTCGAGGATTCTTAAACAAAACAATGTACGATGCATTGAAACTAATGTCGCACGAATGAGTCGATTTATGAAAAATATTCTGCGTAATAAACATTACACTAATATTTTTATGGTGGCTTCCTTTTGTAAATAAATCAACCACCACGTTGTTTGACGACTCGCGCATTAAATCGTCGATTATTACAAGTTTTTTCAAGTGAGGATCGCTCGAAAAGTCTTCAGATTTTGGCAACCCTTCGCGAAATTCAATTTGTATACCATCGTTGACGTAATTTTCACTTTTATACCCGTCTTGCCACTCTGCATAGTAAAACAAAATTCTATCGAAAGAAACATCAGCCATCTGGTGACGAAAATTTAAAAATTTTTTTACAAAAACTGTTTTTCCACACCCCGTAGGACCACAAATTATACTCGTCCATGGATGTTTCCATCTGATATCCATGGTTGAAAATTAACAACTGACGAATTAATTATTGGTTATATTAGTAGGTAAGCTAGGCCGGTTCTGCCTCCCCCCACCACTCGCCCACCAGCCGCTCTATGCAGCGTTCTGATAGTTGAGACGGGCAGATGAGGCTCCGCCCACTTTCGAGAAGCTTCTACCCTTACGTAATGACGTCGTCGAATAAAAAATTATCCGTATTTTATTGTAACGTTTTTGTAAACTGCTCAAATTGTTATTTACTAGCGATCCCGGGGCATGCGGCGACTGCGGCGGCGGCGGCGGCGGAGATAGCGCTTATGAGCGGTCGAGAGTCTAGCCTCGGAGCACCTCCCGCTGAGCACACGTGTAAAGTCTTAGCCGCGGACGCATGCCGCTGAAACCGACCCCTCTCTAGCTTTTCCGAGGGGTCGCTCAAGCGAGACAGAGCTAAAAATAGCCGTTAAACAGCTTGTTTTCAAATCAGACACTTGTTTTCACACCTTCAAGTGTGTGACATCGATATACCGTCTTTTTCTCTCATAAACTGTTTCAGTACGTAGCTGGCGCGTCTGCGGAGACCATTCAGTGGTGTCAAGCTTCAAAATGACTACCGTTTCTTTACTTGATATTAAAAACAGAGATTTAAATAAGCTTATCGACAACGTAAAAAATGTTCGCATTACGCATTTTTCATCGCCCTCCTCCTTCTATGTGCAAATTATTGAAGAAGACGAGACATATTCTACGTTACAAACCGACATGAGCAAGTTTTATGGCGCTATTTCATCTACACATTTTTACTGTGGTAAAACAAAGTCGATGAGACTTCAAGAAATTGAAAACCCGTTTACAAGTGAGTATTTAACAGCAATTATCTTTTCTTTCCGGAATACTCGAAATATTAAAATTTATCGTTTTCTCTTTCAGACGAAAATGCATTTGGCTGTTAAAATTGAAAATAAGTGGATGCGTTGTATTACAAAAAATAACACGCGATATTGTAAAAATATAGACACCGGGGAAACTTTAACTTTATCGAACATGAAAAATAATATTAAAATTTACGAATTAGAAATTTGTTTTTTAACACTTCCGGCACGAGCAATTTTATGTGGCTTGAGCGGAATTATACCTACCTCATCTAAGGGAGCACGATGGACAAATCGCGCGTGTCTAATATTTCAACAGTTAACCATGCATAAACCTTTGCTAGCTTATTTTGTGCAAAAAGGTCTCTTACCAGATAGTTTTTATCTATTTCTCTCCAGTGTCAACAAGGACGAAACGAAAATTCATATAAATACAATATTGTGTGGTTTTGACACTGCGGTGGTCGATGTTGTGGGACTACATCACCCCATATGGCCTGAAGACAAACCGCTTCGAGCATGAGTTGTATGCTGGTACTTGGCTTGAAAACTTTCTTTATTATACTAAATTGTTGTAAATATTATATATTATACAAAATTATTTGTGAAAATATAATTGTAAAAATATGTAGATATTTTGTTAATAAAACAATTATTGCGACACTGGGTAATAAATTATTTACATATACATTTTTTTTTATTAAATATCCATGTGAATTTATTAAGAATAACAATACAATAATCACTCGACGTACATAAATTCTCTTAAAACTAAATTACCATATATATAATCATAATGTTTAAACTATTAAATTATTAATCAAATGATTTAGTTGATTATTTAAGAATATATCGATGGTTATACATACACTCTCGATGGGATTTGAGATGCTTGTTGCGTCTAATGTAGCTGTTATTATCATTAAAACTAACCTCGTTGATTTCGTGTGTATCTATTACATTCAAAATATCAGTAATATAACTATCATTGTACGTTTTTGCGTTGTAATCGAGTCTAACCTCGTGAGTTTGATTTTTCATACATGTAGGGCGCTTGCACCGTAACGAATTATAATTTACACAATACATGCGTCTGAAATATCCATACAGAGTGACCGATAACAAAATTTTACCATCAAATCGAAGTATGTTTATTGCTTGAAGTATTTTACGATACTCAGTCATTTTTTTATTTGCCTTCAAAATCACCAAAGAATGGATAAGACTGTGCCACGCTAAACCTTTTAAAGATTTTTTGTGTACAGCATAATACATACAACCAGGCCGACAGCAGCTTCTTATGTCACACACACAATCCAGTTTTATCTGAATGTCAACATCGTCCCAGGTTTCTGTAAATATATCGAAAAATAAAACGAAAATATTAACCTCTCGTGTATCATACAAAATGATTTTATTATTCATAAATTTATACAATAACAATACATCAGTCGTCACTTGGAAACAAAACTGTTCCGTTATGTCGCGGGCAACGAAGATCTTTGCTATCTATATACATTTTATTTCGCATTTTTACATTATTAATCCCGAATCGAGCGGATTCAATCTTATTTTTTTTTATTACATATATTATATCGCTTACAAAACGATCTTTGTACAAATTTGCTCGTTTTTGATAGCGCGGAACAACAGCGTCTAATCTGTGACAACGTAATTTACAGCATGACGATGTTTTACATTTTAAACAATACATTACCCTAAAATAACCTTTTAATCCTACAGTTAATATAATTTCATTATTAAACTGTAATGATCTAGAGCATTACATATTCTATAATACGCATCCATTTTTCGCTTGGATTTTAATAAAATCAACGTGTGTATAACGCTATGCCATGCCAACCCTTCTAATGATTTTTTGTACTGAGGGTAAAAGACGCAATTAGACACTTTGCAGTTGTGTCTTGAACAACACTTTGGTTTTCTTTGGAGTTGTAGAAATTTTCTCGTATCTGTGAAAGAAAACGAATGGGAAATTATTCACCTTTCTCGAAAACCGTATGGATAAGAGGTTGTATCTGATATAAAACGTCGCCTTTACAAAACTACGGAGCAAGTTTTTGTCTCCTCGCATGAAATTACGTCGTGTGTAGCCGTACGTTTTATCGCGCGATTTTGAACTTGTATAATATTTTTTTCTTCGGGTATTCTGTTGCGGTTTTTTATAAGTGATACTACTGTGTCGAAATTTATTTTAAGCGAATTTTGGTAATTTATACGAACACCTTTAATTTTACACGTATCGTGTGTTTTGTCTTGTGGGGTACGTACACGATAAGCATAAAATTTTGGTTCACCTGAGACAAACGTTTCGATGGACGATCCAACACCGTAATCATCCAACTCATCCGTAAGTTGCCCAAGTAGAGACCCTGTAGGTGGCTCGTATACATCATTTGGCCTGGTGAGAAATATAACCGAATCCGTATCATAATACAACACACGCCTGTCTAATTTATGCAAATAATCAAATAAGGTTAACCTAGCCTGTGCTGTTGTGTACGCCGCGATAACTACATTCGTACAAGGCGAAGTAGTGAGCGATTCCTCTTTGTAAGTCCATGAGACATACATAACGTCTTCGGTTACTGGAATATAATGTTCAACAATTTTTTCAGGATCTAACAATATTTGCATAAAATCTTTATAAGATTTAACGACCGTTGTTTGGGGTAGATTACTACGTTGTCCAAATTTACCCCAAAAAGAATTCAGACAAAGTTTCGCGACCGACCTCATTCCCGGATTTTTTTTTTATATTTGCATATTCTAATTCGACCCCCTCCATTACTTTATAATTTTTTATATATTCCTGTTTCTCTGTTTCCAATTTTATCTCCTTAGGCCACCCGCTAGCCTCCTGTTTAAATTTTAGAAATGTGTTAATATAATCTGTAAAGAGGCCACCCGATTGTACAGTGGGGTCATAACGCACTACGCTGTACTGCCAAATGACATTAATTTTTAAAAGTTTGTACCCTAACTCTAACGCCCTTTTTATTTCCACCGAAACCCAGGTACCTATCAATTTTCTGTCGTTTTCATCGTCGTGAGTACATGCGTTTTGATTTAATTTTTCACTACATAAACGACATAGGGGGAATAATAGTTTATTGTGTAATTTTACGGGTAATACAGGATGAAATAAATTTGAGGGCGGCAAAATTTCGCATTTAACCAACCCTTCTACTTTTTCAGAAAATTTTTCAAAATTTTCCCCTGTCAGACTGAAACACTGTGAACCTACAAAAATTTTCGGATGACCCACAGGAAAAGCGCCGACTTTACAAATGTAAGAGTACAAAGAGCATACATCGAGATATTTAATACTTTCTCCGTCTTTTACATTGTAATACGTAACGACATTACCCGTACGACCACCATAAAACGCGTCACGCGGGTTTAAACTCTGATTTTTTGCCAACGGGTGATGCTTAATGTAAATTTGAAATTCAGTGTTTTTTTTAAAACCGCGATCAAATTCACACTCCCATAATTCTATTAATTCGTAACCAAAAGACTTTATTTTTTTAGACATTGTTTGTGTGTTTTCAAAACGCTCGTTAAATGATGTTTTATTTAGTAATGGTTTATTTCGATCCTTAGGAAAACAAGTCGGGCAACCATGATAAAAGCAACCATGAAATTGAAAAACTATACCTTTACCATTATTTTGCTCCAAGAAACCATCGACACGCGGTCCTTCCATCAATACGTACTCTCTTGACTTGCCTGCGTGAATTATTTCACAACCCCTAGATTTTTCCTCCCATAAAAGCCATTCAATAGCTTTTTGAGAATGACGATCTACTCTCATATAACCGTTGTGAGGGATAAGTCCTATACTATCGTCTTTTAAAAAGTTTTTTCTAAAAACACGTGAACACGTACTAGCTATAGTCACACTTTCCGTAAACGGGTCCACATTACCTACGTCTAAAAAAATTTTTCTAAATTTCATGCAAGCCTCTCTTAATATTTTAACATCCTGTATACAATATTCACGTAATTCTTTTTTTAAATTAAACTCCGTTTCATGCATCTCGTAGTACCACTTTAAAAAATCCGCACGCTCTTCAATACTCATCATTTCTGGTGTATAATAATAAGGCTCCGGATAGACACCGATATAATTTTCATTTTCTCGCGTATTAAAAAGGTGAGGAAAGTATCCCTTTTTAAGCTCTTCTGAAAAACCAAAGGTTTTCGGGAGAACCGATAATTTCATTGGAAGATAGTTTAAGCTATCTATAAACTTTGTTATTCCAACTTGTAATTTTATGATATTCCTACCATTTAAAATTACTTCAAGAATTATATTTTTTTTCTGTTCTGCAATAAATTTTAAAATAAATTGGGCATCGAATGCTTTTGCGTTATGCGCTATACATACAAATGACGAAAATGCTATTTTCTTAAATCTAATCGCAAAATCTAAAAATTTCTCTAAACACGTATCTCCCTCAAATACGTGTTGTCGAACTCCACAAAAACTACATAAAACATTCAACTCGATATTCACACACACATCACAGCATAACTGGGCTACACACAAATTCGGCGAATGAACAAAAACATTTTCGGTTAATTTTTTGTCTTGACGCGTTTCAAAGTCATAAAAAATAAAACACGTTTCCGGATGATTAAATTTCCGGGATTATCTTTATTATTAATTACTAATACACCACTGCTCTTTACAATTTTGGAATTGCCTTTCCCATTCATCAACATCATGTAAGTGGCGCAAATTTTAAAACTTTCGTCCAATTTGAAATCTTTTTTACTTTTGATTACGCACGAAAACAAATCCCACAAATCTTCAAAAGTTAACTGCGTTACGGGTCTATAGTGTAACCAGATTGACCCCTGCGAAAAAGAATTAGACGCCAGCGTAACCTCGATCACGTAGTTTTCATCGTAACCGGCCGTCAGATAAATAATTAATTCATGGAGGGCTGACTCTAACCATTGGATAGGATTAACAAGTGGTCTGTGGTATGAAGGTATTTTCCTACATTCGTTTCGAACATAAAGTACTTCTGGCATGCTGGTAACTTGCCTTGTCCACTTGTTTGTGGATCGTGCTTTTCCTGCATATTCGTAATAGATTCCAGGATTTGTTGGGAGAGGGGTAATCGGATTTATGGACTGGATTGCCGCCACGAACGTTATCAATAATCCAATCGTTCCGAGCATATGTGAAAAGAGAAGGGATACATTCCATTAGCTTACGAATTGACAAATGTCGCAAGCGAGGAATTTTTAGGGTTGTGGATTTGCGATAAGCGTAAAACGGACGACACAACACATTTTTGATTATGCATAGAGAGGATATGGGTATATCTGTGGAGAGTAAGCATAGATTAGTATATATATTATATTATAATAAAAAAAAATATCGGGGACAGGAAGCCACGATACGATAGTTTTCACAAGAGGAGATATTGCTCTGGCAAGCAACTCTCAATGGTTGTGAGAGCAATGTCCTCCCTTTCATTGATTTCCAGAAAATATTTACATTACATTATAATATATATACATATAGTAAATTTACATAAGTAAATCCTACCGAGGCAAATAGTATTGCCTGTGTGTAGATCTGGTAAAAATTTATGTTAAAAGGTTTTACTAAAATATTTTTGGTATTATCAAAGATAAAACTTAATCTTTTTTTTGTAGAGGGAAAAAAATGAGAGGGTGAAAGAGAAAAAAAAAATTTTTTTTTTTTTTTAAATATTAATCGTTTCGATTTTCATTGTTTTGATTTTTATCCTCGTCTATATAGGTTGAGTGACGAGGGGTACCGGTGCGGCTGAAGATTATCGGGTTTACAGGGTGATGAACTGCATTTATGTCCCGTAAGACACTGTAGTCTAAGCTATCTGATCAATCGGCGCCCAACTCTATTTCCTTAGTCCATGAAGGGCATTTCAAGTTGTGTGAGCATAAAATTATCAAATTCAAAAAGTATTATTAGATGGATAGGATTTCGTCCAGACTCGAGAGTCTAGTGACAGGAAAAAAATAAATAACCTTTTAGATAACTTACTTTGTATTGTTGTTTATTGATTTGTTGTCCTAGGGTTTGCAATATCTTTCTACCTCTTTCTATGGTAGGAAATCTCGTTTAATACTACACTCTTTGTAATTACTTTTATTTATTGGTCACAGAAATAACTCTTTTTATAATTCTTAGTGCTGCTTTTACAATAACTACTACTCTAACGAACAATTTGTTTTATGGAAAACCGGGCTGCACTCTTAGCGGGCAAAACTTAAACTGAGGGCCGCTGCCCTTTACAATGAACTTTTCGGAGTTTTTCGGGCTCGTATCTACGAGCGTAATTATCTGGTCCAGTCTAATACTAATAACTCTAGTTTTTCTGCCCAGGCGATCACACTATTTATTCAGGTGTGAAGTACCTGGGTCCCCACCTTATGCACCGATATCGATCTCCTATAGTTCGGAGCCCGATATCGATACACGCAGGGTCATAAATCACGGGCATGTTCGTTACCGCATTCATGCATTATCAGCGCTAGTTTTGGAGCCGATAATGCATCTCGCTTTTGTGCTCCGTGCCGACGGCGGTCATCCGACATCTCAAGTTTTATGGCTTTGTTTTTCATTGTCTCGATTTTTTGGCAACTGCGACTCGTCACCAAGAAGGAATTTTGTTTGTGTCACCTTAATTCTCTTCTTCTTATTTAATTAAAAAATTATTTGAGAGAGAGAGAATTAAAATACACATATATACGACCGCAGGCCGTCACAAGTTACAGCCGTAACTCATGGTTTAAATCAAAGATTTAAATTCTAAATTTAAATTTAGAATCATTTCTAAAGTAATGTAGACAGCGATCACAAATAAACTGTTTATGAATTCGTTTTAAAAGTTGTGTTGATACAAAACGCGATAAATCTTTAATCCAAACATTGTGCTATATCGATAAATTATTTTCAAAGTCTTTCTCTTGTATAGTTTCCTCATCATCTATGTAATAATTTTGTAGAAGAAGAAGGTTGAGATGAGTTTCCTTTTTACATGCTGCTCTGTGAAGTGGCACAACTTTAAATGTCCCACCAGACTTTTTTAAAATATAAACATTAACTGATATGTTATTATTTTTTTCGAATTTTGGAATCTGTTTAGGACTTACAGAAAATTGGATTCCCGTAAAATTTAATTCAACCTCATAGACTTTGTATGTTGATACTCTATCAGGATGTGCTTGATAGTGTACTGGATGCAAAGCTGACAGTATTGCCCACTAGAAACATGCATCGATAAAATTTTGTACATTAATACATGCATGCTTCTTTTGTATTTGTGTGGGCAGACTGATGTATGAACTTCCTCTCATTGGATTATATTTATTGATGTGTACAGATAAATTAAGACTTTATCTAAGTGTCCAGCCGGAATCTTTCTCCTGAAATTCTTCCATGACTTTTTCAATACGCTGCTGAACATTCTGAGTAAACCAATGTTTTAAATCAGTTAAATTATATGAGTAGGCACTGGGCAAGCCCATGCATACTCGGATCCCTTTCTTTTCGCCAACGCTAGAAAGCGCTATGCATAACCCGGATGCAGGATTCCGGAATAAACAGAAGCCGATAAAATTAATTAATAAAAAGTGAATTGAATTTTATTTCAAAAATTACAAATTACGAATACGCGATGAGTTTACAGTTTTTATACATATTTCTAAAAATACCTTTGGGCTTCGCACCCCGCTTCGTTGGCGGAGATGAGCGTTGTGGATGGCTCGGATGGTTGGCGCAGCGAGAGTTGAGCCGTTTCCTTTTTCGTCTAAGTGTAACTTTCTAGCCTTTTGTTGAAGTCCGACATGGTCTCTTTTCTTCTAAGTGTTGTTAGCCGGATTTCTTCTAAGTTCTTTTTCTGTCAACTCGTTCATTTCTCTCTAAGTTCTTTTTCCGTCGGAGGTCTCGAGCAGAGATTCGCCCTCTTCAAATTACTGTGGTGGACTGCGCGCTGTGCTCTCATTATTCGGTTTTTTTATACCCGATTTTTACGTACACAGAAGCTTCTAGACTATTCTAGACTATTCTACTACTATTCTAGCGGTCAACGGCTGTACTACGTTCGCCAGTCAGACCTGTTTGCCGAATGTTGCCGTTAACCGTTAGATGCAAACCATAGGAGCTCCCTCAAGTGAATAGGCACAGCAAGAATACATAAAGAAGTGAGACTTTATCATTCATGTGACTTTTGGAAGTCACATTTACGAGGCGTGCCTCGTTTTTGATAACTTTTGACCGAATCGAGAAATTTCTTTTTCGTCACACCGGGCCAAAAGTGCCTTATTCCCGCCCGGCTCCGAAACGGAAATATGGCATTTTCGGCCTCGATGTGAGGAAAAATAGTATACGCACCACGGGAGTAAAGTTTTTTCCTCCCATGGTGCGTAATATAATATTTCTTATTTTCTATATTCGAAGTTTTTGAATTTTGCACAATTCGTAGCTTGAAAAAGACTTAATACCAAAATTTTCATTACAAGAATAGTATATCTTTACCGTTCAAATGTGATTTTTAAAAAATCACGTGATTAAATCATGTAATCTATTTTTTATATTAAAAACTCATATAACGAAAATTACGTGATTTTTTAAAAATTACGTGATTAAATCACGTGACGAATCGGCCAAAAACATCACGTGATTAATTGCGTGATTTCATTATATGATTTCGGTACGTGATTTAATCACGTAATTAAATCGTATGATTATTTTCGATAGGGTGTATATTCACTATTTTGTACCAGTGCCCGACTTTGCACTGAAAAAAATTAAGAGAGTACAGAGACTGCTACGACAATCAGACAAGGAGTATAAAAGCTATATTTAATAATAAAAGTTTATGTAACTCTGTATTCAAGGAAAATATTATTGTTAACAATTATTTGTTATTGAAATACTAGAAAACTAAAAGGGAAAAGAGATTTAAAAAAGCAAGATAATTGAGTTATTTAAAGTTTGCAAAATATTCCGTCGCATTATAATGTTTTAGTTTGGCGACACTTTTTCAAAATTAAATAGAAAGAAGCTAAAAAGAATCTTAATTAAAAAAAAAATCTGTTTTGGTAATTTTATAACTCGATAGTTTCATACATTAGTACCCAAAACTTGAGAAATTGATGAATTCAGAAGTCACTAAAGGAAAGAAAATTCGTATTTATAAAAATATAAAGACAAGTCGTTCCGATGTTACAAACTAAGCGTAAAGATAAAAAATTATTTATTAATCAGAAATACAATCTTTGTATTCAACCGTTCTGTAGAAAGAGTTATTTTATGCAAACTTCTATATTTTTAATTGTTTTACTACGATTAACTCTAAAAGATGTAAAGAAAATCGATTTCAATTCCGATTATTAACGAATTGCGGATGTTATTTTGTTTTCAACTTCTGAAATATTAATTATAACGAAATAACACATTCTGTAAAAGTTATATTTCGATGAGCTTTATAACTTTTGTTATTAACAAGTTTGTATTAAATCAAGCCCTGTCAAATAATGACTTAAAATCGACTATTTTTTATACAATCAGGTATTTTCAATTGTTTTTATGGCGACTAGCGTACTCATAACTGATTATACGAAAAAATGTTCACTGTAACAATGTTTAATGAGATCTACGTGTAAAATATTAATTATAACGAAATAACACATTCTGTAATAATTATATTTCGATGAGCTTTATAACTTTTGTTATTAACAAGTTTGTATTAAATCAAGCCCTGCAAATAATGAATTAAAATCGACTATTTTTTATACAATCAGGTATTTTCAATTGTTCTTTTGGGACTAGCGTGCTAATAACTGATTATACGAAAAAATGTTCACTGTAACAATGTTTAATGAGATCTACGTGTAAAATATTAATTATAACGAAATAACACATTCTGTAATAATTATATTTCGATGAGCTGTATAACTTTTGTTATTAACAAGTTTGTATTAAATCAAGCCCTGCAAATAATGAATTAAAATCGACTATTTTTTATACAATCAGGTATTTTCAATTGTTCTTTTGGCGACTAGCGTGCTAATAACTGATTATACGAAAAAATGTTCACTGTAAAAATGTTATGTTTAATGAGATCTACAACTTTTATTTTCAGCACTTTTATACTAAAACAAATTTTTTTTTTAATGTGATTTTATTATTTGTATAAATATAGTTATTCGAATGAAGGACTGGATGATTCTCCACGAGTAAAAAAATTTATTTATGTTAGAAATGCCCATAACCCATCCAGTCCTTCATTCCAATAAATAAAATTCTGTCAAGTCGTATCCAGAAATTGAATATTTTGGCTGCATTTGCGAGAAATTGATTGCACAAAAAAATATTCAATAGAAATAAGTTTTGTTTTAATTAGATTTGTAACTTTTGTATTTATCGCTTTTGTGTCGAATCAAGTCCTGTTTTGTATCGTAATATATTGGTTATAGGAAAAAAACTTAGATATATAAAAAAGATGTCTTTTGATCAGTAAAGCAGTTTCATATATTACTTGCATTAATTTGGACTTGATTCGTGCAAATCACGTTACGATAGAGGAGCTTAGTTCACATACGTTGTACGCATCCATACACACACACTTAAACAGACCAAAATATACAAATAATATCAAATTATAAAATGTAGAAGACATACAAAATTATACAATAATATATATGCATTGGAGATGTAACATTTTTCACGATGGCGATATTATAAGACTCTTCTGAGTAGCGGCGATGCCTACAAAAAATAAATAGTAAACCTCCTAAAGCACGACGACTTACTCTGTTACTCATCTTTGCTATACTATCTACGTCGCAAAGTGACTAAAAGGACTCGCTGCCCAGGATTTATATAATGGCGCCTTTTTTCCGATCACATGTTACACTATTCGCTATGGTAAGCGACTCAGGCGCCCTCTCAATCTGCAATAGCGGACAAAGCTAGAAACTTCGAGTACCACCATATATATAGATATACGCGTATGCGTAGTGAAAGGGGCTTTCAGAGGCCAGCTTCTAAATTTTGCCCGCTATATTGCCTGCTACGAATTATACAGCGGAGCCAGGCGCCAGGCCAGGCCTGCGCCAGGGTTGGTTTCACTAAAACTCTACGCTCATAGTTCGTGACTGAAGGACTGGTGGCGCCGTACGACGGCTTGATGAGGAAATTGAAGCGCGAATTCTTTCAGCTGTTTTTTAGAGGCATGATTGCATGAATTCAATCAGATTTACGTATTTCAATGATTGTATACGAGATAAATAGAACAGGAGGATGCCTACATATTTTTTATTGTTAAAATAATCATTTTTTTCTGATTTTCCATTATACACTGTTACCAATTTTGTGTAAAATATGCATGAATTCATGGGCTTATAGTTTCGATTTTACACAATTATTTGTACACGAATGACTGTTTAAAATAGGGAAATTCATATTTTACACAATTTTCGTGTAAAATAGGGATAAAACGTCTGAGAGTGTAAAAAATCAAGTATTATAAATGCTAGTTTTTCGTAACAATAATATTTTTTATTTATATAATAGGAATATCAGCATTTTCAACATTTTGAGGCTGTGTTAACAAATTCAACATTAGTTCCCTGGGTTCGAAATTGGTGCAATTCCACGAATTCTTAATGCATTAACTGGCTTGTAGTAAAGCGTTTACCGTGCTTAAGTGCAGGTTATTACGAATATGAGTTTTCCTTTTCGTCTACTTAACTTTGCTCTATGTTCGTTCAGGCTCAACTTACTATTCTCGCTTTAGTTTCCAACGTTATAATTGAAAATTAGAAAAAAATTATTAATTTCATAATAAAAACAATAATACATGTATATCTAATAATATATATCTAATAATAATATATGTATATCTCGTATACAATCATTGAAATTTGTAAATCTTAAATATCTGAATTAATTCTCGCAATCGCGCTTCTAGAAAAAAGCAATTTCCTGATTAAGCCGTCGTGCGGCGCCACCCATCCTTCAGTCAGAAACTATGAGCGTAGAGTTTTGATGAAACCAACCCCTGGGCCCTGCGCATCTGCGCTTGCGCAGTGCCGCCGCCGCAGCGCCACTGGCCAGTACCTGCACAGTAGCGACCTAGGTAGTCAGAATTGTAACTAATTTCACTTAGAGTTAGAGCTCAGTCACACGTCATCGGTCGTCAGTTCTCAACGAACCTCGACAGACTCCACTACTCGACCACTCGACAGCCGCGACTGTGGTCCGTCAACACCAGTTCGCCTGTTAGAGAATACTTCAATTAAGTGTATAAGGATATAGCCTGTGACAAATACCTCACTCGGGGATTAAAAAAAAAACCAAGATACAAGTACCTATAATACAACAATGGGGCTACGTTAATCTGTTCATCGACGTCGTCTATAAAAATTTCTTGAATTTTGTGTGGATAGACAGAAGTTTTCTAAAAAGCGCATGTATTAATTAACATGAAAAATGCCACCAACAATACAAAACGGAGCTGCGGATAAACGCGGCGTGACAAGGCCTACGGAGAAAAGGTATTTGGGATTCTTAACCTTTGAGAAGGAATAACTTGACGCAGTTTATTTGTGATGTTACATATTTTTCTATTTATTTTTCAGGCTGGAATTAATATGTAAAGTTAAATATTGCAATACACTGCCAGATATTGCATTCGATCCAAAATTCATAAGTTATCCTTTTGAAACAACAAGGTAAGCACTGCAGTACAGTTTTGTAGCTAAAATGTACATATTTGAGGAATTTCAAGTAACGTTTTTGTATCTTTCTAGATTTATTCAATATAATCCAACTACTTTGGAACGTAATTATAAGTATGAAGTACTTACGGAACACGATCTTGGAGTGGAAATTGATTTAATAAATCGAGATACTTATATCTGTGATGTCAATGCGCAATTAGATCCAGCAGATGAAAAATTACTAGAAGAAGATGTTCTTACTCCACAAGATTCAAAAAGATCAAGGCATCATGCTAGGAGTGTCTCTTGGCTCAGACGTACAGAATATATTTCCACTGAACAAACTAGGTTTCAACCTCAAACTACTTCAGATAAAGTGGAAGCAAAAGTGGGACACAATATCAAAAAGCATTTCAAGGTATGCTCACATTTCTTTTTGTTTTTCTAATGTTGATAAAATTATAACATATTATTCATGTATTTAAATTGTTTTTATAATAGGAAGAAACACTATATATGGATCGTGAATCACAAATTCGTGCTATAGAAAAGACATTCGAAGATAACAAGAAAACGATTGACAAACATTATAGCAAATCTAATGTTCATCCTGTAGAAGTGTTTCCAGTATTTCCAGATTTCAAGGTATTTATTGTTGTTATTTTAGAATTTTCAACATAAGTTTGCAGTGATTATGTAAATAATCTTTCAAATATTTTTTAGATATGGAAATATCCATGTGCACAAGTTATTTTTGATTCGGATCCAGCTCCCATGGGACTTACAGTGCCTGCCCAAATCGAAGAGATGTCACAAGCTATGATTCGGTACGTAAACCTTCAAAATGTTTAACCATTTACATTTCATATCATGAAAGATTGAATTTTTAACGAATATTTGTGTTAAAGGGGTGTGATGGACGAGAGTGGAGAACAGTTTGTGGCCTACTTCTTACCAACAGAAGATACTCTTGAAAAGCGGAAAAGAGACTTCTGCTCTGGTCTCGATTACGCTGAAGAAGAGGAATATGAATATAAGATGGCCAGAGAATATAATTGGAATGTAAAGAGTAAAGCATCTAAAGGATACGAGGAGAATTACTTCCTAGTTATGCGAGAAGAAGGGGTGAGAAAAATTTTCTTATATTCATTTTTGATATATTTTTATGAACAAACATGTAATAAAAAATATCTTTTGTAGGTGTACTACAATGAATTGGAAACACGAGTAAGACTCAGCAAGCGAAGACAGAAGATTGGGCAACCAGTCAACAATACAAGACTGGTCGTTCGGCATAGGCCTCTCAATGCACCTGAATTCAGGCTGCAGAGAGCTAGAGAAAGACAGCTCGAGCCTCCAAACGATGAGGAGGAGGAGGAGGAGGAAGAGGAGGAGGAAGAAGAGGAGGAGGAGGAGGAGATGGAAACGCAGAAGACTGAAGAAAAGAGTCAGGAGAAAGAAGACGACGAGGAAAATGAAAAAGAAGAGAAGGAAAACGAGAACGGTGAAAATGAAGGGAACGTGAATAACGAAAACAATGAGGATGCAAAATCACGTTCCCGTTCCCGATCGCGCTCCCGATCTCACTCTGGCTCGCGAAAATCGCGTTCGAGGTCCGCTTCATCGGCCGCCAAGTCTCGATCACAATCGCGGTCAAGATCCAGATCAGGCTCGCCCGCTGAGTCGCGCTCTCGATCGGGGTCACCAGCAAAATCTCGATCGCGCTCAGGTTCACCAGCAAAATCTAAGTCACGGTCGCGTTCTGGTTCACCGGCTAAATCAAAGTCCCGGTCGCGCTCCGGCTCACCTGCCGGCTCAGCGAAATCAGGATCGAGATCGCGATCCCGATCGGTCTCCAAGTCCAAGTCGCGCTCTCGATCGAGATCCAAGTCAGCGTCCGGCAGCGAGGCCGGCAGTGGAAGCGGCAGTGGCAGCGGAAGTGGAAGTGGAAGCGGCAGCGGCAGCGAGAGTGGTTCCGAGAGTGAGTGAGGTGTGTGAGTCTGAGGATGTTAGTTTTAGTGACCATTTGTAAATTAATTATGTAAGAATACATCTGTAAAATGTAATAAATTTCGCTCATTTGTAATAAAAGACAAATTTTTTTTTTTATTTAATCCAAGATGCGCTATATTTGCTTAAAGGAAAAAAGAACAAAATGATAAGTGAATGACAGTAAAAAATATTAAAATTGAAGAAATAAATGATAATAGCACAGTGAAATAAAATAGTGTGCTATTTTATTGTAGTCAAGATAATAGCCTGGTTGTACTTTTTAAGCACGACCGATTTTCGGGAGAACCTTATATTTAAACGTAGAAACAAGAGTTTAAAATACATAAAATCTATCTATATTTTATTTTTATTTTATTTAGTTATCATATTGTATTGATAACGCTCTTAAAGCACGTTTGAAACCAGAAATATTAACAGTGTTAAATTTATTTATTTTTTTTTGTGCTTTTTTAAGTAAACTGTATTTTGTTTATGCTAAAATAAATAATATTTTTCAACTTATATAAGTAAACATTGAATTATCGTACACTACTCAATTTCGTGCAAGAAACATTGCGTTACGTAAGTACCTACCTATAAGTAAGCGCTACTTCAAATAATGTTAAAACACCTGAAAATTTACGTAATTCAAAAAATACCGCCAAACGCAGGCGCGCGCGGAGATGGCGCTGTCGCTATTCGGAGATGACGATGACGACGTTTCAACGACAACATATATCTGCTACGCATGCGCGGCCCAAACGAGCAGTCTGAGGATTTCTTGGAGTGGAATTGCGTCATTTTTGACCTAGCAAAGCAACTTGCGACGTTATCGTGTGCACACATGGTAACGCTTGTTTCGTAAAAAACGTATCAAACATCCACACTACAGCAGCCAGAGTTATTGCGAAATAGTCTCTCAGCAGCCTATAAAAGAGGTGAGCTTCATTACCAAGCATTTTACCAGCTTGCACGTCTGCAGACGCTTAATTAAAAGTTTCCAGTTCTCGCATCAGCGCCTGGTTCGCGACTTCGCATGTTGATGACGATTTCATGATCGCGAAATAATAACCGCATGCAGTCTTTCGTATTTTTAATTTGTAAAAAGAAATTTAAGTGTATTTTTAAGCGTGTAAAGTTGTTTGAAAAGAAAAAAAATGCAAAACGAGGTAGAGTAACAATGACAATATGCCTGTTGCATTTCTTAATATTGAAATTTCCACTTTATCTTTGAGAGCATACTTGATAATGTATAGTACATGCACTGTGATTTCCAAGAGCATTAGTCATATCACATACTGATTCCAGTAGAGGGGCTAGAAGCAAAAATGGATTCTCATGTTTACTCGTGCAATTACACTCATGTAATTAAGTACCGTTAGAATCTTTGATTTATGATTTTTCCAATTTTACCATTATATAAGAAATACAAATAAAAGATATTGGTTAATGTACAATACAAGTTACCAGTAATTTAACAGATTTCTAATAAGACTAATGTTTTACAGATGCCACCCAGAAATAAGGAGAATTCCGGTAAACGGAAGAAACAGGTGTCAGAGGATGATGATGATGAAGATTATCGTAAACGCAGAGATAGGAATAATCAAGTAATTCTTTTTTTCCAGAGATAATTAATATAAGTAAATGTAATCTTATTATAAATATTAAACATAACTTTAATTTACATTGTAGGCTGTTAAAAAGTCCAGAGTAAAAAGTAAGATGCGAACACAACAAACACTGGAACGAGTTAACCAATTGAAAATGGAGAATGAACTTTTGGAAGAGAAAATCAAAATGCTTAACAAGGAACTGGGATTTTTAAAAGATCTCTTTCTAGCACATGCTGGTACGTATACAAAATTTAACATTAAGAATTTTGTTTCACCAGATGATTTATAAATAATTGTTTTTCAGGTTCAAACCAACATTCCACAAATTTGCAAGATGTCGATTTAAATGCACTTCTTGCAGATGACGTTAAATCAGATGATCCACTGAAGTCGTAACCAATCTGAACAATAGACATTCCATGTAAAAGGAATGTAGGACAGTCTAATTTCAATGAGAAAACACACTGCTCGGTACGTTTTCTCAAATGGCAAACTGGACATCTTGGAAGGATGCCAATCAGTGCTTTGACTACCATGGCAGGGAAAAGTGAATTTTTTTTTTCAGGATCCATTCCAAGTACAAAAGAAAACAACATCTTTGGAAATTTCGAGGCAGACGAAAAATTGAAGAATCAGAGTTAGAGAATCCATAAGTGGGGGAAAAAAAGGACTGTATTGTTTTTAAGCCAAGAAAAGAACTATTGAGATCAATGTTTTGCTGAGCTGTGCATTGTACAATGCACACACACACACACACACACACACACACACACACACACACACACACACACACACACACACACACACACACACACACACACACACACACACACACACACACACACACACACACACACACACACACACACACACACACACACACACACACACACACACACACACACACACACACACACACACACACACACACACACACACACACACACACACACACACACACACACACACACACACACACACACACACACACACACACACACACACACACACACACACTATGCATGTGTCCAAAGAGGCATGAAGCTTTTGGCTTCATGCAATATATTTATGAAAAAGAATCCAGCATTTTGTTAGAGTTATATTAGTACAGCGACGTATACACCTGTATGTTTTATATACACTTGTGCAGCAGTTTAATGTTTATCAGCGACTTTACCAAGTTGCTCTTGTTAACTCTCTGTTGTCGAGAGCTATTGTACCTATGCAATGCATTCTTGCTTACTATGCCTTACACTGTATTCGTCATCTTTACTTTCATAGAAGTTCGTTGCAACAGATAATATTTGTTTAATAAAAAAAAGCCTGACAAAAGCCAAGAATACTTTCATTAACTTTCCCCAAAAACGGGAAAAATAACAACCTACTACACCCTCAATCCTGCACACCTGCTCGCGCAGACGATGTTCTTCCACATTACCTCTCTCTCTTCCATGCAGACCTTATACACAATACACATGTAGTGGGGGGCGCGCGAGCGCTAATCGAGCAGCGGGCGGGGCGTGCGCGCGCTCTCCTTGATGGAAGCGCGCGTGCGTGTCGGCGGCGACCGCAGCAGCAGCGAGCGCGAGCAATAGCCAGGGACAGGCGGAGAGCAGAGCGGATCGCGGCGCACAGAGAGCGAGCGACTAGCGCCGCCGCCGACCGTGCGAGTAGAGAGTGTGGGTACGCGCGCGCGCGTATGTGAGAATATAGGATAGAAAGAGATAGAGAGAGCTATCGCGGAGCTTTCTACGCGCGTGTGTGTGTGTGCGCGTGCTATGTAAGCAAAGGAAGGAACCAGGGCTGCTCCGAAACACAGTGAAGCAGCCATCGTCGTCGCCGTCGTCGTCCTGGTCTCCTAGCAGCAGCAGAATCTATATACACGAGAGGATAACGAAAAAGAGAGCCAGCGGACACACGCCTCTCCCTCATCATCCGTGCTGTCTATCCATCCATCCATCCATCTCGCTCACTCCGTCGAGTCGAGCGGCAGGGAGCCTCGCTTGCATGGGCTGGGGGTGGGGATATAGAGCGAGAGAGTAAGTGAGCGAGCCAGCGAGAACGAGAGAGACGGCAAGTGCCGCGCCTCGGCAGCCGTCGTCGTCGCCGTCGCTGCCGTCGTCGTCGTCGCCGTTTTCGTGTGTCTTGAAAGAGCGAGAGCGCGCGCGCGAGTGCGAGAGTGACAAAGAGAGAGAGAGAGAGAGAGAGAGCTGCTGCTACTACTGCCGCCGCTGCTGCCGCCGTCGTCGCTGCTGTACTGCTGTGTGCTGTGCTGCTACACTGCTGCCCTAGCAGACGACATGGCTGCAGGAAGCACCTCGCCGTCGTCTCGGACGTTCGTTCGGCTGCCGCGAAGAGCAACCTCGGGGGACCTCGAGTGAGTTTCCATCTCTCTTCTCCCTCACTCAACTCACTCTCCTCTCTCTCTCGCTCTTACTCTCCTCTCGCAGATCTCATTCTGTACAGTAGAGCGAGAGCAAGAGTAAGAGGGAAAGAGAAGAGAGCCTGCCTGCGGAGTTCTCGAGTGTGTGTGTGTGTTTGTGTGTGCGATCCGTGTCTCTCTCTGTGTATACAACACGGACACACGTATGCCTACACACACGCAGACCCAAGTCGTCGAGGGACACAGAGCCGACGGATAAAGAGGAGCCTATTATAGGTATATATAGCCTATATCATCGCCGAGGGATTCTTATATATATATAGCTACCACCTCCTGCAAGAGCATAATATAATAGTGCGCGTGCCTGTCGTGTATATGTGTACAGTGCGAGAACGAGCGAGTGCGCGAGCGCGGCTCTCATCATCGTAGTGGTCGTCGTCGTCGTCGTCTCCGCGGGCGGCGACGACATAGGTGTACATACATATATCTACCTAGTACATCTCACCCGCGACCACGGAGAAACCACACATCGAAGTGAGAAAAAGAGTCTGTTCGTGCGCTGCTCATTCTCACTCTATCTTTCTCACAGGGAGGAGAGAGAGAGAGAGAGAAGCAGGCGAGCGAGAAAGAGAGAGAAGGCGCTAATGTGGGTGTGTGTTGAGAGCGAGAGAGAGTGCAAGCTGTAGAGCGCGCGCGCGCGCTGCTCGTTCGTTCGTTCGCGCTCGTGTGTGTTCGTGCGCGAGAGCGAGCGAGCCAGCGAGTGAGTGACTGAGTGAGTGAGAAGGTGTACCGAGGTGTGTGAAATTTCATTTTTCCAGAGGAGGGTGTTGGTCGTGCGAGCGTGAACGAGCGAGCGAGCGCGCGCGCCTGCTCGCTGTCTCGCTCGCTCGGGCGCCGGTGAAAAAAGTCTGGCGCGCCGCCGCCTCCTCCGTTGCCGTCCTATCCTCTCCTCTCTGTATACGTATGTATATGTATATCTCTCTCTCGCCAAAGCAGAGAGAGAGAGGCCGACTGATAGTGCCATGTGTAAGAGTGTGGGTGAGAGAGAGCGGAAAAAAGGGAGACCGTCTCACCAGGACGGGGGCCACGAGTGAGTGAGTGAGAGAGAGAGAGTGTGATAACGCGCGAGTGCACTGTCCCGCGCTGGAGAGAGAGAGAGAGGAAGAGAGGGGAAAGCTCTCGCCCGAAAGCTTTGCGGTTCGTCCATCCGTGCATACGTATATGTATAGGTGTCCATGCTCCGATTCGGCAAGTCTCGGGACGTCGCGTGTATGTGTCCGTGTGTACCCGCGCTCGCTGCTCCAAAATTTCGGAATCTGTCTATGCCGTTCGCCGCGCTGCTCCAAAATTTCGGGATCTGTCTACGCCGTCTCTCGCGCGCCGCTGACGAAGCAAAAGCCGCGCATATACCTATATACACTTGCAGACTTGAAAAAAAATATATATACCTGTACTGTCTTTGATCAGTCTCGATCAGTCTCATTCGCGAGATACGTATATTACACACAATTTTAGTGAAACGACGGCCGTCGTGGAAAAGCCTTCACCCGCGCAGCCGTTTGTCAACACGTACACACACACACAGGCATACAGTCACACACATATCGCCGTCGTCGTGGTCCGCCCGCTCGCGGTCTATTTTCGAGGCTCAGTGCCGGCTCCATTAGCGCTCGCAGCCGTAGAGTAGTAGGCGTGTGTCTGTCTATCTATCTGTTTCTCTGTCTGTATGTGTGTGTGCGAGCCTGGCTCTCTCGTCGCGTATATCTTTCGATTTTTCCGCGCGCGCGCCCGAACACATGCGGCTGGGGCAGCAGCAGCAGCAGCGGCGGTGCGGCTGCGGCGCACCGTATACAGCGCGAGAGAGGGCATATAGTTTTCTACAGAATATCTGAATGTGTGCGTATGTCTATCGTCTCTCTTTCTCCTGATCCTACCACCGAATAATGCGTGAATATGTACACAGTGCCGAAGTAGTAGTAGTAGTACACCTGTGCCGCGCGCTCGCTCGTTAACCGCGGTGGTGTGATAACAGCTAAACATACGTGAATGCATATGTACAGGCAGCTCTACTCCGTCGGCTCTGCATCGTCGCCCTCTCCGACACGAGGCCAAGCGATGATCCTTACGATACATATCGGTGCCTCGTAAGCAGGCACTAATAATAATAATAATAATAATAATAATAATAATAATAATACAGTGCTACTGCTGCTGATGACGATGAAAGAAAAAGAAAAGAAAGAAAATGTGTTGTTTTTCTCCCGACAGGGTGATTTTGTGAAAAGAAGCGACGTAAGGAAGAGTCGCGGAAGTGCAGAGTGAAGACGAGCGAGGAAAGCGAAAGGGTGGAAGGAGGAGGAGGAGGTGGAGGAGGTGGGGGTGGGGGTGGAGGAGGAAGCAGTAGTAGGCCACCGCCGAAGAAGCAGTCGCCAGCTGCTGCTGCTGCCGCCGCCGCCGCTGTTGTGTCCGCTGACGAGGGTCCGTCGCCGGTTGCTGCCGCCACCGCCGCCGCCGCCACCGCACAGGAGGAAAGTGGAGGCGGAGGAGGAGGAGGAGGAGGAGGAGGAGGAGGGGGTGGTGGTGGAGGTGGCGCAGGGGAAGGACTCGCGTGTCTCTCGTGTGTCATGGGGTGCTTCGGCAGTCAGAGCAGCAAGGCCAGCCAGGATGACAGCAAGAACCAGAAGAGGCGCTCCGACGCTATCACCCGACAGCTGCAGAAGGACAAGCAGCTCTACAGGGCCACGCACAGGCTCCTGCTGCTTGGTAATTATCCTCATGATGATGATTATTCTTATTATTGCGAGCTGAAGTGAGGTGGTGAGGGAGTAAATAGCGCTGGTCAATGACGCCCGTCTTATTATTGTTGAGTTCATTAAGTTCGGTATTTGCAAAACCAAAGATTTCGGTCGGAAAGATGAGTTAGAGGATATAAGATGAATTGTGTTACTTACTCTCTGTAATGTAAATTAGTGGAAAAGTCACTACTTCATAGTGAAAATTGCTCCACCACCGAAATAGTGTACATGAACTAATTTAAAAAGTTAATATACACTAATAAAATAGTGTATATCTACTATTTCGGAGTACTTATGGGTTTTCCATAAGAGAAACGCCCTTATTCCGAGTAGCTCCTCATATACACTATGTCGATAGAGGAGCAATTTTCACTATGAAGTAGTGATTATTCTACTAATTTACATTTAGAGAGTAGTTGGCGATGAAAACGAAATGCAAGCTGTACAATACAGCTATGTATACATCAAAAATTTGAAAAGAAAAAGTCATAAATATATTTTTACGCTCGTCGAGCTTTCAGTTTTTGAATGAGATAAATGT
This sequence comes from Torymus aiolomorphi, assembly GCA_036365515.1. Classification (NCBI taxonomy): domain Eukaryota; kingdom Metazoa; phylum Arthropoda; class Insecta; order Hymenoptera; family Torymidae; genus Torymus; species Torymus aiolomorphi. Next base: position 88,856,482 of record CM070874.1, on the reverse strand, counting down.
AACTTCAACCGGAATTCAACCCACTCACAACCACAACAATAAGAAATACTTCCCAAAAAAAACGGAGAGAAACCTTATACCATACACTGTCGCTGAAAAAAAAATCCATTGTACAGTCCGCATCACTCACGTCATTATATTTTCATGGCACCGTGACGTTTCTCGAAATAAATGAAAAAAAAATAACGTAAAAAAGAAGCGGCAAATTTGACCCGCGCTATTTTTAGCCCCTCACTCGCTCGCGCTGAATATACATATATATATACATACATAAGAATCGAGAAACGAACGAATTATATACTTCCTGCGCTCTGTATAACGTCTGTGTGTCTGTCTCTGTGTGTGCACAGGTGCGGGAGAGTCCGGCAAAAGTACAATCGTCAAACAGATGAGGATATTGCACGTGAATGGATTCAGCGAGGCGTAAGTCTTCATTACTTTCTATCCCTCCCGTTCCCTCTTCACTTTTTAAGCACGGTGGAGAGAGAAAACAAGAGATTCGCTCCGGTTTGTTTGTGCACGCGCGCTCGCGTATCGCCTGCAGGCGGGTCAAAGCTCCCCCCGACATTATTCTCTTACGCTTTCCGCGCGGGCGTTATAAGTAGTGTAAGTATAGTATGTTACGTCGAGGATAATTCGGTGCAGAGCCATGTATACATACATATATCTGCCCTTTCATTACTGATTATAATACGTATCGAGAGCCGCGGGTTTCTTTTGTTTTGGTTCTTGCACTTTTTATTTTTGCCATCGTAATGTCAGATCCTTGCATTATTCGCGCTGCCGTCTTAATAATAACTCTTCTCAAATCTATACATACGTATACATATCAACATCATAAGTAAAATATAACCATCCCATTATATATCATGCATCTATCTAACGAATGAAATTTCTTTGCGACACAGAGTATCGCGTTATAGGCCGCAAAGATCTGCATAACCACACCGCACGCAACAATCATTCGTATATACCAACCCCAATGCAAACCTCACACGGCGAGAGAATCCTAACCAGCAATCTCGTTACTACTTGAGGTTGTACGACCCGTAAGATCCATGCCAAAAGTTAGTTTTTTCACGTTAAAACAGCGATAAATAAGTAGGTAAAGCAATTGATCAATTATTAGTTCTTAAGATGTATATGTAAATGCAATTCGAATATTATAGGCTTTAAAAATCAGAAATCAAAGCTAAATTGTAGAATTGGCATATCACTTTTTAAAATCGTCAAATAGGTACACTAATTCAGACGTAATGACGATTTTAAAATGTAATGTGCAAATTTTGCTTTAATCTCTGATTTTTAGAGCTTATAATTATATACATTCCTATATAGATGGCGAGAACTAAAAATAGATCAATTGCTTTGCCTAATTACTTATCGAAGTTTTAATGTCAAAAACTATCTTAATATACAATCACACAATGTCATACAATCTTAAAAACCTCTCGCGGTTCGATATATACATGTATAATGAAAATTTCGCGCTGTCGTCCCTGTCTTATCATCGGCCACGCGCCGAAAGGTGACTGTACCTATGTGTGTGTGTGTGTGTGTGTATATACGCGCCTGATCGCGCTCTAATGATCCGATTTATCCGCGCGCGTGCATGTCGTCGCTTCGTGAAGGAATATATGTATAGGTGTGTAGATGGAAAGCGTAAGGGTAGCTCCCTCTCGCGTTAGGTGCTTGTCTCAGGGGGATTTTGGATGTAATTTGCGCATGGCTTTTTATTTCTTTTTTTGTGGGAAAGATGCTTTCTATGAGTTTTAGAAAGATTTTAACTTCCTGTGTTATCGGTTACAGTAAAAAGTCATCATTTTATTATCAGTAGAAATAGACGAGTACGGTAAGACATCCAAATGCGTGAATTGTAAATACGAAACTATAAGTTCCGATAGTATTTTTAAATTTTTCAATGAATTTTCAATGACTTTTTCAATAACCTGTTTTTCGGCTGCGTTCGGTCTTTAGACATTGAGGTAAATATCACAGTAGTTTCAGAAGCCTCAGTATTTTTGGACAATCTAAAACTATACTAACCGCATCAATTAATAAATTGGCAATGCATCATTATTTTTTTGAATCTTTTTTCATTATAACAACTACATCGACGAGACTTATTATTTTATCAGTCTAGACATTAGCATTTAGCAAGCTACCGCGACATTTTTCCTTATCATTGCGTTAAAAAAAAAAAAAAAAAGAAATCGTAATCCTAAATTTAATTCCAATTATATCTTTGATTCGACTAATCTACAACTGGCAATGCTAATCTTTCAGGGAGAAACGACAAAAAATCGAGGACATCAAGAAGAACATCAGGGACGCTATTTTGGTAAGCATGTGCAGTAACAACATTTTTTTTCACCACCAACAACGCGGCTCCCCGCCGTATATAGTCACCAGAGTATCACGAAAATCTCTCTCTCTCTGTGTCTTATCCAAAAGAGCATAATCTTGATACTCGGGGACAGACGCGACTGCGGGCCGCCGCGCTTGCGCGTGTGTGTGTATGTGTGTTGGAGCGCGGCGTGTATTCATAGTGACACACGAGCCGATCGATTCTGTGATGCTTTTCCAGACGATAACCAGTGCCATGAGCACGTTAACGCCGCCCGTGACGCTGGAGGATTCCACGAATCAAAGCAAAGTCGACTACGTCCTCGACGTCTCGTCTTCCCCGGACTTCGATTATCCTCCGGTGAGTAGACAACAGCAGCTTACTTATATACTATAAATCATCAGCGGTGTGATTTCTTTTCGCGGACTGCCTACTTATCTAGTAAGTAACGCCAGCGTGTAGTGCGGGAAGAAGGAGATGAATCTATATAGAACGCCCCACACGCTGTGCGTGTGTTTACAGGCCCGGTGCGATTAGAATTTCTAATGAAATCGACTGTACGCTCGCTCTCGCTCGCTCGTTCTCCTGGTGTATTTTTAATTCTCGAGCCGGAGAAGAGTGAGAGAGAAAGAGCGTTAAAAGAGCGCTTATCGGACCGCGGTTAATTTTAGCCCCGGCCGAGCGAATTTTCGTACATATATACGCGCGGAGAGCTTTTGAGAGTTCATACATACATACATTCATACTTGTATATAGGCCGGCGATTTTCGGCGGGTTGCATTGATAAGCCCGATAACGCGACGCACACGAGGAGGCTTCGCGGAATCTACAACATACCCACGGTTCCTATGTACATATATATGCGTATATTCTCTTTCTATACGACTGTGTACCCAAACTATCGAGCTATACACAACCTTTTCTTTTCCGTCTATGTATCTACCTATAATAATAATAATTCCGACGGGCCTGTGCCGCGCGCCGCACACAGCTCTGTCTCGCGCTCGATTGACGAATGCTGGGCTGTGGGCAGTGGTCTGGAAGGGTTTAAAAATACCCCCCGTCATAGAGCTCTCTCTGTCTCTCGCCTTCGCTCGGGCACACACTTTCGGGCGTAAAATCCGTCGGCTCGTGAGACTGACAGAATCGCTCTAACTCTCGCGTATATCTATATAAAGACAGAGACGGCAGTGGCGCTAGGTCGCGTGATTCGCTGCAACAGCGGCGCGCACTGTGACAATGTCGTGTCCCTCTCTCTCTCTCTCGCGCTCCCGCGGCGGTGGCCGTGTATGTATAATATGTACAGGAGTTGAGAACCGCCGCGGACGTGGCATAATCAGTGTTTACAATGTTTACACAGCCAGCAGCAGCGCCAAGAGAGATGTATATGTGTGTGTGTGAGTGTACAGTATATATAGAAAGCGAGGTTTTGTAGGCAGGATATGTATATTATACGCGAGGCAGCCGGTGCGGGTCTTCTTCTTTATTTTTCTATTGTGGATGCAGTGAGCGAATCTCTCTCTCGAATAGCTCGTTACGTTAGGTCGGAACTTGTACTTAGATCTGTCAGTTGTCGAAAAATTATCCGTGGTAAGAAAAAAGAAAAATATTAAACAATATAATTCAAGTCGTCGACGAGGAGTTCCTCGACGCGCCGCGATGTTTACTCAGCGCGAAATCTGCAGCAGGTTGATGTATAAACACGAGCGTGGCAGCAGCAGCTCCGGTAAATTCCTTCGCACACATACGTTATGCGCCAAACTGCATTTATACAGCATTCGCGTATAGGTCTATATACTCGGAAGACGACTCGACTCGACTCTTCTCTCCCTCCGTTTGTCTGTCTCTCTCATCCATACATCACCGGTTGCCTACGCGCTTCCATCACATATGCACACGAATGTATACATACAAGACAGACAAATCGCGCAACGAGCGAAGCACAAGCGCGAGTTGTCGTTCGATCGATTCCTATTCCATTAATCGTTTATTCCATTTCCATCGATCAACCGGCCTGGGCAATTGAATAACAAAGCGAATCGGCAGCCGCGAGCGAACGTGAGCGCTGGCGCGCGCGCGCACGCCGTCCGCTTATTAATCGACATAATAAAACGAATCTCCGGGGCGGCAAGCGCGATTCGATCGACTCGGATGGTCGTCGCCGGCGTCGTTGTCGACAACGATGACGAGAGTATGTGTGTGTGTGTGTGTGTATGGATGTACAGTGATGGCCCTGAAGAGGAAAAAGGAGAATGGGATGATGCGTCGCTGCCGTTGCTGTTGCTCTGGCTGCGTATGTATGATGTGCACGGTCTACGATGAATGGGCGTTTGTATATAAGTACTCGCGATGATTGCGATAGTTTTGGGTGAAAAGTATTGGTTTAGGGTTTGATAAATTATTAGCACCCTGGTAGAAAATAGACCAACTTCGTTGATTAACATGTTAGTCACGTGGAAGCATTTCTACTTAAGATTAACATCGAAATTTAATGAAAATTATTTAAAACTATCACTATATTTTAAAGCATCTACAATATAATATTTCCACATGTATAAATAGTTATTCTTTGTCGACAATAGCAACATAATCCTGATGTGACGTTTTTAATTTAAAAATTGACGGACGGTGGTTCGCCAACCGTTGGTTAGCATTTCTACCATCAGGGCAGCTATAGGGTGGTTACATTTAATTGATATACGGGTCGGAAATCCACATTGTCGAAGTGGATTGAATCTTTTTTTTAAATTGTTTATAATTAGCGTTTTGTAACGAGAAAATTAACAATCGGGGTATGATTTTAACATAAATATTGTTGTCACGGGAGTTCTATTTAATGTAGAAAAATTATATATTCAACGGCGTAAACTTTTAGACTTGTATATCAATCGATTTAAAGTGACCGCGATGTGACGTGCAGTTCGATCGCTGTAATAATTATTGGATGATTTTTCTTTATTTTAACATGTTTACGATTCCGATAACTACTTCTGTTATTTCCATTACTATTCCGATAAGTACTCATATTTTATAAATTTATTATAATTATTTATCCATGAAAAATATGTGTTTCGTATTTCCCTATTCACACAATGACGTGAAAAAACAAAAACTCCCACTTAATTATACAATACCCACTATGAAACTGAAACAAAACGACGATAACGATTCGCAACCTGCGCCAAAGTAACCGCGTCCAATCGCACTAATACCAGCCGCGAGGGCAGAGCGAGTTTTCTGAATGGACATAGGTACGTGCGCGCGTGTCGTTAACTCTCTTACCACACACGTCTCTCTCTCTCTCTCTCTCTCTCTCTCTCTCTCTCTCTCTCTCTCTCTCTCTCTCTCTCTGTCTGTCCCTCTCTCCCCTACCTATACACCGAATATATTTTTATTTTGCCGGTTCATTGCTTTAAAGGCTTGTGCAGATTTTTTTTCGTCGCTGGTGTCGTCGTCGTGTGCGGTACGACGCGTCAGCCACGCCGGAATGACATTTCTAATGAGTCGTCGTAGTCGTCGTCATGCGTCACGCGCTGTCTTCAATACCGATCGCATCGAACGTCGTCGTGCTGCATCGTATACGCATACCTATAACCTCGTCGTTGGATAAACGTATATATACTATAGTTCCACAAAAAAAAACCAACAACGATGAATATTTCCAGAGTGCACATTTGCGTTCTCTAAAATATACTCTCCTGTATACGTCAATATACACACGCGCACGCGCACTCGTGTCAGTGTCAATGGCCAATCGGTATTCCTGGCGCCTCTTGTACTTGCGACACGCGCTGAAAAATCCGGCTGCCTCTATATATCTCGTGTCACTATATAAGTACACGCACCGAAAAAGTTCTCTTCTTTTTCTCCTTCTACTTGTTCTTCTTTTTCAACCGCACATACATAGCCATTGATTCGGCTAGGGATTTGATTGTCGCGAGCAAACTCGAATGAGGTTATTATTGTAGAAGAGCGGCTCTCGCGCGCTCGCACATGCGGCTAATCTGCAAAAATATAATATCGCCCGCTATATTTGCCCGGTCGGATTGATAAGAATTACAATACTGTAATATAACTCTATAGCGAGGTAGGAGGAGAGAGAGAGAGAGATAGCGAGAGCATATAATACGCGTGGATGCTTTACAGCGGCCCGTCGTATAAATCATACCCCAGGCTCGTCAAAAACGTATATACGTATATATACACGCGCTCTAAAACGTAGGTATATATAGAGGGGCCGTTTCTCTCGTTCAGGCAGCTCACGTCGCAGCGCAATATCTTTTTTTTGTTCTTCTTCTTCTCTCTTTTTAATCTACGAATACATACTGCGCACGGTGTCATCAAATTGCAAATCGCGCGCGCGCATGCGTATACATACACATCGTCAGCCTTCCTTACGTAATAAGGAAACGATGAGCTGTATACGCCCGCCGTCGCCATACTAATTACCGCACGGACAACAATTTCTCGTCCTTATATCTTCGACCATCGCGAAATATATGTAACCCGCCACCTTGACAACTTAACCACGTATACATATTTTGTAATATATTACAGTAACCCCGACCGTTATACATTCTGCCAACAGCTGGAATTTCGCTAAGAGCCGAAACGAGATCATCCGCGCGCGGGGAAAATGTATAATTCGCGGTTAGTTTCCGAGAACGCGTGCACAGATATGATGCAGGCTTGAAATAAAACCTAAGCGCGCGCGCGCGCGAGATGAAATAATCCACGTGCGCTCGCTGCAGCGACAGCAGTATATACTTATAAGCGACGAGGCACGCGCCAACTCGCCGCGAGAGCCGCTAATGACAAAGTTGTAAGCGCGCGCGCGCACGAGGGAAAATTGGCAATTCGCGGCCGCTGCGTCTACACACACATACACGATGATGATAGATTCGTATAACGCCTTGGGGGGAGACATATAGTGGAAAAATGGCAAAAGACTTTTTTACACTAATTGTCCATATGTATGTACACAGTTTTGCGCTTCGGTCGGGCCCCTGCCGCAGCGCACGTGTGTGTATGTATAAATATAAGGAAATCCGCGGAAAAATTTCATTAAAGCGTCCTCAAAAATTGGTAAAAAAAATGTTCAAGGTACACTTTCCGTGCCTGGTTTTTTTTACTCTTTGCATCTCATAATATAGGCGAAAAATGATGTACAATTAAGAAAGTCTTGATGACACCCTTTTTTCAAAGATTGAAAATTTTAAAAAATGCAAAAAAGAAGCCTTTTCTTCAACTTTTAACAGTTTATTCCAGAAATGTTCTAGACAAATTTGCAAAAAATAAAATAAACTAGAGAAAACAGCTTTTATTTGCTTTTTAAAAAATTACAAAATTTTGATTCCTTCAAACGTTTTGACCATTTAAAGTTGAGCGTCGAAAAGGCTACGCAAAATATACGACTATAATACGTAAATCGTACAAATCGGCAGCTCGAGCTTTGATCATGTTTTATGCCTTTTCAACGCTCAACTATAAACGGTCAGAACTTTTATCTTCAAAAAATTTCTTTATCAATATTTTTTTTAAATTAATTTTTTTAATTAATTAATTTTTAAAAATTAAAAATAAATTTAATTTTTAAAAAAGCAAATAAATCCTGTTTTTCTCTAGTTTTATTTTATTTTTTTGCCAATTCGTTTAGTATGTTTTAAATTGAAAAAAAGGCTTTTGGTGCATTTTTAAACAAATTTTTAATCTTAGAGAAAGGGGTGTATTGAAAAAAAAATTTTAACCACTTCTGAGGACGCCTAAATGGATTTTTTGCGTAGATTTTCTTATATATCTATACGGACCAGCTGCTGTTGCTGTTACTGAGATTGACAGCGGCGGTTGCGCGCGGACCCTAACTTCTGTTTGTTCTGCGCGTATATATGCATGCGTTATGTATGTGACTGACTAACCTACTATAAATATAATCCTGACGTCTTTTGAATTCGCTGCCGCATATGTGTGAGTGTGTGTATTTTCCATTGACTGTGAGAGTATCGCTCGCGTGTATTATTATGGTGTAGAGTACGTCGTTTGGAAAAAAAGAGAAAGAGCTGGAGTAGCAAGTCGCTGCGTAAAAACATGGTCCGGTATATTAAGAGTATTCCATGGGGTTATTTTGTCTGTTATTTGAGTGTCTTCATTATGTCGATGTGTAGTATCCGTTTACCTTGCAATTGCATTGAATCTTCAAAAAGTCTCATTGTTTCATTCTGCCAAGACAAAACAGCTGTTATAGCACCTACACGGTCCATGAGAAAATATGAAACTACTTTAGCAATAATAATAATAACAAAGTTATTTACCACGTCCTGAAATAACAAATCATCTCAATCACAGAGCCAAATACACCAGCGAGGCTACTTTATTCAACCTCATCCTTATTTTAGACATCCCTCGTATTATAAAGCGATGTACACACGCGCGTGTGCGCAAAAGCACGACGCCCCTCATATTTTTGGATTCGAATAATATACTTTCGAGTTCTTTACGCCACGACGATACACACGCAAAATCGCCACTGCCTCAAATAATTTTCTTACGTCGCGTCGGGTTTGCGACCTTCCTGCGCCAGACACAGCGCACTCGAAGAACAAAAAATTAAGCAGAAGGAATCACGTGTATTACACGCGCGTGCGAAAATTCGTTATCGGTTGAAATCGCCGCGAGAGAGAGAGAGAAAGAGAGCTTGACACAAGCTCTCACGGCATTTGCATCATTCTGTGCCGCCGTCGTCGGCGCCGCGTAGCAATGATTTTATCAACGTTATAGTATACGTATAATACGGTGCAGGGTATACACAGAGGCACATAACTCTCTAGTGTACGTGTATATACATTAGGGTGTCCGTTATTTCCCAAATTTCTTTAATCGGTGCGGTCGCCCTCTAGATCGAATGTTTGGTCAAAAAGAAGTTTGATGATTTGCAGAATTTTTTTAGAGGTCATTAACACGTTTATGTTTATCTTCGATAAAATCCAATGTATATCAATACCTTTTCACTTGAAAAGCTCTTCTTTTGTAACATATTTACATGCTCAAAATTTATTTTGGGCCAGAAAAGAAATTTGTAGAACTTGAAGCATCTAAAACAACGTGTATCAAACTAGCAATTAACTAAAAGTAAAATTTTGTATAAATATTTCCACAAAACATGCTTAGAATTTTTTAAATGGTGTAATTTAGAGTTATATTAATAAGGCAATTTAATAAAAAAAAAATAATTAAAAAGAAAAAGAAGCTATTGAAAAAGTCTAAGATACTTTATATAAATGCTACTACTCTAAAAATGAATGTGCTCCAAGATTTGAAATTGAAATATGTTTTTATATTTTATAGTTACTAGCAAGATCATGCGCGCTTCGTGCGCTTTATTTCTTCTTGTTAGGAGATTAAAATTAAAATTTATAATTATAAACAGTTATTTATTAAGGACGTTCATCACAAAAACAAGGCTTTTCGTAATAAATTTTTTTTTTGTCTTTTTATATTTGATACAACCAGATCAAGTTCATTCGAATGATGTCTTAAGAACATTTTTGTCATGAAAAATTACGTAGTATTATTGGCGCTTATATCAACAATTAAATTTAGTAACACTTCGCTTCTATGGAAATTGTTATTTTTTGTTCAATTGCAACGTACTGCGGCTCATTTTGTTCCTTATGAAATTTGAGGGTAGGGTCGCGGTAACGATATTGTTGTATAACCGATCCGAACCGCGCTAGATCTCAATGTTTATCAAAATCTCGTAATATTGTGTGAATTTCGGTAAACAATGAGATCTAGCGCCGTTCGGAACAATAATTATACAACAATATCGTTACCGCAACCGTACCCTCAAATTTCATAAGGAACAAAATGAGTCGCAGTACGTTGCAATTGAACGAAAAATAATAAATTTCCATAGAAGCGACGTGTTAGTACATTGGCCCGTGGCTTCCTCAAACTTAATTTGCTTATTCCTTTAATGAATTTTTAATAACAAAATTTATAATTTTTGCAACAATTTATGATATAATTATAATCAAATCCATTTATGAAGATTAAAAAGTATTAATTTTTAAATTATGTATAAAATATGAATAAAATAAAAGGTATGATTTTTTTTAAATTATGTGTGATAAATAAATAAAATAATTGATTGTAATATTATCGTCAAAACCTTTTAAAATTCCTAAATAACCTTTACTTCAAATTATATTTTCTTTGTGAAATTTCACACATAGGGTACTTGTCTCTAGTAGTATGTCTGTCCGTATTTGTGTGCTCTTTCTGGAATTTCCGCTGTAAAAAAGAGGTTCTAACCTTAAAAATATTAAATGGCTATTACAAAACAAAAGCAGATACACAACACGCGCGCATCGGCGCATAGCGCATAGCGCATGTCATTTCCATTTTCTAGTATACATAAATGCGTTCCCGAATAATTACGATTTTAAAAGAGGGCTAAATAGTTGTAACCTCAAATATCTCTGAAATTCATAAACGAATTCTTTTACCCTAAGAATTCTTCTAATAAATAATATACAAACTCTACATCTCCACCAAATTTCAAAGAAATTAAAACAATTTTAATGTAGTTATATTGTGCGACAATAAAAGAAAGTCATTTTCAAAAATACTAAAATTTTAAATATCAAACATCTCAAAAAATAACCATATAATCTGGATGAAATTTTACACAGGTATTGCCTATATCGCATATAATAGTATATTACGCACCATGGGAGGAAAAAACTTGGACAGTCCACAGCTGGTGTAAATTGCCACCCGAGCCGAAGGCGAGGGTGGCAATTTACAGGCGCTGGGGACTGGCCAATTTTACTCCCGTGGTGCGTATACTATTTTTCCTCACATCAAGGCCGGAAATGCCATATTTCCGTTTCGGAGCCGGGCGGGAATGAGGCACTTTCGGCCCGGTGTAAGGAAAAATAGTCTATAAATTTCAAGCTGATACATGAAGTCGTCATTGAGAAATTACGATTTTGAAAAAAACCGTAAAGGAATTTTAACATTAAATATCTCTAAAAATCATGAGACAATTCTTTTAACTAAAGGATTTATACGATAGTATATAGACTCTACATCTCCACAAAATTTCAACATGATTAAACCAATTTTTGTTTTCACTAATTATCATACGATAAAGAAAATGACTTTGTAAAATACGAAAATTTTCAAAATCAAATATCTCAAAAAGTAATCGTACGATCTTAATGAAAATTCGCACACATAGTATCTATATCACATACAAAATTGTCTATAAATTTCAAGCTGATACATGGAGCCGTTCTCGAGAAATTACGATTTGAAAAAAAGGTTAAAAAAATTTTAATCTCAAATATTTCTGAAAATTTTCGACTAATCATTTTGCCCAAAGAACTCGTTCGAGGGCTATCCAAAATCTATCTCTACAAGGAATTTCAAAGCGATTAAGTCAACTTTACTCCCGGAATCGTTGGACATACAAAACTCATTTTTTTCACATTTCAATTTTTTTCTAAAAAACTAGTCGACAAAATGAATTCAAATTTTTACAGATTATAGCTATTTACATTCTGCATTATCATGATTTTTCTCAAGAAAGTTGTCCGTTTAGTTTAGGAGTTATAAGCTTTTTAAAAAGAAACACGTTTTTGTTATTAACAAAAGAACCGTGATAGCTAGAGAAATTTCTTTTTTAGAAAATATAGGTATTTTAATGCTCTTTCGAATGCTATCCGCTTGATTCAAATATCTCGATCTTGTCATTAAAAAAAAGCAAAAATCAATTTTGAGGAAATCGAAAATTCGAAATAAAACAAAAACGCATCGGCGAATCAAAAAACGAATTTTTGACCCACCGTCACAAAAAGAAAAAAAAATGAGACCTGTTCGGTCAAAATCGATCGAGTAAACAATTATAACGTGTTTTTACAATAACTCAAAAAATTACTATCACAAAGCTTCCTCTAGGAGGAAACAAAATGATGGATTTGTTGTGATATCATTTTCTTCGTGATTTGATTGGTAGGAGTAATGGATTGCTAGGTTACAAAAACAAAAGTGGCCCAAAGATTTACTAAAATTATGTCGCGCGAAGCGCACTTAGAGATGACTAGTACTACGTAATTTTGCATGACCAAAATGTTTTCTACTTCTTAAGACACTCCTCATTCGAATAAACTTGATCTGATTGTATCAAATATAAAAAAAAGACAAAAAATAAAAATCCATTACGAAAAGCCATATTTTTGGGATGAACTACTTTAATTGAAAAGAATTAACGTCTTACATTTCGATTTACGCGCAATATTAACATCAGCAATAATATTTAAGAATATTAAACTTTGAGGTTAGAATGGTCATCACTTTGTTTTAAAAGAGAATTTGACAACAATGAAACAGAATATATAATATTCGTTGTGATGATGACAACAATATCGTTACCGCGACCCTACCCTCAAATTTCATAAGGAACAAAGTGAACCGCAGTCCATTGCAATTGAACGAAAAATAAAAATTTCCATAGAAGCGACGTGTAAGTAGATTTGATAGTTTTAATAAAGTTTGTTGAAATTTGAGGAAGGTGGCAAAAATAAAACACTCAAGTGTATGATTTCTTTGCCTACGTTTCGATCACTTCACTGTAATCCTCATCAGAGCTAAAGTTTTCTTAAGTAAATTAAGTAAATGTTAAAAAAATTTAAGTGTTGATATTAACGCCAATACTACGTAATTTTTCATGACAATGTTTTCTACTTCTTAAGACACTCATCATTCGAATAAACTTAATTTGGTTGTATCAAATATAAAAAGACAAAAAATAAAAATTCATCACGAAAAACCCTGTTTTTTGTCATGGACGTCCTTAAATCTTGGAGTACATTCGTTTTTAAAGTAGCAGTATTTGTATAAAATATCTTAGACTTTTTCCATAGCTTTTTTTTCTTTTAAATTATTTTTTTTATTAAATTGTCTTATTAATATAATTGTAAATTAAACCATTTAAAAAATTCTAAATGTTTTGTGGAAATATTTATACAAAATTTTACTTTTAGTTAATTGCTAGTTTGATACACGTATTATTTTAGATTCTTCCAGTTCTTCAAATTTCTTTTTTGGCCCAAAATAAATTTTGAGCATGTAAATATTTTACAAAAGAAGTGCTTTTCAAGTGCAAAGGTATTGATACATTTGATTTTCACGAAGATAAACATAAAATACGTAAAATCCCCATGTTATTTAAATGGGAAATGTCGACTCTTAAAGGCACGTGTTAATGACCTCCAAAAAAATTCCGCAAAGCGTCAAACTTCTACTTTTTGACCAAACATTCGATCTAGGGGGCGACCGCACCGATTAAAAAAATTTGGGAAATAACGACACCCTAATGTACATGTACACACACACACACACACACACACACACACACACACACACACACACACACACACACACACACACACACACACACACACACACACACACACACACACACACACACACACACACACACACACACACACACACACACACACACACACACACACACACACACACACACACACACACACACACACACACACACACAGTGTCGGCCTTTTTTCGCTTTACTATAACCGATTCATCTTTAGCTCGCGCGTTTCTCTGTATATATGTACCTGTATATCTATACGTGTGCGCAGTCGGCCGAGAGCTTATTAGTCTGCAGAGCGAAAAAGCAACGACGACGGCAGCGGAGGCAGCAGCAGCAGCCCAATATCCGCTGAGCCGTTGCCGAGGCGCGCTCACAAACGGATCGCCGGCCGTTCTCTCTCGCGCCTGCATGCGCACACGAGGGGGAGGCCCCAACAGACGTGGTCTCTCTCTCTCTCTCTCTCTCTCTCTCTCTCTCTCTCTCTCTCTCTCGCTCTCTCTCTCTCTCTTTCTATGCGAAAAATTGTGGATACGTATATACACGTAGGAACGTCTTTACTATAGATCGTTTTTTTCTTTTTTTCACTGAGATTGTAAAATGGAGAGTTAACAAATGTATCTCTTGGAAATTTCCCGGCGGTGTCGGGAAAAGCTTTGTCGCGGTGAGGTGCGTGTATTGTTGCCGATAGTAGTTGTAGTAGATGGCGAAGGCCTCGTCTAAGGTCACGACGTGAGAGAATAGGCGCGTTCAAGCGCGTGTGAAAGAAGTCGGTTTTGGCCGTTAGGTTTTTGGAATTTTTTTTTTCGTTGCTATTGGATATAGGCTGGTCCTGCTACGCGCGTGCTTTGCATGTCTATAGGAGATGGAGATAAGCTTGGGACGGCCACCGTGAAAATGTTTTGTGAAGTGGGTACATGTGTGTGTATTAGGCTTTGTGGGCTGCATGATGATATAAGTTAGCGAATCAAAAAATTTTTAAAATATGTGAAACCGTCTCAAAAAATTTGGGAATTCGAGGCTCAAAGAGAATAGTACCTTTTTTATAATTAAGTGCTACATTGATTACGATGAAAATGTTTTAAAGTGATTATACGTTTAATAAAATTAGTTAAAAATTTGATATGCAGTTGCAATTGTTAAATGAAGAATTTCCGAAAGGTTCGCTGTCTTGAAATGAGTTTTAAGTAGAAAAATATTAAAACCATTAGGAAATTTTCTAAGAGAATATTTTATTTATCCACTCAAAATTATAACCACTTATTACACTTATCGAGTACATCATTGTGTTAAAATTTCAAGCAATTATTTTCATTCGTTTTGGGGAAAAAATTAGTTTAGAAAAAAGTGCGTTTTCCTTCTCATACGATAACAGGAGTAAAAATCAATCCACCGTCCTGAAATTAGGCACAGAGCTTGGTTATATCTTCGAACCGAGTTCGAGAAATTTTTAAAAAATAAAAAATTTAAGTAAATTTTGTAAAATAAGTTTGAAAAAATAAAATATGTATAACACGTACATAAATAACAATGCACGTTGACATATAACAATTATTTACCTATATATACTGATATAAACAATTAATGAGAACAATAACTTTAGTTTGAGAAAGCTAATTGTCAATGAATTGGCAAAGTGGTTTTTTTATTATTTTACATGATCTTAGCGCGTGAAAATGGTGCTACATTATTACAATAGTATGGCAATATTAGCGTAACAGTTCTCAATTATTACTAAAAATGTTTTGTATATAAGTTCTATCAATTTTTTTATATTTAGACTTTCAGATTTTTGATTCAAATAAATTATATATAAAAAAATAAAATAAAAGAAAATTGTGATCAAACAATTAAATCATTCATATAAAGAGATACCTCAAGAGTTCGTTATCAAGGACCAATGAATGACTTTTTTCTTTAATTGCAAACATTTCAAGTACTTTTTTCAAATGTTAAATTTAATTTAAAGTATTTTACATTAGTAAGCAAATTGAGTGGCCGTTCATTCATGGGTGTTCATGAAAATTTCCTTTTTCATGATTTCAACATCAAAAGCCGAATTGTAGTAAACAATTTAATTATATCAAGAAATCGTTTTAAAATAAGTACCTTATCCAAAAAAAATTTGCGTGATTATTAAAAAGCTTGCGACCTTCAAAAAACTGATCACCCCCCACTGATTACGTGCAGTTCGCAAGAACATAAAAAAATTTAAGACTGGATACACTTCCTCAAATTTGAATATACCTCCCAGATTTCTGCTATGATCGTCATCACCCGCAATCCGATGAAAACAATTTCTTTTTTCGCGCGTGAAACAGACGCGAGCCTATAGCTCTGCCTATATACATTTCAACCAATGGAAATCGCATCGGCCAACAGTCGGACTGTAAGTACAGTCTCTCACTCGCTCGCTCTCGCAGCAGCCGGAAGCGCCCAATTCGTACGAATGGCCGTGTTATTCTATCGTCTCTCTCTCCCTCTCTCTCTCTCTCTCTCACTCTCTCTCTCTCTCGGTCTCTCGCTCTCCCTCTCTCGCTCTCTCTCTCTGTTCACTTATCTCGAGAGCGTGTGTATCACCTTTCGTGCGTGTGTTTTGTCTCCGCGGCGCGGCGATGTAGCGACACGATTCAGGAATTTTTATCGTCATGTATATGACGAGACTTCGTATATAATATATCTCATCTTACTCATTCTCTTTCTTTCTGTTCGCAGGAGTTCTACGAACTCGTTGAAGCCCTCTGGAAGGACCGGGGCGTTCAGCAGAGCTTCGAGAGGAGTAACGAGTATCAGCTCATCGACTGCGCCAAGTAGTGAGTATCGTATTATATATCATATATAATAAGTGTGTAATGTCGACGATATCGGTTCGATTACACTCGGATATGTAGCCCTTGATATAGAGCTGCTGCGGCTGCTGTGTGTGTGTGTTTATTATAAGCAGCCGGCAGGAATCTCACAACATTACAATTTTTTAACGAGCGATAACAGCGCGCTGTATAATGTATATATACGTATAATATACTCGCGCGATGTTTTCATTGAATGATCGACGTGATTTTTCCTGTTTACTCGTGTGGTACATAGCTCAAACAACCCACAAAGTAAATTTAAATATAAGATTTCTGCGCGCATCCGAGTACTTACGTGCGTGAGCGCGTGTGGCGTGATGATGTGTGTATTATATAGCGTTTAACTTCGCGAATTGAGCCTATTCAAAAGATCGTTTGTCTCCATTCAACTGTTTTTCGTACCGGTTATCCGTCATTATACCGTCAATTTTAAAACCCGGCTGATGCGGTGTTATGTATAGCGCTGAACGTGTTTATTGGGCTTTGTCGAGTGTAAATAATACAAGCAATTGTGAAAAAAACGTCGAGTTTTCGGCCCGATCGCTGATAAGTAGAATAAGTCTGTCTGACCGGCAGGTACATATATAAAGCTTTATCTACTACTGTGCGTAAAGTAGGCCTTTTGTTCATCGTTTTCTGTGCGTAAAGTAACACTTCACGCACACCTATACGTGAAGCGCGAGCGTGAAGTAAGGTGTGCGTGAAGTAATGCGTGAAGTAATGCGTGAAGTAGTCAGGTGTGCGTGAAGTAATGCGTGAAGTAATAGAATGCATATTTTGATCGGGAGAGCGTCGGTCCTTTTATTTATTTAATTTTTAAATACGTAAAAGATGTGTTTATTGTTTTTTATTCTTAATATATTAATATAATGTAAGCGTAAAGTACGTACTTTACGGACACTTGTGACGAAATAGTACATTGCACAACCAGGGAGGAAAGTTGACATTTTCTAGCGAGGATGATGATTGGGCATGAGTGATACACGATATCCTAGTCTGAAAAAGTCAATTGCTCCCTTGTTGCACATAGTACTTTTGTAATGAGTGCAGGAATAGGACCTTTTTTCATGAAAGTCAGATGGGGGATCAGGCATATCGAGTCGTCATTTTTTACAAATAAAATAAGTCGGCGAATTGTGTTATGTTAATAACTATATTTTTATTAAATATTTGATGCTCCTCGCTGCTCACTAGACGCTCAAAATGCTCGAATTTCCACTCGCATTTTTAGGCAGGAAAAGGGGCTTTTTATACATGCACGAATTGAAAAAAATAATGTTCGCTCCACGATCGTTGCATTTTACGGGCCGAGTGTGAATTGTGGTGTTCCGAGGTCTATGCCGGTCTGTAAAATGCAACGACCTTGGACCGACAACTGTGTATCTGCGCACGTGTGTGTGTGTGTGTGTGTGTGTGTGTGTGTGTGTGTGTGTGTGTATGTGTGTGTGTGTGTGTGTGTGTGAGAGAGAAAATGCTTAAATTGTTGATAAAACTACTATAAAATATTATAATGTAAAGCTTCAGAATAACCAAAGCTGAACAAAATTATGATTTATCCAAACGCATCAATGACGCGAGGGCCTATCGCTTACAGCTTTTTTTTTTAATACGAATTAAAATCTGTGCCTACAATGCGTTCAGTTATCAATTTCAACTGTTTGCCATGCTAATCTTCGTGAATCATACACATTTCACGTATAGTATGTACATTCATAAAAACAGTCATTTCGACTGGTTACCATTGCAACATATAAGAGTATACACACGCATTAGCCTTCGACGACACTAACGTATAGAAAAAAAAAAATTAATTATCTCGTTATAAGGAAACAAAAAAAAAGCAACACTTAATAATACCCAAGTACAAAAGCAAACAACGCTCGAGCTCATCTTCAACATAAACAACCCGACAGCCCTCTACACCCGTAACCTATACCGACAATTAACAACCGAATATTAATAGTCCCCCGCTATTCTTCCCCACTTCAGCATTGCGCGGCTATATCAGCGGCGCTAAAAATAAATCCTTTTTTGCGCATTACTTCTCTCTCTCTCTCTCTCTCTCGCGCGCGCGCGCGCGCGCGGGTCATCGACCACTTGTGAGTGTGTGCGCTCGGTTGAAATTTTCGGCAACTGGTGTACACGCGCGCGCACGCGCACACACACACACACACACACACACACACACACACACACACACACACACACACACACACACACACACACACACACACACACACACACACACACACACACACACACACACACACACACACACACACACAGACACACACATATATAGTATCATATATGCGCATCCTCCCCGGTCGTTACGTAAGATGCAGACGACGCACTTGCATCCTGCAGCCGCATCTCTCTCTCTCTCTCTCTCTCTCTCTCTCACTCTCTCTCGCTCTCGAGTTGCCGTCGTCGTCTTATTGCGGGACGGAAACGACGAAGAGCCTTAACGAGATAATGGCCGCTAATGGAGGCGCGCTCTAGCTCTCGCTTTGCTTGTCCTCGTGGATGTCTTGTCTTGTGTTTCGGAGCGCGAAAAAGTGCGGAAACGCTGCGTGCCGCGCACGCAGAGATGCATGCGTGTATGCATATACATGTACACACACGTGTATAGAGCTAACGCGAAGGCTGATCCGTTTAGCCGTCGCCGAGCGCGCACATGTGACTTTGTTTCGCGCAAATCGCCGAACGCTAATTACCCGCGCGTGTGCTCTATTTTTAGACGCTTCTGTTCATGTGTTTCTACATATTTATTCGCTGTCTTCTCTCTTCCCCCCCTCTCTCTCTCTCTCTCTCTCTCTCTCTCTCTCTCTCTTTCTCGCTCTCTCCCTTTCTTGCTCACTCGTTCATTCACGCGTACGTATATTACACACGCGGTATACGTACGTTGAAAAGCTCGTCGCGGGGAGATTTTCTAAACACAGGGAAAGAGCGAGCGAGAGAGAGAGAGGGAGAGAGAGAGGATGAATAGGCGCGCTCACTATTTTTCTTTGGCGCTGCTGCCGCTACCGCTGCTGCGAAACGCTGTGAACGCGCGAGGGATATAAATAGCGGCGTTATATTTTAAGAAAAGTCGAGATATAAAGCGTGGCGTGTAGTATGTATGTGTGTGTGTATGTGTGATAGAGAGAGAGAGAGGGTAGTAGGTATGTGCGAAGAGAGCGAGCGGGAGAGAGCGTATGTTGACACGAGAGATACAGGTTGTCGCTGTGCTCGTGGACCGCACCTCCCACTATATATGCACACCCTCGCACTTGCTCACACAATTTTGTTTCTCTCTCTCTCTTTGGGTTTTTTTTCGCTGGCTCGCTGGCCTCTACCTGTGTGTGCATGTGTATAGCTGCTTTCGCCCGTTGTTGTCGTTTTGCATGCGATATACGTATTATTATATCTGATGCACGGCGATTTTGTCGTATATTACAAACGCGATCGCGAAAAAAGTTTGAGGATTTGATTTATATACGTGTTTGTGTGTGTATGTGTATAACTAAAATACTGTATGATGATCGGCTTGTTTTCTTTCGGTCGATGCGCTTCTTAGAAAATTTCTAAGCTCTCTCTCTCTTTCTCTCTGTGTTACACACATACATAGAGAGAGGGGGGCTGCGTCGTCGTCGTCTCTGTAGCAAAATCGATTGCCACTTATCGCGCGGCTGGTCGCCGAGGTGCAAGCGCGCGCCGGTTCATATAGCGGAGCGGTGTTATAAGTGAGGGGGGACAGGGTTTTTTAAAAAATTGAAAATGCACGCTCGCTCGCCGCTGTAACCTACATTTTTCCCCCGCTCATTTTCAAGGGATGTGTGATGCACGAGTGTTTGAATGCTGCCGTGGAAATATACATGGGTGATCGATGAATGCATACGCGCTCTTATTAATTAATTGTAAAATTGTAATTGAAGAGGAATTTTTAAGTTAACAGTGAGTGTGTGTGCATGTGTGTGTGTGTGTGTGTGTGGTGTGTGCGTATGCGCGTGCGTGCTGCGTGCGTGCGTGCGTGTGTGTGTGTGTGTGTGTGTCTGTTATTTTTACGTCGATGATTTTCGGGATTCTTTCTTCGTGTGTTGCAATGAAGTTTCTCTATTAGACAGATTTCTATTAAGGTTGTACTGGCTATAAGACGAAAATAGTGACAAGTTATTCAAAATTTGATAGTCATTAAATATAAATATAAATTACTGTGCAAAATTTCAGAGGCTCAACGAGAATGGTTACAGAATTATTGCAATTTGAATTTAACATTAGCTTTATGGGAATTTGCAACTAAATAAAAAAAGAAAACAACGTAGATGCTATACTGTCATATCTTTGAAAGTTCGTGTAATCGTCAATGTATGTTAGATAAATAAGTTCCATTTTTTAAAATGTCCACTTCGAGAATATTGTCTGAAATATAACATAAAAACTGTGAAATAAGACGTACAGTCACACAAAACAGTGAAAAAATCATTAAAATGTTCTAAAATCGATGTAAAATTTTCTTTACTGTTCTAAAAAACCTTTTACATTTGTTTACTCTTAGTACTGTAGAATATTACTGTTTTTGACGAATTATACGACCAAAATATTTGTCATAAATTTTTCAATGAGACCTTACGGCCAATACAACCTTAATTCTGTTGATGAAATGATATATAATGAAGCATGGTTCTCTCGTATATCACTGTACTATCAATGATTTATGTTTATAATGGACCATAAACAGCACGACACTTCAAACCTATCAATGGACGCTACACCGCTCGCTCTCCCGCGAACTCCAGAATCTGATTCACACTCGAATTCTCGATGATACCCACGCCGCTTTGCGCGTATAAATATTCTCTTTTTTTTATTTCGGAAAGCATCCGCGCAGTGACTCACTCACACAGCTTCATACACCATTGCTTACTCTCTCTCTCTCTCTCACTCTCTTTCACTTTTCCCGCTCAATGCTAAACTACACCCGGTTGTATTTACACCGAGGATTAAATCTCTCTTTCTCTCTCACTCGTGCGCTCGAGCGCCGGTGTCGGACCTTGGTTTCACGTATAACACCGGCAACCTGATTTATTTTCGTACACCGCGGTAGCGGTGTATATTCTCAGCGCGCGCGAACGCTCGTCTTTATAACTCGGCGCGATTGGCCGCGCGCGTGCATCGTTGCACGCGAGAGAAAGCCGAAAAGTCCAACAATCCGCCTCTGCGCGTGTGAGTAAGGCGCGGTGTTCATATTGTTCGTTTTTTTTTTCTCGAATCGTTAAATTCTTTTAACGATGTCGAATTGACGTAATATTTTTCGTCGGTTCAAAAAAAAGTGCAGAGTTTTTGCATAAGTATTATATTTCATTCGAAGGACAGAATCGGTTGCTGAATTGATGATGCTATATACGGTGTAGGTCGAATGATTCAGAATTATTTCTTTTACAAGCGGCCGTTGGCATTTTTTCGCGTCTTCATAAAATCACGAATATCCGTCCGTTTATTTCAAAACATTTTATTGGGGGTATTTTAGTTTCGCGTCTGTCTCTCTCGGTGAGTAAATAAACAATGTCGAATTTTTCGGCTATTCTTCGGTCGTTGCCGTGCACTGAAAAACGCTACTCGCTATATTGCTTAGCTGGAAAAATATATCTACGATATCTTTAAGTAGAATTTGAAAAAGTATTATCGTCATTAGAAATAGATTTATTATTATTCTAGACATTTTGTACCTACTACTAACTACAGCATATATTAACCAACGCTATATATATTATACAATTAAGTTACGTATACGCATACATGTCTCACTATCTATTCGAGAAAACATTTCAAAACGCTTTACTCTTTGCCCGTTCTGCCGAATCCGGGTTGACCGAGGCATGATCATCATCATCATCGGTCCTCAAACTGGCAAAGTGGAACGAGCGCGCGCCGAAGATTTGCAAATAGAACTCAGCAGCTCGTCGTCGTCGCGTCATCCTCAGTCATATCGACGACGTTCATCTCGCGCCCTCATCTAAAAGCTCTGCCTGCGCAGATATGCGCAGATTATGTGTATATATACATTTAAATTTCATCGATGCGAATGACTTCGAGAAAGCTTCTGAAATATTCGCACAGAAGGGGGCAGGATTGGCTCGTTTGGCTTTATTTTAAATTCCGTCCGGCTCACCCCCACCCCGCCGCCTGGTCTAGTTAAGACTCGCGGATTTTTCGCAAAGCCAATTTGGCACAGTTTGGTGAGTGTGTCTTTTTATTCGACAAGCGGTCTCTCTCTCGCGCGCGCGCGCGCGCGTAGGAAAAAATGATAAAATAAAAGTTTATTTTAGGATGGGCGAACGGTCGAAAATATCGCCCAACCCCCCTCTCTTCTACTCGCAGTTGGTGAGGAATTCTTGGAAAAAGTCCACGCTTGTTCTATACGGCGCGCGATGTCGAGAGTATAAGCGTGTGCGCGGAGGCTGAGAGAGAGAGAGAGAGAGAGAGAATGGGAACCGATGCGGGAAAATGTTTTGTCGAATTGTAAGAAATGATTGTTGACGCGTGGGTTTATTTTTAATGTAAAGTTTGATGAAGAGGACAGACAGTAACGCAAGGGTGCCATTAATGTATCGCGATTTGTTGTTACAATGTCTTGGTTATGGGAGTGCGGTAACTAGAATAAGTAGTAACAGATATGACTATTCGGACATGACAATGTGGAGCGAATCTATGTTAGTAATAGGGAGAAACTATTACATTTTTTTTTTGTAGCAATGTTTAAGCTTAGTAATTAGCGATAAAAGTGTTATCATCCATTAACTATTTTCTTAATAAATTTATAACATTATCTGGAAACTCTGAATGTTTATAGAAATATGATTTTTTTTCATCTTTTATATACGAACCAGATTTTTCCTTGATGTTGACTTCTACGCTTTCACAATTAAAATCTTTTTCTGAAACATTGGCGAAAAATATTTAGGAACGAATCATATCTAACAAGCGCTCAAAATTCATTAGTCTTTTATCATCGAGGATTTCAGAACCCATTACATATTCTCCTGCAGCAACCAATTTTCTCGATATTTCACATTTACAAAACACCATCGCTGTCGCATCTCTCCTTCGCGCGTTAAAAAAACAACAAATGACAAGAAAAAATAAAACGAAAACAAAATGCAGTACAAACATCGCTATACACATTACGTGCATTTTTCAGAAAAGACATACCTCATCCATACAAAAAAATAAATCACGAATCGCACTGCCACGCGCGCGCTCACGTTGCACCTCGCTCAGTAGTAACGACCGGGATTGGTCAGACACCGCCGATGCACCGGGACCTTGATCGAGCCGAGCATGCCGCACCCGCGCGCTCTCATATCACGCACCGAACGATAAAAGAAAACACCGGCAGTCATTTGTAAGAGCTTATGTATACAGCACAGCGCAGCACGCGCGCGGGCACTCACCGGCCCATCGATCGCCGCAGGCGAGTTTTAACCAGGGGGGCGTATACACACACATGCGCTCGTGCTCTTTCTCTCTCTCTCTCTCTCTCTCTCTCTCTCTCTCTCTCTCTCTCTCTCTCTCTCTCTCGCTCTTGCATGTCGAGTTTTATCAGTGCAGCAGATTGCAGAGTGAGTGAGAGAAAGAGAGAGAGAGAGAGAGAGAGAGAGAGAGAGAGAGAGAGAGAGAGAGAGAGAGAGAGAGAGAGGGCAAGAGAGAGAGAGAGAGAGAGAGGCCCTGGCTTTTCGCGCGAACCGAGTCGACCCATTTGCCTAGTTCGGTAGAGTGTGGAGTGTGCATGTATGTGTGTTCTCTATAACACCATCGTCGAGGCAACTACTATACGGCGTCGTCGCCATGAGGAAGAGTAAGAGAGAGAGAGAGAGAGAGAGAGAGAGGGAGAGAGAGAGGGAGAAAGACATCCACAATCAGCTCTTTTATTGAAAGCCGTCGTCGATAGATTTTCGCGCTCGAATTCTCCCCTTCGTTCGCTCCTGCAGAGGCCGAGAGCAGAGCCTCTCTCTCTTTCGCTCTGCGGTGCAAGAGGGTCGAGTGCTCGCTCGGCTCGGAGCTTACACTGCTGCTGCTGCTGCGGCGTATCGCTCTTCTTTGGCGTGAGGGAGAGAAGGCTGGTAGCCGTATAGCTCTCTCTCTCTCTCCCTCGCGTAAATTTATACTTTGGCATTCGCGAATCGATCGCCACCTCTCTGGTTCCCACCGTGTGTAGTCTCACGCGGTGGCGTATCGGTTTTTCTCTCTCTCGCTCTCCGTAAGTCTCTGTGTCTCTGATGTCTCGACACGGCCGAAAAAAAGGCAGCGATGCACTCTGTAAGCTTTGCACGCCATATTTATATATACAAATATGTATAGGGATATTCGTATAGGGATGTGTGCTACACACACACACGCGCGCGCGCGATGTATAATGGTCCAAATTTAGATCGCTGCGGCTCTTATCTTTTGTACATCTAGTCGCTGCTATGATGTATGCCCTCGAATTGGATCATCTCTAGCGAATTTCCGAAATTCCGCTCTCGCTGGCATCACATCATGCTCATATATGGATACCCTAATATAATATCGACGTACGATTTTCAATCGTCACGGTATAGGCTTCATCATCATCATCATCATCATCGTGCGCAACCAAGCGCGTAACGAGACACCCCTCTCGTCATTTTTCTCTCTCCCCTCGGCGCTCAAGGTCGCATCTCACCCTACCAGCTCCATACACACAGACATACACACTACACATGTAGACTTGGATCGAGCATATAGGCGCGTGCACTCGCGCGAGCGGGAGAGAGTCAGAGAGAGAATCAGAGAATCACTCGCGCTGGGTCATGACCTCTTTTCGCGTCGATCCGCGGAGGTCGACGGCCCCGTTCCCCCGATTGGCCCTCCACCACCGCCTCCTCCAGCACCTCCTATTCCGGTGCTGCTGCACCACCTCTCCATCGAGTCTTAGTTGTGGCCCTTCGGTGAGGCTGCGCGCTGCTCTGACGCCGAGAGAAGGAGAGAGAAAGAGAGTAGTAACAACAGTGGCAGTGACCCATGACCCGGATACCTCTCTCTTTCTCCCGCGAGTAGAAGGGGGAGGCTGCTGCTGCTGCTTCCCTCCCTCTCGAGGGCCCCGGCGGCGCGGTACAGTGTGTGTGTCTGTGTGTGTGTGTGTGTGTGTGTGTGTGTGTGTAGGGTTGAGGCGACATCTCTCTCAGAGCGCGAGCGAGCGCGCGATCGATTTCCTTAGTAAAGGCGGCGTGCCGCTCCGGCGGCGCCGGCGAACCAGGTCTCCGCGAGCCACTTCCGCGCGCGCGCGCGAGCACTATTACCGCCACTTCCGACGTGCCACCACCACCCCTCCAGAGAGGTCTGCGCTGTACCTTTGAGAGCGTGGCCGCGGGACGAGTTCGCGCTCATCCTTTAGAAAGAAAGAGAAAGAGGATAGGCTGATTAATTAATCTCTTTGCGGGATTTGTTTTTAGGGGGCGGGCGGTGAGGTGTATATATTGTCGTTGGTCTAGGAGAGGTAAAAACGAGGGATGGGGTTGGGGAGGATGAGGGGAGAAAAGGGGCAAGAGAGGTGTAATTTTTATCGAGCGAGATTATTCGCTGATGCACGGTTAATTGGCTAAAAATAGAATGAATATTGATCTTGGGGGTTAGCATTTTTTATGTACATATTACGAGGCGCGCGTGTGAATGGCTGCGCTCGATGCATTATTTTGTCGAGATAAATTTTCAACGATGTAAACTGGTTAATTATCGGAGGGGTATTTAGAAAGTTATTATTGCTGCAGTTGAAATATGTATATAACGGTTGTATTTCAGTTATTGAATAAACGAAGAAATAACATGCTTATGAGGGATGATAATTTTTATTCGCGGCATATTTTATTTACGGGAATAAATTTATAACGTTAAACTGTTTCGTCGCGAACATTTCAATCAACGTTTTTATTTTGAATACATAATATTTTTTATTAAAACGCGATTAAAATTAAACTCGAATCCAAATAAAATACTGTCGAACTCCATACACTTTGTATAGAGAATAGAGTCTAATTTAGGTATGGTGCAATTGATAAGTTTTCAATATCAACTGTATGATTATAACATGATTCTTTTGTGCGACTAAAATCTTTTTGACTAGAGCCAATCGGCGCGCTATCTTCAAATAATGTTAAAGCCCTTGTATGTTTAAATATGTATAGAGCTTCTTTATTATCATTTTTTCAGATTTTTTTTTTAATTTGGACCTTTATTAATTATTTCAATACACGGAGAAAAATTTTTGTGTAAACTTTACTTTTTTATAAGAAAATTTACTATACTTTCCACAGTAGTGGGATACACTCGATATCTAGGATTTTTACTTAAGTGGTAATTTTTATGATTTTTGTATGAAATTTCCCTAATACTGATATACACATTAGTATATATATTTTGCAAAGTAAAACTTGCAATAAAAATCATAAAAATTATTATTCAAAAAGTAAATTACTATGGAAAATATAAATTTTCGTCTAAAAAAAATTTAGTTTTTTTCAACAAATTTTTATCCGTTTACTGTATTAGCTATTATTCATAGAAAAAAATCAAACTAATATTCGAAACAATTCAATTAATATAGCAAGCTATAATTAACTTAAATACCTTCTTGATTATAAATTGCGTATAACATTTTCAAATAATGAAAAACAAATTGAATTCTGAAGCTTCACATTCGCTAAAAAAGAACCAAACAAACGTATACTCCACTTGTATAAGAAACCAACTAAATTCCGTGAACTTCTTCTGTTCCAGTTTCCTAGATAAAGTAGCCATCGTAAAGCAACCTGACTACACGCCCACAGAACAGGTAAAGTCACATTTTGCAGATCCTCGCTTTTTATAGTCTTTCCTTTCTTACTCCGCGCGGTTCATGAATTCATTTTGAGAATCTTTTGTCATTCCACGCCGGGAGTGAGCCTAAGAGAAACGCATAAATAAAATAATGCATCAACCCGTTTTTCTTTTACTCTAAAATTCTTGTCCTTTCTTCTTTTTTCAATCAAGAAGTATCGTCTAATAATCTTGCCTTTATTTTTCCAGGACATACTAAGGTGTCGTGTTCTCACTTCCGGTATCTTCGAAACGCGATTTCAAGTTGACAAAGTTAACTTTCAGTAAGTTCTGCACATTTTTACCTTATATATACTTCAGCAATCTTTCGATAACAGATATCATGATGTTTAAATTGTAATTTCTTGTGTGTCACAAACAACAGCATGTTCGACGTCGGTGGACAAAGAGATGAAAGAAGAAAATGGATCCAGTGCTTCAACGACGTGACGGCGATTATATTCGTAACGGCTTGCAGTAGTTACAATATGGTGCTCAGGGAGGACCCGACAAAGCTGAGACTCCGGGAGAGTCTTGATTTATTCAAAAGCATCTGGAACAATCGGTAACTTTTCTTCTTCGTCCTTTTCTTTCTTACATTATATATACATACCTTGATGTGCTGCTAATGTGTCTGTTCTTTTTCGGTTTTACGCAGGTGGCTCCGCACAATATCAGTAATCTTGTTCCTAAACAAGCAGGATCTGCTTGCGGAAAAAGTAAAGGCGGGCAAGCACAAATTGGAAGACTATTTTCCCGAATTCGCGAGGTATCAGACGCCGATCGAGCCCGGAGTAGTAACAGACCCCTCCGAACCACCGGACGTCATACGGGCCAAGTACTTCATTAGA
Organism: Torymus aiolomorphi; assembly: GCA_036365515.1. Taxonomy (NCBI): domain Eukaryota; kingdom Metazoa; phylum Arthropoda; class Insecta; order Hymenoptera; family Torymidae; genus Torymus; species Torymus aiolomorphi. Next base: position 88,828,177 of record CM070874.1, on the reverse strand, counting down.
GACGAATTTCTTGTAAGGATCTTTTATCTATATTCTTTTTTTTCTAGAGTGGGCTAATCATACTTTGAAATATCAATGTGTTTTATTATCATGCTGTTCATTTATTTTAGAATCATTCTAGAATCATCGTTTAATAGAAATCAATACAATAGAGTAAATTTGGTAGAAAACGTATATATTATATGAAAGTTCGTTATTGATCAATGGATTAAATGGGTATAACACATACATCTTGAACAATTCCTTCGATTTATATATCTCTGTTACTTGTGTTGACAGACAACCAAAAAATAAAACAATCTCATGTCAACGGAATTATAATCAACGCATGGCGATAACTATTGTAAAAATAATGAAAATTGTCAAATTACTTAAAATATCGCGAACGCACTTAATCTGTTTAGTAGATATACATTATGTAATTAAAAAGACATAATTGTTACTGAGCCACTAATTAACTATTTACCAGGGGAGTGCTACAACTAGAATAAAGTCTGGATGTAGAGTTGTAAAAAAAATCACGAATTTAGTATTGAATACTTAACAAATAGTGCATTGGGAATAACTCGATCGGTATAAGAATCGTCAGTGTCTGTTAATATTTGTAAATTAAAAAATGGTCGTTTACTATAGTATAACTGACATAGAAAGAAAATTTTATTATTTTATAACTCAATTAGTGTTATTATAAGTTATAATATATAAATAGGGCAGAAAAGTCATTATAACCAACGATTATACTTGACGTTATTTTTCGAATATTATTTATATCTGTGGCACCGAATAGTTTGATATCCTAATAGTCATCCCGCAAGTACTGCTAGAAAAATGAAGTCTACCGCTATTTTATATTTAAAAAGTAGACGGGTGACAAGAGCTCATTGCCATGGATTCTTTCATCGTTTAATAGAGAAAACAATTGTAGCATGTAGTAATGTTCATTAATTGGCGTAAAATTTAATTAATTTGAAATGTTCAAGTTTATGCCCTTAGCACAACAAATTTTAGATACACTTAAAAACTCATTTCACAGCTGTCTATAATAAAAAAGAATATAATTGAAATAATATTTCCAGCGCATAAGCACGGCGAGTGGGGATGGCAAGCACTACTGCTACCCGCACTTCACATGCGCCGTCGACACGGAAAACATCAAGCGAGTGTTCAACGATTGTCGGGACATAATCCAGCGAATGCATCTGCGACAGTACGAGCTCTTGTGACTTGATTCGCGCGTTCGCCGTCATCGTGGCCGTCGCCGTTACCGTCGTCGTCGTCGTCGTCGCAGCAGCAGCAGCTGGGCTCACGCAGCTGCCGCCGTCACCTGTCCATTCGGGCCTCGGGGCATCACGAGCCGCACGGGGCCGGCCCTCACCCTCACCTCCTCCGGCGCGTTCGGGTCGACCGAAGTGCTCCGCCAGCGCGGGCAATGATCCCGAACGAGAACGAAACGAGGCCGAAGAGATCTGCGCACGCGACGATACACACATACACACAATGGGGGAAGATGAAGAAAAGAAAAACAAGAGAAAAACCAACAACAACAATAATAACAACAACAACAACAACAACCAAGCAACTAACAGCAACCATCACCACCACCACCACCACCACACGCAAAAACAGTCACACTCACACGCTCATAATATATATATATATATACCGAGGATGGAAGAGAGAAAACAAAACAATGAGGAATAAATACATATATACGAGCGAAATAAAAAAAAAGTCATAAAACAATGTAATAGGAAGGCACGCGTGCGCGTGCATTGCACGCCTGTGCGACAACCGCCCACACACACACACACACACACACACACACACACACACACACACACACACACACACACACACACACACACACACACACACACACACACACACACACACACACACACACACACACACACACACACACACACACACACACACACACGAGCGCGCGCGCGCGCGCACGCATGCACACAAAAGGGGAGAGAGTAAAGCGTATGTGGATGATGAAAAAGAAAAATGAGAAAAATGAGAGCGAAAGAATAACAAAATGATGATGATGATGATAATGAGAGGTGCGCAGTACTCGGAGTAGGTAAGATGATTAACCAAGAGAGAAGTAAAGAGAAATAAGGACTCTCTCTCTCTCTCTCTCTCTCTCTCTCTCCCTCTCCCTCTCTCTCTCTCTCTCTCCCCCTCTCTCTCTCTCTCTCTCTCTCTCTCTCTCTCTCTCTCTCTCTCTCTCTCTCTCTCTCTCTCTCTCTCTCTCTCTCTCTCTCTCTCTCTCTCTAACAAAAAAAACACACACATACTACATTATAAGTTGCGGATAAGAGAGCCAGCAAAAATCCTTCCTTTTCTTTTGAAGCAAGGAAAACATTACTACGCGCTAAGAACGGGAGAGAGAGAAGCGTAAAACAAACGAGGAAAAAAAATCATAATAATAAAGAGAAATAACTCTGCGCGTCGTCGAGTTGCGCGTTGCATTCCGCGAGCAGCAGCGCTGCTATCCGCGAATTAACTCGGAGATTAGACGCGAACGATTAAGGGAATGTACACATCCGCGAACCTATTCTCTAATCTCTCACTGTCTTCTTTTCTCAGCTTCCTCTAATCTCCCTCTCTTTCTCTCCCTCCTCTCTGTGTCTCTGTCTGTCTCTCTCTCTCTCTCTCTCTCTCTCTCTCTCTCTCTCTCGCTCTCTCTCTCTCTCTCCTCTCTCTTTTTCTCTTTCTCTGTATGTCTTGATCCTCTGTTTTTTTCTCTGTATCTCCGCCGCGACCCGCACTTCCTAGGATATCTTCCCCTACCCTCACCCCCTCTCCTTCCCTCTATCTCTGCCGCCTTCCGAGTAGGAACGTCACAAGTAAAATTCAAATTGTTAGTACATTTATGTATAACGTCCTTCGTAACGAGCGATACGTACACCTTCTGCTGCCTCTCTCCCTCCTCTCTCTCTCTCTCTCTCTTTTGAATCTCCCTTCTATTTCGTTCGTCTCTCAACCTTTTTTTACGCATTAAAAAGGAAAGATAAATGAAGAAACTTATAATTGCTTCCCTTCTGCACTCGCTCCCCCACTCCTCTTCCTTGTTACCTCTCCCCTAATCACCTACCTTCCCAATATACCCCTCCTCTTTATTAATGAAAAGAAAAACCAAACCAGCGTCGCGCGCATTACTTTTGTACAGTTGTGTAATTATTTGTCCACATGTATATCGAATCTCTCGAGTTTGAATTCGTCATTTATGAACACTACGTGACCCGATTTGTAGTAAGTCTCAGCCACGCCTTTTTACGAGAAGAGTATTTTGTGAGATTTTACAGTATTTTGAAGAGCGTTTTAATTGTATAACTACTATTTGTATCTAACGCGTGCGCCCGTCTTGACTCTGTCGCATTCATAACGCATTTTACGCCGAATCCATCCAGTGTTACTGTATACGCTTCGCTTTCCTAACTTTTCAAAAGTAAAAAAAAAAAACGTAATAATACCATTCGCCTCGATAAGGAACGATATCGATAATGAAACTTTCACCAATTTGATCATTGCTACGATTGGCAGCGCGACTTTTGCAGCAGTAGTGATGATAACAATAATAATAAAGTGGCAATATACTTATTTTAATGACAATTATATTAAAGAAAAAACAGCGACTGTGACAATCGAACATATAATGTGTGTAAACAATAATAAAGTATATGAGAAATTTATCGCTTTCCGGAACAATAAGATGCAATAGGATTCTTCGTCAGGAAAAGAAAATGTGTAATAAGGATAACTAAAGTTACGTTGACTTTATTGTAAATCTTGAATTAAGTCTGTAATCAAATTGTATCGTCGTTTTCCGTTTCACAGCGGCGCAATTCATGGCAGATTTTACGTAGATGTTTACATTTTATTTATTGTAAAATACTATAGGATTCGTAGTCCACTCCCAGTGATTTCCGCTCATGAGCTGTTCATAGAACATTGTTAAGATATTTTTTTCTTCAATAAAACATACTTTTAGATGAAATTTCCGAATTTGATTTCTTCAAATCTGTCACGGAAAAAAAAACTTGTAACATAACGTAGTCATTAACGAAATCTGTTCAATGACTTGACTTCTGTTACTGAACGACTTGTGAAGTTGTGCGTCTTATAAGCTTATAGAAATGATTACTTTCATCAAGTAAAATAAAATTTAATTGATTAAAATTAAAGCACATAAACATAAAAGAAACCAATGTGTCACAACTGTGTGCACGATTAGTACATCTTGTGCTCTTGCTGTATAAAACTATAAGGTGGTAATGAAACTTTGTAGATTTATTGTCGATATCGTTTTTTGTCGAGTTCAATTTATTTACATTTCGTAAAAATAGTATGACGGTCTTGGCACTGAGTAGATTCGGTGAATCATGCTCGCCGCGAAAGATTCAAAATGCGTGTATAAGCGTTGGTATGAACGGAAGCCAGCGTCGTTTTTGTTTGAAAGAGGTTTAAGTTGATTTGCTTGAAAAGTTATATAATAATTTTTTTGTCGTTTTTGTTACATCTTTCCAGAGTATATATGAGAGTGTCCTGATTTCACTTATCAATGATGATACCCATTTTTTACGAGTAAATGTTTCAGTTGGACTACGTTCATTATATTATACGTATAATAAAAGCTCTCGAAATTTTTCCGTTATCGTATGTTACGATTCGTTAACTCTTATACGTAATAAGAGAATAATATCAACGTCAATTACAGGCACACATACACTCGATACAACTGAAACATTTACTTTGTGCATTGAAATTGCAATTCTTCGATTATTGTATGAGGATGAAAAAAAAATTATCGCAAGACTGTTTTCAATGTTTAGAACTTTTGAAGAAAAGGAAAAACCCAAATAATTTTCCTAATCTCGTCACAAATATTTCGCGCAACTTTTTACTGATTCTTTCAAGCAATTTTCATATTCAAATCACTGAGTTTTTGCTTACACATATATAGAAGATTGCGAATTTTTAAGATTGTACATTTCTCTCAGTGTGCAGCGTTCAAGATGAGATAACAAAAAAAAGAAGCAAGCAAAACTGAGAGAAGAATAAAAAAATATAGAAAGCTGTATCGACTAGGTAGAAAGTACATAAGTCTCATCCTTCCCTGAATTTTATTTGTTATTGCGTGTTTAGAGAGAAAAAAAAATCATCGTGAAAAAAATCATCATTTGTCCATAGATGACGTGCAAGTGAATCGACAGAAATCGACGGGAACCAGCGAATCGTGGCAATCGCACCGAGAGTACGTCGACTCACCATAGATTATTTAGTTCAAAAGATAAAAAAAAAACAATTAAATAAGAAATGTACTGGAATGTATGGCGGGAATCAAATCTGTCTTCGTAAAAAAGTATATATATATATATATACACACACACTCTTTTTTTTATATATATAAGCGAAAGAAAAGAGATGAATAACGAGTGAGGAATGAATTGAAAAGTCGAAATTCGCGAATATATATATATATATATATATACACTTTTTTTTATATATATAAGCGAAAGAAAAGAGATGAATAACGAGTGAGGAATGAATTGAAAAGTCGAAATTCGCGAATCGAAAATATAATGCGCTATAGAAAACAGCGAGCAAAAAACTTTTTTATTGGTGCCATTTTCATGCGTGTAAGTAGCGCGACAAAGAATGGAATTATAAGATTTAAGGAAAAAATAACGTGTATACAGAGAAAGAGAGTTGCATTATAAATATAAATAAATGAATCTAATAAGAGAAGTCAGTGAAACATACGATCGTGTTTCTAATCTAATATAGATTAAATAAAGAACAAAAAAATAATAAGAATACGGCGAATAAGCGAAGGAGAAGCAAGGAAGTTGGAGCAAGAGGTGATGACGGAGGAGGAAATATTTCATTCTCATTCTGTGATGATTGTCTGCATACAAAAAAATGATAAATAAATAAATAATAAGAAAGAAGAGCAAAAGCCACACGCGTTTAGGTAAATTAAAAAAAACACACTCAATAAAACCTTAATTCGAAAAACGGTTGACTACTGGGAGCGAAACTGAGTTTAGCCGAACGCGATAAAATTTCATTACTTTAAGGAGACACTTATATCGGCCAAATTTCCCTTTCGTTCTCTGAATTTTATCGCAGTACATATACCTAATTCCGATGCTTTGTACAAATGATTAAGCTGTCGCCATCACACATACACACACACACACACACACACACACTCACACATATACACACGCTGCGTGTCGAGAGAGGGTGAAACAAAACTCAAACCGATTTATTACTAAGTACATTACATAGCGTACAACAAGAGATGTATGATCGTTATTATAGAGTAAAGTATATATAATACGAAGAAAAAAAGGAGAGAGAGAGAGATAAAAGAAGCTGTTGATTTTTACAATGCATTACACACACACGCACACACACACACACACACACACCGCAAATGAAATAATTGTCTCCTTAACGATTGTTGTATTTATGAATTAATTAACGCGCAATGAAAAGAGAGGATCCTAGACATATAAGTTTATGCAGAATTACGGCGGTGCATAGAATACGCGGTTTATTATTATTATTATTATTATTATTATATTATTATATATTACGCGCACACACACACACACACATAACAGAGAAAAACAATACACAACATACAAATGTGCGTTCGTGCATGTAAACAGATACAGAAACACGCATACGCAGACACTCGGTAAAATATATATATCACCAACAATGGATTCCGAGGACGCATTGATTTTGCCGAATAGTCGGACAATACTCTACCAAGGTTGCGTTAAATCGTTGCTTCGTGTGTATAAGTCGCACGCTTGTCACTCTTATACGTCGCAAGTCGATGCTTCTTCCGAAATTCATTACATCCCCCTCTCTCCTTCACTCTCTCTGAAACTGGATCTCTATCTCTCTCTCTTTCTGACTCTCCTTTCAACACGATACCAGTCTCTTCCTCTCCCCCTCTCCCTCTCTCTCTTTAAAAATAAATATTAAAAGGAAAAAAAAAATTAATAAAGTTAATGCGTTCCGTACGCGCATTAACCAAAAAACGCCCCGCAGCGAATGCAAATGGAAGATCCTTAATAAAAAAAACAATGCAGTATGATCATTTATATATATCCTGAAAGTTAATTGTTTACCTTTGCTTTCGAGAGTATTTTAACAGTTATGTGTATAAATTATATGTGTAATTAAACGAGGAAAAAAATGAAGTCATTCAGTAAATTCTGGACCTCTATGTTTCATAATGTACAATTGTGTTATTAATAACTAATTGCGATAGTTTTCCTTTTTTTTGACGAAAAAAAATAATAAGAAATGTTTAATTATTAATTTAAGTGGGAGATTTTATGATTAGGGTACTTTAGTGGAGAATTTTTAATCGATTTTTTTATAAGTGTGTTTTCTCAATGAAAACGAAAAATCAAAATATTTGCCACAAAGTTTATCGATTACATACGATTATTTAAATGTAAAAGTTATTGAATAAACTTTAATTGAGATCTTTATCGAGAATCGTGTGAGAAAAATAACACAAGTTTTATTTTTGTGCAGTAGCAGACTTTATTTGACGGAAAGATTAGAAAAAGGCGTATGCATTTTGTTTGTTTCAAATACTAAAAAAAATCTTAATTTAAACGTTGAGTTTTTGGTAATTTACATTTACCGAACGGTTTGATGCCTTCTCAGATAAATAAGTTGAGCTTGAGACTCGAGATCCGCCAGCTCTGCTACGATTGGAGCCATTTCTTGGACGTGATCTTCGTAATTCGATCCTGCAAGCCGGAAAAAGTTTTATGATTTACACATTTTTAATATATGTAGTTGAAATTTTTAATTATTTCAGCAATTGATTATATGATTGAATTTTTATATTTTACGTACCAGTTCCTACTTTCTTTTCACCATACACGACTTTGCCATCAAAGTCATTCATGGGGACCTTAATGTCGTTATCTATTATTTGAATCGTGATATTCAAATGATCTTCTATTTCCGCCAGTAACTGTTAATGAAAATAGTCATTAGATTCTGCTTTCTTTTATTATTATTATTTTTAATATTTATTATCCTCACCCGTGGTTCGTTGTACCAAATGCAGCAGCCGCCTTGCTCGGTGAGATTCGTGTTGTTGCAGTTACGACCTCTCGAGGAACACCATTCGCCATGATACCAGACCTTTTCCGGAGTGCTGGCTACCAAAGAGATCGCTAAACCCATTCTTTCTGCACGTCCGACTCTACCGATTCGGTGGACGTAATTGGTTTTCTCGTCGGGAAGAGTTACGTTTATCACTAAAAAAAATTACTTAATGAGTAAATTTTATGAATTCCTTAAATAGAATAGATAAGTTACTAACTGAAAGGTAAGCCTGAGATATCTAATCCTCTTGCTGCTACATCGGTACAAATTAAAAATCTGACTTCTTCACGTTTGAATTTTTCCAAGTTAATTTTACGTTCCATCGGTTTACGATCACCGTGCAGACAAACACAAGTCAATTCCCTGTCACCAACTTGTTTTAAGTAGCGCTCCAAATTGTCACAATCAAGTTTTGTTCGACAGAAAATTAGAGCTCGGTCCATTTTGTGTTCTTTAATAGCTCGAAGACAGTATTCTCCTTTCAAAATTTTAATTCCCTCGGAAAGAGCCTCTGAAATTCGTATGAATTTAGCTATTAATATTGCTTACTTTTATTACTAATTAGATACAAAATCAGTAAACTGCTTACCAGCTGTATTTCCTGCACGAGTGTTATCTCTAGCATGGACACCATCCGTCTGTATGTGCCTTCGCAAATTTTGCCAAGAAAGGTCCTTTGAGGCATCTACCGGTACAACGACGTGATGTACCGTTTCTGGAACAGCATCTTCTCCTTTCAAATCGACCCACGTTGGGAAGTGCATTAATTTTTCCTAATAACAAACATAATATATAAATATTTGCAGGGAAGTAGGTAAGATATTTCGTTAATGTCATATAAAATACGTACTGCCATTTTCTTTACTTCAAAAGCATGCAAAGTAGCTGAACAAACTATCATTTGCAATCTATTGCCGTCACTAGTAATTTTGGGCATTTGTCTGTGCAATCTCTCAATTAATTCTCCATAATTCTGTTTTAATAAACCATCAGCTTCATCTAATACAAAAAACCTACAAAGACACAAGGTAAGTAAAAACTGAAAAACATATAACGTAATACAAATGGTTTTATATGCACCTGCATTGATTGAGTAACAAATATCCATCTTGTATTAGCGACTCTAATCTCCCTGGAGTTCCAACAATTATATTTACACCATGATTTAGAACAATTATTTGATCTTTAATACTTTGACCACCAACGACTAGTAATTCCTTAATTTCTGGATCTTTTATATACTTCTTAAACTAACAGTCAAAAATATTATATAAATTTTTCTCAAAAGCAAAAAAAATTTCTTTTACAAATAAAAATTTACCTTTTGTATTTGATTGTACGTTTGTTCAGCAAGTTCACGAGATGGCTCTATCACAATAGCTTGAGGAGCATTGTTTGCTGGTTTCTCATTAGTTGTACTTTGGGAACTGTTGTGGTTAATGGGATTTTGTTTAATGCGATCTTTTGGAGCTGAAGCAACTGCTATGTAGCCTTGTGGTGGAGAATACTTAAATGGCTGTGCTCCAAAATTGAAAGACATTTCTGCATTTTTCACAACCACAGCAGGAAAAAATGTTTGTGACTTTTGCTGTTGGTTCAATGTAAAAGCTACTCCTAAGTCTGCTCCATTTTTCCAATATCTCACTTCTCCTTTATCCAAATCAATAAGGCAACCAATAACATCATTCATCCCAAAGGCTTCGCCATAACTGTCAAATTGTTTTGAATTAGACTTTTTTCCAGTTCCACCATAACCCCAACCAAATTTGTCAGTTCCTAAATCTAATACAGCCTATATCCAACATAAATAACTTTAATATCTATGCTCTTTATCTATCTATGCTTTTTATTTTACGTACATTATTATAAAAAAAGCTTAGAATTACCTGGGATGTTGACCAGCCAACCCTACATAATCCTTCATCAGTAACAATAGCTTCATAATAGTACTTTCCAGGGCTCGTAATACCTTTATTAGCACGACATCCATGCCATTCCTTTTGTTCTCTACTTTGACAACGAAGGCCATCAGGAGTTACAGCAAGAGCATGACCTCTATCGAATAAACTTAGTAACCAAGCCGGAGCTACATCAAATAATATTTTATTAATAAATGAATAAATAATAAATTTATTTATTGCTACATTAACTGATAATTTATGGTTTATAATCCAATGCAATATTTATTATACACACAATGTTGAGATTCCACTTTTGATGCTTTTCCTGATTCAAAGTCTTTTAAAGTTTCCCATACAATCTGTAATATGGGAATACAGAAAGCTCCAGTTTTTCCACTACCAGTTTCTGCAGCCATCAAAACATCACCACCACCAAGAATTAATGGTGTAGCTTCTGCCTGTACATCTGTCGGGAGCCTGAAAAATATAACAAATGTTTGAAGAAATTAAATTTCATTTGACTAATATAACTAGTAATATAACTGTATTATACTCACATCCACTCCATTTCATCAAGAGCTTTAGAAATTTCGGGTAGAACACCCATTTCTATAAATTAAATGAACATTGATATTATAAAAATAAATTAGGACAAAAATTCAATTACGCAAATTGATGTGAGATTTATTTAGTAGATAAAACTCTATACATAAAAATAACGTAATAATAACGTATAATTTAATGTTTTTGTTAAAACATACCTTCAAAGGCTGCCATTTTAACTTCTTTTCAAATATCGTATTACTTATTATTATTACAAGAAAACCCTTTTTACTACGCGAAAATACTAATCAAAGAAACCATCAACCCTCTTTAGTATTTTCTTTCTCTCTTCAAGTTTGCTATAGGTTAGCTTTATGCCGCTATCAGAGAATATATTCTATATTGTCTGCCGCTATGTCGTCGTCCGCAGTCGGCTTCGCTTCGGCTCGCCGTCGATGCGTCCATACTCCATCCGCATGTGTAATCCTACACTAACATATATCCTACTATACCTATACTTAGTCGTATGCTCGTATGGAATGGACGCACATAATATGAGTTGCAGTGCAAAAACATTTTGTTCTGATTAAAAATACCGCTTTCATCGTATTATAGATAAAAGTATAGTTCATCTACAACAAATTTTGTTTTAATTTTCAATATTTGGAAATACTTCTAAAAGGTTTGTATATATGAATGTATTACAGTTTTATACGACGTAAAAATGTAAATATTATCTAACCTAGAAGTATAAGATACTTATACAAAATAAAATAACGGTAATAATTTTTTAGATGAGTCGAAAGGAAGCTTTGTCTCAATTTATTCAACAAATTCACGGACGACCTGTAGTCGTCAAACTTAACAGTGGCGTGGATTACCGAGGTATCTAATAACATTAATTTAATTTCAATTTACTGTGAAAATGTGTACATTTGTTTACAAATATTTTGGTAGGGGAAGGTGGGGCACGGTGAGCATGTCGGGTCAGTTGGGCATTTTAATATTAAATCCGTAAAGGGTTCTTTAAAAACAAATGTTCATAAAAATGCATAAAGAACTATACTAGTTTTTATATTCGAGTGTTTCATACGAAAAAAAACTCATATGAATTAATTTCATAAGGTTGAAATTCGAAGCAGTGAAAATACGATGGCTTGATTTTTGGCTTTACTGACAAAGAGCGAATATATCTCGGATTAATATGAAACGAAATGCATTTGAAAGCTTAAGTTTTAAACTTTCAAGTACATTTCTTGTTTATCTCGATAGATATTTGTAAAATATAAACCAATGATTTTAAAACCCGTTGTTTATGGGGCACGCCCCCCCCCCCGGGTGGGCACGGGGAGCACATAGCGACGCGCCGGCCGATGGCAGCTGTTATTTCGGAGCGACAGTCTAACCTCATCAACCTGCAAATAGGAGCAAGATTGCTATGATCTCATCCACTTTTTAGTGTTGAGTTAGATTAATTAAATAGTTTTAAAAATAGTTTAAAATATTTTTATTAAAAAATTTTTAGTTTTAAAAATAGTTTTAACCCTAATTGTTATGCATTAGAACGTGCTACTTGTGCCCCACCCCCGTGCCACATCTGCCCCACTAGTGGGGCACGGAGAGCATTTTCAAAGGTTTTACTTTCCAATTGTATATTACAAAAGTATAAGTCAATATAATTTTTTTTATTGATTGACTCCATTTCCTAATGGTATTGACTATTTATTACAATTTTTTTTAGAATTGAAATCCATAGATCTTTAATATAATCATGAATTAAAGTTAGGGTGCCCGTGACGCCCCACCTTCCCCTATATAATTGTAAAGATGTCAAAATTGTTTGAAATTTAAAGAACAGCTTCCATTGTAAAATAATTTATTATTTTCTTATATACTAATATTTCAAATAATTTTTAGGAGTTTTAGCTTGTTTGGATGGCTATATGAATATAGCTCTTGAACAGACTGAAGAGTATGTTAATGGTCAATTAAAGGATAAATACGGTGATGCCTTTATCAGAGGAAATAATGTGCTATATATCAGCACTCAAAAAAGAAGAACCAACTAAAAAAAATTGTTCAACAATTATGTTAATAAAATATGTTTATTTATAAGTTTTATATTAACAAAATTTTAGTTTCATTCTTAAGTAAAATAAAAAACTTTCTATCTTATAATTTTACTGTCTTATAATCCTTATCTTTATAAATTTTAACTCTCTATAACTATATATAGCAATACAAAATTTTTTATGAAACTTGTTGTGTTTCTGTATGCTCAGCATGCTCTGTATATTTGTTCCTTTGATCTGGCTGCTCTTGGACTTCGTCAAACAACCTCTGGAAATCATCATTGGCAATCTCGGCGAGCAGCTCGCTCTCTGTCCTGGCAATAGCAGGATCCATGTCAGTCTCATCCTCTTCAATAAACTCATTTGATGCAAAGTTGTCATCAGCACTGATCAATCCCAACCTATACCTCTTCAAGTGAGTCTGCAAATCTTTCTTGTGACCCAAATGCTCGCACTTGGCCAGGAAGTCATCATAGTCCAGTTTGGGAAAGAGCCTGAAGGCCCAGTACTCGAGCCTCTTCATAACTCTGTCAAGATCCTCTTTCTCGTGACCCTTTCCCTTGAATTTGAACCCTTCGTAAAGCTTTTCAATTGTGTGAACACCTTTAGGTCCCTTCAGTCTTTGAGAATTCAAAACGAAGAGTTTCCGCGTGATGCTCTTCTTCGGCGGTGGTTTGACCTTTTTATCCTCGTTCTCGTCGCCCTCTCTAACCTCATCACCCGACAAGTTAATATCCTGATTTCCCTCTTGCGCTCCGTCCTCCTCGGCCTCGTCGTCTTGATCTTCATGGCGGCGGACAATGTCATCGTCGTCGGCGATGTCTGACAATTCCGCGTCCGACATTATTATTAAACTCTTGTGTGCGTATCAGTACGAGGTTCAAGAAGCAACTGACGAGGCATAGGTATCTAAGTATCTAAGGTATCCATGCACACAGTGTTTGATTCCCGCCAATTTTTCCATCAGCTGTTTTCAACCATTCTGAACAACGCGCTGTCAACCCAAACACTTTGGGATTACATAAAAGCAAATATGATTAGACAGCTATCCGATATAAAAACTACTCCAGCTCCTCCTACGTTGCCTACCTCTAAAAAGTTATAAAAAATGTCGCGCAATAGCCCCTCCGCAAAACGCGCGAGAGGAAATGCACTTAATCGAAACTGGAGTCATTGTCAGCAACCTCTTCATCACTTTTATCCTGCCCCTCCTCGCGATCCTTCATCTCCTGAGCGTTCATGCGGCTCAGGAACGACATCAGCAATCTTTTATTCAGTCTATCCGTCTGCGTGATTTCCCGTACGGGCGCCTCGACCTGGCCGTCGACGGGCTGCTGTGCTGGTGGCTGATTATTCTGCATCCCGTTTTCGGCAATGACGCGACTCTTGTCGTCCCCGTTGCCGCTGCCGTCAGCCTGTTCCATCGGTGCTCCCGGCATATTGTCGAAATATATGATGTAATGACAGAGGTAGTGGTAAACACAAACAACGGTGCTGAGATCGAAGTGTAAACACGAGGATTATAGAGAGAGGTTATGTGCAGATAATCCCAACTCCAAAGTAGCAGTTAGTTAGCACACGTATACAAGTTGATGCTGTCACTGCTGTCAGCTCAGCTTGTGCTTGATGATGCGCTTGCGAGGTCGTAGTTTGGAGCGCCAACGGTAGAGGCTGGCGGTTGGATTTGATTGTGGCTATAACCTGTACTTATAGGTAAGTATATACTTTCTCCCGCACCGCAATACGTAAAGACGTTCTGACTTCATCGCATGATATTTAAAAGTATTTGCCTCCGGGGCTGAAGGCATTCATTAAGAAGAGGAGAATTTTCGATAGATAAAGACTGTACTTTGAATGCGCAATTGCACTGGCAACTAAATAATATCGGTGAGTATATTTAACTACTTATACCGTTAACCGATATTTACTAATTAATGAACCGCGCCATGTGGTTTATCGCACAAATATTTTCGAAAATACGAATGTAACGTGTCCGCAGCGAGACTTCATTTCGTGCCTTTGACAATTAGTGGCACGCATTACCTTTACCGTACGGTAATTATTTTCAAATCAAAATCAAATTAGCCTACATCATGATTCTCAATCCAAATCCATCTCTACTTATCTGAATTCCAGAGTCAAAGAAACCTAAAAACAAAAACAAAACAAATTCATATATGTATACAGTATATCTGTAGCTTCCCTGAAAAACCACGTAAGTGACGTGTTTTTCAAAATAGGTTTTATGCCTTATTTCTTATCTTCGAACAGTTCTCTATCACGTTATCGTGACAGAAATTACGAAAGTGCACTAGTTGTCATGAATTTTTTCAACATTTTCCCGGAATAACCACGTACCTCTATTTCTTTAGAATACCTCCCGGAAAAAACATAACTCCCCCTTTTTCCCTTTTTTTAGGTTAATTCCCGAAAAAAAACCATATAACTCCACTTTTCTTCGTCCAATATCCTAGAAAAAAGATACAACTTCACTTTTCAAATAAGAGAGGCAGACGGCAGACGTTCCTTATTCTTATAAGTGTACCCATCGCAAGGTAGCTGTTTTAGAAAGAGTACACACATTCCCTTCAAGCTCCCGTGAGCGATAGTTCATATTTATCCCTATTAGTTGCCGAAAAAACAATGTAATAGTCATTCAGACCGGAAAACCCACGTAACTCCACTGAAATTATTGTCTATTCCCGGAATAACCACGTAAGTGAAAGTCGTTTTCTAAGACATGAACGCTACTTGGTCTAGTTACTATAGCAAAAAATAGGGGAAGGTGGGGCGATATGGGTACTTCGTGAGGCGATGTGGGTATTTTCGGTTTTTAAAATATTTTTGAAACTCCGTGCGAGAAGTTCGATTTCTCGCACGCTGCGTTAAACTATGCGTGCAAAAATCTCACTTCTCGCACGTCGTGTCAAAAAATACGGTTCGACACTTGTGTGAGAAGTTGATTTTCTCCTCGTGTGACCTTTTCACCCTCGCTTCGCTCGGGTGCAAACAGTCACACGAGGGGAAAATCAAATCCTCGCACTAGTATCGAAATGTACTATAATCGAATTATAAAAATATTGTAAAACGCCTAAAGTATTCAGCGATTCTTCATTTAGAAATAAATATACACTTCACTATTTATATTAATGCAAAGATATTGAAATGTATTAGTATAACGAAGGCGATCACTGGAAAACCCATATCGCCCCATGTGGTTCGTAGGTGGGGCAATATGGGTTTCCCCGTGTAAATCAAATGGAGTCAGGCGGCCATATTGCTAAAAGATTTCCAAGTGGGGCGATATGGGTACTTTATTTTTTAAATTATTTATACTTGATTGTTACAGTTTCTACCACTTCAAGTACATTTGTTACAACTTTAGCCATAACCAAAAAAATTTGCAGCGTAAAATAGTTTCTCATTTCTTAAATATCCCCAAAACCCATATCGCCCCACCTTCCCCTATGTTATTGAGATTAGTATTCATAGATGATGGAGTGTTGCATTTAATCTCGTTTGTCTTGATTTAAAATACCGATGCGAAACTAAAAACTCGATTTACTCGAAATAATGAAAAGAAGTGGAGATAAGTGGTTATTCCTGGAAGCCACAGATATGTGCATGTACGTACATAATACATATCCGTCCGACTCATCCTCCTTCTTTTCCTCCTCTCACTCGGCACATGTGCCACGCGAAAACCGCCACATGTGCATCTCTCTCATGCTCTGCTAAGTATAAATGCTGCACCTATACCGGCCGTCGCGAATACAAAAGGGGGAAACGCCGTGGCGATAGGATATAAGCGCGGCGATATAGTGATGGCGTGACCGTGAGTTGGTGAGGGGGTAGACGAATCAGAGAGAGCCGTAGCGGGCGCGCGGCGCTCGCGGCTCCCGCTATTCGCGCGCGGGCATTCCGTCGGTGCGCACGCCGCTGCAACAGACGACGCTTTCGTTTCGCGCGTGGCGGAGGAGTTCACGTATATAGTTGTGCATTGCGCGCGGATGTGGCGATATAACTGTAAATCTTGAGGATTTTGAGGAAGAGGAGACTCGTCGTAGAGAGGTGTTGCTGTGTGTCGTTGCAGAGGCCATTATTATTTGGTCCTACAAGAGAGAGAAGATCGAGGTATGTAATTTGTGAGCAGATTTGTGTGAGTGATGATCAGGGTTCGGAGAAAGGGTTACCCGAGTGCGTAAGTAGAGTGTATGTACTAGAATAGATTTTGCAGAGAGGGAAAGAGAAAAAAGAAAGAGTGAGCTCCGAAATAACCGGTTCCTCCGCCATGAGAGGAGTGCAAGTGCACTCGCTCTCGCCACTCGGTAAACGTATATACATATAATGTGGATATACAGGCGGGAGATCCGCAGAGTTCACGGACCGGCAAAAGTGGCGCATGGGTAAAAGATATGCATTTTCGCGGTAATTGTCTTTTTTCCCCACGAGTGACCATTGTGTGGCGCGAGAACGATGACCGCCAATCGTATCATGAAATACGTTTAATTTCATGTGGCGCATTTTTTTATCTGCGGCGATGCGTTCGCTCAGATGATTTATCGGAGAGTCAGGCGATGCAGTTTTGTCGGGAAGTGAAGAGGGAGGGAGAGAAAGCAAGAGAGAGGGTTATCACAACAAACGTGACATAATCGCAGATGTATTTTTATAACCGGACAGATTAGGTGAACATGCTCTAGATGGACTGTTATATTTGCGTACTTTCGAAAGGTGATAGCAACCCATGAGATGCTGTTTTTTTTTTTATTTTTTTGTATTTTTAAGAACGCTGCATAAATATAATTTGTTCTCAGATTGCTTATCAGCCGAACGCTTTTTTTGAAGCGTCACGAGAGAATCTCGTATAAACGGCTTTTTTATGCTAATAACTGGGAAATTTTCCTAAGCGTGAATCTTACGCGCGTGAGCGCGATAAATAAATTGTGATTAGCCGTCCCGCTTGTGGGAATGTAATCGTGCCGATATCCCGCAACGACGATGACAGCGATATCAGTTGGATGCCAGATGAAGTCCGAAAGCGTGCAAAAAATGCTCGTATATGATGATTATACTCGCTTTTAGTACAAAAACTCCACCGCGCATAATTATTGATATTTGTGATTGATTCATTTATGGATATTTTCCGGGTGTTGTTTGGAATTTAAATCATTCATAAAAAAATTTCTGCCGTCAATGCAGAAACGAGCAAAAATACTTTTTTGTAACACACGCACGATTTCCGCCGTTTTTCAGCCTAAAAAGAGGTCTTAAAGTGACTTTTTTTTTGTACCCACGGAGAAAAATAGTACATTTTTACATATTTTGCGTTCGTGGTAGCATATACTATTTTTTTGTCCGAAGGCTGCAAAATGACTATAAAAAGTCATTTTACGGCTTGAGGACAAAAAATACTTGCTTGCTCGGCAGGCGCAAATGTACATTTTAGAAGATACTTTTGCGGCGGCTGCTCTACAACTGCGGAAAATAGCAAAACCTAAACTTGATCCCCCATAAAATTGGGCATGCATGTTTTTCATGACTTTTTTTATTCAGAGATGAATCCAAATAATTTTAAGAAAGAAAAGAAAATTGAATTAATTTTTTGTATTTAATCTTGGTATCAAGTTACAAAATTAATTAAGAATTACATAATTTTTAATGAATAATTAATTTATAAAATATACAAATTATAAAACAATGTTTTACATACTTATAATTTAATAATATCATTTCATTTTTCAATGTAACTTTACATACAAAATCAAGTAAGCTCGCTTTTTAGGCTCAAAAACCCCGAAAATCAATACATGTGTCACAAAAAATATGGTGTGCACCTAGGGCTAGTGTAGTGGGCCTTTTGACCTCGTATGTTTGCAGTATACTTGTCTTCGGTTCGCAAAACGCACTCACCTTCAGCTTGTGCTAACTCACCTTCGACTCGTACTGCAAACTCCATATTCGGTCTAAAAAGGCCCACTTTACGCCCTATTTACACAATATACTATTTTATACAGCGTTAAAAAATAAATCTGCCTAGAAAAAACAGCTCTATACCACGTTAATACTGTGTATCGTCCCGCGCCGAATATATATCCACAAAAGCGAAAACTGACAGTTTTATTAGGCCTATTACCATCATATCATCGCGACGCGATAGCTGAAAACCTGCTTGTCGCCTATACGCCCCCCCGCTCTCCCCCTCCCCTCTTATATTACGCAGGTACGTGTCAGAAAATCTTCGGAATCTTCATACCTTGCTACGGTAATTCTTCCCTCTAGACACAGCCATCCATACACATATCGGTTTGTATATATCTGTATATACAATATAATCTGTGTTTTCATACATGTAGGTTGTATATCGACGGGCCGCGTGAATAATTAAAATGTGCGAACAAGCTTGTGTTTGTTTAAACCCGGTTATAGTTAACGAACGCCGACTTAGTGTAACGACGCTGTGTAGAGACAGATGGGCGTCTTCACTATTTACAGGGCCATCATCGCGTGCATGCCCTCGGAATACGCATGCATCCAGCAGCGCGTGACTGCTTCTATAACAATTAATTGTGCGATCCGAAAATCTGCGCGATCTTTCGACTGTATGCAGGTGCAGTAGTGTGTGCATAGCGACGCGCGTGGCCCACTGACATCGATAGGGGCGGATTGCGCGAGTGGAAAAATCGCTGCGTGCGCGCGTTGAAAATTATTGTTGTTTTTATTTGTGTAGGCGCATGCGCGCACTCGAAGAAATGCGTGTCTGCATGAAGACGCGGCGTATATAGGTATAGGTGGTTATATAAACATCTATGCTACGGCCAGAAAACTGTGCGTCTCACTGATAGTCAGAAGGTCGTAGACATTTTTAATTGATGAAAGCACCCCAGTATTATTAAAACTTAAAACTTTTCAAACAGTTTTCTAATTTTCTAATTTATCTTTTATCTTAAAAAATTTGTAGTTCATCACACTACTTTTAATATGGCCGAATTTATTTATTCGTTTTTTTTTTCTTAAATTAAATCAGAAGTATTCATGTCGTAGTTCAATCAATTAAATCCTGTAAATATAAAACCCGTTGAAACAAAATTTGTTTTTAAAAGTTGACTCTTGGCCATATCGTCCTCTATAGAAGATCGGAAACGTTTTCTATTTTCTTTAAATTCCGTGAAATCGACTAGAAAACTTTTAAAAAATGAATCGGAGGAGATACGACTATTCCATATATGTTTCGATGTGATTCTAAGTTATACAAAAAATAAACCGTGTTACATGAAACGGCCGCGCGAGTTTGTACCGTATTTCAATGTGAGTGGAAAGGGATTTAGAGGAGGCGGAGAAATGATTCACTCGCAATAGCGTTTCCTTTAACCTGAGGATAACTCCTCATGTATTCAACAACCAGTAAATACAAAGAAGCCCGACACTTAGCAACGAAATTGTGTGATGTGCAGTAAATGAATTTAGTGGCACGCGGTCGCTATTATTTGTGGCGCGACAAAGGAGCGCGGAGATGTTGCCCGTCTGAAGAGTCGCCGGAAAAGAGAGCGAAGGCCACGCCTGCAGGTGGTTTTTTCAAGTCCTGCCGGTAACAGGGTAAGGGTGGCCTACCCTCGCTCCTCGACCACACGGTTACAGGACTGCTTACAGTCGCGAGTGGGGGTGGAGAGTCCATGAGTCGTGAGACCGTCCGAATACGTAACATTAGTAGCGCGAAATTCAAATCGGCCCAAACAAACCGTTTAGAATGGCCTAAAAATGAAAAAAAGTTTTTATTGCAAAAACCTTTGAAAATGTTTGCAAAGCATCCTTGATTTTATTTGTTATGATTTTATTCAGTTACGAAATTAGTGACGGAAAAAGTTAAACTCACAGCAATCTAAAATTAATTTATGTTTCTTTAATTAAGCCAGTAGTTTTTAAAATCTCCGCAATTTGGCGAATTTAACATAAGTAAATTGGTTACAATCTGACTGTTGTCAAAGTCAAACGTTTAACTTTTTAGGTTGTACGTATAAAGTTATCAAAGAGGAATGTATATAAGTATTATACAAAATTGAAACAAAATATTACGTTACATAATTATTATAAAATCCATCATCTTTAAGGTGTTTGAAATTTCGAACGTTCATAGTGAACGAAAGATTTTTGCCATTTTCAAATTTAGCCGAATTTGGCTACTTAAGGGGACAAGCCATGGTTAGGGGGTCGAAAAATCGATTTTTTTTTTATGTACTATTTTGATAGCAAATTTTCTGCTGAATACTATGCTTCCAACCGCATTTCCAAATTCGATTTCGTTTAGAAAATACAGCTAAAACCGTGAAGTCACTTTTTTGCATATTTAGTGATTTTTCTTAAATTATCCATTTTAGATATACTATTGTTAATCTTATATTATTTTATGCTTCACAGCATATAATACTGAATTTAGAACGTAAATGTACATTGACATAGTAGGCAAACTTAACTCGAGGTATAAACCTCGTGTATTTTACTTTTACTCTACTTATACAAAAGTATAATACGTACAATACATATAGATGGTTTAAAATCTCATCTGTTTACGTTCTGTCAGCGCCATAGTCGTTGGGATTTAAACTAAAAGTGTTTTGAATATAATTGAATCTGCATTTTTCAATGCAATTTATTCAGTATTGACAACAAATTTTTTTGTAAATAAAGTGCTGTGTAGAACTCTTTTAACTGAGAGTGTAGAAGACAGCGATTTTAGGTTAACTGCACTGTGCAAAGTGTTGTTAATATTTTTAATTTAGTGAGTTCAGTGAGTGACTTTTATTTGTGTTTTTTAATAACTAACATTATAGAGGATTAGATATTAGCCACTATGGATTCTGACAAGAGAAATAGAACATCAGGAGCTCCAGGAAAGAAGAGAAAATTTGGAAGAAAAAAAAAACAAAGGATTTAACAAAAATTCAGAGAATGTTCAACAAAAAATCACGAACAAAAGGAAAAGAAGTACAACTTCAGGGAAAATAAAAGATATATCTGTAGAAGCGTCACAAACAAGAAACAGAATAATAGATATAAACATTCTGTTCTTACAGCTGGAGAAATTTCTTATATGTGCAACATGTAAAGGACAAGTTAAAATTATAGAAGAAGATATTCGAGGACTTGGCTCCAAATTTAACATTATGTGCAAAAATTGTTCAGAGAGAAGAATTATAAGCACGAGCAAGCAAGTTGGAGCTCAAAGCAATGCTTATGAAACCAACAGACGCAGTCTTCAAGGAATTTCAAGTTTGATTGGCTTGCGTTCTTAACAAGTTCTTGACATATTTATCAAGAACAGTTTTTGTAAAGCATGTTTAAAGTGGGAAAATAGAAAAGGCACAGAAGAATATGAAGACTGGTTCAGTGATCATCAAGATAAATGTGCAGCAAACCATGAAGGAAGTGCTGGAAAGATGGAAGTCGATGGAGTTGTGGAAATGTTTAGAAGATCTCAAGAAAAGTATAATGTAAAATACCATCATTACATTGGAGATGGAGATTCGAAAGTGTACAGTGCTTTGTGCCAGGCCAAACCGTATGGAGATGAAGTTAAAGTTGAGAAGAAGGAGTGTGTGGGACACGTCCAGAAACGAATGGGAACCAGACTCAGGAATTTAAAGAAAAATTTTGGAAAAAAGTTATTAGACGATGGAAAAACCATTGGAGGCCAAGGACGATTAACAGCAAAAGTAATTGATCAGCTCACCACATATTATGGTAATGCCATCAGAAACAACACGGACTCTGTAGAAAAAATGCTGAATGCTATATGGGCTACGTACTACCACAAGATTTCCACAGACCAGAATCCTCAACATCATTTATGCCCACGAGGACAGAGCAGTTGGTGCAAGTGGCAAAAAGCGAAGGCTCAAAAAAAACTAAAAGATTTTCATCATAAAGACAGTATTCCTGCAGTGATTATGGAGCAGTTGAAACCAATTTACAAAGATCTCTCTGAAAAGGAGCTGCTTCATAGATGTTTAGGCGGTTACACCCAAAATAGTAATGAGAGTTTTAATAATTCAGTTTGGAAGATTGTAACCAAGACCTCCTTCAGTGGTGTACATGTGCTCACAGCAGGTGCTTGTATTGCTGTCACTTGCTTCAACGATGGAAGAGTTGGTTTTCTGAATATTATGGAAGCCTTTGATGTGAAACCTGGAGTAGCTGCAATTGAGTGGGCACAGAAAAGCAATGACATCAGATTATTTCATGCTGAGAGGAATGCCGAAGAAAACACTTTAGAAAATAGGAGAAAACGAAGGAGACTGCAATTGAATTTACCTGAAGAGTCATATGCACCAGGTTCTTACTAGAGTAGGTAAAAAGTTATTTTTATGCGATAATAGCTAATATAATATTTATTAATTTTTTTCTTTTTACAGGTGTGTTATTGGCTCTCATAAAAGGATTAATTTATTTTGAGGTTATTTTTACTGTCAATAACATTTATGACTAACAATGTTTTCAGCCTAGTACGAAAAAAAAAATAAGTACAACATTTATGTATTAATCTAAAAAATTTAAAAATATTGTTGAATTAATGAAATTCTTTTTTATAGGTTTATTCAACAGTTAAAATGATTTAGCCAGGACTACTTTCATCTAATTGGCATCTGTTTCATTTTTCCACTAAAGTATATCATACAGAATGAAAAAAAAATTTTTGGTAAGTAGTTTTGAAACTTATATAAAGTTATAGAAAACCAAAACTTTGAATTGAATTTCTGAATAACTTGTTTTTTGTATTTACAGGGACTTTGCCGCAGGATTTCTTTTAAATAAAGCAAGCTAGAGGTTTGGAAATTTAGGAGTATCTTTAAAATTGTGTTGGTTATAGAAAATGTGAGGTACTTTTTTGAAAAAGGCTTTAGAAAAAAATTATAAAATAAAATTACAAAAAATATTGAAATTTTAATAAAAAAAACATAAAAAAATTAGATTTTTCATTAAAAAACAATTTTAAAAATTTTTTAAAAAAAAAAGTAGCTCACATTTTCTATAACTGGTATAACTACAAAGGTACTCCTAAGTAACCAGACCCCTGCCTTGCTTTGTTCAAAAAATTTCCTGCGGCAATGACATGCCAGTTTCTAATTCAGAAGGGTTTCTTAATCTAATGGACTGCAAGACCAAAATTTTAAACACCTGGATGATGTAGTCTTAAATTATAGGTAATTGTATAACTTAATAATAAAAGAAAGTTTGAACTCTTAAAATTATATATTGGCTTTGTTATTAAAGAATTAATACAATAGCTTTTTTTTTCAGGTTCAACCATGGCTTGTCCCCTTAATACATTTGAAATCGGATAAAAATTGTATTTCTTCACTTCTCACTCTTGCAGTCACCAGTAAACCACACTCCGGGGAATTCTAACCAGAATTAAAAACTTTAAGTTAATATTTCGTTCATTATGAACGTTCAGAATTTCAAACACGTCATCTTTACACGTCACTAATGGGGGCTCTAAATTTCGCAATCAAAATACATTGCATTTTATACAAGTTTGCTATTATAACACTAAACAAAAATATATATTTTATAAAAAGATATAATCCAACTTAATATATCCTATAATATATGGCCGTATAATATAAGTTACGCACAAAATACGGAAAAAAGGTTAAATTAGTTAAACGAGGAAAACAAGTGTAATTTTGGTCCCTTTTAAAAAAAAGTGGCCATTTTTGTTGAGATGGGAATAAAAAAAATTATTGCAGATTACTCAAAATCGCGTCTGAATTAATGTTTGAATAAATACATACTCAGTAATTAAGAAAAACTGAATTTACTGCATTTTATATAAATAATATTAACATCTCCAATCAATGTATGCAGATTGAATAAATAAATCATTCTAATGGGAGCGTGGTTCCAACTTATTTAATTTACAAGTTTATAAGCTCCTATGATATTTTCTCTAAAATTATATTAAAAAATTAATTCAATAATCCAACATCTATTTTATCTTCACTCATTTTTTACACACACACGTACCCACACACACACACACGCGCGCGCGCGCACGCACGTGCACGGTTGAAAATAGTGTTTTCTGTATAATTGAACAAACGATTACCCAAATGGTGTGTAGAATAAAAACACTATGTAGTACATTAATACAACACAATTTTTGGGTACTAAATCTTAATTACACAGAAAGGTGAGTTATAAAAAATTACGCAAAACTTGTATCAAAATTCGTGTAATACGTGCAATTATAAGGATAGTCGTGTTCAGTATAGGACAAAATTCTGTACATGTAATCCACACTTACTAGACTGTTAGGATCACGAATTTTGCTCAAGCTGTGGACTGTGCTTTTAGATGTAGAAATATGAAGAAAACTGCAATATTAGACCCTAATGCCTCAAAAAACTAAGTTCTGGGCGTTTTTAGTTCTATTTTGAAAAAATCTTCAAAAAAGTCTTTTTTTAAACGGTGAACATTCAATCTTGAAAAGTCTTTAATACGATTTCAAAAATTTTTAAAATAAAACTAGGGAAAACTAGTTTTATTTTTTTTTTTTTTTAGATTGAAACGCATTGATTCCTTCCAAAGTTATGATAGATTATTGTGCAATGCAAATGCACTAATAAACGGCGAAAATTCGCAGTACAACTTCATACGTATTTTGATGTATTGTCGGCGCTCGTCTATAAGTCTGAAGTTTGCAACGTTGGAGTGCAATAAAATAAAAAAAAATGATTTTACTTCAAGTTTGTACTAATTAATATTAATTTTGCGTGTGAATTTAGTATTTTACAGTATAAAATAACTTTATACCAGAGGTTTAGATAACATTTCCATTGTTTAATAATTTTAATTAATTGAAAAAAATTATTTCGTTGCACTCCAACGATGCAAACTTCAGACCCATGCTATTTTTTAAACTTCCATAACTTTAGAAGGAATCGATATTTTTTAAATCTAAAAAAAATAAATAAAGTTTCTTTTCTAGTTTTATTTTCTCTTTTTAAAATAATATTTAAGACTTTCCAAGGTTGAAAGTTCGAAGAAGAGGCTTTTTTCAATTTTTTTTTTAAACAAAATAATAATGTCCAGAACTTTTGTAGCTTTAGAGTCTAATATTGCTGCTTTCTTTAGATTTCTAGTTCTAAAAATATATCTCAGAGTTTAAGCCGAATCCGTGATTCGGAAGCCTGACCCTCTTCTAGTTCTTCTCGTTCTATAAGTCATATAATAGATGAGAAAAACATCCAATCAACGAACACAATTTTGTGACACTGTTTTAACAGCACATTTTCTTTATGAAAATCGCGAAAAATTACAAAAAATGATCAAAGGCTTAAAAATATTTTTTAAATCAACATTCAAGCGTTTATTCGGAAAACAAATTTTATCAAGCGCTCCGTACACATAAACACTATGTTCAGGAATTTTTTTCAGTGATTCTATTAGCATTTTCGTTAGATATGCTCGTTTGAAAAGTAGGTCAATTGCAAATTCCTACTTACCGACAGTACGGTTTTTATTTAATTAAATAAATTCTCATATTTTTTTGGAAAAACACGTTTGTCAAGCGCTCCGTATATGTTAATACTATACTCAGATTTTTTTTTTATGATTCTATTGGTATTTTCATGAGATGTACTCGTTTGAAAATTATGTCGGTATTTAACATCACCTTAAGCTCTTTTCTTCTACATTAATTTTCTCTTATATAAAGATTTTTTCGTCAATTTTTCCCATGTTAAATTTCCATAAAAAAAATTTATGTGTCATTAAAACAGTACCACATGAGACTGTTTTCGTTGGTTGGATATTTTTCACGTCTATTCTATGACTTGTTGAACGATGAAAAATTTATTGCAAAAGGTGTACCACCAACTTTTATTTCCTGTAAAATTGCTCATATAAAGAAAAAAAATTGAGATTATCGTTAACTACACTCTACTAGTATCAGTAATATATTTTTGTCATATGTATCCGTAAAGTCGTACTTTACGGATACGTATAACAAAAAATAATGTTCGTTACTCAGCCGTAAATGTTACTTTACGGCCTAGTATCGAAAACTACTATATTTAAGTGCTCACAAGACACTCACAACATTAGCCTGAGCATCGATTTTTATACTTGTAACAGTCGTAATAATTGAAGGAAAATGAAAATTTATCTGATTTCGATAGAATGAGAACTTTATTGCTTTATCCCCATCATCAAATATTACAATTCGAATTACAATTACTTATTCTACTTGTAGCGCATACACACACACACACACACACACACACACACACACACACACACACACACACACACACACACACACACACACACACACACACACACACACACACACACACACACACACACACACACACACACACACACACACACACACACACACACACACACACACACACACACACACACACACACACACACACACACACACACACACACACACACACACACACACACACACACACACACACACACAATTATCGATAAAGAAAAAGAAGCAAAAAGTAACAGAGGTTGAAGTAGTAATCAAAATAAGAAGAGTGCATCACTGTCCCTCTATCTCGCAAATCACATCGTGACTTACACTCTCGTCAATCGCGCAACGCTGCCATGTCCTTTGATAAACATATCAATCATTCTTCACCAACATACTCTGTCTAAGTTCAAAGTCTGCACGCGCACGTGGGGATAGTGGGTTTTAGATGCAAACAGATAATCAATGGAACGACACAGCACTAAACTGCTGCGTAAGTTTCTATAAGATAGTAAAAAGTTAACGTATATTTGCTCGATCGCACAAGGTCCGATTCGAAAGTGGGTACCCCACGAGAAAGTTTCCGGATCGACCTTTGCGAAGTCGAGAAAAAAAGGTAAACATTGGCTTCGATATCGAAGGAGATGAAAAGCCAGTTTCCTGCCAGAACTACATGATTCTCGGGTTAAGTATCGATGCGCATCGGGAATAAATACGGAACTAATCAGCTGTTAGCAAACGAAAGAATCATAAACTTATTTTTAACTGATAAAAGCGAGCAAACTTTCCTATGTGCGAACTCTACAATTACACAACAAAGATATCTATATAAAGATGTATCAGAATATGTTGTTTTTGTCCCGCGGGCTTTTGCGCAATGACTCGTCAATCTGGACGAACGAGTTTTTGTTTCCCCGTGAACAGAAAGAAGAAAAAAGGAAAGAAGGGAGGAATCGCATCTAGTTCCGGACGTAGCCTTAATTGCATGCTATACGTAAAAATAGTCGTTCGTCACTTTTGTCATTCATTGGAAGAAAAAAAATGTCGGCTCATCTAATGTTACTGATAAAAGTTGCTGCATCGCGGCGCGACTGACTGACTGACACCTGTCTTGAGAGTTAGGTTTGAACAATGCTAACGTCTTATAAGACGCTTTATAATTAATGGTTGTCGGTGGTAGGTTGATTAGAATTAAAGTTATAGCGTTGCAAAAGCGCTTATCAAATGGTATGATACACATTACATATACAGTGAATATTCAGTTTTAGGTATAAAAAAAGCAATGAATAACAATTGTAAATTTTTGTTAAAAAATATCGCGTGTCCGTCTCGACATTCACTTAGTAATACTTAAATGTTGTAAGAGCTGTTCTTCCTTCCTTTGGGGTCTTCAATATTGTGACCCAAGAAGTGCAATAATATTGCCGAAATTTCCGGAGGTTCGTCCATTGCCTAGAAAGTATGCAAGCTATTGAACGTTGTTAGGAAAAAAGTTGACGTATAATATTACGATGTTTTGATATGAGCCAACGACGGGTTGGGAACACATTCCGGCGGAAAGAACGTAAAACAAATTTTTAAATAAATAATAAATATTATGAATTCGAGGAAAGTCAAGATCGGTAAACGTTTGTTGTAATACTTATACCAAGTGCAAAAAATTTTCGTTCCATTTGAACGGAAACCAATTGATTAAAGTTGTCGGAACTGTCAAAATTTAATAGTATATATACGTTTATATTTTAGCATTAAAGGAACTTTTTTAAAGTTTCAAAATTTTTTTAAATTTTTAAAATTGTCTACGTTTAAAATGTCTTTTTTAAAATTGTCTACGTTTTGCTGATAGTATAAATATAAAGTCGAACATGAAAGGCGCTCGAGGTAATTTGAGAAGACGTCACAAATGCATATTGTTCGATCGTTACTTATGTCTAGTTAAATGTCATACTATTTGAAGGTAGTTGGCGAGTGTAGGTTATGTCTTAAAATCAATGTGATCAGGAGATTATATCCTGCTGATAAAAATGTAAAAAAAGGTAAACAATTTAAAATATAACCACACTAAACTGTAGAACAAATATGCAATTGCTAAAAAAGACCTGAACAAATATTGAAAAAAACATTTCCGTGGACAAATTTCCATTCTATTCATGTAAATTTATTTTTAGTTTGAATAAGCTTTTGGTATTAACAAAAGTGCTTGAATCTTAATAATCGTTATCATCAAATAATCTTGTATTTAATAGGTAAAATATAGCTTATGTTTACGAACAAAAGTAAAATAGGTAGTTCTTTATAGTGTACGTGCATTCTCTAGCTACTGCTTAGACGTGTAGCTTCATTAGCATATGCGGTATCATTGACATATCTGGCTAACGAATTTAATGACTTAATATTGTTACGATATTAACGTAACGATGTACGTGGTAAACAATGTTTACAATTACCTTGTATAACAAGTGAAAAATTAATTAAAATTTATTTTGGAAGCAGAATTAATGCGTAATTTGATGCATATTATTTTCTGCAAATAAGGATCTTTTCAAATGCACGGTTGGCCAGTATTAGAAGATGACGTAAACATAGGTCGTTTAAACATTGTCGGTAGTTTTTAAACGTACGACTTTTGTTTATGCACATTCATAACTAAGGAATATATTTCATCAATTATTAATATTTTTGTTTTTAGAAAAAATCTTATCGTACACTTTTACTATCAACCTTATAGATACGGAACACCGATGAAACTATACAAACGATAAAAACATTCACCTCGACTATCTACGTTTTGATTTGCAATTAAAAGAAAAGAAAAAACAGATCGAATGCACTTTATCTCTAAAATAACTAGAAAATAGCCTGCGATTTTCAACCGTCGTTAAATACTACAGCCGAATAAGTATAATGAAAATGATTCTGACACGAATTTTATCGAAACTTGAATCAACATAAACGGATGAAAAATTTATGAAATTCCTTAAATTTAAGCTTTTTAAACTTTAAAATAATATTGAAAGTTGTATTTTTTCTATTATCCATTCTTTAAAAAATGATGGCCGTATGTTGTGAAGCATTTAAAGATTGATTTGATTGGTCTGTATGAAATAGGCGCGAGGATCCGCTAGATTTGAATTTTGAAACTCAAGTATTTAGAACTACTAAATAATTAAAATAGAATAAAAACATTTGATTTTTTGCTTAAAAATGTATCTAATTATCTTATCATTTAAACTAATTAAATCATATAGTGAAGAATAGCGTCTGCACTTTTTTTCACGGTGTTTTTTTTCGAAAAATCAAGAAAATACAGTAGTGCTATTAATACGTAGATTTTTCATTTTCATATTAAACAAACTTTAAATTAATGACGTTTATATTTGTAAATAATACTAATGAAAAGAAATTAATTATTGCCAAATTGCTATCCAAAATATAATACCAAATTCCAAAAGTGTGTGTGTGTGTGTGTGTGTATAATATAAAAACAACCCACTTATCTTTAGTTCGATTATTTTTGTTTTTATTCGATTTCTTTAATTATTAAATAATACCAAACTAAAATTAAATAGAACGAACGCTGTTAAACACGTTGATGCTTGATTTGATTCTTCTGTACCTTTTGATCCTCACATCAATAATTCACTTACATATAGAACTATTATGTTAAACCATTTGATATATTGATTACAAGTCTGGTGGTCCTTTGCAAACTTGTTATACAACAAATTTCCTGGTAGAAACTTTAACGACATGTTAGCTAATTGTTGGTTAATTTTGGAGTTAAAAATGTCACACTAACACTAACACTATTTCATTTTTAAAGATAAATATTCAGTTTTCGTTGATAACATATTCTATTGCTAACATTTGAACATATGATTATAATTTTCGATACTTTTAATAAGGTTTAAATATTGATTTTGGTCGAAATGCTTCTATTTGATTAACACGTTAACCAACAAAAATGGTTAATTTTTTACCAGGGTTGGAATCAGTGAATCACCAATTTCTGAAATATTTCACATCTAGATTGAACAGACCTTTAAGAATATTGGTGCATGATAATTTTTGTAGCTAAAAGTTAGGATCGGTAAAATCACTCACTGTTACAATATTTGGTAACTCTCTTATATGTTAAAATATTCACAACTATCTATACGCAGTCATACCATATCTACGGCTGAGCGTATATTTTACTTCCGACAAGGGATATCTAAATGTTTTAATTATCACGTTATATTATTCAGCGAGGGTAATCTAACTATAGAAGAGAATTTGGCTCAAACTTTGGGGTATGTTTTTGGATGTAGAAATATGAAGAAAGTCGCAATATTAGACCCTAACGCTAAAAGAAACTCGGGTTCTGGACATTTTTAGCTTTGTTTTGAAAAAAACTCAATAAAGCCTCTTCTGAAACGATAACCATTTAATCTTGCAAAGTCTTACATACCATTTCAAAAAGAAAAAATAAAACTTAAAACTGGCCATGTGGAGTTCAAAATCAGCCCAATTTGATTATTTAATAAATTAACTTTTCAAACATTCATTTGGAAAAACACAATTTTCACGCCCTCCGTATACATAAATACTATACTCGAAAAATTTTTTCGAGCGATTCTATTAGTACTGTCATGAGATATACTCGTTGAAAAATTGGATCAAAATGACAAAAATGCAGATTCCTACTTATCGACATTATAGTTTTTTTTTAATTAAAAAATTTCTAAACATTTATTTGGAAAAAGACAATTTTCACGCCCTCCGTATATAATGTAAATACTATACTCACAACTTTTCTGAAGCGATTCTATTAGTACTGTCATGAGGTATACTCGTTGAAAAATTATGCGATGCAAATTTATGAAAATTTGAAGTTGAACAATAAAAATGCAGTCAGCACGGTTAACCTCCTGGCTACCGGGATTGTTTCTGTTGTAAAAGTGTATCTTTGGTCGCAGATTTCCATACAAGTGTGACCCAACCAGTAGTTGGTGACCCCATATGTGGGGTTACGCCGGTTGATGACGGTAAGGAAAAATTTAAAATTTTTAGTTTTGGAAAAATGTATTCTGGGGGGAGAGTTTGAGGTTGCTAATTACGATTACGGTATTTATTTTGCTATATTGGCCATTTTTCGTAAAATTATTATTTGTATGTACTGAAATAAATAAAAACACCCCGAAAGAGCTAAATTGGACAATATATCAAAATTGATTCTTTTTTGGGAAAAATGACTATTTATGTATATTATGAGATATCGTCGCTTCCATATAAAAACCGCTGCCAATTCTTTGGCACTTAGCTTCCTCAAAATAATTTATCGATTCTTTTTATTAAATTGAAATTATAATAATAAATTTTTCACAAAAAAAAATAAAAAATTTTCTAAATTAAATTATCTCAAATTAGACAATTAGAAAATTAAAAAAAAAAAATTTTAACCTCAAATATCTTTAGTCGTAATTGACCGATTTTTTTGGGCAACGAACTCGGCTCGAAGATATAAAAAAGCTATCTCTGTGCCAAAATTCAAGACGATTGATTGACTTTTACTCCTGTTATCGGGTCCGAAAAAAATGCAATTTTTTTTCTAGAAAACAAATGAAGATAATCCCTTGAAATTTTAACCAAATATAGTTTTCAATGATTGTTATAAGTGGTTAAAATTTCAAGTCGATAAATAAAATATTTTTTGAGAAATTAATTTATGAAATATAAAAATGTTTTCCTTAATAACAAATGACAGAGTAAAGATAATTCAACTTTTAAAGAAAGAAATTGTAGGTAATTTGAAGACCTTTCAAAAACAGTTTACTATATTATGCAATAATGGCCGTATGATATGAAAAAATCAAAAAAACTAAAAATTCAAAATCGTTTTTTGGTTATAAAACAAAAGAAAAACGATAAAATGAAAAAATAGGTTAAGCTATCTATTCTATGTCCAAACGAAGAGAATAAGCCTTCATCGATGAAAATCGGTCAATTGGTTTAAAAGTTGTAGCCGCTACACACACACACACACACACACACACACACACACACACACACACACACACACACACACGCACACACACACACACACACACACACACACACACACACACACACACACACACACACACACACGAAAAATTTTTTTCTCAAAAACATCAGATATTGGTGCCAAAAGTCTTAAAAAATGTTTTTAAACATTTTTTGTTCCAAAAATTTTTTTCACCATTACAAAGCTTCCTCTTTGAGGAAGCAAAAGGCGTTATCTCAGGACTCGGTTGAAAAAGGCGTTATCGCGGAAGCCGGTTGAAAAAGGCGTTATCTCGGAAGCCGGTTCAAAAAGGCGTCATCTCGCGCGATGATGTTTCCGCTTGTATTTATATTGACAACCGATGGCGAATAAAAGCACTAGTAAATTAACAAAAAATAAAGAGTGATTCATTATTATAAAAGCTCTAGAACGTGTAAAAATTAAATGGTCGGTCATTATGTAAGGTAAGAAAAAAAAAGTTAATATAAGCCAAAAACATCATTGTGCGAGATAACGCCTTTTCCGACCGGCTTTCGACATAACGCCTTTATATACGGAAGCGACGATATAAACAAATATGAAAATAATTAATGGCCTCAACTGGGCTCATCCCGGTAGCCAGAAGGTTAAACCCCTGAAATTCGCTGTTTGACTTTATGCACATTTTGGTGCATTTACGTTGCTCAACTTTAAAATTTCATAAATTTGGAGGGAATAAATATTTTTTAATTCCGTAGCTTTTTTTTTTTAATAACATTTAAGACTTTCTAAACTTGAATGGTTACTGTTATTTCAAGAAAAGTCTTTTTTCAAGTTTTTTTTTTTTTTTTTTTTTTTTAAATAATGTTAAAAATGTTCAGAACTTGAGTTTTTTTGAACGTTAGCTTCTAATATTGTGGTTTTCTTCATATTTCTACATACTCCAAAATTTGATCCGAATCCGTGATCTGGAGGCCTGACCCTCTCCTACTGAGTTTAAAGTGTTTTGTTTTTTAATTTTATCGGCAACCGACTCCAAAATTGCATGCGAAATTTT
Source organism: Torymus aiolomorphi (assembly GCA_036365515.1). NCBI lineage: Eukaryota > Metazoa > Arthropoda > Insecta > Hymenoptera > Torymidae > Torymus > Torymus aiolomorphi. The sequence continues at coordinate 88,794,165 of CM070874.1, read as the reverse complement.
AGAATATTATTTTCTTTTATACACGGAGAAAAATGTTCTATTAAAAATTACTATGTTTTATTGTAACCGGGGGACAGACTTGAATTCTTAAAAAAATTACTATGTTTTATAGCAAAAATTGCTATAAATGTAGTAAAAATGACTAAAAACATAGGAATTTTTAATAGAAAACATAGTAATTTTTTTAAGAATTCAAGTCTGTCCCCCGGTTACAATAAAACATAGTAATTTTTAATAGAACATTTTTCTCCGTATAGATTTCAAAATGAAGAAAGTGTAAAATACATAATTTCATAAAAGGACCACCTTAAGGGGATGCCTTACTTGTATAGTCTGTACATGCTTACCGACATTTATTGATTTTTCAAATATCTATCTCAATTTACATATTTTTGCTTACATTGAAGCTGATGCACATTCTTTGAATTATATAGATTGTGCGTGTTCTTCAATAATTTTGATAATATGAAAATTGGTTGAGAAATTTGAAAAATCAAGTGCAGAAATCTGCAGTTAGGTAAGGCTTTTCCTTAACTGTATCTTGAAGTTCGCTATAAAAAGCGAATTTCAGAATCCATAATAATTCAGCGTTCATATAGCAAAAAAATTTTAAACCGAAAACGATCGATCTATAAGCTGAAATCCACTACACTTATGTGTATGTAGCTATAGAGTGTGTACCCCACGCGCGCTACTTCATTCGCATATACCACACCTACATAAGTATACGCGTGCATTTACACCCTGTCGCTATACATCCCAAGCGACACCTTCTTTATCGTCAACACCCTCGAGCTCCCGCACCTATATCTATTCACATCATAACGCCCTCCTCAGCCTCAACCGCACAGTATGCATACACACACTATACCTATATACACCCTCAACTTAGTATGGTGTACACATACATATACGCACACATCTCGCCGTGGAAGTGGGGGAGAGGGAGAGGAGAGTTCACGGACGATAGGGCGCAGGCGCAGGGCCGTTTCGAATTTGGCGCTAAAAGTGGCCTGATGCGCCGGGCTATTGATTTCCGACGCGCGGCGGAGCGTTGGCTGGTGTTGGCTCGTGCATGTGGGAATATGTGCTTTATGTGTGTTCGGTACGAAGGGGGTGGAGAGAGAGAGAGAGAGAGAGCGTGCGCAGCCCCAGCACAGTGTCGTGCGCGTATACGTCAGAGCTAAACGCACTATCGTTGTTGTTATTGTATCCCGCAGTCAAAACACAGCTCCTCTCTGTTTCTCTCGACAAAAAGAAGAAGAAAAAAACAAAATAAAACAGTTAACCTCAGAGTCGAGAGGACGGGAGTTTTAAGCGAGTCCCGCGAGGATGAGCATCAGGAGTGCGCTCGGGGCTGAAGCGCATCAGCAGCTCTCGCCACCGTTGTCGTCGCTCTTAGCAGCGAGCCTCCAACACGTCGTCCGATAGTTGCAGTATATAAATAGACCTTGAACGTCGACAAACGAATGTTTGTCGGCCTTACGCTTTACCTCCTCGCCCCCCTGTTGAGAGTCTGCGCCCGCTGTCTCGAGATGTTCGGCTACGTGTTTAAGATCCTCCAGAGCATCTGGAACCATGGCAGCCTGCAGGATTTCACGAACCAAGGTATATATACGCGATAATGTCTCGCGCCACCCCGTATGACCCTTCGCACGCGTAGTTATTGTTTACGAGACTGCAGATGTACGTATAGATTAAAATAAGTGTAAACCACTCTGCTCTGTGTACGTATATCCAACAAGAAACGTCGAAAGCGCTCCATGTCCATTGGCTACACGTATACATACATATTTAATTCATATATATATATGTATACACCCACACCCGGCAGGTTATATATACATAAAACAAAGTGCTACGTCGGACTCTATGATCAGGAGAGCTGCTGCTGCCGCTCGAGCGATCGCTTTTACGTAAAGCAGATAATTCGAGCGCTTTAGCATGTATAACTGATACCTATATACGTATATATGCGCGGGGGTAATCGCGTTGAGCTACTACGCTAGAATCTGCGTGATTCCACAAAAAAAAAAAAAAGAAAAAAAAGAGCGAGACGAGGTTTGTCATCGTGCACAGCAGCAGCGGAATTGTACGACGTACGTGGCTAACAATGCCGCGGCCGAAATTAGCGTCAGAACACAGGTATAGGAAGGAGAGGGAGGGGGTGGAGAAGGAGTGGAGAGATATGATGTGCCGCCGCTGCTGCTGCTTTTGCAACTATACTGCTGCTACCGCGATGCTTGTGTAATAGATGGTTTGTTTACCAATGTAATGGGTTGCGGGGATACATATGTGTATATGTGGCACTTTGAGATTGTGACTCGGCGAAAAGACGAGGCACGCAACGACAGCGACGAGGACTCGCGTGACGCTGGTCTTCATCCTTATATCTTTTTAATTGACCTACAGTGTAGCTAGGTAGGAGACATTTCGAGTAACGACGAGCTGCGGATTGTTTTCAGTCCGCGTTGAGCCGCTCGCGCCTTGTACACTAGCGAGGAGAACGTCCGATTTCAAGTTAATTAGTTAATTTCGGTGTATACTGGATCGGGTATCAAAGTTTTGTTGGTAAACATAGAAAGGGGAGCAACCGAGGCTCCGATAATTTTAAAACGCCTCTCTTGCGCGCGCCGCTTATCTGCAAGTTGTACATACAATATACCTTTATAGTAAAAGTCATTCGACGCGGTGTTGAAAGCTTTATTGTACCACATCTTACGTGTAATATAGTTGAATGTGTTGTTAATAGTTATTTTATTTTTCCTCTTGCAGACATGGCGACCGTCCAGCCGCTCGTGGCCAATGGTATTTCCAATGCATTCGGCAAGAATGATAAGGTAATAGGCCACATTATACATATATTCTTTTATCCGATTTGTGAAACGATTTTGGTAAAATGTCCGAAATTCGCTAACAATAAATCCTTTTCATTTTGCAGGCTCCAAACCTTCCGCGTTTCGCGACACCCAGTTTGTCGGGACTAGACGGTAAGCTTACATACCTATATACACATCTAGCGTAACATGTTTTTTGAGAACTTAATTGATAAGTGCATTAATAGCCGTGTAATTTCGTTTCCTGTTTTATCGTTGAGAACGTTTTTATGCGTATTTAATTATCCAAGAAGTGGAAAAAAAGACATTTATATAAATTACTTTTTTTCATTTAAAAAATTGATTTTTATCTTATCGTCGAAGAAATGATGCGTTATAATGATATAAATGTAGTAAAAACTAATTATGTTATCAAATTCTGGTAATGAATGTGCCGCGATAAAAAGTAACAGGAACAAGGAAACTGAAAATACCCAATAAAAATTTTACTTGAGTTTATTATAGTAATTTTTTATAAACAGTGTACTAAATACACGTTATATTTGTATTAATGATTTCAGCGAGTATGGCGTGATTAAAATTAAGGAGGTTCCTGTGCGACTCTAGTCAAAGCAGTGCTAAATGAAAAGATTACCTAAAATTTAAAAAAAACATAGTTGTAATTATTTATTTAAAATGATAGAGGTAGTGAATAATTTATAAATAAAGTTTAATCACGCGCATGAATTTATGAACAATAGAATATAACAAGCTATAACTTTTTGAGTTGTGAATAATTTTGAATTTTTTCTTCGGCAAGTCCCCGTGAAATTACTTAAGGAACGAAATGAGACGTTCAAAATTAAAATCGGTTGAGAAACAAAAAAGATTCCAGTGATTTATCAATAATTGTTTGTAGTGGCAATATCTAGTTTCTAGAATATCAACATTTTGTGAAAAAAGTTATTTTAATTATGTTAAATACAGTTTATTTATAATACATTGACTACTTCTATCATTTTTAATAAATAAATCACATTACAACTATGGTTTTCTAAAGTTTTAGGTAATCTTTTTATTTAGTACTGCTTTGACTAGGGAGTCGCGCAGGAACCTCCTTGAAAGAAAGAAAAAAACTTTTTACAGACTAAGATTTTCTCTAACAAATCACAAATCTTCGCTTTCAGGACCCAATCAAGTACTGACATCGGACGTCGACACGACATGTGACCCGGAAGGTCGCGTGCGCATAAAAATCGACAGTCTGTCCCAGGAGTACGAGCCACTCTCCGTACCAGGCCTGATGATGCGGGCGGCGAAGAAGTACCCTGATCACGTGGCCATGTATTCCGCGCCGGACGCGAGCGGTGTCAGAACATCGTTCACTTACAGGTACGCATTAACCTAAACGTTTGTAATTTTATACTCATTCCGTAAAATTGTTAACATTTTGACATTTGTATGTACATAGAGAGTACGAGCACGCGGTAAGAACGGTGGCCAAGGCGTTTCTCCATCTGGGCCTAGAGCGACACCACAGCGTCTGCATCCTCGGCTTCAACAGCCCGCAGTGGCTCATCTCCGATCTCGCCGCTATTTTTGCCGGGTAACACACACACACACACACACACACACACACACACACACACACACACACACACACACACACACACACACACACACACACACACACACACACACACACACACACACACACACACACACACACACACACACACACACACACACACACACACACACACACACACACACACACACACACACACACACACACACACACACACACACACACACACACACACACACACACACACATAATTATTATTTCTTTTAACAAACTGCTTGATGACAATTTTTCGAATGTTAACGGTCGATTGATTCGCAGTGGATTCGCCTCGGGTATTTACACGACGAACTCGCCCGAGGCCTGCGAGTACTGCGCCCTGACCAGTCGCGCCAATATCATAGTTGTCGACGACGACAAGCAGCTCGAGAAGATACTTCAGATCAAGCAAAATCTTCCGCTTCTAAAGGCCATCGTGCAGTACGAGGGTACGCCGCGCTTGAAGGATGTGCTTAGCGTACGTATAATGAATTTTCTTCTTCTCGTTCCCTATATTAAATTGGATACATTATTTTTACTCAAAACTTTGTCTTGTTTCTTTCACAGTGGGACGAGTTATTAAAAATAGGCGAGAGACAGTCGGACGATGAATTGGAAAATGTCCTTAAGACCATTGGAATCAACGAGTGTTGCACTCTCGTGTATACTGTAAGTTTCTTTTTTTTTTTTTCAATTTCCTATGATATAGAAAGCTTTGATATAAATAGTAACCTGGTAAAAATGAACTTTTCTAGTCGGGAACCGTGGGCAATCCGAAAGCTGTGATGCTGAGCCACGACAATCTCGTCATCGACGCTAGGGCCATCGTCAAGGCAGAAGAATTGAAGACGGAAGCGAAAGAAAGCATAGTGAGCTTTTTGCCGTTGTCGCACGTTGCTGCACAGGTAAAAAATATATCCACACAATCGTCACTTTAAAGACAATCATGTAACATCCTTTGCTTCCTATTAATTGCCAGGTGATAGATCTCTTCGTGTGTCTAATGATGGCGGGTACGGTTTACTTCGCCGACAAGAATGCCCTGAAGGGCAGCCTGCTGGACACGCTGGTCGTGGCGCGCCCAACCGCCTTCCTGGGTGTGCCGCGTGTCTGGGAGAAAATCTACGAGAAGATGCAGGCGGTGGCGAAGAACAATGGGCCTATCAAGCGCTGGATCGCCGGCTGGGCCAAGGAGCAAGGGCTTCAGTACAATTTGAATCGCATGAACGGTACAGATTACAAATCGTGGGGCTACATGATCGCCGACTTCTTCATTTTTCGCAAGGTCAAGGAGAACCTGGGCCTGAACAGGTGCCACGTGTTCAGTACCGCAGCGGCGCCGCTCAGCGTCGAGATCAAGAAGTACTTCATGAGCCTGGACATCGTCATTATGGAAGCGTATGGTATGTCCGAGTGCGCCGCCGCTCACAGTGTGTGCACGAACACAAGTTTCCGGCTTGGTAGCGTGGGTTGCACACTGCCGGCTTTCCTCACAAAGCTCGACAATGTCGATGATACGGGTGAGGGTGAAGTCTGCATGAGCGGCAGACACGTATTTATGGGTTATTTGAATGATCCCGAGAAGACGAGGGAGGCCAAAGACGAGAATAACTGGCTGCACAGTGGTGATCTGGGAAAGATCGACGACGATGGTTTTCTCTTCATCACAGGCAGGATCAAGGAGCTCGTCATCACGGCGGGCGGCGAAAATATTCCGCCAGTTCATATCGAGGAGCTCGTGAAAAAGGAGTGTCCCGCGTTGAGCAATGCTATATTGGTCGGCGATAGAAGGAAGTATTTGACGATGCTGGTCACGTTAAAGGTATGCGTGTGTGTATATTCTTGATATAAGTATATAGGCGACTTGGTAATCTTCTGAATCAATATTTAATCTGAATTTTTCTTTTTTGGTTTTCTTTTAAGACTGACATGAATATTGATACCGGTGCTCCTTTGGATACCCTTAATATTGAGGCGAAAAAATGGGTGAAATCTCGGGGAAGCCATGCAAAGACAGTGTCGGAAATTGTAGAAAGTAAAGACTCAGTTGTAAGTTAAAGATCGAAGTATCTACTTGTGATTACATCTCTGTATAAAGCATACGTTTGTAATCTGTGTAATTTCTGTGAATTCCAGGTATATCAAGGAATAGAGGAAGCAATAAAAAAAGCAAATGAGAAGTCGATAAGCAATGCTCAAAAAGTTCAGAAATTTAGATTGCTGTCGCACGATTTTTCAGCGCCAACCGGAGAATTGGGACCAACGTTGAAACTCAAGCGAAGCTTCGTGTTGAAGAAATACGCTGACTTGATAGAGGATATGTACAGAGAATAATGAGAATAATGATGAAAGTTTTCATGACAAGTGGTAAGGGGATGAAATTCCTCGATGGACTAACGGTGAATCATTCTTTGCTCGTGAAGAACTGTTCCAATGCGTTAAGAAAAAGTCGAGAGATTTACTACCCAACTCTTTTCTACGACGACATTGGCATATATACATATGTATCAAGAGGTGTCGTGTCAAACAATCAACGGTTATTTACTTATTTAAAAAAAGTTACAAAGCTTTTGACATATTTCTGATACTTTGTGAATTTATCTTAACCATTTTTCAATTATTATCAAGCTATCGGTTAGCGAAACTATAAGCTAACGGCGTCTAAAAATTTGGTTTCGTAAGGTACAATTTTGACGATTTGTTTGACACAAGTGAGAATCTCGTTGTTTTTGTGTTTAAATGCAATTTCTCTTTTTAATTAAGAATAAATTTGTTTAGATACGCAGATTTAACTTTTTTTTTCTTTAAGTTACTAAACTTTGTTAGTCATAATGTTGTACATTTCTATTACAATACACTTATTATTATACTTCTTACGCACTAATCTTGCAATGTATCTTGGTGTCAATAAGATATTGAATCAATGGTGTTGTAAGTGCGGCATAGACATATTGTGAATATGAAAATAAAAAGTGCCTTTTTGCAACTGAAATTATTATAGCGAGTGTAAAAAGCGTTGGCAAATTTCATTTCACTTATTGCATTTGATTTCTTTTTACTGAGAAAATACAAGGATGTTCGCATATGATTCTTATATGTATAATTTACATTAAAAGCAATAATATTAACAAAAAAATTATATTTAATTTCTTATCTGACTTGTGTAATAACTTATTGATGAACTAAGTGCAGTATAAAAATTATAAATAAGACTGACTGTCTACAATTGGTTTGGAAGGTTTTAGAAATTAAAATTAAGTAGTTAGGAAATTTAGTCTAGAATTGTGTGCATACTTAAACAACTTTCTTATCTGAGAGAAGGTATTAAATTAATGAATAAAATTTACTATAAATTAGATAAAAAATTTAAATTTTCAAAGTGCAACAACATAGTAGCTTCAATTAAAATATATAATAAAAAACATTTTTCTTTTAAGTATGTATTTAACACTAGTGTGGATGTCCACATTTAAAATATTAGTATCTTAATGACAATAATATGATGTAAGTTGGTCCAAATAATACTTTGTTTTGGAGGTTTAAAATCTCTACCAATTTATTAAATAAAATTGATCATAATCGTACATTGTGTTTGTTATTGAAAATTATGTTATTTTTTTTAATAAAAAACGCAAGGTAAGAAGAAAGCAAGACATTTTGTAATTATAGTGTATTATTAAACGTAGTTTACAATAACCGAAACTGATTCATTTTACAATTAATATTTGAAAAGATGACAGTTGGTATCATTTGACATTCTGAATCATTATACGAAAATAGATTCACTAAGCACATCACAGCAAATTTCAAAATGCACATGCGAATAATCTTGTACAGTATATTTGAGTTACACTATTGTAACGTTTTTTTTCAGCGGCTGATTTTTAATACATACAGTCCTAACTTGTTTTAAATTTCTTCCTTCAGTTTGATTGCTTTTTAAAGGCTATGATACAATAATGTAGCCTATTAAGATACTCATATTTCCATTAAATTTTGTTTTGTTCCCCATCTAGTTAGAAAAACCTAACAAATCAAAGGACCTTATTGTTATACATTACTTTTAAATGCTTACGCAAAGCACTGGTAAGATATTCAGAGACTCTCATTTTCTTTTGGAAGATTAACTTATTAATTATAAATAAAATATGGTAATCTATGCTATTTTTAAAATCTTTTCTATTATTAAAACTATGTAAACATTATAAGTAGTATTTGAAGATTAAAATTAATGCTGTAAAAAAAAAGTTGTTACTAAGATCTACATGTCAACAAATAATGACAAAATCATTGAGAATCAACCAAGTGCGTCACATTATCCACATGATTCTCTCATTCAGGCACCCAGACTTCAACAAACGTGGACGTTTTTTTTTGTGTGTTACAGCGAGTACGCCCTCATCAATGGCACAATAAATTTAAAAAATCCTTATGAGGTACTCGTTGATGTGTTGAACTTTTGTTGTTGAATGATTGAAGTTTTGCGTTGTGGCACAGTTTCGGGTGTTGGTATGGCATCACCCGTTGGCAAAACTCCAGTTGGCTTGGGCTTTGCCGCTGTTGACTTTTGTTTGGCCATTTGATAATCACCTGAGTCGAAGAATTTTTGCTGGAAAATTTCATTATTGTTTACATTCTCATCTATATACATTGTATACCTTTCAACAACAAAACACATTCACTATTCGAAGGAAATAAAACCAGGAAATCTTTTGCAACATTATACACAAAATGTAACAAAAAATTAGACTTTGAAATCTATTTGACAAACTAGTTATCTGTTCGTCAAGAAGATTAAGACTCATTAGCACCCAGCATTGTCGAATTAGCGCAAAAAGGTCTTGCGCGCTATACGCTTATCAAGAACTACTTACTCCCTTAGCTAGCCTTTTCTGCAGGAACGCCGAGTGCCCGCTAATCGGCCTGCCCCCTACGTTTGGAAACTTCGCCTTGAGTTTGGCCTCCTCCAGCTTCTCGAGCTCGTTCGCCGAGGGCTAAAAATGCAAATACAGGTCTCGTGATAACACGGAAAACCGTCTAAGAATACACATACACCACCAACCAAAACAAAAGCTACAATGAGATAATGATTCGTTACCTCGACGATTTGGCCAGGTTCCTTGTTGACTTCGTCGCTGCTCATCTCGCTGCCGCTTTTCTTATCGTTCTGATATATATATATTTTCTGCTTCCTCGCACCGCACTTCCTCGTCCTATATACGCTTCTCTAGCAACTGCTCTCCGCTCTCTATGTGGCGCGTAGTCACCTCTTAACAGGTGAGAAGAGCCGCAGCATGGAAAGCGTGATTTTCGCGACCGTGTCTCTCTTTCTCTGTACTACGTATTATGCAGAGCGGCCGTTATGAATATACCCGAATGTGAGCGCCTTTTACCCTTGATCGATGATGACGGCTCGCTGTGACGAGCGCGCATTCGAGGTTCGCGTAACCTCAAAAATCCACACTTTCTCACTTAATTCGCAAGCGATTCTATATAACTGAACGCACGTCGCACGTGTCTTTTTTTTCGGAAAAATACCTGCACGAATATGAAGCTGCTGCCCGTCGACTGTATATTGTAAGTATATTTTAATGCACACGCACGAACTCGTGTGACGTAGTGCGCGCGCGAATCGTATGATGTGGAGCACGAATCGCCAAAGACGGCGATAAGCGGCAACGGCGACGATTGCGAATATTGCGATTGCAAAGAAACGCGGCAACACGGTCCCTGTGGGCCTGTGCTGGTGTGTAATTAGTGTATGTGTGTGTTTCGTATAATTCGCGCCGGGCACCGTGGCCGCGCAACTGACGACACCTTGACGAGGCTGTACAGTGCTGACATCTCGAATTGGCGAAAATGCCGCGAATGACTTACAGCGAATTCACATTGCATGAGCTATGCTCGATGCGCGATGCGCGATGCCTTCCGAAAAAAAGTTGTTGTCCGAAATCTATAAGATTTATAACTCTATGTTTAAAATTATTATAGGATTTATAACCATAGAGTTATAAATCTTGTAGATTTCGGACAACAACTTTTTTTCGGACGGCATCGCGCATCGAGCATAGCTCATGTAATGTGGATTCGCTGTTAAATTAATGAAAATACGTAAATGAAGTCATGGGGGCGCTACGATTTATTCCGGAGTTGGGGTTTAGGTAGAGAGCACTCTTAAAATTATTTTATACCACTCTAACCTCAAAATCATAACTTTAATATGATTATTCGGCTTTCGTGGTATAAAATACGGTTCGAAACTGGTGCGTAAGAAGATTTTTAGCTCATGTGACTTTTCTCACTCGCTTCGCTCGTGCGAAAAACGTCACATGAGCTAAATAATCACCTTCCGCACCCGTGTCGAAATGTACTAATACGATACTCGTGACTTAGTGGCTCTTTATTGCACGGCGCTAAACGCCGTGCAATAAATTAAAAAAAAAATTTTTTTAAATTTAATTTTTTAATTTAATTTAAATTTAATTTTTTAATTTAATTTTAAAAAAAATTTTTAACCTCAAATATCTTTTTTCGTAATGGACGATTCTTTTTGGCAACGAACTCGATCTGAAGATATATAAAAGCTAGATCTGTGCCAAATTTCAGGACGATTGGATAATTTTTGCTCTTGTTATCGTGCGACAACGAAAACGCAAATTTTTTCTAAAATAATTTTTTTCTAAAAAACAAATGAAGATAATCTCCTGAAATTTTAACCAAATATAGTCTTCTATAAGTTTAATAAGTGGTTAAAATTTCAAGTCGATAAATAAAATATTTTTTGAGAAATTAGTTTATGAAATATAAAAGTTTTCCTTAATAACAAATGAAAGAGTGAAGATATTTTAAATTTAAAAAAGGAAAATATAGGTAATTTAAATACCTTTCAAGAAAATTTTATTATATTATGTAATAATAGCTGTAAGATATGAAAAAATCAAAAAAACTAAAAATTCAAAATCGTTTTTTGGTTATAAAACAAAAGAAAATCAATAAAAACTCAAATCCATCAGGATACCTTTCTTTTCCCACGAGACGAAGAGAATAAGCTTTATCCAACGAAAATCGGTTGATTCGTTTCAGAGATATGAAGAGTTTACATATACACACACATCCACGAAAACAAAAATTATCAAAATCAACTAATATACACATATCGCCTTAACCTTTAGAGGACGGGGATTTGGGTTTACTGTTTTCTCTCACTTTTCTATAGAAATCGAGTTTTTGTGATGTCTCACATCTCAAAACTAACACATGTAAAGGGTCGATCATGGGCATGGCCCGTATAGGGGCCATCCCGTCCTCTAAAGGTTAAAACATGTTTTTGAACATTTTTTTTCGAAAATTTTTTTCACCATTACAAAGTTTCCTCTATAAGGAAGCAAAACATTCCTTTTAAAAGGGTAGTTCTGCAAGTTTTATCAAATTGGGGAAATCAAATTTATACATGTATATACCGGTTCAAGGTACATACATGGCAAAATGTGTAATGAATCAAACGTGAAACCCAGTATAAATATACAATAAGACTAAGATACTAATTACTGAGGATTAAAGGATACGTATATGTTAAGTTAGAAGAGATTTTCTATGGCTAGTAGCAAAAGGAATGAAAGAAGAAGACAAAAGAGATTTTGGTCAAACTGATTTTATTACAATTCGCGTGTATAAATCGCAGTCATTGCCCAGTGAGTTTTTGAATCAAAACTCTACCAGTTGTTGTTGGTAGTACCTCCCCAGCTCTGAGCAGGGGGGGCAGTAGTATCCACAGGCTGAGCAGTTGCAGCCGACCAATCCTCTGTAACCTAAGTGTAAAAAAATATATGTTTAGTTATAAGAGAGAAAATAATTATACGAACTATTTATTTGATGTTATCACAAATAATTCCCTATAATCATTCAACAAAATGTTACTTTCTTTTAAAACAATAAAATCTGTAATGCATTACATTAAATGAAAAATAAAATTTTAATAAAATAATAAAAAAAATAAAAAAACAATTAACTGGTGCACCCCAATCATTGCTGGGCTGGAATGGAGCGGCGGCTGCGGGTGCAGGGGCACCGGCAGCTGGTGCACCAGCAACGGCAGCGGCACCGGCTACGGGCGCGGTGGTGGGCACATCGTCGGCCCAGTTCTCCGTGGGCAGTGCATTCGGGTCAACAACCTCCTGGTTCCAGCTCTCGGTGGTCACGGCAGGGGCGTCCGTAACGGGGACGTACTCCTTCGGGGGCGGAGCCAGCTCCTTGGCCGCCTGTTCTTCCTTCTCGGCCTAGAATTTGTTGAATTGCAAAGAGAGATGCGGAAAGTTTGATTGAGGATAGGAACGTTTGTAGGTGTGGCGTTATTATCAGAAAAGATTAAGCCATATGTACCAACATGTTTTTTTCTGGATATAGGTTTATCATCATGGTAGTGTTGACAGTGCACATATCGTTATATTTCATTAATAAACTAAGTCCTACTTTTAAAAAAATATATTAAAGAGAATATATCTATATAAACATTAAAAATACTTTTACTAAATAGAGTACTAAAATGTACTTTGTAAAAATAGCTACAAAATTTAATGATTACTGCTATTCAAAATAAATTTTCACTGTAAAAATAATATCTTCTAATCAATTATGTACCAAGGGAGAAAAAAAACATTTAAAAGAGACTATTAGTTATTTACCTCTTCGGGATCTCTATAGAAGAACAAATCAACCACTACATCCCACTTTGTTTCCCTAGGGATAGATCCTCTTAGGCGCAGGACCTCGCGGGCTAGTAACCACCATAAGAGACCAACACTGTGGGGACCCTTGTTGTTACAAGGGATGGCAATATCAACAAATCGCAATGGGGAATCCGTGTTACAGAACCCAATGACTGGTATATTGACGTAACTGGCCTCTGTTATTGGCTGGTGATCCGTGGCAGGATCGGTAACTATCAACAACCTGGGTTCTCTAAATGCAGCCTGTACATAGAAATTTGAAAATATTCAGTAACTGTCTTATGATAAAAAGAAATTTTCTTTTTAGTAATTGTTTTTCAGCAAAGATTAAGCCATAGAAACCAACAGCTTTTTATTCTGGTCCTGATTGTATCATCATATTAAGAAAAATATATATAAACAATTCAAATCAAATGATTTTGCAAAACTAATTAAAATTACGAAAGAATGTATTTGATAAATCTACAATAACATACCTGGATCTGATTTGTGAATGCTCCTGGCGTGAAGCGTCCCGCGATAGGGGTGGCCCCAGTGTGAGCAGCGAACTTCAATACAGCTCGTTGACCAAATGGTCGGCAAGAAATAACGAACACCTCTGAGGGTGTTCAATTGCCACGATTGCCCGAGCAGCCAAAAGAAGCTTCTCCCATGTGCGTCGTATGTTTATTATATTTATGCCAGCACCATCGACACGTCGTTTGTAGATGTACTGCTCCATCTGGAAGTTGACATTTTCAGTACCCAGGTGGGTGCTGGCAGTCAACATCTTCGTAACGTCATCATCCTTGAGGGCTAATGCGTCGTAACCTCCAGACATGGTAACGTTGTGGTTGAACTACGAGTCAACCTAAAACCATAGTTCTTGTTGGAAAACATTGCTTATATTCTCAAATATCATAAATTATTTGCTTCTATAGAAAATATGAATTGTAAATGTGACACAAGTACATGAGCAGTGAAATCTGTTGGACACCTCCGAATTTAATATCTATATAATTTTACGTTCTACACGTAACTTTCTAAATTTGACTTTATGCAAAATAAGAAAAAATCATAAATGCAAGAATTTTTATACGTTATCCACATATAATCATAGTGTATCCAGCACTAAAGGTAACCTCCAAAATTTTTTTAAAGTTTCAAGTACTTAAACAACTAAAAATAAAGCAATTTTCTTTAAAATTAAGTATTTATTACTTAGCCCAAATAATAACTTTAATATCTTGTCTAAAAATACTTTTTATCAACAATTAATTTGTTTACAAAAATACGTGAATATAGGTTATGAGCCACGTGTGGTAGCGTGCATACTTCGGCTCCCAAATATGAAGTAAAAACAAATATTATTTCCTAATTGAGAAAACTTTTCTCTTTCTATTGAATACAAGCTTTTTAAAAAAAGCATGTAAAAAATATAAAAAATTAAAAAAATAATAGAGAACTCACGTCTTTGATGCCACTAGGAGTATTCCAAATGTTGGAAAGGAAGTCCCACCTAGGGATGGGCGATATTTATCGATATTTATAAATATCGATATTTCCCTTGCGATATATCGATAATTGTAACCGATATTTTTGTCACCGATAATATCGGAATATCGATATCATACTTAAGATATCGGCTTCCGATATTCAATAGACTTATGCCAAATAAAAATTTTTAATTTACTAGCAAAATGCAAACGCGTTTCGCGCGTACTAATTTATTTTTGGGGTTATGTGCACTGTTTTTCCCTATGATTTAATTTTAATTAGTTTCAATGATAATTAGATACATTTTTCAATCAATAAATCAAATGTTTTTATTCTATTTTAATTATTTATTAGTTGTATAAATATTTGAGTGTTAAAATTCAAATCTAGCACATGTTCAATCTAAAAAATTCAAATACTCGCACTTTTTTCAAATAACCAATCACATCGAGTCTTTAAATGAGCCACTACTTCCGGCCATCATTTTTTAAGAGAGGATATTTTGCGCTATTTGAAATTGAAAATCGTAACTCGCAAAAGCAAATGTGCTTGTGCGACCTCTATCGTCTATCAGAGATTTTCGAATATATTAGATGCTTAGACGTTGGCAACACCGTAACCGCAACGGCGGCTCAGTTCGTGTTCGTCTTCGTTTTCGATTCGAATTTTTAGTGTCGTTTAGTGTTCAGAATAGGAATCGGTTAACCCCACAACACTTTCAAGAATTACTTTTTCTAAATTTATTACCATTAAAATATTGGAATCTATAGTTTGTAAAGTTTCAAATGTTTATTAAAATTATTTTGAAAATTAATAAAGTATTTTTTAAAATTATTTTTATATTTTTTTATCGATATTTGTGAATATCGATATTTTTAACCCGATGTATCGAAATTATCGATATTAGCTATACCGATATTATCGATACGCAAATATCGATATTTTTGTTTAATATCGCCATCCCTAGTCCCACCATTTCCGTACATCCAGCAGGCGCACAAATAGTCAAATAAGCAACTAGCGGTAAATTATTTTTATATTACGTTATTGAAATTTTATCTCTGTAGTCTAAGAAAAATATTTATAATTATTTAAATCATAATATATATTTTTTAAAACAATATCTGAAGTATTATTTATTTATGTAGAAACCGAACTAACTAGCGTAGTGATACAACAAACAGGTGGGAATTTTTGAAAAGATTAAATTTTGTTTAATTTAATTATAATTATTATAATTATTAGATGTAATTGATTTGCTAGTATTAAGATTTTAGCTTAAAATGTTCTTTTATTATTGTATTAAAGTTTCTATTAATAATTTTAATAATTTATTATGTTCTGAACATTTTTCATTAATTGATACATGAAGTGTTTTTTTAAATAGTGTTATGATGTTTTCAAAACGGGGTGGCATAGTCCTATCATTACCGACCGAGCAATTGGCACAGTTTTAAGCTTATTAAAAATAAAATACGTAAATTCACAAAAAATCAAGAGAACACTTCGCTGCGGTTTTGAACGATCTATCACCCAGTACAAGTTTGAAGTCGAAATATAAAGTGGTTTTTGCAAAAACTTTGAACAAAACAAAATTCGGTTTCTTTCAAAGTTTTTGCAAAAACCACTTGATATTTCGACTTCAAACTTTTACTGGGTGATAGATCGTTCAAAACTGCAGCGAAGTGTTCTCTTGATTTTTTGTGATTTTATGTATTTCATTTTTAATAAGCTTGAAACTGTGCCAATTGCTCGGTCGGTAATGATATGACTATGGCACCCCCTTAAAACATAAATAAAATACAATTTTCATATGGAATACCTATAATAATAATTACATTTAGATAAAATTATTCTAATACATATACTTCAATAGCAATTATTTTCCCCGTTGATTGATATACACACGTATAGATAATAATTCTTCTCATCATTAGTTAACTTCTTCAGATTTTTGAAATATGTTATTAACTCAGCGCCGGTCTTACGTATTGTGAGACCTAGGGCAAATATTTATCACGGGGCTTACTTAAGGGGAGGATTTTTCTAATGAAATTCGGAATTGCTTGAAAAAGTACAAATATGGTCAAAAAAATACAAATGTAGCCAAGGGAGTCGATGTCTACATAAAAACGATTATTTAAATAATTTTTAAACCCAAATAGGCGGGGGACGCGAGTTCCAAGCATATAACGGAGTTACGTAGACGTGCGACGTAAGCAAGACGATTATTTGAATAATTTTTAAACCCAAGTAGCCGGGGGACGCGAGGTCCACGAATATTAGGGAATTACGTAGACGGGCAACAATAAGCAAGACAATTATTTAAGCAATTTTTAAACCCACGTAGGCGGGGGATACGAGGTCCACGCATATTAGGGAATTACGTAGACATGCATTAATAAGCAAGACTATTATTTAAATAATTTTTTAACCCAAGTACTCGGGGGACGCGAGTTCTAAGCATATAACGGAGTTACGTAGACGTGAGACGTAAGCAAAACGATTATTTAATAATTTTTAAGCCCAAGTAGCCGGGGGACACGAGGTCCACGAATATGAAGGAGTCATGAAGACATGAAACAATAAGCAAAACGATTATTTAAATAATGTGTAAACCCAAGCAGCCGGGGGACGCGGGGTCCACGCATAAGGGAAGGCGGGGCATGACGTGTCAGGTAGGTAAGTTTGGCACCCTCATATTTTTAATATTAATGAATGCAAAAAATGTAATTTTTACGTAAACCTAATTAGATATGCTTTTAGAATTTTCCTCTATACTTTTGAGATTATAGATAATGTTTAACATTTAATTTAATAAAATTGAAAATCGGTGCTTAGAAACAAGGTTGACTTCATTTTTAAGTCGCTTGGAGTAACGAGAAAATGATTTTTTTTCTAAATGAGACCAAACCTATTTGATAGTTTCAACTTTTATCTTTCA
Source organism: Torymus aiolomorphi (assembly GCA_036365515.1). NCBI lineage: Eukaryota > Metazoa > Arthropoda > Insecta > Hymenoptera > Torymidae > Torymus > Torymus aiolomorphi. Next base: position 88,776,579 of record CM070874.1, on the reverse strand, counting down.
AGCCCTGTTTTTGTTATTTTCAGAAAATCTTTATAAATAATATAATTAAAAAATGAAAATGGTATTAAAATGGGGCATGACGTGGCACCCTGGCGGGGCACGTGTGGCACACTCGGGCGTATCAGTGCGCCGCGGCGGCCGCCGAGCGAAGTGATGTAACCTACAAACCAAAAACGGAGCAAGATGGGTTAACAACTACGCAGTGCAATAATTTAGTTTTAAGTAGTTTTTAGTTTCAATTATTACATTAATAAGTAAATAACGATTATTTCGACTGCGTGTTAAGTTATATTTAGAGTAGAAAAAAGCCACTTGAAGACTTAAACACAAATCAGCTTGATTTATCCATTGTTAATAATAATTCAGCTTCCGTAAATAATGAAAATTACTTTAGAGAAGTAATACCTGAAGAATCAATTGTAGATACTCAAACTGCCTTTTTCAATGGTCAGGTAGTTCAAATATGCTACATAGATGAAAATGATGCGAAATCTTTAAATTTAAACTTATTGTAATAATAATGAGAATTTGTTAATCAAACAAAAGTATTATGTTGTGATCATATTTTATAAGAAGGAATTTATAATATAAAATCATTTATTAAAATGTAATAATTTATTTTAAAATAAAAATTGTTATGTTCCTTAATAAAAATAAAATTTTAAATTTTCAATAGACTGATTAATTATTTGATTTTTGAAAATTTTATTATGGCATAATTATTAAAGTATTAATTACTGGAAAAAAGAATTGAAAAATACCTATAGTAAAATATTAAATTTGACCGTACCATGCGTGCCCCGTCGGGTGCCACAATCCACCCGCCGGTGGGGCACGTAGTTAGGGTGTCACACGTGCCCCGCCCTCCCCTATAAGGGAGTAAAGTTATAGAAGTTAAGAATTTTGGAAATAAAAGTCTTGCTTATACGTCGCACATCTACGTAACTTCGTAATATGCGTGGAACTCGCGTCCTCTGGCTATACTTGGGTTTAATAATACATTATGTAACGAGGGGCTAAACTAGCAGATTATTCCCGCGGGTGAGTTCACTGCCCAAGCGAGCGTAGCGAAGCGAGATGTGTTTTTTCGTACCGGCCACATCCACTGTGGCCATTTCATAGATTTAAGGGACTGTCTACATAAGGGAGGAAATACAATAGGCGCCATGCTCTGCGCCATCTGCGCCGTGGTATAAGCATTCAGCTGATTGGTTGATTCCACCCATCCCGACCTTATATATATATATATATATATAAGGTCGGGATGGGTGGAATCAACCAATCAGCTGAATGCTTATACCACGGCGCAGATGGCGCAGAGCATGGCGCCTATTGTATTTCCTCCCTTATGTAGACAGTCCCTTAAATCTGTGAAATGGCCACAGTGGATGTGGCCGGTACGAAAAAACACATCTCGCTTCGCTACGCTCGCTTGGGCAGTGAACTCACCCGCGGGAATAATCTGCTAGTTTAGCCCCTCGTTACATAATGTATTATTAAACCCAAGTATAGCCAGAGGACGCGAGTTCCACGCATATTACGAAGTTACGTAGATGTGCGACGTATAAGCAAGACTTTTATTTCCAAAATTCTTAACTTCTATAACTTTACTCCCTTATAGGGGAGGGCGGGGCACGTAACTTTGATTAAAGTACACCCTCGTGTGACACCCTAACTTTGATTAAAAATAACAACTAAATCGTGTATTATTTCAAAATGTACAAAAACGAAATAATTAGATCAGAAAAAATAAAATAAAATAAACTATTAACTTTTTTTTCATTTTCTTTTAATTATTGATAAAATACAGAAAAGAAATTCTGAAAAAAATGCTCTACGTGCCCCACCGGCGGGTGGATTGTGGCACCCGACGGGGCATATATATATATATATATATATATATATATATATATATATATATATATATATATATATATATATATATATATATATATATATATATATATATATATATATATATATATATATATATATATATATATATATATATATATATATATATACTCCCTAAAGGAGAAAATACAATAGGCGCCGTCCTCTGCTCCGCGGCCTGGGGTGCCTTTTCCTATGGGCTTTGCCGGCTTTGCCTTTGCGCAGCAGCGCAGTTGCGTTTCTACTTCTACTCACGTCTATCTTCGTTAAAAATCAAAATCAAAGCAAAATTGTAAACATGGCACTACTTTTTTAAAAATCGTCATTACGTTGAAATTAGTACATTTTGACGATTTAATGATTTTTAAATTGATTTTTAAAGCTTATAATATATTCCAATTGCGAGAACTAAAAATTGATCAATTGCTTTACATAATTATTTATCGCAGTTTTAACATGAAAAACTAACTTTTGGCAGGGAGCTTACGGCCAATACAACCTTAACATCTCCATGCAGGGAGCTTACGGCCACTACAACCTTAACATTTCCATGCACAATCAGTTCCTGACAAACTAAACTTATAAAAACGATTTTTAACGCCTAAATACATCTGAAATAGTCGATTTTCGCTTATCATTTAATAGGATTTAATTTGAACATTTTTGCGTAAAACAATTTCTGGTAAGTTAAACCTGAAAGAACGATTAAAAACGCTTAAATACAATTAAAATAGTCAATTTTTGGCCATTATAGAAAATAAATAATTTTTCATGAATGAGTTACAGTTTTTGTCAAAATATAGTATAATTAGTATTTGAGATGTAACAGTTTTTGCAATGTCGAAGATATAAAGTTCTCCTGAATAGTAGCCGTCGTGCCTCATATGTAAAAACAAAGTTTTTATACAGCGGGGTTGGCGCGCGACAGTGCGCGCAGGACAGCGCCTATAGTTAAGAATAAGATTAGATTTAGTTTTAGTTAGCGAATTACGCGACTCAAATGGGCGCACAGTTAATCTGATGTTAGTGTATTATATCAGCACTTTTACTTTTGGAAAAACTATTGGTCGGTTAACGAATTTAAAATAAAATTTAAAAAAAATTACAAGCAATAAGTTCTAAGAGAAGAAGCGGAATCTCTGGGAATATTGGTCTATGGAAAACTGTAGTGTGGCGAGATATGAGCAATATATCATTAATAATATCTCCAATATACTGCCCATACACGTGTTACGTCGAGTTTTCGAGAGAAAATCCAACTTATATGTTTCTTAAAGAGCTTTTTGCTCGGTTTAGAGTCTGGAGTTTTAATTCCAATAGCTCAAGATCGAGCCTGATACTATACTAGCCAGAGTGGAATTAAAGAGCAACAAAGGGCGCGATGCGGTTGGTGATTTAAAGATCAAGTCGTAAATTTGTTTCGTTGATTAGATTTTTTTTATTAGCAAATGTAGGCTAACAGATACAAGTGGTTAACCAGATGACCTAAGTAGTCTAGATTTACTAATATGTTTTTTAGATCCCGAAATTGAAAGGTTGGAATTAATAAAAAAAAACACTTGTTTTATGGGGACATAAATTTTTCGAGTTATCGATTTAATTTACATGAAATGGGGAAAAGTGATGACAAATAATCTAGCTAAAATAGAAATAGATAGATAGCCAGGTAAATATTTACTTACTTGTGACTTTCTGCTGGAATGGCTTACCCCTCAGTAATTTGAAAAAATATGAATGGAAATTTATTCAATAAAATAATCCGATAGAAAATTTTGAAATAAAACGAATGCTAAATAAAATTTATGTTAATTGTTACTTTTATTCAAGGAAATAGTAATCAAATACAAAAACAATTTTTAAATCTTTGTAAAAACACCAAATGAACCATAAACTTGCTTTGCGGAGCAGAGTCGGAAAAAGTAAGTAGAAAAAATTGCTTGAAAAGAAAGCACGTGTGTAGCGATTGTAGTACAGAGCGAAAATTTCTGAGACCGAGAAAAATGTTAGTTTGGAAAATTTTGAATGGACCGAACTGCTTGAAGATTTTGAGTGAACTGAACGTGGGTGCGCTCGGAGGTGTAAGTAATCGGCTTGAGAATTAGGGACGCAGCCGCCTTCTCTTTATCGCAAGACTCCAGGGATGATATTGGTCGCCCAGATTTTTGGGACCACCCTCGCTCAAGATCGAATGCTAGGTTTCGTTAATGAGCCACTTATATGCAGATTCTACATAATTTAAGTACTAAACAATGTAAGTACTAAACGATTTTGGATAGCTTTCGGCTGAGTTCATTGGGCAAAATGATTGGTTCATAAATTTCAGAGATATTTCAGGCTAAAATTTTGTCAACCTCTTTTTTAAATCGTAATTTCTCGAGAACGGCTCGATGTATCAGCTCCAAATTTATAGACAATTTTGTATGCGATATAGATAATATGTGTGGATTTTCATCAAGATCGTATATTATACGATTACTTTTTGAGATATTTGATAGTTAAAATTTTCATATTTTAATCATGCTGAAATTTTGTGGAGATGTAGAGTTTATATATTTATCGTATAAGTCCTTTAGGTAAAAGAATTGTCTTATGATTGTTAGAGATATTTAAGGTTAAAATTTTTTTCGTTATTTTCAAAATCGTAATTTCTCAATGAGGACTTCATGTATCAGCTTGGAATTTATAGACTATTTTGTATGCGATATAGGCAGTACCTGTGTAAAATTTCATCCAGATTATACGGTTACTTTTTGAGATATTTGATATTTAAAATTTTGGTATTTCTGAAAATGACTTTCTTTGTTGTCGCACAATAACTATATAGAATAAAATTGTTTTAATTTCTTTGAAATTTGGTGGAGATGTAGTTAGTATATTATTTATTATAAGAGTATAAGAGAAATACGTTTAACAATACTTTTAACAATACTTTTATTTATTACGTAACATTTTATTAAACTAATATTATATAGAATTAAATTTATGTATGAACGAAGGAAGAATACCCGTTTATTCAATATGCAATCAAAGTAAAACCGTAGGTTAAGTGTAATCTAGAGTTATGAAGGAGATTATTGTTTTTATGATTTGAATTTTTATCATCATTTTATTATTACTGAAAATTCTGTAATAGAAAATCATCGATGCTTCAACTATTTCAATACTTGTTGAATCTCTACGACATTCAACAGTCGAAGGGGAAAGTGTTACGTCTGTGACGTATTCTTAAAATTAAATTTGATATTTATATTCTCATCAGTAATTTTCTGACACGCAAAACGATGTGATTGCGAATTTCTACGATACAGCCTTTCGACCACGCGACATCACGATGAAGTGAACCACCGAAATTACGAAAGTATACGCGCGTCGAAATTTTGTCTACACTCAGCACTTTTCAATTTGAAATCGAACGGCTTACATTTAAATAATTATTTAATTTGTTTAAAAAGATGATCTCGACTTATCGTCAAAATCATCTTTAACCTAATTTAATAGCGGTATAAAATAAGCGGTAATCGTCCGCATGGGCTGGTATCTCGCAGCCAGACCGCGAACTCCTTACCACTCCAGCCGACAAAAGGAGTAGTTAATTTGTAAGGACCAATAAGTACGAGTACAGTTCAATAAAACAGACCAATTTATCTATATTTAAAATCGCACTACTTAGACGCGTATTTTGCGAGAATCATTTCTTAACTAGTTTAATTTGATCAATTAAATAAACACATTTTATAAAATCTGGAGTTATTAAATTGAGAACCTATACCTAGAAAAGGTAAGGAATCATTATAACTAATCTATCTAATATATTAAGTATTATCCTCACCTTCTATGGCTATACTAACCAAAGATAACAGGCCTGAGGGAGTGTGGTCAGCTGATATGCGGGAAGGTGGACAACTCAAGGGTCTGTCTCTTGGCTAAGGGCCTAAGAGCGGAAGTTCTACCCAAGTACTGCTTACGCAACCTGGCGATGGCTAAGATTTGGTACAAAGACGAGAAAGACGGCATGCGGGAGGTGGTTGTTGCATCAGCCTAACTCCCTAATTTTGTAAAGCCAAGGGGCGGGACCTGTTGTTGGAGTCCGATGCTAATGCACATCATCTGGCGTGGGGCAGCTCGGACACGAACAACAGAGGCGAGAAGCTCTTGCAGTTTCTCTCCACTACCAACCTTGACTTCCTGAACAGAGGTTGTAAGCCTACTTTCCGAAATGCGAATAGGGTGGAGGTCATTGACATCACCTTAGCTATGAGAAATATGGGGCGTGCGATCACGGGCTGGAGAATCTCAGATGAGATCTCTATGTCGGATTGCAACCATATAGTTTTCGAAATCAAAGGACGCAGCACAGAATCTAGACTCTATAGAAATCCGAGGAAGACAGACTGGGCCACCTATGTTGAAGAACTGGGGGCAAAGCTCAAGTCATTTCCAGGTAAATATAGCAATCAGATTGAACTTGATCACTGCGGTGAGGTTCTAAAGAATAACATCATCAGTGCCTTTGAGAACAACTGCAGATTACGATTGAAGCCAGTGCAAAAGGGAGCACATTGGTGGAATCCAACACTGAAGGCGTTGAAGAAAAAGACCAGAAGAATTTATAATAGCTCTAAGAAAAGGAATAATCCAGCCGATAGAGAAGCTCTTAGAGATGCTCAAAGAGAGTATAAAAAGGAAATCGAAAGAGCTAAAAGCCAGAGCTGGAAAAGCTTTTGCGAGAGCATGAGCGTGTCTCTGATACCGCTAGATTGCTCAAACTGCTAAGACAACCGAAAACTTAAGGGCCTAATCTAATAAGACTTGGCTCGGGGAAATAGCTTGCTTGACGTAGACGGGGCGTTCAACCATACCACGAAAGAGAGCGTAGTGAAGGGCGCCGAGGACCATTTGGTACCCAATACGGTTAGAAGGTGGCTTTGGCGCATACTTAGTTGTAGAAGAGTGGAGACCCATTGGGGCTCACACTCAGAAGAAATAAAAGTAGGGAAGGGCTGTCCGCAAGGAGGAGTACTGTCTCTCACCATGTGGTGCTTGGTGATTGATGAACTCATCAGACTACTGAATGAGGCAGGCTTCTTTACCCAAGCCTATGCGGACGACATCCTAATACTAGTGAAAGCCGACGACGAGCACGTACTTGCAGGACTAATGCAACATGTGTGAGTCTATCAGGCTATCGGTGAATCCAGATAAAGTTAACATGATTTGGTTCATCAGAAGATACAAGGCCAAACATATTAGGGGAGTGCAACTGTGCGTCAAGCCCCTAAAGCTGATAAACGATGAAAAGTATTTGGGGGTGACGTTAGATTCTAAACTGAATTGGGGATAACACATTAGCAAGATATGCGAGAAAGCCATAAACACCTTCTGGGCCTGTAGGAGGGCTGTTGGCAACACCTGGGGTCTCTCGTTGGACAACGTAAGGTGGATGTATGAAGCAATCATCAGAGCCAGATTAGCGCATGTAGCGGTGGTTTGGTGGCAGAGATGCGCACTAAAAATCCACCAGAGCTCTTTAGACAAAATGCAAAGACTAGCAGTAGGGGCATAACGGGCTCTCTGAACACTACACCCCTTGCAACACAAGAACTAATACTAGAAATACCACCCTTGCAAGTTTTCATTAAATGCGAAGCAAGCAAGACTTGATGACGCAGCAGGGATGTCATGGGCGTAGGGAGCGGGCTTAACCAGGAACTTAGTCAGCTTTTGCCCCCTGACATCGAAGCATTGGAGTATGATAAGACAGGTGGAAGGATTATATTCCAAAAAGCTTACAGGATGCACATCTCCGACAGATCGAAAAGAGTGGGCCAACGGTAAGCACCCCTACACCCAAACGGGCGTGGTGTGGTACAAGGATGGCACCAAAAATGAGAATGGCATGGGTGCCTGAGAGCAAAATAGCTCTACAGAGCTGGTGTACACACTTGACTCCCACGCATCCGTGTTCCAAGCAGAAGTGAAAGCCATAGCGGGGTGTGCTGCAGTGCAACTTACCATCTGCTCTTTTGACTGGGGCTATGAGTTTTGCAATATCTAAAAATTGTTCAAAATTACTTCTTTCCTATTGGCCCTATGATCCTGAAACCTGTTCCATTAGACAGAGCAGAAACAAATAGTCGGGTATAGTAATTTGTGAGTTCAGAAAATGGAAATTTTATGTTTTTGAGAGATCTGAAATCGATTACGTCCGAATAAACGAAGAAATATAGAACATTTTTCAAAATTACTGCGTTCCTATTGGTCCTGCGACCCTAAAACCTGTTCCATCCGATAGAGCGGAAAAAAGTCAGGTATAGTGACTAGTGGGCTGAAAATGGAAATTTTGGGTTTTCGAGTGATTTTAAAGTGAGTAGATCCGTATAAACGGAGAAAAACTTTTCTTCCTCCAAATCACACCAAAACTCATATACAGAGGTGTTTTTCGATGCTCTTTCGACTGGCGCTATAAGTTTTGCAATATCTAAATTTTTTCAAAATTACTCTTTTCCTATTGGCCCTACGACACTGAAACATGTTCCATTCGACAGAGCGGAAAGAAATAGTCGGATATAGTGACTTGTGGGTTCAGAAAATAGAAATTTTGAGTTTTTGTGCGATTTTAAAGAGATTAGATCCGAATCAACGAAGAAAAACGTTTTTCCTCCAAATCTCACTAAAACACATATGTGGGCGGTTCAATAAGTCCGTGACTTTGAAATGAAAAACACTATTTATAACAAATTCTAAAAAGTAATTTTTATCAAACTCCTCAAAATACTCATTTTTCGCAGTAATGATCTCTTCGTTCGACGAAAATCTTTTACCTCTAAGCCAAGCTTTCATGTTATGAAACAAAAATAATCGGAAGGGGACAAATCTGGGGAATAGGGTGGATGAGGAAGTATTTCGTAGCGTAAACTAAATAATTTGGCCGTTGCAATGGCACTCGTGTGAGCTGGTGCATTGTCCTGGTAGAAAAGCACTTTTTTCGCCAAATGGGGCCGCTTTTCCTTCAGTATGGCATCAAAGCGATCTAATAATGTGGCATAATACTCTCCTGCAATAGTTTTTCCCTTCAGGAGGTAATCGATTAATATTATACCACGTGAGTCCCAAAAAATTGTGGCCATGAGCTTACCGGCTGATGGAACCGTTTTCGCTTTTTTCGGCGCAGATTCCCCAGGCCCAGTCCACATTTTCGACTGATTTTTTGTTTCTGGCGTATAATAATGAATCCACGTTCCATCAACAGTTACATAACGTTGTAAAAATTCCTTTGAATTACGTTGAAACATGCCCAAACATTGCTCAGACGCAACCACACGAGCAGCACGCAGCACCCATCTTGCAGACAGCTTCCTCATGCCCAATCATTCATGTAAAATGTACCATGCGCGCCATACTGAAATGTTTACAGTCTCACTAATCTCACGCACTTTCAATCGACGATCGTTGAGTACAATGTCGTGGATTTAATCGATCATTTCTTGAGAAGTCACCTCTTTTGGACAGCCAGAACGCTCAGCCTCACTTGTGCTAATACGGCCGCAACGAAATTCAGTGAACCACTTATGAATCATACCATGCGATGGAGCAGACTCCTTATAATATTTTGCGAGCTTTTCTTCAGTTTCCTTGATTGATTTTCCTCGTAGAAAATAATGTTTATTAAGCAAGCGAAACTCGCTTTTTTCCATCGTTTTATTTTAACAATGAAACACTAAATTCAAATGACTGTAAAAAATTTTCTAATCAACGCACTGACTTGAAACTTTGTATACGCACTGATATTAGATGGTATTCTCTTAGAGTAGTAACATATTTACGATAACAGCACGATCTTTCGAGAAGTCACGGACTTATTGAACAGCCCACGTATATAGAGGTGTTTTTTTATGCTCTTTTGACTGGCGCTACGAGTTTTACAATATCTCAAAAGTTTTACAAATTACTTCTTTCCTATTAACCTTACGACCCTGAAAGCTGTTCCATTCGACAAAAATTTTGAGCGCTTTCAAAGTGATTATAGAACCTAATAAACGAAGAAATATAGAACATTTTTCAAAATTACTCCTTTCCTATTGGCTCTACGACTCTGAAAACTGTTCCATTCGATAGAGCTGAAAAAAATAGTCGGGTATAGTGACTAGTGGGCTGAGGAAATGCAAATTTTGTGTTTTTGTGCGATTTTCAAGTGATTAGATCCGAATAAACGTAGAAAAACTTTTTGCCTCTAAATCTCACGAAAACTCATATATAGAGGTATTTTTCGATGCTCTTCTGACTGGCGCTACGAGTTTTACAATATCTCAAAAGTTTTTCAAATTACTTCTTTCCTATTGACCTTACGACCCTGAAAGCTGCTCCATTCGATAGAGCGGAAACAAATAGTCGGGAATAGGGTTTTGTGGGATCAGAAAATGAAAATATTGGGTTTTTAAGCGATTTGAAACCGATTAGGTCTGAATAAACGAAGAAATATAGAACATTTTTAAAAATTACTCCGTTCCTATTGGTCCTAGGCCCCTGAAGCATGTTCCATTCGATAGAGCGGAAATAAATAGTCGGGTATAGTGACTAGTGGTTCGAGAAAATGGAAATTTTGTGTTTTTGAGCGATTTTAAAGTAATTGGATCCCAATAAACGAAGAAATAGTACATTATGTAACAAGGGACTAAAGTAGCAGATTATCCCGAGCGAAATGATCGACCGATCACCGAAGGGAATGATCGACTTTAGTTCCGTGTTATAGTACTTTATTCCCATCGCCACTGTGGCCACTTCATAGATTTGAAAATTTATTTTGTATTTATGTGTTATAATTTTGTTAGTTTTAACCCAAATTACCATAAACGTAAAACATTAGACTATGTTACTTTATTCTCGCATAATGCGGGAATAGAAGTACTTTATTCCCGATAATTTACTTTATTCTCGCATAATGCGGGAATAAAGTAAAAGAGGGAATCAGATGCCACTTTGCCCCGCTTTTTTGAAGCTATAAAATGGCCATTATAGTAGAGATGGGAATAAAACTATTTTCCTCCACATCTCACCAAAACTCATAGCGTGACTCAAATTATCCTGACATTGGATTTTCTCCCCGGAAAAAGGCGAAAAGGTTGGAAAAGCGGTAAGTCTAAGGGTTTTGGCGTCCGAGAAACACAATGGTGCAGTAAAAATTGACGTAGCACAAAAAATAAAAATGATAGCAAAATTATTTTTTCGAAAAAAATTTAAGGTTTGGTTTTCAGGTCCATTTATAGAATTTCATTAAGTTTAAAGACCATACCGCCGTTGCCCAATCTCGATATAGGGATAAATCAATATTTAATTGAATATTAAAAATCTGCTTTTTCGGACGAACATGGGAATTACCAGACGTTCGAGAAACGGGAATTAAGAGAACGAAGTCGTTTGAATAAACGGACTTTAGCTAGCAAGCGGCAACTTCATGACGCGATGGGCGCTCTTGACATCCCTGATTAAAAAAACCCATTCATTCCTTTAAAAAGCTGTTAGTTGAATCGACTTTAATGAGGATTTTTTACTGACTTAATACATGGACTATATAGGGAATTTAATAGGATCCAATAGGATTTAATATTTTTTTTTAATCAGGGATAGTCATAACTACTTGATTCCAGCTAACGGAATATTCACAAAATTTCATTAAACCTTCAAAGATTGCTGATAACATGAATGGCATTATATTTCTATTCCCCGGTGTGTGTAATTTCTTATGAAATTATGAGGTATGTTGCGGGTTATGTTAATTGGCAATGTTTACAGATGCTGTCGGTTCGCGAAATGGCCAACGGATGACGCCTCTGTCGCGCACGTACTATCGCCTCGACGTATAATTTGCCGTATTTGCCATAGCCGAGACAGCCCACCGATACATTGATAATACTGTGAATGAAATGGAAGAAAAAAGACAAATTGGCTTTATTCATTCCTTATCAAGATTACTGACAGTTATTTACCACCGCATTTATCTATGAGGCCATGATACTCGAGTATTTTGCGAGTCACTGAGCCCGTTTACATATTGCGTGCACGCGGTACAATGTATAAAAGTGTACGAAATTGTAAAGAAAATGTAAAAAGGTACAAAATATGTCCGAAATTCAGTATGAAACTACACTTTTATTACACTTTCTTACACTTTTTTACACTTTTCTACATTTACTAAACAATTTGCAACATTTTCGATTTTTGCTAGGGTTACTACTTAATTTTTAGTTACGTGTACTAGTGTAAAAAATTCATATTCTAAATTGTTAAAGCTCAAAAACGATGAGAAATTAACGCATATCTACAAGCTCCAATAGCCATAATCAAAAGATTAAGAGTTTAAAATTCATAAAACTCACTTTAAATGTAAAAAATTATGATTTTTTGATGATTTATCCATTTATTGTGGGGAGATTATTGCAATAAATTTACTGAAGAAACTTATTTTTTCTATTTTTTTTATCATTATTTTACTATAGTAGTACTTCCATAATTATTAAAAATGCTCATTTTTCTGTTTTTTTGCTTGGGGAGGGGTAAACACATTTTTTTTCAAAATCTCAGTGATAAACTATTTATGGAGTCAGAAGACAACGTTTTGTAGTTATAGCGAATGGAAATTCAAAAAATTACGGTTTTTCGCTACACCCTATTATATAGATGTTTTTTTTCAACGAGTACATGAGAGGGCCTTTTTATATGCATTGAAGTTCTATAGGGGATCATGCATTTCGCGTCGTGCATAACCGAATAGTGAATTAATACTAAAGATTAATAATAAAGTAAAAATATAATTATAAAAAAATTATAAATAAAAGTCTCATGCAATTATTTCCCTATTTATAAAAATTTATTATTTTGCGATTTAATTTTTATATCATTCTAAACAGGCTAAAAAGCCATAAAATATATAAATTTGACAATAAGAGAAGAATTACGCCAAGATTCGCTTGGAGAGGGGAAAAAATAGATTGTTTTCATTCTTTCCTAAATCACGCTCTAAATGCTGTTATGGTACAGCGAATGGAAATTTAAAAATGACGATTTTTCGCTATACCCTACTACATAATTATTCAATAGTCAGTTTAAACGATGAAACACTATCGTTTACTGCGTGCACGAAATATGTAAACGGGCTTAGTAACTCGCAAAATACGCGAGTATCATCACCTCATAGATAAATGTAGTGGTAAATAACTGTCAATAATCTTGATAATGAATGAATAAAGCCAATTTGGCTTTTTTCGTCGATTTTATTGGCAGTATTATCATTGTAACGGTGAGCTGTATCCGCTACGGTAAATTCGGCAAATACGGCGAGGCGATAGTACGTGCGTGGCAGAGGAGTCATCTGTTGGGCATTTCGGGAACCGACAGCATTTGTAAACATTGCCTAACATTTAACATAACCCGCCACGTACCCCATAATTGAATAAATAAATTACACACACCGGAGAATAGAAATAGAATGCCATTCATATTATCAAGCAATCTTTAAAGGTTTAATGAAATTTAGTGAATCTTCCGTTAGCTACAATCAAATAGTTATGGCTATGTCAAGAGCGCCTATCCCGCCATGAAGTTGCCGCATGCTAGCTAGAGTCAGTTTATTTTAAGGAATTCGTCCTCTTAATTCCCGTTCCTCGAACGTCTGGTAATTCCCTATCCGGCCAAAAAGCAGAATTTTAATATTCAATTAAAAATTGATTTATCCCGATATCGAGGTCGGGCAAAGGCGGGATGGTCTTTAAACTTAATGAACTTCGATAAATGGACATAAAAACCAAACCTTACATATTTTTCGAAAAAATAATTTCGCTATCTTTTTTATTTTTTCCGCTACGTCAGTTTTTACTGCAGCATTGTGTTCCTCGGGCCCCAAAACACTTAGATTCAACGCTTTTCCAACATTTTCGGAATTTTCCAGGCAGAAAATCCAATGTCAGGATAATTTGAGTCACGTTTTATTCTCATTGCTACTATAATGGCCATTTTATAGCCTGAAAAGCGGGGCAAAAGTAGCATCTGAATCCAGCCATTACTTTATTCCCGCATAAATCGGGAATAAAGAGAATTAGCGGAGATAAAGTAGTTCTATTCCCGCATTGTGCGGAAATAAAGTAACATAGTTCAATTTTTTACGTTTAGGGTGAATTGGGTTAAAACTAACAAAATTATAACAAATAAATACAGAATAACTTTCTAAACCTATGAAGTGGCCACAGTGCGGCGATGGAATACGTAAAGTACTATAGACAACGCGGGACCAAAGTCGATCATTCTCTTGGATGAAAAATACCCCTATATATGAATTTTGGCTCAATTTGGAGAAAAAAATTTTTCTTCGTTTATTGGGATATAATGCGTTGAAAATCGCTCAAAAATACCAAATTTCAATTTTCTCAGCCTACTAGTCACAATACCCGACTATATCATCCTGCTCTAGTGGATGGAGTATCCTTTGGGGTCGAAGGACCTAGCGGAGATGAGCAATTTTGAAAAATGTTCTACATTTCATCGTTTATTTGGGCCAAATCGACTTCAAATCGCTTGAAACCCCAAAATATCCATTTTTAAATCCCACCAATCACTATACGCGACTATTTTTTTCCGCTCTATCGAATGGAAAAGGTTTTAGGTCCGTAGAGCCAATAGGAAAAAAATAATTTTCAAAAATTTTGAGATATTGCAAAAATCATAGCGCCAATCGAAAGAGCAGCGCAAAATACCCCTATATATGAATTTTGGCTCAATTTGGAGAAAAAAATTTTTCTTCGTTTATTGGGATATAATGCGTTGAAAATCGCTCAAAAATACCAAATTTCAATTTTCTCAGCCTACTAGTCACAATACCCGACTATATCATCCTGCTCTAGTGGATGGAGTATCCTTTGGGGTCGAAGGACCTAGCGGAGATGAGCAATTTTGAAAAATGTTCTACATTTCATCGTTTATTTGGGCCAAATCGACTTCAAATCGCTTGAAACCCCAAAATATCCATTTTTAAATCCCACCAATCACTATACGCGACTATTTTTTTCCGCTCTATCGAATGGAAAAGGTTTTAGGTCCGTAGAGCCAATAGGAAAAAAATAATTTTCAAAAATTTTGAGATATTGCAAAAATCATAGCGCCAATCGAAAGAGCAGCGCAAAATACCCCTATATATGAATTTTGGCTCAATTTGGAGAAAAAAATTTTTCTTCGTTTATTGGGATATAATGCGTTGAAAATCGCTCAAAAATACCAAATTTCAATTTTCTCAGCCTACTAGACACAATACCCGACTATATCATCCTGCTCTAGTGGATGGAGTATCCTTTGGGGTCGAAGGACCTAGCGGAGATGTTCTACATTTCATCGTTTATTTGGGCCAAATCGACTTCAAATCGCTTGAAACCCCAAAATATCCATTTTTAAATCCCACCAATCACTATACGCGACTATTTTTTTCCGCTCTATCGAATGGAAAAGGTTTTAGGTCCGTAGAGCCAATAGGAAAAAAATAATTTTCAAAAATTTTGAGATATTGCAAAAATCATAGCGCCAATCGTAAGAGCAGCGCAAAATACCCCTATATATGAATTTTGGCTCAATTTGGAGAAAAAAATTTTTCTTCGTTTATTGGGATATAATGCGTTGAAAATCGCTCAAAAATACCAAATTTCAATTTTCTCAGCCTACTAGTCACAATACCCGACTATATCATCCTGCTCTAGTGGATGGAGTATCCTTTGGGGTCGAAGGACCTAGCGGAGATGAGCAATTTTGAAAAATGTTCTACATTTCATCGTTTATTTGGGCCAAATCGACTTCAAATCGCTTGAAACCCCAAAATATCCATTTTTAAATCCCACCAATCACTATACGCGACTATTTTTTTCCGCTCTATCGAATGGAAAAGGTTTTAGGTCCGTAGAGCCAATAGGAAAAAAATAATTTTCAAAAATTTTGAGATATTGTAAAAATCATAGCGCCAATCGAAAGAGCAGCGCAAAATACCCCTATATATGAATTTTGGCTCAATTTGGAGAAAAAAATTTTTCTTCGTTTATTGGGATATAATGCGTTGAAAATCGCTCAAAAATACCAAATTTCAATTTTCTCAGCCTACTAGTCACAATACCCGACTATATCATCCTGCTCTAGTGGATGGAGTATCCTTTGGGGTCGAAGGACCTAGCGGAGATGAGCAATTTTGAAAAATGTTCTACATTTCATCGTTTATTTGGGCCAAATCGACTTCAAATCGCTTGAAACCCCAAAATATCCATTTTTAAATCCCACCAATCACTATACGCGACTATTTTTTTCCGCTCTATCGAATGGAAAAGGTTTTAGGTCCGTAGAGCCAATAGGAAAAAATAATTTTCAAAAATTTTGAGATATTGCAAAAATCATAGCGCCAATCGAAAGAGCAGCGCAAAATACCCCTATATATGAATTTTGGCTCAATTTGGAGAATAAAATTTTTCTTCGTTTATTGGGATATAATGCGTTGAAAATCGCTCAAAAATACCAAATTTCAATTTTCTCAGCCTACTAGTCACAATACCCGACTATATCATCCTGCTCTAGTGGATGGAGTATCCTTTGGGGTCGAAGGACCTAGCGGAGATGAGCAATTTTGAAAAATGTTCTACATTTCATCGTTTATTTGGGCCAAATCGACTTCAAATCGCTTGAAACCCCAAAATATCCATTTTTAAATCCCACCAATCACTATACGCGACTATTTTTTTCCGCTCTATCGAATGGAAAAGGTTTTAGGTCCGTAGAGCCAATAGGAAAAAAATAATTTTCAAAAATTTTGAGATATTGCAAAAATCATAGCGCCAATCGAAAGAGCAGCGCAAAATACCCCTATATATGAATTTTGGCTCAATTTGGAGAAAAAAATTTTTCTTCGTTTATTGGGATATAATGCGTTGAAAATCGCTCAAAAATACCAAATTTCAATTTTCTCAGCCTACTAGTCACAATACCCGACTATATCATCCTGCTCTAGTGGATGGAGTATCCTTTGGGGTCGAAGGACCTAGCGGAGATGTTCTACATTTCATCGTTTATTTGGGCCAAATCGACTTCAAATCGCTTGAAACCCCAAAATATCCATTTTTAAATCCCACCAATCACTATACGCGACTATTTTTTTCCGCTCTATCGAATGGAAAAGGTTTTAGGTCCGTAGAGCCAATAGGAAAAAATAATTTTCAAAAATTTTGAGATATTGCAAAAATCATAGCGCCAATCGAAAGAGCAGCGCAAAATACCCCTATATATGAATTTTGGCTCAATTTGGAGAAAAAAATTTTTCTTCGTTTATTGGGATATAATGCGTTGAAAATCGCTCAAAAATACCAAATTTCAATTTTCTCAGCCTACTAGTCACAATACCCGACTATATCATCCTGCTCTAGTAGATGGAGTATCCTTTGGGGTCGAAGGACCTAGCGGAGATGTTCTACATTTCATCGTTTATTTGGGCCAAATCGACTTCAAATCGCTTGAAACCCCAAAATATCCATTTTTAAATCCCACCAATCACTATACGCGACTATTTTTTTCCGCTCTATCGAATGGAAAAGGTTTTAGGTCCGTAGAGCCAATAGGAAAAAAATAATTTTCAAAAATTTTGAGATATTGCAAAAATCATAGCGCCAATCGAAAGAGCAGCGCAAAATACCCCTATATATGAATTTTGGCTCAATTTGGAGAAAAATATTTTTCTTCGTTTATTGGGATATAATGCGTTGAAAATCGCTCAAAAATACCAAATTTCAATTTTCTCAGCCTACTAGTCACAATACCCGACTATATCATCCTGCTCTAGTGGATGGAGTATCCTTTGGGGTCGAAGGACCTAGCGGAGATGAGCAATTTTGAAAAATGTTCTACATTTCATCGTTTATTTGGGCCAAATCGACTTCAAATCGCTTGAAACCCCAAAATATCCATTTTTAAATCCCACCAATCACTATACGCGACTATTTTTTCCGCTCTATCGAATGGAAAAGGTTTTAGGTCCGTAGAGCCAATAGGAAAAAAATAATTTTCAAAAATTTTGAGATATTGCAAAAATCATAGCGCCAATCGAAAGAGCAGCGCAAAATACCCCTATATATGAATTTTGGCTCAATTTGGAGAAAAAAATTTTTCTTCGTTTATTGGGATATAATGCGTTGAAAATCGCTCAAAAATACCAAATTTCAATTTTCTCAGCCTACTAGTCACAATACCCGACTATATCATCCTGCTCTAGTGGATGGAGTATCCTTTGGGGTCGAAGGACCTAGCGGAGCTGAGCAATTTTGAAAAATGTTCTACATTTCATCGTTTATTTGGGCCAAATCGACTTCAAATCGCTTGAAACCCCAAAATATCCATTTTTAATTCCCACCAATCACTATACGCGACTATTTTTTTCCGCTCTATCGAATGGAAAAGGTTTTAGGGCCGTAGAGCCAATAGGAAAAAAATAATTTTCACAAATTTTGAGATATTGTAAAAATCATAGCGCCAATCGAAAGAGCAGCGCAAAATACCCCTATATATGAATTTTGGCTCAATTTGGAGAAAAAAATTTTTCTTCGTTTATTGGGATATAATGCGTTGAAAATCGCTCAAAAATACCAAATTTCAATTTTCTCAGCCTACTAGTCACAATACCCGACTATATCATCCTGCTCTAGTGGATGGAGTATCCTTTGGGGTCGAAGGACCTAGCGGAGATGTTCTACATTTCATCGTTTATTTGGGCCAAATCGACTTCAAATCGCTTGAAACCCCAAAATATCCATTTTTAAATCCCACCAATCACTATACGCGACTATTTTTTTCCGCTCTATCGAATGGAAAAGGTTTTAGGTCCGTAGAGCCAATAGGAAAAAAATAATTTTCAAAAATTTTGAGATATTGCAAAAATCATAGCGCCAATCGAAAGAGCAGCGCAAAATACCCCTATATATGAATTTTGGCTCAATTTGGAGAAAAAGTTTTTCTTCGTTTATTGGGATATAATGCGTTGAAAATCGCTCAAAAATACCAAATTTCAATTTTCTCAGCCTACTAGTCACAATACCCGACTATATCATCCTGCTCTAGTGGATGGAGTATCCTTTGGGGTCGAAGGACCTAGCGGAGATGAGCAATTTTGAAAAATGTTCTACATTTCATCGTTTATTTGGGCCAAATCGACTTCAAATCGCTTGAAACCCCAAAATATCCATTTTTAAATCCCACCAATCACTATACGCGACTATTTTTTTCCGCTCTATCGAATGGAAAAGGTTTTAGGTCCGTAGAGCCAATAGGAAAAAATAATTTTCAAAAATTTTGAGATATTGCAAAAATCATAGCGCCAATCGAAAGAGCAGCGCAAAATACCCCTATATATGAATTTTGGCTCAATTTGGAGAAAAAATTTTTCTTCGTTTATTGGGATATAATGCGTTGAAAATCGCTCAAAAATACCAAATTTCAATTTTCTCAGCCTACTAGTCACAATACCCGACTATATCATCCTGCTCTAGTGGATGGAGTATCCTTTGGGGTCGAAGGACCTAGCGGAGATGAGCAATTTTGAAAAATGTTCTACATTTCATCGTTTATTTGGGCCAAATCGACTTCAAATCGCTTGAAACCCCAAAATATCCATTTTTAAATCCCACCAATCACTATACGCGACTATTTTTTTCCGCTCTATCGAATGGAAAAGGTTTTAGGTGCGTAAAGCCAATAGGATAAAAATAATTTTCAAAAATTTTGAGATATTACAAAAATCATAGCGCCAATCAAAGAGCAGCGCAAAATACCCCTATATATGAATTTTGGCTCAATTTGGAGAAAAAAATTTTTCTTCGTTTATTGGGATATAATGCGTTGAAAATCGCTCAAAAATACCAAATTTCAATTTTCTCAGCCTACTAGTCACAATACCCGACTATATCATCCTGCTCTAGTGGATGGAGTATCCTTTGGGGTCGAAGGACCTAGCGGAGATGAGCAATTTTGAAAAATGTTCTACATTTCATCGTTTATTTGGGCCAAATCGACTTCAAATCGCTTGAAACCCCAAAATATCCATTTTTAAATCCCACCAATCACTATACGCGACTATTTTTTTCCGCTCTATCGAATGGAAAAGGTTTTAGGTCCGTAGAGCCAATAGGAAAAAATAATTTTCAAAAATTTTGAGATATTGCAAAAATCATAGCGCCAATCGAAAGAGCAGCGCAAAATACCCCTATATATGAATTTTGGCTCAATTTGGAGAAAAAATTTTTCTTCGTTTATTGGGATATAATGCGTTGAAAATCGCTCAAAAATACCAAATTTCAATTTTCTCAGCCTACTAGTCACAATACCCGACTATATCATCCTGCTCTAGTGGATGGAGTATCCTTTGGGGTCGAAGGACCTAGCGGAGATGAGCAATTTTGAAAAATGTTCTACATTTCATCGTTTATTTGGGCCAAATCGACTTCAAATCGCTTGAAACCCCAAAATATCCATTTTTAAATCCCACCAATCACTATACGCGACTATTTTTTTCCGCTCTATCGAATGGAAAAGGTTTTAGGTCCGTAGAGCCAATAGGAAAAAATAATTTTCAAAAATTTTGAGATATTGCAAAAATCATAGCGCCAATCGAAAGAGCAGCGCAAAATACCCCTATATATGAATTTTGGCTCAATTTGGAGAAAAAATTTTTCTTCGTTTATTGGGATATAATGCGTTGAAAATCGCTCAAAAATACCAAATTTCAATTTTCTCAGCCTACTAGTCACAATACCCGACTATATCATCCTGCTCTAGTGGATGGAGTATCCTTTGGGGTCGAAGGACCTAGCGGAGATGAGCAATTTTGAAAAATGTTCTACATTTCATCGTTTATTTGGGCCAAATCGACTTCAAATCGCTTGAAACCCCAAAATATCCATTTTTAAATCCCACCAATCACTATACGCGACTATTTTTTTCCGCTCTATCGAATGGAAAAGGTTTTAGGTCCGTAGAGCCAATAGGAAAAAATAATTTTCAAAAATTTTGAGATTTTGCAAAAATCATAGCGCCAATCGAAAGAGCAGCGCAAAATACCCCTATATATGAATTTTGGCTCAATTTGGAGAAAAAATTTTTCTTCGTTTATTGGGATATAATGCGTTGAAAATCGCTCAAAAATACCAAATTTCAATTTTCTCAGCCTACTAGTCACAATACCCGACTATATCATCCTGCTCTAGTGGATGGAGTATCCTTTGGGGTCGAAGGACCTAGCGGAGATGAGCAATTTTGAAAAATGTTCTACATTTCATCGTTTATTTGGGCCAAATCGACTTCAAATCGCTTGAAACCCCAAAATATCCATTTTTAAATCCCACCAATCACTATACGCGACTATTTTTTTCCGCTCTATCGAATGGAAAAGGTTTTAGGTCCGTAGAGCCAATAGGAAAAAATAATTTTCAAAAATTTTGAGATATTGCAAAAATCATAGCGCCAATCGAAAGAGCAGCGCAAAATACCCCTATATATGAATTTTGGCTCAATTTGGAGAAAAAAATTTTTCTTCGTTTATTGGGATATAATGCGTTGAAAATCGCTCAAAAATACCAAATTTCAATTTTCTCAGCCTACTAGTCACAATACCCGACTATATCATCCTGCTCTAGTGGATGGAGTATCCTTTGGGGTCGAAGGACCTAGCGGAGATGAGCAATTTTGAAAAATGTTCTACATTTCATCGTTTATTTGGGCCAAATCGACTTCAAATCGCTTGAAACCCCAAAATATCCATTTTTAAATCCCACCAATCACTATACGCGACTATTTTTTTCCGCTCTATCGAATGGAAAAGGTTTTAGGTCCGTAGAGCCAATAGGAAAAAAATAATTTTCAAAAATTTTGAGATATTGCAAAAATCATAGCGCCAATCGAAAGAGCAGCGCAAAATACCCCTATATATGAATTTTGGCTCAATTTGGAGAAAAAAATTTTTTTCGTTTATTGGGATATAATGCGTTGAAAATCGCTCAAAAATACCAAATTTCAATTTTCTCAGCCTACTAGACACAATACCCGACTATATCATCCTGCTCTAGTGGATGGAGTATCCTTTGGGGTCGAAGGACCTAGCGGAGATGAGCAATTTTGAGAAATGTTCTACATTTCATCGTTTATTTGGGCCAAATCGACTTCAAATCGCTTGAAACCCCAAAATATCCATTTTTAAATCCCACCAATCACTATACGCGACTATTTTTTTCCGCTCTATCGAATGGAAAAGGTTTTAGGTCCGTAGAGCCAATAGGAAAAAAATAATTTTCAAAAATTTTGAGATATTGCAAAAATCATAGCGCCAATCGAAAGAGCAGCGCAAAATACCCCTATATATGAATTTTGGCTCAATTTGGAGAAAAAATTTTTCTTCGTTTATTGGGATATAATGCGTTGAAAATCGCTCAAAAATACCAAATTTCAATTTTCTCAGCCTACTAGTCACAATACCCGACTATATCATCCTGCTCTAGTGGATGGAGTATCCTTTGGGGTCGAAGGACCTAGCGGAGATGAGCAATTTTGAAAAATGTTCTACATTTCATCGTTTATTTGGGCCAAATCGACTTCAAATCGCTTGAAACCCCAAAATATCCATTTTTAAATCCCACCAATCACTATACGCGACTATTTTTTTCCGCTCTATCGAATGGAAAAGGTTTTAGGTCCGTAGAGCCAATAGGAAAAAATAATTTTCAAAAATTTTGAGATATTGCAAAATCATAGCGCCAATCGAAAGAGCAGCGCAAAATACCCCTATATATGAATTTTGGCTCAATTTGGAGAAAAAATTTTTCTTCGTTTATTGGGATATAATGCGTTGAAAATCGCTCAAAAATACCAAATTTCAATTTTCTCAGCCTACTAGTCACAATACCCGACTATATCATCCTGCTCTAGTGGATGGAGTATCCTTTGGGGTCGAAGGACCTAGCGGAGATGAGCAATTTTGAAAAATGTTCTACATTTCATCGTTTATTTGGGCCAAATCGACTTCAAATCGCTTGAAACCCCAAAATATCCATTTTTAAATCCCACCAATCACTATACGCGACTATTTTTTTCCGCTCTATCGAATGGAAAAGGTTTTAGGTCCGTAGAGCCAATAGGAAAAAAATAATTTTCAAAAATTTTGAGATATTGCAAAAATCATAGCGCCAATCGAAAGAGCAGCGCAAAATACCCCTATATATGAATTTTGGCTCAATTTGGAGAAAAAATTTTTTCGTTTATTGGGATATAATGCGTTGAAAATCGCTCAAAAATACCAAATTTCAATTTTCTCAGCCTACTAGTCACAATACCCGACTATATCATCCTGCTCTAGTGGATGGAGTATCCTTTGGGGTCGAAGGACCTAGCGGAGATGAGCAATTTTGAAAAATGTTCTACATTTCATCGTTTATTTGGGCCAAATCGACTTCAAATCGCTTGAAACCCCAAAATATCCATTTTTAAATCCCACCAATCACTATACGCGACTATTTTTTTCCGCTCTATCGAATGGAAAAGGTTTTAGGTCCGTAGAGCCAATAGGAAAAAATAATTTTCAAAAATTTTGAGATATTGCAAAAATCATAGCGCCAATCGAAAGAGCAGCGCAAAATACCCCTATATATGAATTTTGGCTCAATTTGGAGAAAAAAATTTTTCTTCGTTTATTGGGATATAATGCGTTGAAAATCGCTCAAAAATACCAAATTTCAATTTTCTCAGCCTACTAGTCACAATACCCGACTATATCATCCTGCTCTAGTGGATGGAGTATCCTTTGGGGTCGAAGGACCTAGCGGAGATGAGCAATTTTGAAAAATGTTCTACATTTCATCGTTTATTTGGGCCAAATCGACTTCAAATCGCTTGAAACCCCAAAATATCCATTTTTAAATCCCACCAATCACTATACGCGACTATTTTTTTCCGCTCTATCGAATGGAAAAGGTTTTAGGTCCGTAGAGCCAATAGGAAAAAATAATTTTCAAAAATTTTGAGATATTGCAAAAATCATAGCGCCAATCGAAAGAGCAGCGCAAAATACCCCTATATATGAATTTTGGGTCAATTTGGAGAAAAAGTTTTTCTTCGTTTATTGGGATATAATGCGTTGAAAATCGCTCAAAAATACCAAATTTCAATTTTCTCAGCCTACTAGTCACAATACCCGACTATATCATCCTGCTCTAGTGGATGGAGTATCCTTTGGGGTCGAAGGACCTAGCGGAGATGAGCAATTTTGAAAAATGTTCTACATTTCATCGTTTATTTGGGCCAAATCGACTTCAAATCGCTTGAAACCCCAAAATATCCATTTTTAAATCCCACCAATCACTATACGCGACTATTTTTTTCCGCTCTATCGAATGGAAAAGGTTTTAGGTCCGTAGAGCCAATAGGAAAAAAATAATTTTCAAAAATTTTGAGATATTGCAAAAATCATAGCGCCAATCGAAAGAGCAGCGCAAAATACCCCTATATATGAATTTTGGCTCAATTTGGAGAAAAAATTTTTCTTCGTTTATTGGGATATAATGCGTTGAAAATCGCTCAAAAATACCAAATTTCAATTTTCTCAGCCTACTAGTCACAATACCCGACTATATCATCCTGCTCTAGTGGATGGAGTATCCTTTGGGGTCGAAGGACCTAGCGGAGATGAGCAATTTTGAAAAATGTTCTACATTTCATCGTTTATTTGGGCCAAATCGACTTCAAATCGCTTGAAACCCCAAAATATCCATTTTTAAATCCCACCAATCACTATACGCGACTATTTTTTTCCGCTCTATCGAATGGAAAAGGTTTTAGGTCCGTAGAGCCAATAGGAAAAAATAATTTTCAAAAATTTTGAGATATTGCAAAAATCATAGCGCCAATCGAAAGAGCAGCGCAAAATACCCCTATATATGAATTTTGGCTCAATTTGGAGAAAAAATTTTTCTTCGTTTATTGGGATATAATGCGTTGAAAATCGCTCAAAAATACCAAATTTCAATTTTCTCAGCCTACTAGTCACAATACCCGACTATATCATCCTGCTCTAGTGGATGGAGTATCCTTTGGGGTCGAAGGACCTAGCGGAGATGAGCAATTTTGAAAAATGTTCTACATTTCATCGTTTATTTGGGCCAAATCGACTTCAAATCGCTTGAAACCCCAAAATATCCATTTTTAAATCCCACCAATCACTATACGCGACTATTTTTTTCCGCTCTATCGAATGGAAAAGGTTTTAGGTCCGTAGAGCCAATAGGAAAAAATAATTTTCAAAAATTTTGAGATATTGCAAACATCATAGCGCCAATCGAAAGAGCAGCGCAAAATACCCCTATATATGAATTTTGGCTCAATTTGGAGAAAAAATTTTTCTTCGTTTATTGGGATATAATGCGTTGAAAATCGCTCAAAAATACCAAATTTCAATTTTCTCAGCCTACTAGTCACAATACCCGACTATATCATCCTGCTCTAGTGGATGGAGTATCCTTTGGGGTCGAAGGACCTAGCGGAGATGAGCAATTTTGAAAAATGTTCTACATTTCATCGTTTATTTGGGCCAAATCGACTTCAAATCGCTTGAAACCCCAAAATATCCATTTTTAAATCCCACCAATCACTATACGCGACTATTTTTTTCCGCTCTATCGAATGGAAAAGGTTTTAGGTCCGTAGAGCCAATAGGAAAAAATAATTTTCAAAAATTTTGAGATATTGCAAAAATCATAGCGCCAATCGAAAGAGCAGCGCAAAATACCCCTATATATGAATTTTGGCTCAATTTGGAGAAAAAAATTTTTCTTCGTTTATTGGGATATAATGCGTTGAAAATCGCTCAAAAATACCAAATTTCAATTTTCTCAGCCTACTAGTCACAATACCCGACTATATCATCCTGCTCTAGTGGATGGAGTATCCTTTGGGGTCGAAGGACCTAGCGGAGATGAGCAATTTTGAAAAATGTTCTACATTTCATCGTTTATTTGGGCCAAATCGACTTCAAATCGCTTGAAACCCCAAAATATCCATTTTTAAATCCCACCAATCACTATACGCGACTATTTTTTTCCGCTCTATCGAATGGAAAAGGTTTTAGGTCCGTAGAGCCAATAGGAAAAAAATAATTTTCAAAAATTTTGAGATATTGCAAAAATCATAGCGCCAATCGAAAGAGCAGCGCAAAATACCCCTATATATGAATTTTGGCTCAATTTGGAGAAAAAATTTTTCTTCGTTTATTGGGATATAATGCGTTGAAAATCGCTCAAAAATACCAAATTTCAATTTTCTCAGCCTACTAGTCACAATACCCGACTATATCATCATCCTGCTCTAGTGGATGGAGTATCCTTTGGGGTCGAAGGACCTAGCGGAGATGAGCAATTTTGAAAAATGTTCTACATTTCATCGTTTATTTGGGCCAAATCGACTTCAAATCGCTTGAAACCCCAAAATATCCATTTTTAAATCCCACCAATCACTATACGCGACTATTTTTTTCCGCTCTATCGAATGGAAAAGGTTTTAGGTCCGTAGAGCCAATAGGAAAAAATAATTTTCAAAAATTTTGAGATATTGCAAAAATCATAGCGCCAATCGAAAGAGCAGCGCAAAATCCCCCTATATATGAATTTTGGCTCAATTTGGAGAAAAAATTTTTCTTCGTTTATTGGGATATAATGCGTTGAAAATCGCTCAAAAATACCAAATTTCAATTTTCTCAGCCTACTAGTCACAATACCCGACTATATCATCCTGCTCTAGTGGATGGAGTATCCTTTGGGGTCGAAGGACCTAGCGGAGATGAGCAATTTTGAAAAATGTTCTACATTTCATCGTTTATTTGGGCCAAATCGACTTCAAATCGCTTGAAACCCCAAAATATCCATTTTTAAATCCCACCAATCACTATACGCGACTATTTTTTTCCGCTCTATCGAATGGAAAAGGTTTTAGGTCCGTAGAGCCAATAGGAAAAAATAATTTTCAAAAATTTTGAGATATTGCAAGAATCATAGCGCCAATCGAAAGAGCAGCGCAAAATACCCCTATATATGAATTTTGGCTCAATTTGGAGGAAAAATTTTTCTTCGTTTATTGGGATATAATGCGTTGAAAATCGCTCAAAAATACCAAATTTCAATTTTCTCAGCCTACTAGTCACAATACCCGACTATATCATCCTGCTCTAGTGGATGGAGTATCCTTTGGGGTCGAAGGACCTAGCGGAGATGAGCAATTTTGAAAAATGTTCTACATTTCATCGTTTATTTGGGCCAAATCGACTTCAAATCGCTTGAAACCCCAAAATATCCATTTTTAAATCCCACCAATCACTATACGCGACTATTTTTTTCCGCTCTATCGAATGGAAAAGGTTTTAGGTCCGTAGAGCCAATAGGAAAAAATAATTTTCAAAAATTTTGAGATATTGCAAAAATCATAGCGCCAATCGAAAGAGCAGCGCAAAATACCCCTATATATGAATTTTGGCTCAATTTGGAGAAAAAAATTTTTCTTCGTTTATTGGGATATAATGCGTTGAAAATCGCTCAAAAATACCAAATTTCAATTTTCTCAGCCTACTAGTCACAATACCCGACTATATCATCCTGCTCTAGTGGATGGAGTATCCTTTGGGGTCGAAGGACCTAGCGGAGATGAGCAATTTTGAAAAATGTTCTACATTTCATCGTTTATTTGGGCCAAATCGACTTCAAATCGCTTGAAACCCCAAAATATCCATTTTTAAATCCCACCAATCACTATACGCGACTATTTTTTTCCGCTCTATCGAATGGAAAAGGTTTTAGGTCCGTAGAGCCAATAGGAAAAAATAATTTTCAAAAATTTTGAGATATTGCAAAAATCATAGCGCCAATCGAAAGAGCAGCGCAAAATACCCCTATATATGAATTTTGGCTCAATTTGGAGAAAAAATTTTTCTTCGTTTATTGGGATATAATGCGTTGAAAATCGCTCAAAAATACCAAATTTCAATTTTCTCAGCCTACTAGTCACAATACCCGACTATATCATCCTGCTCTAGTGGATGGAGTATCCTTTGGGGTCGAAGGACCTAGCGGAGATGAGCAATTTTGAAAAATGTTCTACATTTCATCGTTTATTTGGGCCAAATCGACTTCAAATCGCTTGAAACCCCAAAATATCCATTTTTAAATCCCACCAATCACTATACGCGACTATTTTTTTCCGCTCTATCGAATGGAAAAGGTTTTAGGTCCGTAGAGCCAATAGGAAAACATAATTTTCAAAAATTTTGAGATATTGCAAAAATCCTAGCGCCAATCGAAAGAGCAGCGCAAAATACCCCTATATATGAATTTTGGCTCAATTTGGAGAAAAAATTTTTCTTCGTTTATTGGGATATAATGCGTTGAAAATCGCTCAAAAATACCAAATTTCAATTTTCTCAGCCTACTAGTCACAATACCCGACTATATCATCCTGCTCTAGTGGATGGAGTATCCTTTGGGGTCGAAGGACCTAGCGGAGATGAGCAATTTTGAAAAATGTTCTACATTTCATCGTTTATTTGGGCCAAATCGACTTCAAATCGCTTGAAACCCCAAAATATCCATTTTTAAATCCCACCAATCACTATACGCGACTATTTTTTTCCGCTCTATCGAATGGAAAAGGTTTTAGGTCCGTAGAGCCAATAGGAAAAAAATAATTTTCAAAAATTTTGAGATATTGCAAAAATCATAGCGCCAATCGAAAGAGCAGCGCAAAATACCCCTATATATGAATTTTGGCTCAATTTGGAGAAAAAATTTTTCTTCGTTTATTGGGATATAATGCGTTGAAAATCGCTCAAAAATACCAAATTTCAATTTTCTCAGCCTACTAGTCACAATACCCGACTATATCATCCTGCTCTAGTGGATGGAGTATCCTTTGGGGTCGAAGGACCTAGCGGAGATGAGCAATTTTGAAAAATGTTCTACATTTCATCGTTTATTTGGGCCAAATCGACTTCAAATCGCTTGAAACCCCAAAATATCCATTTTTAAATCCCACCAATCACTATACGCGACTATTTTTTTCCGCTCTATCGAATGGAAAAGGTTTTAGGTCCGTAGAGCCAATAGGAAAAAAATAATTTTCAAAAATTTTGAGATATTGCAAAAATCATAGCGCCAATCGAAAGAGCAGCGCAAAATACCCCTATATATGAATTTTGGCTCAATTTGGAGAAAAAATTTTTCTTCGTTTATTGGGATATAATGCGTTGAAAATCGCTCAAAAATACCAAATTTCAATTTTCTCAGCCTACTAGTCACAATACCCGACTATATCATCCTGCTCTAGTGGATGGAGTATCCTTTGGGGTCGAAGGACCTAGCGGAGATGAGCAATTTTGAAAAATGTTCTACATTTCATCGTTTATTTGGGCCAAATCGACTTCAAATCGCTTGAAACCCCAAAATATCCATTTTTAAATCCCACCAATCACTATACGCGACTATTTTTTTCCGCTCTATCGAATGGAAAAGGTTTTAGGTCCGTAGAGCCAATAGGAAAAAAATAATTTTCAAAAATTTTGAGATATTGCAAAAATCATAGCGCCAATCGAAAGAGCAGCGCAAAATACCCCTATATATGAATTTTGGCTCAATTTGGAGAAAAAATTTTTCTTCGTTTATTGGGATATAATGCGTTGAAAATCGCTCAAAAATACCAAATTTCAATTTTCTCAGCCTACTAGTCACAATACCCGACTATATCATCCTGCTCTAGTGGATGGAGTATCCTTTGGGGTCGAAGGACCTAGCGGAGATGAGCAATTTTGAAAAATGTTCTACATTTCATCGTTTATTTGGGCCAAATCGACTTCAAATCGCTTGAAACCCCAAAATATCCATTTTTAAATCCCACCAATCACTATACGCGACTATTTTTTTCCGCTCTATCGAATGGAAAAGGTTTTAGGTCCGTAGAGCCAATAGGAAAAAATAATTTTCAAAAATTTTGAGATATTGCAAAAATCATAGCGCCAATCGAAAGAGCAGCGCAAAATACCCCTATATATGAATTTTGGCTCAATTTGGAGAAAAAAATTTTTCTTCGTTTATTGGGATATAATGCGTTGAAAATCGCTCAAAAATACCAAATTTCAATTTTCTCAGCCTACTAGTCACAATACCCGACTATATCATCCTGCTCTAGTGGATGGAGTATCCTTTGGGGTCGAAGGACCTAGCGGAGATGAGCAATTTTGAAAAATGTTCTACATTTCATCGTTTATTTGGGCCAAATCGACTTCAAATCGCTTGAAACCCCAAAATATCCATTTTTAAATCCCACCAATCACTATACGCGACTATTTTTTTCCGCTCTATCGAATGGAAAAGGTTTTAGGTCCGTAGAGCCAATAGGAAAAAAATAATTTTCAAAAATTTTGAGATATTGCAAAAATCATAGCGCCAATCGAAAGAGCAGCGCAAAATACCCCTATATATGAATTTTGGCTCAATTTGGAGAAAAAATTTTTCTTCGTTTATTGGGATATAATGCGTTGAAAATCGCTCAAAAATACCAAATTTCAATTTTCTCAGCCTACTAGTCACAATACCCGACTATATCATCCTGCTCTAGTGGATGGAGTATCCTTTGGGGTCGAAGGACCTAGCGGAGATGAGCAATTTTGAAAAATGTTCTACATTTCATCGTTTATTTGGGCCAAATCGACTTCAAATCGCTTGAAACCCCAAAATATCCATTTTTAAATCCCACCAATCACTATACGCGACTATTTTTTTCCGCTCTATCGAATGGAAAAGGTTTTAGGTCCGCAGAGGCAATAGGAAAAAAATAATTTTCAAAAATTTTGAGATATTGCAAAAATCATAGCGCCAATCGAAAGAGCAGCGCAAAATACCCCTATATATGAATTTTGGCTCAATTTGGAGAAAAAATTTTTCTTCGTTTATTGGGATATAATGCGTTGAAAATCGCTCAAAAATACCAAATTTCAATTTTCTCAGCCTACTAGTCACAATACCCGACTATATCATCCTGCTCTAGTGGATGGAGTATCCTTTGGGGTCGAAGGACCTAGCGGAGATGAGCAATTTTGAAAAATGTTCTACATTTCATCGTTTATTTGGGCCAAATCGACTTCAAATCGCTTGAAACCCCAAAATATCCATTTTTAAATCCCACCAATCACTATACGCGACTATTTTTTTCCGCTCTATCGAATGGAAAAGGTTTTAGGTCCGTAGAGCCAATAGGAAAAAATAATTTTCAAAAATTTTGAGATATTGCAAAAATCATAGCGCCAATCGAAAGAGCAGCGCAAAATACCCCTATATATGAATTTTGGCTCAATTTGGAGAAAAAATTTTTCTTCGTTTATTGGGATATAATGCGTTGAAAATCGCTCAAAAATACCAAATTTCAATTTTCTCAGCCTACTAGTCACAATACCCGACTATATCATCCTGCTCTAGTGGATGGAGTATCCTTTGGGGTCGAAGGACCTAGCGGAGATGAGCAATTTTGAAAAATGTTCTACATTTCATCGTTTATTTGGGCCAAATCGACTTCAAATCGCTTGAAACCCCAAAATATCCATTTTTAAATCCCACCAATCACTATACGCGACTATTTTTTCCGCTCTATCGAATGGAAAAGGTTTTAGGTCCGTAGAGCCAATAGGAAAAAAATAATTTTCAAAAATTTTGAGATATTGCAAAAATCATAGCGCCAATCGAAAGAGCAGCGCAAAATACCCCTATATATGAATTTTGGCTCAATTTGGAGAAAAAAATTTTTCTTCGTTTATTGGGATATAATGCGTTGAAAATCGCTCAAAAATACCAAATTTCAATTTTCTCAGCCTACTAGTCACAATACCCGACTATATCATCCTGCTCTAGTGGATGGAGTATCCTTTGGGGTCGAAGGACCTAGCGGAGATGAGCAATTTTGAAAAATGTTCTACATTTCATCGTTTATTTGGGCCAAATCGACTTCAAATCGCTTGAAACCCCAAAATATCCATTTTTAAATCCCACCAATCACTATACGCGACTATTTTTTTCCGCTCTATCGAATGGAAAAGGTTTTAGGTCCGTAGAGCCAATAGGAAAAAATAATTTTCAAAAATTTTGAGATATTGCAAAAATCATAGCGCCAATCGAAAGAGCAGCGCAAAATACCCCTATATATGAATTTTGGCTCAATTTGGAGAAAAAATTTTTCTTCGTTTATTGGGATATAATGCGTTGAAAATCGCTCAAAAATACCAAATTTCAATTTTCTCAGCCTACTAGTCACAATACCCGACTATATCATCCTGCTCTAGTGGATGGAGTATCCTTTGGGGTCGAAGGACCTAGCGGAGATGAGCAATTTTGAAAAATGTTCTACATTTCATCGTTTATTTGGGCCAAATCGACTTCAAATCGCTTGAAACCCCAAAATATCCATTTTTAAATCCCACCAATCACTATACGCGACTATTTTTTTCCGCTCTATCGAATGGAAAAGGTTTTAGGTCCGTAGAGCCAATAGGAAAAAAATAATTTTCAAAAATTTTGAGATATTGCAAAAATCATAGCGCCAATCGAAAGAGCAGCGCAAAATACCCCTATATATGAATTCTGGCTCAATTTGGACCAAAAAATTTTTCTTCGTTTATTGGGATATAATACGTTGAAAATCGCTCAAAAATACCAAATTTCAATTTTCTCAGCCTACTAGTCACAATACCCGACTATATCATCCTGCTCTAGTGGATGGAGTATCCTTTGGGGTCGAAGGACCTAGCGGAGATGAGCAATTTTGAAAAATGTTCTACATTTCATCGTTTATTTGGGCCAAATCGACTTCAAATCGCTTGAAACCCCAAAATATCCATTTTTAAATCCCACCAATCACTATACGCGACTATTTTTTCCGCTCTATCGAATGGAAAAGGTTTTAGGTCCGTAGAGCCAATAGGAAAAAATAATTTTCAAAAATTTTGAGATATTGCAAAAATCATAGCGCCAATCGAAAGAGCAGCGCAAAATACCCCTATATATGAATTTTGGCTCAATTTGGAGAAAAAATTTTTCTTCGTTTATTGGGATATAATGCGTTGAAAATCGCTCAAAAATACCAAATTTCAATTTTCTCAGCCTACTAGTCACAATACCCGACTATATCATCCTGCTCTAGTGGATGGAGTATCCTTTGGGGTCGAAGGACCTAGCGGAGATGAGCAATTTTGAAAAATGTTCTACATTTCATCGTTTATTTGGGCCAAATCGACTTCAAATCGCTTGAAACCCCAAAATATCCATTTTTAAATCCCACCAATCACTATACGCGACTATTTTTTTCCGCTCTATCGAATGGAAAAGGTTTTAGGTCCGTAGAGCCAATAGGAAAAAATAATTTTCAAAAATTTTGAGATATTGCAAAAATCATAGCGCCAATCGAAAGAGCAGCGCAAAATACCCCTAT
Source organism: Torymus aiolomorphi (assembly GCA_036365515.1). Lineage (NCBI taxonomy): Eukaryota > Metazoa > Arthropoda > Insecta > Hymenoptera > Torymidae > Torymus > Torymus aiolomorphi. Next base: position 88,743,138 of record CM070874.1, on the reverse strand, counting down.
ATATGAATTTTGGCTCAATTTGGAGAAAAAATTTTTCTTCGTTTATTGGGATATAATGCGTTGAAAATCGCTCAAAAATACCAAATTTCAATTTTCTCAGCCTACTAGTCACAATACCCGACTATATCATCCTGCTCTAGTGGATGGAGTATCCTTTGGGGTCGAAGGACCTAGCGGAGATGAGCAATTTTGAAAAATGTTCTACATTTCATCGTTTATTTGGGCCAAATCGACTTCAAATCGCTTGAAACCCCAAAATATCCATTTTTAAATCCCACCAATCACTATACGCGACTATTTTTTTCCGCTCTATCGAATGGAAAAGGTTTTAGGTCCGTAGAGCCAATAGGAAAAAATAATTTTCAAAAATTTTGAGATATTGCAAAAATCATAGCGCCAATCGAAAGAGCAGCGCAAAATACCCCTATATATGAATTTTGGCTCAATTTGGAGAAAAAATTTTTCTTCGTTTATTGGGATATAATGCGTTGAAAATCGCTCAAAAATACCAAATTTCAATTTTCTCAGCCTACTAGTCACAATACCCGACTATATCATCCTGCTCTAGTGGATGGAGTATCCTTTGGGGTCGAAGGACCTAGCGGAGATGAGCAATTTTGAAAAATGTTCTACATTTCATCGTTTATTTGGGCCAAATCGACTTCAAATCGCTTGAAACCCCAAAATATCCATTTTTAAATCCCACCAATCACTATACGCGACTATTTTTTTCCGCTCTATCGAATGGAAAAGGTTTTAGGTCCGTAGAGCCAATAGGAAAAAATAATTTTCAAAAATTTTGAGATATTGCAAAAATCATAGCGCCAATCGAAAGAGCAGCGCAAAATACCCCTATATATGAATTTTGGCTCAATTTGGAGAAAAAATTTTTCTTCGTTTATTGGGATATAATGCGTTGAAAATCGCTCAAAAATACCAAATTTCAATTTTCTCAGCCTACTAGTCACAATACCCGACTATATCATCCTGCTCTAGTGGATGGAGTATCCTTTGGGGTCGAAGGACCTAGCGGAGATGAGCAATTTTGAAAAATGTTCTACATTTCATCGTTTATTTGGGCCAAATCGACTTCAAATCGCTTGAAACCCCAAAATATCCATTTTTAAATCCCACCAATCACTATACGCGACTATTTTTTTCCGCTCTATCGAATGGAAAAGGTTTTAGGTCCGTAGAGCCAATAGGAAAAAATAATTTTCAAAAATTTTGAGATATTGCAAAAATCATAGCGCCAATCGAAAGAGCAGCGCAAAATACCCCTATATATGAATTTTGGCTCAATTTGGAGAAAAAATTTTTCTTCGTTTATTGGGATATAATGCGTTGAAAATCGCTCAAAAATACCAAATTTCAATTTTCTCAGCCTACTATCACAATACCCGACTATATCATCCTGCTCTAGTGGATGGAGTATCCTTTGGGGTCGAAGGACCTAGCGGAGATGAGCAATTTTGAAAAATGTTCTACATTTCATCGTTTATTTGGGCCAAATCGACTTCAAATCGCTTGAAACCCCAAAATATCCATTTTTAAATCCCACCAATCACTATACGCGACTATTTTTTTCCGCTCTATCGAATGGAAAAGGTTTTAGGTCCGTAGAGCCAATAGGAAAAAATAATTTTCAAAAATGTTGAGATATTGCACAAATCATATCGCCAATCGAAAGAGCAGTGCAAAATACCCCTATATATGAATTTTGGCTCAACTTGGAGAAACAAATTTTTCTTCGTTTATTGGGATATAATGCGTTGAAAATCGCTCAAAAATACCAAATTTCAATTTTCTCAGCCTACTAGTCACAATACCCGACTATATCATCCTGCTCTAGTGGATGGAGTATCCTTTGGGGTCGAAGGACCTAGCGGAGATGAGCAATTTTGAAAAATGTTCTACATTTCATCGTTTATTTGGGCCAAATCGACTTCAAATCGCTTGAAACCCCAAAATATCCATTTTTAAATCCCACCAATCACTATACGCGACTATTTTTTTCCGCTCTATCGAATGGAAAAGGTTTTAGGTCCGTAGAGCCAATAGGAAAAAAATAATTTTCAAAAATTTTGAGATATTGCAAAAATCATAGCGCCAATCGAAAGAGCAGCGCAAAATACCCCTATATATGAATTTTGGCTCAATTTGGAGAAAAAAATTTTTCTTCGTTTATTGGGATATAATGCGTTGAAAATCGCTCAAAAATACCAAATTTCAATTTTCTCAGCCTACTAGTCACAATACCCGACTATATCATCCTGCTCTAGTGGATGGAGTATCCTTTGGGGTCGAAGGACCTAGCGGAGATGAGCAATTTTGAAAAATGTTCTACATTTCATCGTTTATTTGGGCCAAATCGACTTCAAATCGCTTGAAACCCCAAAATATCCATTTTTAAATCCCACCAATCACTATACGCGACTATTTTTTTCCGCTCTATCGAATGGAAAAGGTTTTAGGTCCGTAGAGCCAATAGGAAAAAATAATTTTCAAAAATTTTGAGATATTGCAAAAATCATAGCGCCAATCGAAAGAGCAGCGCAAAATACCCCTATATATGAATTTTGGCTCAATTTGGAGAAAAAATTTTTCTTCGTTTATTGGGATATAATGCGTTGAAAATCGCTCAAAAATACCAAATTTCAATTTTCTCAGCCTACTAGTCACAATACCCGACTATATCATCCTGCTCTAGTGGATGGAGTATCCTTTGGGGTCGAAGGACCTAGCGGAGATGAGCAATTTTGAAAAATGTTCTACATTTCATCGTTTATTTGGGCCAAATCGACTTCAAATCGCTTGAAACCCCAAAATATCCATTTTTAAATCCCACCAATCACTATACGCGACTATTTTTTCCGCTCTATCGAATGGAAAAGGTTTTAGGTCCGTAGAGCCAATAGGAAAAAATAATTTTCAAAAATTTTGAGATATTGCAAAAATCATAGCGCCAATCGAAAGAGCAGCGCAAAATACCCCTATATATGAATTTTGGCTCAATTTGGAGAAAAAAATTTTTCTTCGTTTATTGGGATATAATGCGTTGAAAATCGCTCAAAAATACCAAATTTCAATTTTCTCAGCCTACTAGTCACAATACCCGACTATATCATCCTGCTCTAGTGGATGGAGTATCCTTTGGGGTCGAAGGACCTAGCGGAGATGAGCAATTTTGAAAAATGTTCTACATTTCATCGTTTATTTGGGCCAAATCGACTTCAAATCGCTTGAAACCCCAAAATATCCATTTTTAAATCCCACCAATCACTATACGCGACTATTTTTTTCCGCTCTATCGAATGGAAAAGGTTTTAGGTCCGTAGAGCCAATAGGAAAAAATAATTTTCAAAAATTTTGAGATATTGCAAAAATCATAGCGCCAATCGAAAGAGCAGCGCAAAATACCCCTATATATGAATTTTGGCTCAATTTGGAGAAAAAAATTTTTCTTCGTTTATTGGGATATAATGCGTTGAAAATCGCTCAAAAATACCAAATTTCAATTTTCTCAGCCTACTAGTCACAATACCCGACTATATCATCCTGCTCTAGTGGATGGAGTATCCTTTGGGGTCGAAGGACCTAGCGGAGATGAGCAATTTTGAAAAATGTTCTACATTTCATCGTTTATTTGGGCCAAATCGACTTCAAATCGCTTGAAACCCCAAAATATCCATTTTTAAATCCCACCAATCACTATACGCGACTATTTTTTTCCGCTCTATCGAATGGAAAAGGTTTTAGGTCCGTAGAGCCAATAGGAAAAAACTAATTTTCAAAAATTTTGAGATATTGCAAAAATCATAGCGCCAATCGAAAGAGCAGCGCAAAATACCCCTATATATGAATTTTGGCTCAATTTGGAGAAAAAAATTTTTCTTCGTTTATTGGGATATAATGCGTTGAAAATCGCTCAAAAATACCAAATTTCAATTTTCTCAGCCTACTAGTCACAATACCCGACTATATCATCCTGCTCTAGTGGATGGAGTATCCTTTGGGGTCGAAGGACCTAGCGGAGATGAGCAATTTTGAAAAATGTTCTACATTTCATCGTTTATTTGGGCCAAATCGACTTCAAATCGCTTGAAACCCCAAAATATCCATTTTTAAATCCCACCAATCACTATACGCGACTATTTTTTTCCGCTCTATCGAATGGAAAAGGTTTTAGGTCCGTAGAGCCAATAGGAAAAAATAATTTTCAAAAATTTTGAGATATTGCAAAAATCATAGCGCCAATCGAAAGAGCAGCGCAAAATACCCCTATATATGAATTTTGGCTCAATTTGGAGAAAAAATTTTTCTTCGTTTATTGGGATATAATGCGTTGAAAATCGCTCAAAAATACCAAATTTCAATTTTCTCAGCCTACTAGTCACAATACCCGACTATATCATCCTGCTCTAGTGGATGGAGTATCCTTTGGGGTCGAAGGACCTAGCGGAGATGAGCAATTTTGAAAAATGTTCTACATTTCATCGTTTATTTGGGCCAAATCGACTTCAAATCGCTTGAAACCCCAAAATATCCATTTTTAAATCCCACCAATCACTATACGCGACTATTTTTTTCCGCTCTATCGAATGGAAAAGGTTTTAGGTCCGTAGAGCCAATAGGAAAAAATAATTTTCAAAAATTTTGAGATATTGCAAAAATCATAGCGCCAATCGAAAGAGCTGCGCAAAATACCCCTATATATGAATTTTGGCTCAATTTGGAGAAAAAATTTTTCTTCGTTTATTGGGATATAATGCGTTGAAAATCGCTCAAAAATACCAAATTTCAATTTTCTCAGCCTACTAGTCACAATACCCGACTATATCATCCTGCTCTAGTGGATGGAGTATCCTTTGGGGTCGAAGGACCTAGCGGAGATGAGCAATTTTGAAAAATGTTCTACATTTCATCGTTTATTTGGGCCAAATCGACTTCAAATCGCTTGAAACCCCAAAATATCCATTTTTAAATCCCACCAATCACTATACGCGACTATTTTTTTCCGCTCTATCGAATGGAAAAGGTTTTAGGTCCGTAGAGCCAATAGGAAAAAAATAATTTTCAAAAATTTTGAGATATTGCAAAAATCATAGCGCCAATCGAAAGAGCAGCGCAAAATACCCCTATATATGAATTTTGGCTCAATTTGGAGAAAAAATGTTTCTTCGTTTATTGGGATATAATGCGTTGAAAATCGCTCAAAAATACCAAATTTCAATTTTCTCAGCCTACTAGTCACAATACCCGACTATATCATCCTGCTCTAGTGGATGGAGTATCCTTTGGGGTCGAAGGACCTAGCGGAGATGAGCAATTTTGAAAAATGTTCTACATTTCATCGTTTATTTGGGCCAAATCGACTTCAAATCGCTTGAAACCCCAAAATATCCATTTTTAAATCCCACCAATCACTATACGCGACTATTTTTTTCCGCTCTATCGAATGGAAAAGGTTTTAGGTCCGTAGAGCCAATAGGAAAAAATAATTTTCAAAAATTTTGAGATATTGCAAAAATCATAGCGCCAATCGAAAGAGCAGCGCAAAATACCCCTATATATGAATTTTGGCTCAATTTGCAGAAAAAATTTTTCTTCGTTTATTGGGATATAATGCGTTGAAAATCGCTCAAAAATACCAAATTTCAATTTTCTCAGCCTACTAGTCACAATACCCGACTATATCATCCTGCTCTAGTGGATGGAGTATCCTTTGGGGTCGAAGGACCTAGCGGAGATGAGCAATTTTGAAAAATGTTCTACATTTCATCGTTTATTTGGGCCAAATCGACTTCAAATCGCTTGAAACCCCAAAATATCCATTTTTAAATCCCACCAATCACTATACGCGACTATTTTTTTCCGCTCTATCGAATGGAAAAGGTTTTAGGTCCGTAGAGCCAATAGGAAAAAATAATTTTCAAAAATTTTGAGATATTGCAAAAATCATAGCGCCAATCGAAAGAGCAGCGCAAAATACCCCTATATATGAATTTTGGCTCAATTTGGAGAAAAAATTTTTCTTCGTTTATTGGGATATAATGCGTTGAAAATCGCTCAAAAATACCAAATTTCAATTTTCTCAGCCTACTAGTCACAATACCCGACTATATCATCCTGCTCTAGTGGATGGAGTATCCTTTGGGGTCGAAGGACCTAGCGGAGATGAGCAATTTTGAAAAATGTTCTACATTTCATCGTTTATTTGGGCCAAATCGACTTCAAATCGCTTGAAACCCCAAAATATCCATTTTTAAATCCCACCAATCACTATACGCGACTATTTTTTTCCGCTCTATCGAATGGAAAAGGTTTTAGGTCCGTAGAGCCAATAGGAAAAAAATAATTTTCAAAAATTTTGAGATATTGCAAAAATCATAGCGCCAATCGAAAGAGCAGCGCAAAATACCCCTATATATGAATTTTGGCTCAATTTGGAGAAAAAATTTTTCTTCGTTTATTGGGATATAATGCGTTGAAAATCGCTCAAAAATACCAAATTTCAATTTTCTCAGCCTACTAGTCACAATACCCGACTATATCATCCTGCTCTAGTGGATGGAGTATCCTTTGGGGTCGAAGGACCTAGCGGAGATGAGCAATTTTGAAAAATGTTCTACATTTCATCGTTTATTTGGGCCAAATCGACTTCAAATCGCTTGAAACCCCAAAATATCCATTTTTAAATCCCACCAATCACTATACGCGACTATTTTTTTCCGCTCTATCGAATGGAAAAGGTTTTAGGTCCGTAGAGCCAATAGGAAAAAATAATTTTCAAAAATTTTGAGATATTGCAAAAATCATAGCGCCAATCGAAAGAGCAGCGCAAAATACCCCTATATATGAATTTTGGCTCAATTTGGAGAAAAAATTTTTCTTCGTTTATTGGGATATAATGCGTTGAAAATCGCTCAAAAATACCAAATTTCAATTTTCTCAGCCTACTAGTCACAATACCCGACTATATCATCCTGCTCTAGTGGATGGAGTATCCTTTGGGGTCGAAGGACCTAGCGGAGATGAGCAATTTTGAAAAATGTTCTACATTTCATCGTTTATTTGGGCCAAATCGACTTCAAATCGCTTGAAACCCCAAAATATCCATTTTTAAATCCCACCAATCACTATACGCGACTATTTTTTTCCGCTCTATCGAATGGAAAAGGTTTTAGGTCCGTAGAGCCAATAGGAAAAAATAATTTTCAAAAATTTTGAGATATTGCAAAAATCATAGCGCCAATCGAAAGAGCAGCGCAAAATACCCCTATATATGAATTTTGGCTCAATTTGGAGAAAAAATTTTTCTTCGTTTATTGGGATATAATGCGTTGAAAATCGCTCAAAAATACCAAATTTCAATTTTCTCAGCCTACTAGTCACAATACCCGACTATATCATCCTGCTCTAGTGGATGGAGTATCCTTTGGGGTCGAAGGACCTAGCGGAGATGAGCAATTTTGAAAAATGTTCTACATTTCATCGTTTATTTGGGCCAAATCGACTTCAAATCGCTTGAAACCCCAAAATATCCATTTTTAAATCCCACCAATCACTATACGCGACTATTTTTTTCCGCTCTATCGAATGGAAAAGGTTTTAGGTCCGTAGAGCCAATAGGAAAAAATAATTTTCAAAAATTTTGAGATATTGCAAAAATCATAGCGCCAATCGAAAGAGCAGCGCAAAATACCCCTATATATGAATTTTGGCTCAATTTGGAGAAAAAATTTTTCTTCGTTTATTGGGATATAATGCGTTGAAAATCGCTCAAAAATACCAAATTTCAATTTTCTCAGCCTACTAGTCACAATACCCGACTATATCATCCTGCTCTAGTGGATGGAGTATCCTTTGGGGTCGAAGGACCTAGCGGAGATGAGCAATTTTGAAAAATGTTCTACATTTCATCGTTTATTTGGGCCAAATCGACTTCAAATCGCTTGAAACCCCAAAATATCCATTTTTAAATCCCACCAATCACTATACGCGACTATTTTTTCCGCTCTATCGAATGGAAAAGGTTTTAGGTCCGTAGAGCCAATAGGAAAAAAAATAATTTTCAAAAATTTTGAGATATTGCAAAAATCATAGCGCCAATCGAAAGAGCAGCGCAAAATACCCCTATATATGAATTTTGGCTCAATTTGGAGAAAAAAATTTTTCTTCGTTTATTGGGATATAATGCGTTGAAAATCGCTCAAAAATACCAAATTTCAATTTTCTCAGCCTACTAGTCACAATACCCGACTATATCATCCTGCTCTAGTGGATGGAGTATCCTTTGGGGTCGAAGGACCTAGCGGAGATGAGCAATTTTGAAAAATGTTCTACATTTCATCGTTTATTTGGGCCAAATCGACTTCAAATCGCTTGAAACCCCAAAATATCCATTTTTAAATCCCACCAATCACTATACGCGACTATTTTTTTCCGCTCTATCGAATGGAAAAGGTTTTAGGTCCGTAGAGCCAATAGGAAAAAATAATTTTCAAAAATTTTGAGATATTGCAAACATCATAGCGCCAATCGAAAGAGCAGCGCAAAATACCCCTATATATGACTTTTGGCTCAATTTGGAGAAAAAATTTTTCTTCGTTTATTGGGATATAATGCGTTGAAAATCGCTCAAAAATACCAAATTTCAATTTTCTCAGCCTACTAGTCACAATACCCGACTATATCATCCTGCTCTAGTGGATGGAGTATCCTTTGGGGTCGAAGGACCTAGCGGAGATGAGCAATTTTGAAAAATGTTCTACATTTCATCGTTTATTTGGGCCAAATCGACTTCAAATCGCTTGAAACCCCAAAATATCCATTTTTAAATCCCACCAATCACTATACGCGACTATTTTTTTCCGCTCTATCGAATGGAAAAGGTTTTAGGTCCGTAGAGCCAATAGGAAAAAATAATTTTCAAAAATTTTGAGATATTGCAAAAATCATAGCGCCAATCGAAAGAGCAGCGCAAAATACCCCTATATATGAATTTTGGCTCAATTTGGAGAAAAAATTTTTCTTCGTTTATTGGGATATAATGCGTTGAAAATCGCTCAAAAATACCAAATTTCAATTTTCTCAGCCTACTAGTCACAATACCCGACTATATCATCCTGCTCTAGTGGATGGAGTATCCTTTGGGGTCGAAGGACCTAGCGGAGATGAGCAATTTTGAAAAAATGTTCTACATTTCATCGTTTATTTGGGCCAAATCGACTTCAAATCGCTTGAAACCCCAAAATATCCATTTTTAAATCCCACCAATCACTATACGCGACTATTTTTTTCCGCTCTATCGAATGGAAAAGGTTTTAGGTCCGTAGAGCCAATAGGAAAAAATAATTTTCAAAAATTTTGAGATATTGCAAAAATCATAGCCCCAATCGAAAGAGCAGCGCAAAATTATATCATCCTGCTCTAGTGGATGGAGTATCCTTTGGGGTCGAAGGACCTAGCGGAGATGAGCAATTTTGAAAAATGTTCTACATTTCATCGTTTATTTGGGCCAAATCGACTTCAAATCGCTTGAAACCCCAAAATATCCATTTTTAAATCCCACCAATCACTATACGCGACTATTTTTTTCCGCTCTATCGAATGGAAAAGGTTTTAGGTCCGTAGAGCCAATAGGAAAAAAATAATTTTCAAAAATTTTGAGATATTGCAAAAATCATAGCGCCAATCGAAAGAGCAGCGCAAAATACCCCTATATATGAATTTTGGCTCAATTTGGAGAAAAAATTTTTCTTCGTTTATTGGGATATAATGCGTTGAAAATCGCTCAAAAATACCAAATTTCAATTTTCTCAGCCTACTAGTCACAATACCCGACTATATCATCCTGCTCTAGTGGATGGAGTATCCTTTGGGGTCGAAGGACCTAGCGGAGATGAGCAATTTTGAAAAATGTTCTACATTTCATCGTTTATTTGGGCCAAATCGACTTCAAATCGCTTGAAACCCCAAAATATCCATTTTTAAATCCCACCAATCACTATACGCGACTATTTTTTTCCGCTCTATCGAATGGAAAAGGTTTTAGGTCCGTAGAGCCAATAGGAAAAAATAATTTTCAAAAATTTTGAGATATTGCAAAAATCATAGCGCCAATCGAAAGAGCAGCGCAAAATACCCCTATATATGAATTTTGGCTCAATTTGAGAAAAAATTTTTCTTCGTTTATTGGGATATAATGCGTTGAAAATCGCTCAAAAATACCAAATTTCAATTTTCTCAGCCTACTAGTCACAATACCCGACTATATCATCCTGCTCTAGTGGATGGAGTATCCTTTGGGGTCGAAGGACCTAGCGGAGATGAGCAATTTTGAAAAATGTTCTACATTTCATCGTTTATTTGGGCCAAATCGACTTCAAATCGCTTGAAACCCCAAAATATCCATTTTTAAATCCCACCAATCACTATACGCGACTATTTTTTTCCGCTCTATCGAATGGAAAAGGTTTTAGGTCCGTAGAGCCAATAGGAAAAAATAATTTTCAAAAATTTTGAGATATTGCAAAAATCATAGCGCCAATCGAAAGAGCAGCGCAAAATACCCCTATATATGAATTTTGGCTCAATTTGGAGAAAAAATTTTTCTTCGTTTATTGGGATATAATGCGTTGAAAATCGCTCAAAAATACCAAATTTCAATTTTCTCAGCCTACTAGTCACAATACCCGACTATATCATCCTGCTCTAGTGGATGGAGTATCCTTTGGGGTCGAAGGACCTAGCGGAGATGAGCAATTTTGAAAAATGTTCTACATTTCATCGTTTATTTGGGCCAAATCGACTTCAAATCGCTTGAAACCCCAAAATATCCATTTTTAAATCCCACCAATCACTATACGCGACTATTTTTTTCCGCTCTATCGAATGGAAAAGGTTTTAGGTCCGTAGAGCCAATAGGAAAAAATAATTTTCAAAATTTTGAGATATTGCAAAAATCATAGCGCCAATCGAAAGAGCAGCGCAAAATACCCCTATATACGAATTTTGGCTCAATTTGGAGAAAAAATTTTTCTTCGTTTATTGGGATATAATGCGTTGAAAATCGCTCAAAAATACCAAATTTCAATTTTCTCAGCCTACTAGTCACAATACCCGACTATATCATCCTGCTCTAGTGGATGGAGTATCCTTTGGGGTCGAAGGACCTAGCGGAGATGAGCAATTTTGAAAAATGTTCTACATTTCATCGTTTATTTGGGCCAAATCGACTTCAAATCGCTTGAAACCCCAAAATATCCATTTTTAAATCCCACCAATCACTATACGCGACTATTTTTTTCCGCTCTATCGAATGGAAAAGGTTTTAGGTCCGTAGAGCCAATAGGAAAAAATAATTTTCAAAAATTTTGAGATATTGCAAAAATCATAGCGCCAATCGAAAGAGCAGCGCAAAATACCCCTATATATGAATTTTGGCTCAATTTGGAGAAAAAAATTTTTCTTCGTTTATTGGGATATAATGCGTTGAAAATCGCTCAAAAATACCAAATTTCAATTTTCTCAGCCTACTAGTCACAATACCCGACTATATCATCCTGCTCTAGTGGATGGAGTATCCTTTGGGGTCGAAGGACCTAGCGGAGATGAGCAATTTTGAAAAATGTTCTACATTTCATCGTTTATTTGGGCCAAATCGACTTCAAATCGCTTGAAACCCCAAAATATCCATTTTTAAATCCCACCAATCACTATACGCGACTATTTTTTTCCGCTCTATCGAATGGAAAAGGTTTTAGGTCCGTAGAGCCAATAGGTAAAAAATAATTTTCATAAATGTTGAGATATGGTAAGAATCATAGCGCCAATCGAAAGAGCAGCGCAAGACACCCCTATATATGAATTTTGGCTCAATTTGGAGAAAAAATTTTTCTTCGTTTATTGGGATATAATGCGTTGAAAATCGCTCAAAAATACCAAATTTCAATTTTCTCAGCCTACTAGTCACAATACCCGACTATATCATCCTGCTCTAGTGGATGGAGTATCCTTTGGGGTCGAAGGACCTAGCGGAGATGAGCAATTTTGAAAAATGTTCTACATTTCATCGTTTATTTGGGCCAAATCGACTTCAAATCGCTTGAAACCCCAAAATATCCATTTTTAAATCCCACCAATCACTATACGCGACTATTTTTTTCCGCTCTATCGAATGGAAAAGGTTTTAGGTCCGTAGAGCCAATAGGAAAAAATAATTTTCAAAAATTTTGAGATATTGTAAAAATCATAGCGCCAATCGAAAGAGCAGCGCAAAATACCCCTATATATGAATTTTGGCTCAATTTGGAGAAAAAATTTTTCTTCGTTTATTGGGATATAATGCGTTGAAAATCGCTCAAAAATACCAAATTTCAATTTTCTCAGCCTACTAGTCACAATACCCGACTATATCATCCTGCTCTAGTGGATGGAGTATCCTTTGGGGTCGAAGGACCTAGCGGAGATGAGCAATTTTGAAAAATGTTCTACATTTCATCGTTTATTTGGGCCAAATCGACTTCAAATCGCTTGAAACCCCAAAATATCCATTTTTAAATCCCACCAATCACTATACGCGACTATTTTTTTCCGCTCTATCGAATGGAAAAGGTTTTAGGTCCGTAGAGCCAATAGGAAAAAATAATTTTCAAAAATTTTGAGATATTGTAAAAATCATAGCGCCAATCGAAAGAGCAGCGCAAAATACCCCTATATATGAATTTTGGCTCAATTTGGAGAAAAAATTTTTCTTCGTTTATTGGGATATAATGCGTTGAAAATCGCTCAAAAATACCAAATTTCAATTTTCTCAGCCTACTAGTCACAATACCCGACTATATCATCCTGCTCTAGTGGATGGAGTATCCTTTGGGGTCGAAGGACCTAGCGGAGATGAGCAATTTTGAAAAATGTTCTACATTTCATCGTTTATTTGGGCCAAATCGACTTCAAATCGCTTGAAACCCCAAAATATCCATTTTTAAATCCCACCAATCACTATACGCGACTATTTTTTTCCGCTCTATCGAATGGAAAAGGTTTTAGGTCCGTAGAGCCAATAGGATAAAAATAATTTTCAAAAATTTTGGGTTATTGCAAAAATCATAGCGCCAATCGAAAGAGCAGCGCAAAATACCCCTATATATGAATTTTGGCTCAATTTGGAGAAAAAATTTTTCTTCGTTTATTGGGATATAATGCGTTGAAAATCGCTCAAAAATACCAAATTTCAATTTTCTCAGCCTACTAGTCACAATACCCGACTATATCATCCTGCTCTAGTGGATGGAGTATCCTTTGGGGTCGAAGGACCTAGCGGAGATGAGCAATTTTGAAAAATGTTCTACATTTCATCGTTTATTTGGGCCAAATCGACTTCAAATCGCTTGAAACCCCAAAATATCCATTTTTAAATCCCACCAATCACTATACGCGACTATTTTTTTCCGCTCTATCGAATGGAAAAGGTTTTAGGTCCGTAGAGCCAATAGGAAAAAATAATTTTCAAAAATTTTGAGATATTGTAAAAATCATAGCGCCAATCGAAAGAGCAGCGCAAAATACCCCTATATATGAATTTTGGCTCAATTTGGAGAAAAAATTTTTCTTCGTTTATTGGGATATAATGCGTTGAAAATCGCTCAAAAATACCAAATTTCAATTTTCTCAGCCTACTAGTCACAATACCCGACTATATCATCCTGCTCTAGTGGATGGAGTATCCTTTGGGGTCGAAGGACCTAGCGGAGATGAGCAATTTTGAAAAATGTTCTACATTTCATCGTTTATTTGGGCCAAATCGACTTCAAATCGCTTGAAACCCCAAAATATCCATTTTTAAATCCCACCAATCACTATACGCGACTATTTTTTTCCGCTCTATCGAATGGAAAAGGTTTTAGGTCCGTAGAGCCAATAGGAAAAAATAATTTTCAAAAATTTTGAGATATTGTAGAAATCATAGCGCCAATCGCAAGTTCATCGCAAAATACCCCTATATATGAATTTTGGCTCAATTTGGAGAAAAAATTTTTCTTCGTTTATTGGGATATAATGCGTTGAAAATCGCTCAAAAATACCAAATTTCAATTTTCTCAGCCTACTAGTCACAATACCCGACTATATCATCCTGCTCTAGTGGATGGAGTATCCTTTGGGGTCGAAGGACCTAGCGGAGATGAGCAATTTTGAAAAATGTTCTACATTTCATCGTTTATTTGGGCCAAATCGACTTCAAATCGCTTGAAACCCCAAAATATCCATTTTTAAATCCCACCAATCACTATACGCGACTATTTTTTTCCGCTCTATCGAATGGAAAAGGTTTTAGGTCCGTAGAGCCAATAGGAAAAAATAATTTTCAAAAATTTTGAGATATTGCAAAAATCATAGCGCCAATCGAAAGAGCAGCGCAAAATACCCCTATATATGAATTTTGGCTCAATTTGGAGAAAAAAATTTTTTCTTCGTTTATTGGGATATAATGCGTTGAAAATCGCTCAAAAATACCAAATTTCAATTTTCTCAGCCTACTAGTCACAATACCCGACTATATCATCCTGCTCTAGTGGATGGAGTATCCTTTGGGGTCGAAGGACCTAGCGGAGATGAGCAATTTTGAAAAATGTTCTACATTTCATCGTTTATTTGGGCCAAATCGACTTCAAATCGCTTGAAACCCCAAAATATCCATTTTTAAATCCCACCAATCACTATACGCGACTATTTTTTTCCGCTCTATCGAATGGAAAAGGTTTTAGGTCCGTAGAGCCAATAGGAAAAAAATAATTTTCAAAAATTTTGAGATATTGTAAAAATCATAGCGCCAATCGAAAGAGCAGCGCAAAATACCCCTATATATGAATTTTGGCTCAATTTGGAGAATAAAATTTTTCTTCGTTTATTGGGATATAATGCGTTGAAAATCGCTCAAAAATACCAAATTTCAATTTTCTCAGCCTACTAGTCACAATACCCGACTATATCATCCTGCTCTAGTGGATGGAGTATCCTTTGGGGTCGAAGGACCTAGCGGAGATGAGCAATTTTGAAAAATGTTCTACATTTCATCGTTTATTTGGGCCAAATCGACTTCAAATCGCTTGAAACCCCAAAATATCCATTTTTAAATCCCACCAATCACTATACGCGACTATTTTTTTCCGCTCTATCGAATGGAAAAGGTTTTAGGTCCGTAGAGCCAATAGGAAAAAAATAATTTTCAAAAATTTTGAGATATTGCAAAAATCATAGCGCCAATCGAAAGAGCAGCGCAAAATCACCGTATATATGAATTTTGGCTCAATTTGGAGAAAAAATTTTTCTTCGTTTATTGGGATATAATGCGTTGAAAATCGCTCAAAAATACCAAATTTCAATTTTCTCAGGCTACTAGTCACAATACCCGACTATACTCAATTTGGAGAAAAATTTTTCTTCGTTTATTGGGATATAATGCGTTGAAAATCGCTCAAAAATACCAAATTTCAATTTTCTCAGCCTACTAGTCACAATACCCGACTATATCATCCTGCTCTAGTGGATGGAGTATCCTTTGGGGTCGAAGGACCTAGCGGAGATGAGCAATTTTGAAAAATGTTCTACATTTCATCGTTTATTTGGGCCAAATCGACTTCAAATCGCTTGAAACCCCAAAATATCCATTTTTAAATCCCACCAATCACTATACGCGACTATTTTTTTCCGCTCTATCGAATGGAAAAGGTTTTAGGCCCGTAGATGCAATAGGAAAAAAATAATTTTCAAAAATTTTGAGATATTGCAAAAACAATAGCGCCAATCGAAAGAGCAGCGCAAAATACCCCTATATATGAATTTTGGCTCAATTTGGAGAAAAAAATTTTTCTTCGTTTATTGGGATATAATGCGTTGAAAATCGCTCAAAAGTACCAAATTTCAAATTTCTCAGCCTACTAGTCACAATACCCGACTATATCATCCTGCTCTAGTGGATGGAGTATCCTTTGGGGTCGAAGGACCTAGCGGAGATGAGCAATTTTGAAAAATGTTCTACAATTCATCGTTTATTTGGGCCAAATCGACTTCAAATCGCTTGAAACCCCAAAATATCTTTAAATCCCACCAATCACTATACGCGACTATTTTTTTCCGCTCTATCGAATGGAAAAGGTTTTAGGACCGTAGAGCCAATAGGAAAAAATAATTTTCAAAAATTTTGAGATATTGCAAAATCATAGCGCCAATCGAAAGAGCAGCGCAAAATACCCCTATATATGAATTTTGGCTCAATTTGGAGAAAAATTTTTCT